>JBBDGP010002457.1:0-1200000 GCA_037952835.1 Lithobates septentrionalis | reverse complement strand
CCAGGAAATCTACACTCCTGGAAGTAATGGATTCTTCACCACTGACGTGAAAGCATCAAAATAGGATAGGATAGATGAGTATCGCAGTATGCAAAGGACACTTTATGGTGAAGCTTTGTTATAGTGTCATTTTAATGGATTAAGCAGAGTTCCTCTGGTGCTGACTATATTTCTGGAGAACAAAAGTGATCATCGCGGAAAATCCATTCTAGATGGATATAGTGTTTTCCCTAGGATCATATAACGGTGTCATCTACAATGGTTGCAGTGTGTCTACAGACATACAGATTTTCCCTCATGAGATTTCATTGGATGGATCAGGCAAAGAACATCTCAGGTCTATAGGTACCCTGAGGTTGCATACAGATTTGTGCTTTCCATATTAACACTTATACAGCAAGTTATACATCCATGCTAGTAGTTATTCTATAATGCCTATGTACCATAAATAGTTTGCTGGATGAAGCCCAACACTATTCTTTTTTTTTACATTTGGACAGGGGTGTTGCTAGGTCTACAAAAGATCTGGGGCTAGAGCCCATAGCAGCGTAGTAAAGAAAGTCATACGCTTGGGCGGGCATACACATGTATATTCAGTAATATACGTGTGTGTGTATATATATCCCCAGAGAGCCCCCCACTTACATCAGGGTCCCCAGAGAGTCCCCCCTTACATCAGGGTCCCCAGAGAGTCCCCCCTTACCTCAGGGTCCCCAGAGAGTCCCCCCTTACATCAGGGTCCCCAGAGAGTCCCCCCTTACATCAGGGTCCCCAGAGAGCCCCCCTTACATCAGGGTCCCCAGAGAGCCTCCCTTACATCAGGGTCCCCAGAGAGTCCCCCCCTTACATCAGGGTCCCCAGAGAGTCCCCCCTTACATCAGGGTCCCCAGAGAGTCCCCCCTTACATCAGGGTCCCCAGAGAGTCCCCCCTTACATCAGGGTCCCCAGAGAGTCCCCCCTTACATCAGGGTCCCCGGAGAGCCTCCTCCTTTCATCAGAGTCATCAGAGAGCCTCCCCCGTTCATCAGGGTACCCAGAGGGCCCCCCATTTACATCAGGATTCCCAGAGAGCCCCCCTTACATTAGGGTCCCCAGAGAGCCTCCCCCTTAAATCTGGGTCCTTAGAGAGCCTCTGTCTTAAAATCAGGGACCCCAGAGAGCCTCTCCCTTGCATCAGGGTCCCTAGAGAGTCCCCCACTTACGTAAGGGTCTCCAGAGAGCCTCCCCTCCCCTTTGGGGACCCCTGCAGAGACTCTGGGCTATTGGCCCCAGATGCGGGGCTATAGCCCCAAAAGCCACCCCCTAGCAACGCCCCTGCATTTGGATATCGTAGAGAAGCATTGGATACTCTGTTAGGTCTTTACTGTTGCCCCCATCGTAGGGGAAATACACTTACTTCCTGTTCCCCTCTTGTACCTCCAATTCCTGCCCCTTTGATGCCAAGTCACATGTTGGACATGTAGAAAGAAGTCACCACTTCAAGGTTGTATGAAAATCCCTCACCTCTACAACTCTGGGTGCCAACCTAAGGGAACTCAACCACATTTTATGAACTCAATAGGAAAGCAGGATGCCTAGGACTATCCCTCTTCAATGAGCATTGTCCTTAGCAGGACTACAGTGTGCTATTTCCGAGCTTGATAAAGCTGGATGTGATCTGATGTCATTGGGATGCAACTTCTGACTTTCCAACCAAGCCAAATGTTGACACACGGGGCTTGATTTACTAAAACTGGACAGTGCAAAATCTGGTGCAGCTGTGCATGGTAGCCAATCAGCTTCTAAATTCAGCTTGTTCAATTAGGCTTTGACAAAAAACCTGGAAGCTGATTGGCTTCTATGCAGAACTGCACCAGAGTTTTCACTCTGCAGTTTTAGTAATTCAGCCCCATAGTGTGTTACTAGGATGAGGAATGAGGATGTCACCCAGATAGAGAGTGAGAGGAAACCATTTACATGGGACAGAGAGTCTAATAAAACCCACGTGTTCCTCACTACACAGGTATTTTCATTGCCGTCTGTGCCTCTGTTGGAGAGATTTGCAACCATTTCCTGCCCTGGTGACTCATTATCTTAATGGAGACACAGACAGAAAATCCTTGCAAAAACACAAAACTTTTGCTGCTGTATCCAAATGTAAAAAAAAAAAAAAAGTGTCTGGAGTCAGAGATTACAAATTACGTGCATATATAAAAACTCTGTTTAGGTTAACCTACATATGCCCAATTTATGTTTAAGGGTGCAAATACCTACACTCATTCTTCATATTAACAGGGTTGCTAACACGCAAAGCACCTAATATTTCACATCAAGTTGACACAGCTCTTAAAACAAGACAAAGGTTAGCGAGCAATCAACTTCAAAAGTCAAACTTCTCTGCGCAGCCAATGACAGGAGTTTGAACACTGTCCATAAATAGAAGGGGAACGTTCATGGACACACCACCCCCCTGCTGACTGGCATTGCTTGTACTTGTCCCAACCAAGTGTTTAAAATAAACCTCTAATGCCGCGTACACACGATCGGAAATTCGGCCAGCAAAAGACCAATGAGAGCTTTTGTGTATGCTCCATCAGACTTTTGCTGGCCGAATTCCAGCAGGCAAAAGATTGAGAGCATGTTCTCAATTTTTCGGTCGGAAAAAGTTCCTATCCAAAAATGTGATCGTCTGTAGCAATTCCTACGCGCAAAATTCCTAGGCATGCTCGGAAACAATTTGGCGCATGCTCTGAGGCATTGAACTTCATTTTCTTGGCTCGTCGTAGTGTTGTACGTCACCGCGTGTGACCGTGTGTATGCAAGCCAAGCTTGAGCGGACTCCCGTCGGAAAAGCCATCATATCTTTTTCCGACCAAAATCCCGATCGTGTGTACGCGGCATAATTAAAAGATACTCTTGCGGATGCTGCTGTTCAAACCTTTATCATCTGAACACAACTTTATGTGGGTTTGGACCCCACTGGAGGTAAAGCGGGAAACCTCCCCATTAGAACACTGATAAGCATTTTTCGCACTTAGGCTGGATTCACACCTATGCTGTTTAAGGCTCCATTCACACTAGCGCGTTTTTTGATGCATTTTGCAGAAATGCATGGGAATTTTTTAACATGGGTTCCTATGGAACATGTTCACATCAATGCCTTTTTGTACCTCTGCATTTTTGGAAAGGGTCAGGGACTTTTTTTCATGCAAAATGCAGCGTTTTGCATGTAATAGAATTCAATGGACCAGCATCAAAAACGCAAGTGCAGCGTTTTTGATGTGTTTTTGGCGTTTTTTTTGTTTTGTTAACTGTATACAGTCTAAAAAAAAACTGTAAATAAAAAAAAAACGCAAAACGCGGCAAAAACGCCGCAAAAACACTGTAAAACGCTACAAAAACACTGCTCAAAAACGTGGCAAGCATCACAAAAAAAACCTCCAAAAACGCTCAAAACCAACATGCATAGATGTGAATCGAGCCTAAGGCTGCTTTCACACTGGTGCGGTGGGGGCGTCGGCGGTAAAACAGCGCTATTTTTAGCGCTGCTTTACCGTCGTTATTGCTGCGGTATTCGGCCGCTAGCGGTGCGGTTTTAACCCCCGCTGGCGGCCGAAAAAGGGTTAAAACCGCTCGTATAGCGCGGTATAGCCACGCTGTCCCATTGATTTCAATGGGACAGCGCTCCAAAGATGCGGCTTGCAGGAGTTTGCAGCGGCTGTTTTGGGTCAGTTTGCAGGCAGTATTTTTAGCGCAATAACGCCTGCAAACCGCCCCAGTGTGAAAGGGCTTATAGGGCTCTTCCACACGGGGCGGATCAGTGATGATCCGCCCGTGAACACCCGCTTGCTCTGCGGGGATCGCTCCGCCGATCCCCGCTGAGCAGGAAGATGACAGGTCCATCGCTGCACACTGTGCAGCGACGGACCTGTCAGAGCGCCGCTCTCCCCTGTGGGGGATCGGATGATGACGGACCGTAGTGTCCGTCGTCACCCGATCCGACCTGTAAACGGATGGAAAAGTAGGGTTTTCCTCCGTTACACTTTTCGGATCGCAGCGGGTCGGATGTCAGCGGACATGTCACTGCTGACATCCGACGCGCCATAGGGATACATGTATGTCCGTTTTTCATCCAAAAATGGAAGGATGAAAAACGGACATACAAGTCCTCCGTGTGAAAGAGCCCTTAATGCTTTTTGCATTTTGCAGATTTCAACTACAGAACTTGTTCCATAGGAAACCATGTTAAATAGACTGTAGTGCAAATCTGCAAAATGCAAAAAGCACTAAAACTGCATAGGTGCGAATCCAGCCTTCGGGAGGATTTTTGTATGAAAGGTAAGAAACACTTACAAAGATAGAGGGTGCCTGTGGGCATCCTCCATGGGGCCTCTGTAAGGCCTGGTTCACATCTATGCATTTTTTAGTGCATTTTCTGTATTGCAGAAACACTACAGTCCATTTAGCATGGTTTCCTATGGATCACGTTCACATCTCTGCATCTTATGAACAGGGCCACAGACTTTTTCTGGTTTTGGTTCCATAGACTTCGATCGATCAAAAACGTGTATTGAAAAACGCAAAATGCACCTGGAATATGCAAACTGCAACCTGCATAGGTGTGAACCAGGCCTAAAGATGGAAGGAACCTCCACCAGTGGATGGCAGCCAAGTAAAGCATCATTGAATAACCTGGATATACCTGTTCTTTCCTTCTAGCTTCCCCTGCTAGTCCTCCTCATCATGTACTAAAGTCCACATCGTGGCCAAGAGGACCACTAAGAGCCTAGAATCAAGAAGGATAGGAACAAGTCCATGGTGGTTATCCTCAGGATTCATTGCAGAAATCTAGGGAAGTCCAACACCAAGCCCAGGAACTAAGGGCATGCTTTCAGGAAGAAGAGGAATAGTTCCCTGGGACATCATGTGACATACTTTATGTGTAAGTGGAATATATATATATATATATATATATATATATATATATATATATATATATATATATATAAAATAAAGAAAGGAAAAGCTTTTTTAGTTTTGGACAGAGTGGAGAGGGATTACAAACCCTGTCAGAAAAGAAAGTCTCAAATTATGGGTTGTCACCAGAACAGGAATAAAGGGGAAATCTTTTGGACAGAGTGGAGAGGGATTACAAACCCTGTCAGAAAAGAAAGTCTCAAATTATGGGTTGTCACCAGAACAGGAATAAAGGGGAAATCTTCAAATGGGGACACTAGCTCTGGTGACAACCAGGGATTCCCTCACTTTGAAGGGATTACCTCTTACTTCTGGATTTGGCGATGGGACAGGAAGTAAATGGGAATCTTACCAATGGACCACAGATGGAAAAAAATGACAAAGGTCATAACCCTCTATCCGTAAAAAAATAATAATATTTTGTTCTCTTTTAAGTTTTAAATTACTGTACTGCAGCTGCATACATTCCTCTTTTACAAAACATGATGAACAGCTAGTAATTTTCTCCCCTCTGTATTTTGACACGGGGAATGAAACATTGTAAATCACAGTATAATGTGCATTTATTGTACCTCCTTGCCTTTACTATGTGTAAATATTTAGAACATCGCTCTCTTAAACCGAGTAGCAAAGGAAACTCGCAACCAGCTCAGCGAGTATCTGTAATAACAAAGCCATATACGGTTTGGAGCCCCGCCATTCATCATCACCAAAAGATACGTTTCGTGAAACAGGAAACTATTTTTGTAAGTTTTTTTTTAAAATATTAAAATTAGGTCTAAACTTCCACAAATAAAAAAAAAAAATTGGGACCCGAATTTTGTAAGTAGAATTGAATTTGAGAAAATGGTTAGTCGGACGAAAAATAAAAAAAAGACGAATGCATGGCATGGGCTGCTTTAGTGGTAGAAAGTATATCAACTGGCACCTAAACCTGGCCAAGGTCCTGGTGGGGCAACGGGGCCCCTGATTCTGGAAAAGTGAGGAGTGAGTGTCAGTCTATTTGCCAAAAGGCATTAATAAGGATTTTTTTTATATTTCTATATCATTTTGTTATTATTTTACAAGTCATTATTAGAAATACATTTAATGATGTTTGCATACACGCATTATAAGGTTTTTTTTTTTTTTGTTTGTTTGTTTTTTTTTTTTATCCTAACGTTATGTAGACCTATAAGCCAATGTTAATTTAACCACTACACAATTCATTTTCTTTAACCTCTCTCACTTTCCTTCAAAGTTACAATGTAACAAAGGCAAAGATAAAGCATAATAAAAAAAAATCACACTCTTGCTCTATATCAGGGGTCTTCAAACTTTTCAGTATGAGGGCCACATTGTATGTTTCACAAATATTCGCAGGTCGCAAAACATCAGTTTTATAAATGAAAGTATCAATTTTAAATGAATGAATACATTTTTCTTGGAGTTTCTTTTTAAAACTTGATATCATTTAGAGTAGCAGAGATATAACTTCAGTAAAACAAGGCAAAGAAATTAAAAAAAAAAAGCCCATCAGAGTCTCCCTTTACATTAGGGTCCTCATTTATATCCCCCCCTTACATCAAGGTCCCCATCAGAGTTCCCCCTTATCTCAGAATTCTCCCCTTACATCAGGTCCCCTATTAAAGTCCCCCTTACAACAGGGTCCCCATTAAAGCCCCCCATACATTAGAGTTCCCATCAGAGTCTTCCCTTACTATAGGGTCCCCATCAGAATCCACGCTTACTTCAGAATCCCCTCTCATAACCGAGTCCCCATCAATGTACCCACTTTTATCGCTCCCCCCTTACATCAGAGTCCCCATCACAGTCCCCCTTACATCAGAGACCCTATCAATCAGAGTCCACCCTACATCAGAGTATTCCCTTACATCAGGTTGCTCATCAGAGTTCCCCCTTACATTAGGTTCTCTATTAAGTCCCCCTTACATCGGAGTACCCATTAGAGTTTCCCTTACTCTAGGGTCCCCATCTTAGTCCACCCTTACATCAGAGCCCCCTATCATAACCGGGTCCCCATCAATGTTCCCACTTATATCATGTTCCCCATCAGATCCCCCCCTTATCAGGGTCCCCATCAAAGCCCCCTAACATCAGAGTACTCCTTTACATTAGGGTCCTCATTAATGTCCCCCCCCCCTTACATCAAGGTCTCCATCAGAGTTCCCCCTTACCTCAGAATCCCCCCTTACATCAGATCCCCTATTAAAGTCCCCCTTACATCAGGGTCCCCATCAGAGTTCCTCCTTATATTCATCAGGGTCCCCAATAAAGCCCTCTTACATCAATGTTCCCATCAGAGTCTCCCCTTACTCTAGGGTCCCCATCAGAGTCCCTCTTACATCAGAGTCCCCCCTTACATCAGAGTCCCCTCTCATATCAGTGTCCCCATAAATGTTGCCACCTATCTCATATTCCCCATCAGATTTCCCCCATATCAGGGTTCCCATCAAAGCCCCCCTTACATCAGAGTCCCCTTCAGAGCTCCCCTTACACCAGAGCCTCATCACAGTCCATCTTACATCAGAGACCCTCTCAGAGCCCCCCCTACATCAGAGTCTTCCCTTACATCAGAGTTCCCCCTTTCATCAGAATCCCTGCTTACATCAGGTTCTCTATTAAGTCCCTCTTACATCAGAGTCCCCATCAGAGTCTTCCCTTACCTTAGGGCCCCATCACAGTTTCCCCTTACCTTAGGGCCCCAATCACAGTCCCCCCTTACATCAGAGTTCCCATTTGAGTCTCCCCTTACCTTAGGGTCTCTATCATAATCCCCCATTACATCAGAGTCCCCATCACAGTGTCCCCTTACCTTAGGGTCCCCATCACATTTCCCCCAACAGGGCCTCCATCAGAGTATTCACTTACCTTAGAGTCTCCCTTTACATCAGGGTCCCCATCAGAGACCCCCCCCCCTACACCCCCATCAGAGGGCAGGATTAAATCTTGCAGTGGACTGGATTTGACCAGTGGGCCGTAGTTTGGAGACCCCTTCTCTATATTGTGACATGACATTGAATTTACTCAAACAAACGTATACGGTTACCGAAAGGTTCACATTTCATTTGTATTTCATAATATTAAAGTCCTCCTTTAAGCACTATGTCTATATGTCTATAGCCAAGACAAATACTTAAATTAAATATAAAGTTTTCATAATGAAAGACCTTCAACCTATATTAGCATGACATAATCATAAAGGCAAACAGTCCCTGTATATTGTCTCCAGCCTGGCACGGACTGGTAGCATTTTCTCTGTACCAATATTTTCTTAGTTAATAAGGCCGCAGCCTGAGTTTACAGCTGAATATCTTTATGACTTCCAGTTACTTAACTTGGCTTTAAGTCCTGTCATTAGCGGCTTTTTTTTTTTTGACACGTTCCTCTCCCCCCCCCCCCCCCCACCCTCGCCCCCTCCTTCCACTTCTTCTACAAGCAGCAGACAGGAGAGGAAACACTTCTATAAACTACAAATTGTACTTTCTACACTTATTATTGTCCCATGGGTCCTGGAACAATAGGGATGAAGCGGGTCGCCCCACAGCTGCACCAGACAGAGGGAGCAACGATTTCCCCTTAGAAAAGATCAGAGCCCTAGACAGACAGGTCTGCTTTGTAAGAGGAAAAGGAGAGACTTCATTAATCACGGCTCTTATAACCCTGGGAAAATGATATTAACATCCGCAACACCATGCACTTCTTCCAAGGTTACCAAGAGGATAGAAACAACGACTGAAGCAAGAAAGTCAATGAATATTCATGATGGATTCATAGATTGAAGCTTTCATGTCAAGGGCCCATTCCCTCTACAACAGTGCGAACGTATTTTATGCATTGAGGCGATTTGCATTAGGCATTCTAGATTGTCAACGTATGAACAAGTAGATCTCACATGGTTTTTCAAAACCAGAGCATTAGCATCTGTGCATTGTGTGTAGTTGCATTTGCTACCTACCTCACTCAGGTTGAGATGTTTCATATATATCTATATATATAAATAAATATATATATATATATATATATATATATATATATATATAAATATATATATCTATATATATATATAGAGATATATATAATATTATATAGATATAGATATATAGATATATATATATAGAGAGAGAGAGAGAGAGAGAGAGAGAGAGAGATACACAATATCCCACAAAAGTGAGTACACCCCTCACATATTTGTAAATATTTTATTATATCTTTTCATGTGACAACACTGAAGAAATGACACTTTGCTACAATGTAAAGTAGTGAGTGTACGGCTTGTATAACAGTGCAAATTTGCTGTCCCCTCAAAATAACTCAACACTCAGCCATTAATGTCTGGCAACAAAAGTGAAAAGGTCCAAATTGGGCCCAGTTAGCCATTTTCCCTCCCCGGTGTCATGTGACTCGTTAGTGTTACAAGGTCTCAGGTGTGAATGGGGAGCAGGTGTGTTAAATTTGGTGTTATCGCTCTCACTCTCTCATACTGGTCACTGGAAGTTCAACATGGCACCTCATGGCAAAGAACTCTCTGAGAATCTGAAAAAAAGAATTGTTACTCTACATAAAGATGGCCTAGTCTATAAGAAGATTGCCAAGACCCTGAAACTGAGCTGCAGCACAGTGACCAAGACTGTACAGCGGTTTAACAGGACAGGTTCCACTCAGAACAGGCCTTGCCACAGTTGACCAAAGAAGTTGAGTGCACGTGCTCAGCATCATATCCAGAGATTGTCTTTGGGAAATAGACGTATGAGTGCTGCCAGCATTGCTGCAAAGGTTGAAGGGGCTGGGGGAGAGCCTTTCAGTGCTCAGACCATACGCCGCACACTGCATCAAATTGGTCTGCATGGCTGTCATCCCAGAAGGAAGCCTCTTCTAAAGATGATGCTCTAGAAAGCCCGCAAACAGTTTGCTGAAGACAAGCAGACTAAGGACGTGGATTACTGGAACTTTGTCCTGTGGTCTGATGAGACCAAGATAAACTTATTTGGTTCAGATGGTGTCAAGCGTTTGTGGCGGCAACCAGGTGAGGAGTACAAAGACAAGTGTGTCTTGCCTACAATCAAGCATGGTGGTGGGAGTGTCATGGTCTGGGGCTGCATGAGTGCTTCCGGCACTGGGGAGCTACAGTTCATTGAGGGAACCATAAATGCCAACATGTACTGTGACATACTGAAGCAGAGCATGATCCCCTCTCTTCAGAGACTGGGCCGCAGGGCAGTATTCCAACATGATAACGACCCCAAACACACCTCCAAGATGACCACTGCCTTGCTAAAGAAGCTGAGGGTAAAGGTGATGGATGGGCCAAGCATGTCTCCAGCCTAGGCTTATGACATCATGCACAGCTCTCTCTTTCTCGCTTGTGAAAGTTTACCAGGAAGGTAGGGGGGATGAGTCATAAGGGGGCCAATGAGAGCTGCAGGGCTGCAGAGCTGGAGGTGTGCCTCTGTGTGCCTGTGTAAATCCAGAAAGTGAACAGGCAGCAGCTTCAGCTGCCCACAGTGAAAATGGATGCAGCCAGACTTAATGGCTGGAGAATTCTGCAGCATATTTGGCAAGTACAGAATCACAGTATATATAAAATAATATGCAAAGTGGTTGGAGGGAAGCTTCAGAATGGCAAAGAGGTTTTTATTACACATTATGTGAGCAGACTGCAGGTCCTCTTTAAGTCCAACACCCTTTACAGAACGAATAAATAATGAATGCTTATAATTGGCATATTAATGCTAATTATATTAGCATATTATTAGCACAATTGCTAATTTCTGTTACTGTATGTACTTCCCGCAGAACACAAGCCACCGGCAGCAATCGAATGTAAAAAATTCAACAGGCAGGTTGGACCCAAGTTGATCGATATATTGACTTGGGTACAATCAGCCTGCCCATATATGGATCAAATGTTGGCCAGTCGGGTTGAGGTCAGGACTCTGTGCAGGCCAATCAAGTTCATCCACCCCAAACTAGCTTATCCATATCTTTATCTATCTTGCCTTTTACACTGGTGCGCAGTCATGTTGGAACAGGAAGGGGCCATCCCCAAACTGTTCTCACAAAGTTGGGAGCATGAAATTGTCCAAAATGTCTTTGTATGCGGACACCTTAAGAGTTCCCTTCACTAGAACTAAGGGGCCATGCCCAACCCCTGAAAAACAACCCCACACCATAATCCCCCCTCCACCAAATGATTTGGACCAGTGCACAAAGCAAGGTCCATAAAGACATGGATGAGCCAGTTTGGGGTGGAGAAACTTGACTGACCTGCACAAAGTCCTGACCTCAATCCAAAGAAACACCTTTGGGATGAATTAGAGCCGCGACTGCGAGCCAGGCCTTCTCATCCAAAATCAGTGCCTGACCTCACAAATGCGCTTCTGGAAGAATGGTCAAACATCCCCATAGACACACTCCTAAACCTTGTGGACAGCCTTCCCAGAAGAGTTAAAGCTGTTATAGCTGCAAAGGGTGGACCAACTCAGTATTAAACCCTACGGACGAAGACTGGGATGCCATTAAAGTTCACGTGCGTGTCATGATACTTTGGGGCAGGTGTCCTAATACTTTTGACAATATAGTGTATATTAATACGTTTTCTAAGTTTCAAATCATGTTTTCATTTTAATTGATCTTTTTATATATTCTTACCTTCCAGGCATCTCCACTATCTGCTCTTACAAGCCATGGACCATCTATTCATTCAATGGCAGGTCTTAAACTCTCTCCGCAGACCCACCATTCAATCAACACATCTCCACAAGTCAGCTCCAAACACGACGCCTCAAAAGTTCATGTGCATGTAAAGGCAGGCGTCCCAATACTTTTGACAATACAGTGTAAGTCTCTCCACACACTGTTGTAGAGTACAACTATACAAACTCCCAATTACTTTGGAATAAATTAATCAAATTCCTGCTCCCCTCACAATGCAGCCACCAGACAGCAAGGGATGATGGGAAAATAATAAAACACATACTTTAGTGGAATTTGTCTTTGCCGCAGACATGATTTTATTTCTTGGCTAGGTTTTTTTTTTTTCTTATTATTGAAGTAGCAATGATAGCCAGTTTCTTGCAAAACTGTTGGCAACCAAATGTGAAACGAAGTTGGCTTTTCACCAGCGTGCACATTTATACTATATAAATAAACAGACATACAAGTAGAGCTTCTGCACTATAACCCCCCCACCCGTGACACAGCCCCTCTATGCCCTCAGTGAAAGTGTATTCCATTAGGGCTCCGACGAGTGCTTTGTATATTCTAACCGAAGAAAAGTTATATCAACACATCACCACAACTAAGTGATTACATGGATGGAGGCTCGCCGGCTCAGGCAAACATAGAGGGCCTCCAGCGTTCGGCCCTTTCTGAAATTCCATACCATTTGCGAAAGCCATTTGTAAAATGTTTAAAATACTACCATGTCAGGCTCATCGATCTGTAAGATCTACTTTACTTTTATCTGAACGTGAATATTTTCTGTTTATAATTTGTAAGTGCATGAGCCAAGTGCAGCCATCATACGAAAAAGAAAAGTTGCAGAAAGGATCTCCACATTGGATTCATCCAGCAGTTTACTTGGCAATCTTATCAAGGCTTATCTAATGTTTCGAGGACATGCTGGTCCTCTTTATTAAAGTGTATCTGATATGAAATATATTGCAGCTTACCAGTTCTTAGATGAGGCGGCTGCACACTGACTCCCTCTTACATAAATGTATATAGGATGGGTAAAAGATGGCCTTTACGACTAAAGGAGAAGTACAGTCAGAGCTTGTTTTGGCTGTACTTCTCTTGTGGATCACAGGAGTGCAGTCCGTTCTGCACTCCTGTGACCCATTTTCTGCAGACAGCAGGCTGAAGCCCGCTGTCGGCTGATGTCACAGATCGAGACAATAGGGTCAGGATCCACCAAAATGCTTGACCGACACCTGGCTCAGCCTCCCAGCAAGCCGCTGAGAGCCTAAGCCGGCCGCTTCCGCCCCCCCCCCACAACCCACAACCCAGCGCGTGGGGAGGGGGGGGGGGGGTGCAGAGCAGAGAGCCAGTGACTGACAGTCACCAGATCTCAGTTCTTGGAGCAATGAGAACCTGAGCGATCAGCTGTCTTTGATCTCTCATGCTGCATCCGCCTAGGTAAGTATGATTCTTAAAAAATAAAGGGTGAAACTAGTCTGAGGCATTCTCTACAGATGGAAAACAGGAGCTGAAGCTATCTTTTACCCATTTCATTCACATCTGTGCAACAGGGAGTTGGTGTCTGGTGTGGCATTCTGACCTCCTCTCTAAGGCTGTTTCCACTAGTGCGTCCCGAAAGTCGCGCGATTTTGCCGCAATTTTTTACCGCGACTTTTTACTGCAATTTGAAGCAAAGCCTGTGTCTATGGACCTCAAGTCGCATCAAAGTGGGACCAAAGTAGTGCAGGGACTACTTTGAAGTCGCCGCGACTTGAAGTCGCACAGATATGAACGGTACTCATTGGAAATCATGGGGTACGACTTGTTATGCGACTTTTCGGTCCCAAGTCGCATGAAAAGTCGCACTAGTGGAAACATAGCCTAAGGGTTGAATTCTTCCCCCTGGCCATCAATGAATTGGTCTTACCAAGAGTTGGCCAAGAACTGAACCAATGAATTGGTTTTACGAGACTGGATTCTCTGAGACCTGAACACAATGAATTGCTTTTAGCAAGGGTTCCCCAAGACCTGAACCTTATTTCAAGGTTTCCTCTGGGGTAAAAGCTTTAAGAAAGGCTGCTAATGAGAGGTCATAACCTTTCTCCACTTTACCAAAAAAAGTTTTTGTGTTGTCTCCTTTGAAGATAATTTCCTGCTTAAGTTATACCATGTAATTAGGATGCTGGACACGAAATGAAGGGCACTCTCTCCAAAAGCATTAAACACTTGGCCTAAGTCTATTCCGTCATCACGTATTTATTCAGAACTGGCTGGGACTATACTTTAACACATGGTCAATATGTAATTACTTGATTACAGCTACAGCGATAACAAAGTGGAGAAAAATTAAAAACTGCGCTAACAGGCAATACAGCTATAGATTTTCTGGTTCAGCCTTTAGTAGAGTGGAGAAAAATTATAACCTCTTACAGCAGGCTTTCTCAAACCTTTTACTCCAGAGGAACCCTAAAAACTAGAAATTTACGCTAGCACTAAAATCTCTAAATCTACAGGCATCCACGATTTAAGACTAACTTATCTAGCCCTGTAAAAAATAAATCAGTGTACATACCTTTTTTGAAGCCGCTCCGCTCCGGTCTCCAGCCGCGGAAGCTCTGCAGAGCAGACAGCCGACAACAGCTGGGAAATCAATGGGAAGTCGGCTGCCTCTCCTGCACCCGCTTCCACAGCGAAACCACCGCTGACAACGCCGTGGCTTCAAAAAAAGGTATGTATAGCGATTTCTTCTTTACAGGGCTAGAGAGGTAAGTCTTAGATCGTGGATGCCTGAAGATCTACAGATTTTAGTGTTAGGGTGAACTTCTACTTTAAAATAATGTTCAGGTCTTTGGGAACCCTTGTTCAAACCAATGCATTGTGTTCGGGTCTCAGGAAACTCTTTCTCGTAAAACCAATTCATTGGTAGCCAGTGGGAAGAATACCTCTCTTAGTGGTGGCCAGAATTTTACCCTTACAGAAAGCTAAAACATTATGTTGGCCCTAGAATTATGTAGGCACCATCAAATGTTGCCTACAGCATGGTTTTTCTATTACCCTGTTTCCCCGAAAATAAGACCTAGCGTGATTGTCAGTGATGGCTGCAATATAAGCCCTACCCCCCAAATAAGCCCTACCCTGTTTCCCCGAAAATAAGCCCTACCCCGAAAATAAGACCTACAAGGACTTTAACTAGGGATAATTTGGGGGGGTAGAGCTTATATTGCAGCCAACACCGACAGTCACGCTAGGTCTTATTTTCGGGTTAACAGGGTAAGGGATGTGGACTGGGAGGTTCTGGAAATCAGCAGGAAATCCAGAAGTGTATGGCCAGCTTAGTTTCGATCTTTCTTCTAATGATGGTAGAAGGTTTCAGAAGAGGGCAACCATTTCAAACAATGATGTGCATTGATATTGCACTAGTAACAGCTTTCATTTGATCTATGGCATCATGAATAAAAAATTACACTGGTCTTAGACTGAGCATTGTTATCTACTGCTGATAAAGCTTCTTTTAATCATACTGACATTTCAAATATACTTTGGTTACTTTGACGAGCCATTTATTACACTTTATCATTTTAGTAAACTTCATGCTGCAAAGCATTGATAATGATTGTGCTTGATGATTGACTGCAGCTAATATGTCAAGCTAGCTTTATTCTAATAGCAATGGTGCTTCATGTGACATATAAACCATTGAACTGATGTCAACTAACAAATGGAATCTTCTCCTTTCCTTCATGGGATGAGTATTAATATAAATAGGCCTGAAATGCTTTATCTGCCCCATGTACTGTGTGTGCTTCTTTGTACTCAAGACGTTCCTTTAAAGATTCCTTTTTCACATGACATTATTCACATGATTCTATGGTGGTGATTACCTGCTCTATTAGGAGTCACCAATAGAAAATCACATTTTCCAACAGGCGCCATCAAAGGTCTGACACCCAAAGGTGGTTGTAATGGTTCTCAGACTACGGGAACCCAAGGTATAACAACAGGCCTTGGATGTAAAATGTCTTACGAAAGAAAAGCGGAAAAACACAAAAAATTCCAAAGGCTGATACCTTATTTGTGAGATATAAGGGTTGATTTACTAATACTGGAGATAGTAAAATCTGGTGCAGCTCTGCATAGAAACCAATCAGCTTCCAGGTTTTTTTGTCAAAGCCTAATTGAACAAGCTGAAGTTAGAAGCTGATTGGCTACCATGCAAAGCTGCACCAGATTTTGTAATCTCTAGTTTTAGTAAATCAACCACGTAGTATTACTGTTGTTGAACACAGATGACTTTAGTTTGATTGGGTAACGACTCTTCTGGGTTCAAAGTGACACCCCCCAGGAGGTAATTTTTGGTAGTGCAGTAATTCAACTAGGTTGCACTGGTATATCCCTAATGTGTGCAGTGCATGCAGAATAATATGGAATGTGTGTCTTGGAATAATATAATATTCCAATAATATGGAATGTGTTTTATGTATTATATCCTTGCATTGCACTGTGTGCGATTTGATCCTTTGCTCAAGTGGAACTACAACCTGTATGTGCCCATAACCCAGAGCTTTGATTCATCCCGAGCCATGAGATTTACATTGTAGCCTTGTTACACTGCAACACAAAGGCCAATGTGAATGAAGCTTCTGTTTTTCATTTTCTTGAGAAAGGATGGCCCAATTTAGGATCTTGTACACATGTCCACTGCATTCTAAAAACACCCCTGCTGTTTAAAATGGTTGTAAACCCTTACCTATACCCAGCGAAGTGACTAGTCTCAGGTGATACCTCTTATATAAGTTGTACCTTCTTATTTGCAGCAATTTGTTTTGTACATCCTTGTAAAACTCAAGCTAAAAACTCAACTCAAGATAAAAATGATTTTTCACAGACTCACAATGCAGGAGAAGGGGAGCGGCAGTTTACACTCTGTTCAAGAGCTCTGAGAGTTGATTGGAGCAAAGGGACCGGGACAGTGACAGGGACATCCCCCCCCCCCCGGGAACACCCCCCCCCCCCCCTTCACCAACACACAGGAACAGAGCCAAGGCTGACAATCAGCTGGAAATTCCTCTCCTGTCACCTTTTTAGCTCTTGGTGTCAGGAAAAGTTGTCAGAAGGGACTAATGCTGATGACTAAGGATATAGACAGCAGAGAGAAATTACACCTACTAAAACTGGAGTGTGCATAATTTGGTAAAGCTCTGCAAAAAAAACAATCAGCTTCTAGTTTTTATTGTCCAATCTTAATTGAACAAGCTGAAGTTAGAAGCTGATTGGCTACCATGCACAGCTGCACCAGATTTTGCACTCTCTAGTTTAAGTAAATCAATCCCTGAGTGCTGGTTCACACAGGGGCGACTTGTCAGGCGACCTAGTCGCCTGACAAGTCGCCTCCCGTTCTGTACAATGGAACCGTTCTAATAGGAGCGACGTAAGTCGCTCTGACTTAGAAAAAGGTTCCTGTACTTCTTTTGGGGCGACTTGAGGCGACTTGCATAGACTTCTATACAGAAGTCTTTTTGCAAGTCGCCATGGATGTCATGTTTGGGAAGGCGCCTCGGTGAGGCGACCTGCAAGTCGTGCCGCCCCTAGTGTGAACCGAGCCTAAGTGCTTTGGAAGCCAGTAAACACTATAGAAATATGTGCTTTCTTCAGATTTCAGGTCTGAGGTTTACAACCACAAAATAACATTTGCCACGCAGATGTCTACTAAATCCCTATCCCATGTATAAAGGCATATCATGATCAGGCAATTAAAGGGTACATGTTCATACAACAAGCATTTGTAAAACAACTGTTCTCCGTTGGATTTCATCTCCTGGATTGTGCACACCGACTACCCACTTATGCCTGTGGTTAGCTACATTGTTAGACTGTTACATCTACACTGGAATTGTTTGTTAAATGAGATAAGTTCAACATTTTTTGATCAATAGCTTATTAACCTCAACTTTCAGAATATCTTTTTTCTTCCAACAAACATTTACTTAGGAGCCTATTGATTAATTGTCGCCCAAGATTCACATGTTTTTACCTGTTTCGATTAGAAAAATGTGTCTCTTGGTGAAACCGCTGATCAATAGACCCCTATGCCTTTCTCAATAGCTATCTGGAATTTTACACTGGGGGGGAACCCTTGAAATAACTTTTAGGTCTCAGTGAACCTCTGCCAAAAAATGACTATATCTACAACTCATGAAACGTTGGTGTGATGGTCAGTGAGAAGAATGCTCCTTACACTTGTGGTCATTGGGAAGCATTACCCTCTTACAGATACAGAAGCCGAAAGATCAATGGTGTCAGTGGGAACTTATCTGAGAGGCAGAAGTTGCTCATTGCGCAAGGAACCCGTAGAAACCTCTGGAGGAACTTCCAAGGAGCCCCTGGCTCAGAAGCAAGTTTTATAATGGCTCACTGCCCATCGTGACATCATCCACCCATCTCTTCACCTCGGAAAATCAGAGGCAGCCATTTATTCATACAAGGCTTCTACTGAATGGTGGAGTAGAATTCATCCAAACTCTATTTAAAGCGGGGTTCCACTCAAATTTTTAACTTAATCTTACCCCCTTCAGTTAATTGCATAGATGTTCAAATGCCGCACAAAATTTTTTTTATCGCTGTAATTACCTTTATATTGTACTTTATTGTGGCACTTCCTGTCTCTCCTCCCATGGGAGTAGGCGTGTTTATTGCCTTTCCCCGGCGCCACACTGTCTCCTGGGAGCTTAGTGTCAGGCTTCCCAAGATTCAGTGCGGGAACAATGCTCATGCGTGTGAACAAACTGTGAATGAACAGCATTCAACGCATCCAGGAAATCAATGCTTGTGGGCTTCACATGCCCACAAGCAAGATGGAAACAGCCAGCATCAAATTTTTAAAGTTATTCTTCAGTACGAAAACAGACAGAGGCGGAAATATTACACCCAAACTCTGAGTATTATTTTGGGATTAGCAAAGTGTCTCAATGACCTAAAAAAAAAAAAAAAAAAGATTGGTCGCCGGACTCCCACTTTAATTGCAGGAATAGACAGGAAGTTGCCCGTACTGTGGCTGAAACACAGTACTGCTTACTGTATGGAGCCAGTGCTTCTACAATTCGGAACAGGACACACAACGGCTGCATCATTATGTAATGGAAATCGTTTGCCTGGCCAAGCTTGGCTCAAACAAACTATTTAAAGCCAAATTAAATCAGGAATTCTACTGTAAATGCACACACAATCTTTTGGGAAGATTGTTGCTGAAGTGAACGGCTTGGCAACAAATTCTCATTAAGATCTGACATTAGGGCTTCAAGAGCTCCTTTGGTTTGTCTTCCGGACTAATATATTTTTTTATTTTAATATATTTTATGTGCAGCAATCCCTGTTTGGATTTTTTTTATGTATGGCCAGTAGGATGGCCTGATTAGTTGCACTGGGAAGAATTACCAATGTGCACTTTGCCTCACTTGATTGAATATATATACAGTATATTTATATATACACTACCGTTCAAAAGTTTGGGGTCACATTGAAATGTCCTTATTTTTGAAGGAAAAGCACTGTACTTTTAAATGAAGCTAACTTTAAACTAGTCCTAACTTTAAACAAATATACTCTATACATTGCTAATGTGGTAAATGACTATTCTAACTGCAAATGTCTAGTTTTTGGTGCAATATCTACATAGGTGTATAGAGGCCCATTTCCAGCAACTATCACTCCAGTGTTCTAATAATACAATGTGTTTGCTCATTGGCTCAGAAGGCTAATTGATGATTAGCAAACCCTTGTGCAATCATGTTCACACATCTAAAAACAGTCTAGCTCCTTCCAGAAGCTACAAAACTGACCTTCCTGTGAGCAGATTGAGTTTCTGGAGCATCACATTTGTGGGGTCAATTAAACGCTCAAAATGGCCAGAAAAAGAGAACTTTCATCTGAAACTCGACAGTCTATTCTTGTTCTTAGAAATGAAGGCTATTCCATGCGAGAAATTGCAAAGAAATTGAAGATTTCCTACAACGGTGTGTACTACTCCCTTCAGAGGACAGCACAAACAGGCTCTAACCAGAGTAGAAAAAGAAGTGGGAGGCCGCGTTGCACAACTAAGCAAGAAGATAAGCACATTAGAGTCTCTAGTTTGAGAAACAGACGCCTCACAGGTCCCCAACTGGCATCTTCATTAAACAGTACCCGCAAAACACCAGTGTCAACATCTACAGTGAAGAGGCGGCTGCGGGATTTTGGGCTTCAGGGCAGAGTGGCAAAGAAAAAGCCATATCTGAGACTGGCCAATAAAAGAAAAAGATTAAGATGGGCAAAAGAACACAGACATTGGACAGAGGAAGACTGGAAAAAAGTGTTGTGGACGGATGAATCCAAGTTTGAGGTGTTTGGATCACAAAGAAGAACGTTTGTGAGACGCAGAACAAATGAAAAGATGCTGGAAGAATGCCTGACGCCATCTGTTAAGCATGGTGGAGGTAATGTGATGGTCTGGGGTTGCTTTGGTGCTGGTAAGGTGGGAGCTTTGTACAGGGTAAAAGGGATTCTGAATAAGGAAGGCTATCACTCCATTTTGCAACGCCATGCCATACCCAGTGAACAGCGCTTGATTGGAGCCAATTTCATCCTACAACAGGACAATGACCCTAAACACACCTCCAAATTGTGCAAGAACTATTTACAGCAGAAGCAGGCAGCTGGTATTCTATCGGTAATGGAGTGGCCAGCACAGTCACCAGATCTGAACCCCATTGAGCTGTTGTGGGAGCAGCTTGACCGTATGGTACGCCAGAAGTGCCCATCCAACCAATCCAACTTGTGGGAGCTGCTTCTAGAAGCGTGGGGTGCAATTTCTCCAGCTTACCTCAATAAATTAACAGCTAGAATGCCAAAGGTGTGCAATGCTGTAATTGCTGCAAAAGGAGGATTCTTTGATGAAAGCAAAGTTTGATGTAAAAACAATGTTATTTCAAATACAAATCATTATTTCTAACCTTGTCAATGTCTTGACTCTATTTTCTATTCATTTCACAACGTATGGTGGTGAATAAGTGTGACTTTTCATGGAAAACACAAAATTGTTTGGGTGACCCCAAACTTTTGAACGGTAGTGTAGATATATATCTATATATAGATATATATCTATATATACATACACTGTATATATTAGTGATAAAATGTCCTAGTGTCACAATACGACTATCAAAAATCCTTTTTTTCACTTTTTTTTTTTTGTTGTTATTTGCTATTCTGAGCTTTTTTATCCAAATACTATACTTTTGTAATTGAAACAAATCAGTTTTAATGGCTGGCACCCTTACAGTTCAGGCACTTTTGTCCTTGTCTTCTCCTTGTCATAATCTCATACTAATTGAAAGCTGTTTTGTTTATCTGATTCGGAGTAGTATGATAAACTCTTGTAACTGACTTGTCACCAGAGACTTTAGATAACCACTTCCCATGGTGTCCTTTTTATCTCATATCACCGAACAGACTCTGAATATTCCGAATGGCGCCAGAGCTCTGTTTACTTAAGTTAAAGAGAATCTAGATAATTGATGTGTTTTCTTTTGTTAATTTATGACGATTGGTAATAAAAAAATCTCTTAAGAAATTTTTTTTGAAACGTCCTTTTATTTTGATAAATATGAAATTTCACTTGAAAATATTTTTATATTTACCATGTGTACCCAGCAGGTGGAGCTCTGGATGAGAATGACCGCTGACTGTAGCCTCTCTGCAGTTATACTAAATAGTTTTGAATAGTAGACACACCCGATCCATCTCTCTGCAATACTCACCCTATCTCCAGAGCTGCCCCCCCCCCCCAATTGGCACTGAAGGGCACTGAGAGGTGGCACTGATAGGTGACTCTAATGAGGAGGCACTGATGCGCATTGGTGGGCACTGATTGGCAGCACTGGTGGACATGCACTGATAAACAGGACACTGAAAATCAGTGCCCTTATTATCAGTACCGATGTCCCTTTAACATAAGCCAGTTATCGGCTCTTTTTCTCTCCTCGGCTATCGTGAGGAAAGAAAAGCCAATAACCAGCTTGTGTTTACATCCTGTGATCAGCTGTCATTGGCTGACAGCTGATCTTGTGGTAAAGGGTAGCTGTGATTGGCCCTTTACCTCAATCCGTGATCAGCTGAGTTTGAAGGACTCAGTGATCACAGAGCGTGCCACCCGCGTGCCGCAGGGGATGTGCGCGTTCGTGGATGCCCTCCTGGCAAACTAAGCCCACGCTGTATCTCGGCGTATAGTGCGGGCAGGAAGTAGTTAACCATTAAAAAATGTAACAAACGTTCCAAAAATTTTTTTTTTCAAACAAAATTCTACTAATGTATAGGCAACTTTAGGCAGTACTTGGAATTACTTTAAGGCTTTAAAATTGATAAATGGAGAAAAAGGTTAACTTTCAAGTGTATCTTAAAGTGTATTTGTACTTTTTCAGTCAAATTTGAGAAAAACCCACAATTGTTTGCAATGTGTTCCAATTCACATAGTATACCTGTAAATATTAATTTATATATATATATTTCTTACCCTTAAGATGTTTCTAAGGAGAATGTGTCATGGCTGACTCCAAGAATTTTTCAAGTAGCCCAGCTTGATCTGTCCCAATAGCTGGGGATTGACTGAGTCCAGTTGTCATTAACATACAATGGAAAAACCTAGCTTTGCCCGTGTGTACCAGGCTTTAAGCCGGCCATAGATGGGGCAGGAAAGAAAATGGCTTGATTTCCCTCATCAACACAGTCAGTGATGATGGGGGATTCCCTCCCGCAGAGCTATTGTGTTCTGACAGAGGGGGGGGGAGCCTTCCTGGGCAGGAGAATACTCAGTGATTATTGCTAGTGGCTATAGCTGCTGGTAATAATTGCATGAAAAAACCGACATGCTGGTTGTACCCAATTTGATTGATCGATAAACTTAAGTACAATCAGCTGCCCATACATGATTCGATTCTTGGCCGGTCCCTGCTGAACCAGCCGAGATTCAGACCGTCTATGGCCGGCTTTTATTCTTCAAAACAGGGGTCTCCAAACTTTCTAAACAAACTGTCCTTCAGACTTTAGGGGGTCAAGAATGGGGTCAGTGAGAGTAGAAAAAGCCCTGGCGTCAGTGGGAGTAAACCTTGCCTGATCTTTGGTGTCAGTGGGAAGAATAGTACCCCATTGGTAGTGTCAATGGGTTAAATCATGCCCCATCATTGGTATCAGTAGGAGGAATAGTGCCACCTCAATGGTGTCAGTGGAAGGAACAGTGACCCATCATTGGTATCAATAGGAGGAATAAGGCCCCATCATTGGTATCAGTGGGAGGAATAAGGCCCCATCACTGGTAACAGTAGGAGGAATAGTGCCCCTTCATTGGTGTCAGTGGAAAGAATAGTGCCCCATCACTGGTGTCAGTGGGAAGAATAGTGCCCTATCACTGGTGACAGTGGGAAGAATAGTGCTCCATCATTGGTGTCAGTGGGAGGAATAGTGCCTCGCTATTGGTGTCAGTGTAAGACTGGTCATACAGTATACAATTTCTTGGTTTTCTTATGATAAAAGTTTTATTTCTCTCTGTGTTAACTGGCCACACATTATACAATCTTATTGTGCTTGTGTAGTGTAGTTCCAGAACAAAACATCTAAAAAAGGTAAGTTGCAATTGTTAAATGTATGCTATGTGAATGGGAACATGAAACAAATATAAAGTTATCCCAATTTGGCTGCAAGAGTGGAAATACAGTTTATGACAAAAAATAGTTTTTCAGTTTTGGATAGAGTGGGGATGTTTTAAGACTGTCAGGATTGGGTCCGCTCATTGGTGGCTTTGGAGGCCTGATATTCCGTTGAAGCAATGCACTCAATGCATTCAGAAAAATAGCTTCATGCTTTCCCACTCAATTGGTTGAACTTTTTATCTTCAATAACATACATTATTAGATAGCTGGAGCTGGAGATAAGAGCATAATTTGAAAAGGGTACAATAACCGCAGACAGGTTCAAACTCCCACCTGCCCTGGACAGATCAATGAAACTTTCCTAGCTAGGCTTTGTGAAGTTTTTCTTGAAACGTTGCAGTACCTGGCTGAACTTTGAGACTTGTGCGTTTATTTAGTGATTATAATTAACCCACAACGAGTTGCTATCGATCTGCTCAGATTGAATGTGACAGGGCCTCAGGCTAATAAATACACAGGGATAAATAGTGCTGTTCCCTATCGATCGGACAAAGTGTGTAGATAACCTCTTCCCTGCCTTGGAACGCCACTTCTCAGCAAGCCTGGCAATGTCATGAATCGCAAATAGAAATCAGTTCATAGCAATTACAGGGAGATTACTTTGTGGACGGGCAGTGGTCAAGCGGAGTGGAGCAAATGGCATCTTTCTGTAAGGCTAAAGTACCTTGGCTGCATGCCCACATTTGAGTTCATTCAAGCAGATTTAGCCAAAGCCACTGAACGCGTTAACTTTGGCAGATTATACAAATAAGGGATACAGGGAATATGTACAGTATCAGACCACAACAATACTGGAACATAAAATGCTGAAATCCAAAAAGAAACACTTTTTCCAATCATTGATGATGTCCACTGTTTGCAATATGGCCGCTTAAGTAGAACTATAGTCAAAAAATTTTTTTTTTCATTTTGTATAGTGCAAGGGAGGGTTATAACTCATCAGATTGTTTTCCCCCACCATTTGTGTCCCATTGTGGAGATTTCACATCACTTCCTGTACTATAGCCAAACAGAAAGTAAAAAGGAAATCCCTGCAAATTAAGGGAATTTCTTGGGGACCCCCAGGTCACCAGAACTAGTGTCCCCATTGGAATATTTCCCCTCTATTACTTTTTCGTGGACAACGCAAAATTTGGGATTTTCTTGCACTTTCTCTTAATAATAATAATATAATAATAATGGTAAACAGAACAAACAGAGAGGGTGAATCTCCCTAATGGGGGGGCACAGACAGCAACAAAAACAGGATAGTGGTTTCAACCCTTCCCAAACATATTCAAAACTAAAAGAAAAGTCATCGTTGAGCTGCCTCTGAACTCAAAAAGAGAAGATTTGTTATCTTACAGTGAACTTCTAGAAATGGTAACTTCACCTGAGCAGTACCCTGAAAAGTGTATCTTTTGTCTTGAATTCCCTCTTAAAAATAGCAGCACACTTTCTGAGCCTAGACATTCCTATTTTGCAGCCTTGTAGCTGTATATCTGCAGTGTGAGAGCAACTAAGGCACTGCTGACTCTGACTGTTAGTCTCATTAGATTTGCAGTGAGATTTTCTGATGTCTCTACTGTGCTGATCATTGTTTTCCTTGCTGAAGAGGAAGTTGCATATTAGGACCAGCCGTGCAAGGATCTCCCTGCTTCTTTTTCATTCATTCTGTGGACCTCTGCTTCCTCTACCTCTCATGCTGCTACCTGAATATTCCCTACCACTCATAAGTTCACCAGAGCTTCACTCTAAGATGAAGAAGTAAAGCCCTATTCCTCTACTATGATAGCCGCCTCCACACAATCTTTAATAGGGTAAAGATCGGCTGCAGGAAGCCTACAGGTAATATCAGCCACTAATCCAGTGATGGCGAACGTTCGCACCCCAGATGTTTTGGAACTACATTTCCCATGATGCTCATGCACTCAGCAGTGTTGTTGAGCATCATGGGAAATGTAGTTCCAAAACATCTGGGGTGCCAATGTTCGCCATCACTGCACTAGTCCTTCATCCTCTGCTTATTTTTCTATTGGACACAGCTTCCACAGTTCAGGTCGTCTTTAAGCCACCAAACTTCATCTTGTATTCTTGGGTACTTTATTGGTGAGATCTTTGCACTGACTACCAAGGTCTACACACCTGCTAGAGCCATCATGAGGGGCTCCCACCATTCCTGCATTTGTCGGTAGGCGCAGCGTTATGCGGCAGGCAGAAAATAATACAGAGTATAAGTGCAGTAACAAGAATATATTGTAACAGAAGTCCAGCAATGCACAATAGACCTGTCAGGAAGGTATCCCGACAGGGAATACTCACAAGTTGTAACAGAGAGGAGACAGTATAATGAAACACTCAGGGATGCCATCTGTCTCGAGGAGTGGAATGCGGCCTGGTCAGTCTGTACCCAAATAGGGAGGCTTCCAGGAAGGTTGCCGTGTCCGTGCACTTTCCCTACTTCTCCAGAACCTTCCCCTAACGCTAAGCACTGTCCCTGACAGATGGGTATCCTGTCCATACACTGCCACTCACAAAAATGTGTGCCAAACCTGGGAGCCAGGGTCCTAAAAAGACTCTGCCTGACCGAAGATGGCCGAATGGTGTGACTCCAATCGGATAGCTTCCTCCAAGTGATCGAGGAAACCATAGAGGAACTAGTTTCCCCTCAACTTCCTTCCCAACTGCATTGCCACGCCTGACAAACACCACCACCTCTAGAAAAAATTGACTGCACCGGCCTACACATTATTTTCTTATTTTATTTTACGGACATCAAATACTAAATGGGATAAAAACAGAGAGGAGCCAGAACAGCAAAGGTAGGTAGTAACCAGCAAAACTCTCAGGTGGACCGGAACGCTATTGGAAATTTTGAAAAAGAGGTATAATTGCTGAAGTATCCAACAAGATATATAAGAAGCTGGGGCTGACTCAGCCCACCAGGCTTTCTCTATAACTAAAATATGACATTTGGGTGTAGCGATACCTTAAAGCGGAAGTAAACCCATCCATAAAACAGTTTCATTTCCGTCACGTGCCGAAAATGTAACACTCCCATTGGTTGTGCTCTCAACCAAACTGTGAAACCATCCAGTGGCTGGTGTCTAAACTGATCACATGTGCAGCATCATGGCAGTTGTCGATTAAACAGAGGCAAAGATGGCAGCCTCCTTGGCTGAAAGCGATAGGGGGGTTTACTTACACTTTAAAATTGGTATCCAACTCAACTGACTTTTAGCACCTCCAAACAATACCATGACACTGGTACCTTAAACACAAATAGAGGGCCAAAATGAGTATGCTAAACCTGTAAGGGGCTACAGTTGTTCTGCTGGGGGTCAAATTATCTAATTAAGAAAAAAAAAAGAAAAACTAATGCTATCTCAAAATTCTCACACTACAGCCAAATCTTGTTTTGGATGCAGTAAGCCAGGGTGAAAATCTCTGGTGAGGTTTTCTGCTTTCGGAGCCCCTGTTAGAGAGGTTTCCCCTCATTTCCTGTCCTTCTGACAATGTTTTACTAGACATAAAGTGAGGGGAACTCCCCAACAGCAACACAGACAAAAGTAAAAAAATATTTTTAGTAGATTAAGGGTAGACTAGAACCCCTACCAGATATTTATTTCTGTCCCTCATGTCTTTGTTACAGTTTCTCCTTCCTGCCTGGTGAAACCTTTGTCAGCAAGACAGGAAGTGAGGGTACATTTCTTAGAGCCCTGGATAGAGGAAAATACCCATCAAGGGATCTAATCTAATCTTTCCAATATGCCCAAAGCCCCCTCCAAAGGAGGCATGGGGGACTTCACAGCTCCTTCTAGCAGACCTGGGTGAACGATATTCCACAGGAATGGACTCTTGTAATGGGCTGGAGTGTATTCTCGTGGAATGTCATTCTCCAAGCTCTGCAGGGAGTCCTGGTGCCACCCTTGTCTACTGGACGCATTACAGGCTGGAGCCGAAGTACTCAATTTTTTCTTTTTATTATTTGGGGGGAGTGGGGGCAAAAGTTTGCTTACAGAGCCATTTGATTTGGTGGGCAGGAGGCTAGTAAACAATACTGTAATATTGATCATCTCACATTATTGGTGGGGAATCTATGACCGCAGCAGATCCACTACTTAAAAACACAATTACACATTTTTATATATTTATATTTTTGCGCCGTGACACACATTTCACATAGCAGACAAGTGGACTTTCTATGGTAAATAGAAGGTCCACTTCCTACTCACCATTATGCCCTGTACACACGATAGGTTTTGCCGATGGAAAATGTGTGATAGGACCTTGTTGTCGGAAATTCCGTCCGTGTGTAGGCTCCATCACACATTTTCCATAGGAATTTCCGACACACAAAGTTTGAGAGCAACAAAATCCGTTGTCGGAAATTCCGATCGTGTGTACACAAATCCGACGCACAAAGTGCCACGCATGCTCAGAATAAATTAAGAAACTAAAGCTATTGGCTACTGCCCCGTTTATAGTGCTGACGTACGTGTTTTACGTCACCACGTTCAGTAATCGGATTTTCTGACAACTTTGTGTGACCGTGTGTATGCAAGAGAAGTTCGAGCCAACATCCGTCGGAAAAAATCCATGGATTTTGTTGTAGGAATGTCCGATCAATGTCCGACCGTGTGTACAGGGCAATAGTCTGAATAGGGAAGGATTACAATCTCTGTCTCTGTCCTCTTTAGGAAGATTTTTCCATACTTTCTGTCCCTGAGGACAATAGGACAGCAGTAGAAGTCTACTTCCTGAGGTTGTGTTCTACATCTTCCTCTGTTAACTGCATTAACCTTCAAACAGGTTTGAATCTGATTGGTAGCTATTTAGTTATTTATATAACATCTGGTCTTGTATATTTTCATAAGGATCTATTCAGTCTTGCACACAGCCTGTGATTGGACAGTGAAAAAGCAGCAGAATATGGAAGAGGTTATCTTTGTTCTCCTCTTTCTGTCAATACATTCTTTATCAGCACATGTGCACTGCAGAATACCCAATTGGTCCCTCTTCATTTTCCAGTTTGAGTTCTGCCGAAGGGGGGATTGTCAAGATCACAATCTTGCACTAGATACATTTAATAATAAATGATCCTATTTTTTAATAAATTAAAGACTGAAGTTCAATCATTCGGATGACAATGATCTGTTTTTTTCCACCTTGCAAAGAATCGTGTACTTTGCCACTGAATTTAGGTAAAAGTGTTAATCACATTACAGCCTGCACTGAAACTCACAGGAAGGCAATTTCCTTTTATTGCCGTCCATTTATGACTTCAGTAATTATAAACAACACACTAAGCAGTTAGTGGAGTCATTGGATGTATGGCTGTTTGTATAGGAGAACGCTTATTGCTATTCACTGTTGTGGGTTGGGAACCATGGCAATTGTGTGGTTCAGCTCCTCTGCAGAGAGTTTACAGACTACTATCATTAGCAATAAATTTATATCACCGATCATCTGTCATTTCTGACAGCACTTATGAAAATGACATTACCGACTGAACAGAACAGGCCAATAATTATTATTATACAGGGTTTATATAGCGCCGACAGTTTACGCAGAGCTTTACAACATGAGGGTAGACAGTACAATTACAATACACTTTAATACAGTGGGAATCAGTAGACCCTGCTCAATTTTAAGAGGGAGGGTCAGGAGATACAAGAGGTAATAACTGTGGAGGATGTGCTGATGACGAAAATAAATTGTTTAGTGAGTTGTTAGGCAGGGGCCAGATAGGCTTCTCTGAAGAGATGAGTTTTCAGGGATCGTCTGAAGGTAGACAAAAGTAGGAGATAGACAGATTGTGGTAGAGCATTCCAGAGGATGGGAGAGGCTCGGAAGAAGTCCTGGAGGTGAGCATGGGAGGAGATGACAAGGGAGCTGCAGATTAGGAGGTCTTGGGAGGAGCGAAGAGGACAATTTGGTTGGTATTTTGAGACCAGGTTAGTGATGTAGCTGGGGGCCAGGTTGTGGATGGCTTTGTAAGTTATTGTTAATATTTTGAATTGAATTTGCTGGTTGAGTGGCAGCCAATGGAGGGATTGGCAGAGAGGGGTAGCAGACGCTGAGCGGTTTGTAAGGTCGATGAGCCTTGCAGCAGCGTTCATGATGGCCAATATTGGAGACAGCAATGAACTAGTCCTGGGTAAAGGCTGGCAGTAATCCAGGCTAGGGGGTGCATTAGACTCAAACTGAAAAAAATGTAGGGAGGCCTGGTTCAGGCCTTGGTATTACGCTCTCTGCAAAGGAGTCTGTCTAGTTTACATTAATATAAAACAACAGGGAACCTGGTAAGTTTGTTTTATTAAAGAAGTAGAGAGAATATTGAGTTTTTACTTATATTAAAACCACTTGCTGACCAGGCATTTTTCTGACACTTGTTGTTTACAAGTAAAAATCTGTATTTTTGGCTAGAAAATGACTTAGAACCCCCAAACATTTTTATAGCAGAGGCCCTAGAAAATAAAATGGCTGGCGTTGCCATTTTTTTATGTCTCGCGGTTTTTGCGCAGCAGGTTTTTCATACGCAATTCTTTGTTTGGAAAAAATACATTTTAATAAGTTTAAAAAAAAAAACCTTTACATACCCCAATTTTCTTGTAAAATATTAAAAATAATGTTACACTGAATAAACAGATACCTAACATGTCATGCTTTAAAATTGTGCGCACTCGTGGAATGGTGCCAAACTATGGTACTTAAAGATCTCCACAGACGTCACTTTAAAAATTTCTACAGGTTGACAGTTTAGCATTAAAGAGGAGATCTAGTGCTAGAATGATTGCTCTCCCACTGACGTTCGCGGCGATACCTCACATGTGTGGTGCAAACATCGCTTACATATGTGGGCGTGACCTACATATGCGTTCACTACTGTGCGCTAGCACAAGGGAACGGGAGGCGCTTTACATTTTATTTTTTTATTTCATTATATATTTTTTTTCATTTTTACAGTGTCCCTTTTTAAAAAAAACATTTGATTACTTTTAATACTCATGTAAAGTAAAAAAAAACCCAAGGAGAGGGTTAACGCTGCGCTAGAACAGTGTAAATTGATATGTGAAATGTAGAAGCTGCCAGCACTAAAAAGTCCAATACTCAACTCCAAACACCAAAAAAAAACAAAATAAGTGCAGCGCTAAAACTAAATAAAATAATGAATCATGCTAGAGAAAATCATACAGAGGTGATTGATCCACCAAGCAATATATTAAAGAACACAACAAGTCTCCTATGAAGGGCAGAAACAAATGTCTCAACATATGTCACATGTGAAAAATTATAGAACATAAAAAAGTGATAAAGTAAGTCCCAAGATTGTTGCAGAAAAAAAGTCCATAAGTGAAGTAAGTGGATAATCAAAATGGATATATTCTGGAGAAGTGTGACACAGGTGAATCCAACATCCAAAGTGACTTGCACCCAAGTGAGGTATGAGGCTCCTTACCAGCTCAGGATGACCACCATGACAGTGGTCCCACCAGGCATTTGGGAAATTAACAGGTCACCCACAAACCTATGCCGATCTTTCCAGTATGTGGAACTCTGGGTCAAAATGGAGATGAATATAGTTGTCACAACCAGATGGTAATAATATGTCATATGTATGTCAATACTCATGTAAAGATCACTTGCAATAACATAACAGCATGACAGGTACTCTTTATAGAGAGATCTGGGGTCTGAAAAACCCCAGATCTTTTCTCTACCCTTAAAAAAATAACCTTGTTTACATGAGACCAGAACCAGAAGCGATATCATGACATCACTCTATTCCTCCTAGGCCATAGAGATGGATGGAGGCCATCTTTCCTTCGCTCATCTCTATGCCCAGCCGCTGCCAGCGCTGGATGGGTTTCTGGAGCTACCGATTGGCCAGGTAAGCCCTGGAAGCATCGGAAAGCGGCAGCAGGGGGATGACCCCTCCCACCGCTTCTAAAAGTGATCCAGTGGTGACTCCAAAGGGTTGTGCGGGTAACCACAAGGCTGGAACTCAGACGTTGAACACCCAATGGTGCCACGAGGAAGGTGCATGGCTACCCTCTGCTCATAGGGACAGTTTTTTGGCTGTCCAGTCTGGGTGTTCAACGTCTGAGCTCCAGCCTTGTGGTTACCCGCACAACCCTTTGAAGTCGCTCTTGAAGGTCCTCGGGTTCTATAAATGGGACATCGGTCCCACACACTGACAGCCACTGCCCACCAGTGCCACCTACCAGTGCCCAGCATTACTGCTAAGCAGTGCCCATCAGTGCCACCTACCAGTGCCCATCAGTACTGCTAAGCAGTGCCCACCAGTGCCACCTACCAGTGCCCATCAGTACTGCTAAGCAGTGTCCACCAGTGCCACCTACCAGTGCTCATCAGTACTGCTAAGCAGTGCCCACCAGTGCCACCTATCAATGCCCATCAGTGCTGCTAAGCAGTGCCAACGCATGTCACCTATCAGTGCCCATCAATGCCTATCAGCAGGGTGGATAAAAATCGATTTAAAAAAAAACTATTTAAATCTGATTTTTTTTTATTTAAATCAGATTTTTTTTTTTAAATTTAAATCTGATTTTTTTGGATTCTTATCAAATTTATTTGCATAAAATGCAATCTAAATCTAAAACCTTGTTTTCTATTTAAGATACGTTAATAATTTTAGTTTATTCAGCATGAAATGGGGCTTAGTTATGTAGCATGAGGCTGTATATTCTGCAAGATTTACATTTTTTGGTAAACTCGTTCAATGAATCCGAGCTCTGCAAGTTGAGATAACATGCACTGCATTGATGCATTCACACAATTTCACACCAACTACCAGCAAGAATAAGTCCTTACATTTAAAGAGTACCTGTCATTTCAGATCCATCATGGCAGCGCCTGTTAGAGGGCATCCACCCTCACCTTGTTGTGTCACCGCCGCATCACCATAAATTGAATGGAACTGTCGGTGAGTCAACAGCGGGTCAAAGGAGGAGGAGCAGCTGCGGGACAGAGATGACAGTTGCTCTTTAAAAATGATGATTTAAATCGAGTTGATTTAAATCAAGCCTTTTTTACTAGTGATTTAAATCATGATTTAAATCAACTTGATTTAAATCAAAACCACCCTGCCCATCAGTGCCTCATCATCAGTGCCACCTACCAGTGCCGCCCATCAGTACCCATCAGTGCCGTCAATCAGTGCCGCCTATCAGTGACCTTCAGTGCTGCCTATCAGTGCCCATCACTGCCACCTATCAGTGCAGCCCCATCAGTGCCCACCTGTGCCACCTTATTGGTGCCTATCAGTGCCAATCAGTGCAGCCTCATCAGTACCCATCAGTGTAGCCTATCAGTGCCCATCAGTGCCACCTTATTGGTGCCTATCAGTGCCAATCAGTGCAGCCTCATCGTACCCATCAGTGTAGCCTATCAGTGCCCATCAAAAAATTACCTGTTTGCAAAATTTAATAACAAACTCTGAGTTTTCAGTCTTTTTTCTTTTTTTTTAGCAAATAAAAAATCCAGTGATGATTAAATACCACCAAAAGAAAGCTCTATTTGTGTGAAAAAAATGATAAAAATGAATTTGGGTCCAGTGTAGCATGACCGCGCATCTGTCATTCAAATTGTGACAGCGCTGAAAGCTGAAAACTGGCCTGGGCAGGAAGGAGGTATAAGTGCCCAGTAAGCAAGTGGTTAAAGAGGTTGTAACCCTTAAAAAAAAGAGATCCTGTTCCCTTATAAGTGCTTGTGCTGTCTAACCTGTCCCTCTCTAAGCGGTAAAAAACCTGGTTGATCCTGTCTTCATTTACTCAAGGATGAATTGGACATCTGCCCCCTCCCCTCTTTCCTTCTTCTTAGGTAGGCTGGAGGTGCATTCTGGACCAAGTAGTGGAGGATCTGGTTGAGGTTCCTCTGGCAGGGTGCCTGGATCACAAACCTGGCTGCACAGAGCTACAGATCCCTTGGAAGTTGGGTCAGTTTCCAAACACATGTTTTGACTAAGCTCACTTGTTTGGCCGAAGCTTTAAAAATGGTAATCTCATCTGTCAGTTTTTCCATGACAGATAGAAAAATCATGGCTGCAAAAGTGGTAAACCCCCCCCAAAAAAAACACCCACCCCTTCTTCTTTCATAAAAATACAAGCCCTCGGTAGAAATAGCTCCACCAAAATGACGCAAACCATCCTGTGAACTTACTACCTCGCCTTTCTACTCCAAGATAACGGTAAACCTCAAAAAGAGTCATTAAAGCTCAGATCGAGTAAAGATGTGTGTAATATCACATTATGGGGGGATTTACTAAAAAGAGAATCGGACATCTGTTGCCTCCTTCCCCTCCCTCTCCTCAAACTCCCCACCTTGTAAAATCTTTCTCGCCGCCCTGAAAGCTCGCACTATTTCAAATTGGAATGATGTCATAGTGTAATAAGGATATGGAAGGTCATTGAAGTTCCACATACAATGCTGCTTTTCTGTTGATTTGCTGTTTTTTGAGGCAGGAGAGGGGATATGATGTTTGTTGCCAGCTTGCCAACACAATAGGGTGCCATAGTCAACATTATTCTAGTTTTATTTAAACTCCAGTATTATTTAAAACTCTAGCCAGATTTTTTTTTTTTAGCTTTGGCTTTATCGAGGGTTGATTCAAGGTTATGTAATCTCCAACAAAAACTTCTCCTAACTGGTCCCCTTTGGTCTGTCAAATATACCAAATGTATTGTCATATCTGTTCGACAACTGCAACAAAAATACATGTGGATGCTGCCAGAAATCTGGTCAGCTGATTATTTTCTGTGCTGCACTCTTATCAGTTACATTGTTCCCAGCTCTCTCTGGAGACTATAAAATAACACCCTTCTATGTTCTGGAGAAGAGGAGAGGGGTAGGGGAACACAGTCTTGTCGTAGGTGGACAACACCGCTTTTTCACAGATACAGTAAAACCTTGGATTGCGAGCATAATTCGTTCCAGGAACGTGCTTGTAATCCAAAGCACTCGTATATCAAAGGAAATTTCATAAGAAATAATGGAAATACAGATAATTCGTTCCACAACCATTTATTCATAAGTCCTTCAGTCTATAGTCCATATAAAAAGATTAAAGCAATGTGACTTCAAGGCAACTTCGAGGCAGGGGCGGATCTAGAGTCTAGTCTCGGGAGGGGCACTGCCAGAAAATACTTTTTTTGCTGCAATTTATTGGGGAAATGGCTGGTGTTGATGCTTCAATCATCACGGCACCATGGTTGTTATGGTGTCAGCAAATGAAATAGTTCAACTCACCATAATGCAGCATCAGTGTGAGCCCCGAGTGTGTCACTTGCCACGCTTCCTGCCACAAGTTACAGATTGTCACTTGCCACGTCACCTGCCACACGTTGCGGAATGTCCACTTGCCACGTCACCTGCCACAAGTTGCGGATTGTCCACTTGCCGCATCACCTGCCACAAGTTGTGAATTGTCATTTGCCACGTCACCTGCCAGAAGTTGCAGATTGTCATTTGACATGTCACCTGTCACAAGTTACGGATTGTCATTTGCCACGTCACCTGCCACAAGTTATGGATTGTCACTTGCCACGTCACCTGCCACACATTGCGGATTGTCCACTTGCCACCTCACCTGCCACAAGTTGCGGATTGTCACTTGCCACCTCACCTGCCACAAGTTGCGGATTGTCACTTGCCACCTCACCTGCCACAAGTTGCGGATTGTCACTTGCCACCTCACCTGCCACAAGTAGCGGATTGTCACTTGCCACGCCACCTGCCACAAGTTGTGGATTGTCACTTGCCACGTCACCTGCCACACGTTGCGGATTGTCACTTTCCTGCTAAGGTGGGGATTGTCACTTCTTGCGTCCCAGGCAGCAGAGAGATGATGTAATCTCTCTGCTGCCCGCGGCTGCCTGCACAGTGAGTGAGGGCGGAACTGCAGGGATGCAGGGTGGGCGCCGGGCGGTGAGAGATGATGTCATCTCTCTGCTCCGCCGCCAGCTGATTGGCCAGCTCACCCACTGAGCCTCCCAGCTGTGTCCACTCTCTCACCCACCTGCCGAGCTGCCCCTCGGCTCACCCACCGTGCCGCCCGCACACTCACTTGCCCGCTGAGCCACCCGCCGGCTCACCCATTGCCTGCACACTCACCCAGCCACAACTAATTTTCCTGGGGGGGGGGGCAATAGCCCTGCTGCCCCCCCCCCCCCACCCCTGGATCCGCCCCTGCTTCGAGGCAACTACAAGGTAACTTGAAAGCAACTTTGAGGCAACTTCAGGGAAAGCCTGGGTAATTTTCCTGTACTGTTGGATTCAAATCACATCAATTAAGATGAAGATCCGTCTTGCAAGCAACTTCCATTAAAGTCTATGGGCACAAGTCGGATAGAAGTCACCTTGAAGTAGTACAGGAACCTTTTATAAATTTGGAGCGACTTCAATAGTGCTAATTAAGACAGCTCTCATTCACTAAAATGGGATTTCACATGTCACGTGACTTGGGAGTCTCAGAAGTCGGATCCCAAGTCGCGGCAGTGTGAACCAAGCCTAAATGTTGTACCTTCATTAAATGTAACCATATTGCTACATTTAGAGACGCCTCTCCTCTATTCTATACTCAGTTGTGGCGTGATGCTACTCGTATTACAGGACCTCACTCGTTTTAAATTTATAAAAAAAAAAAATTGCTCGTCTTGTAAAACACTCGCAGACCAAGTTACTCACAATCCAAGGTTTTACTGAAATTGAGCACTGTCACCTAAGGCTGGCCATACATGGTCGAATTTCGAAAGAATTTTCTTTTGAAAATCAGAAAATGTGTGCGTTTTGTGATCCGATGGTGCCCCCATTGATTTAGAAGTTCGACCAACAAAGCCTTCAATTTCACCTCATGTTGCTACAGAAAAGAATTTTCGTGGCTGAGAATCTTCTTTTCTTTTCGGGAATTTTCTTTTCTTGTACATGCGCATTTTTTTTTCGATTAAATTTCTCGCACTATTCATTAATCATTAATTAATTAATGATAATTAATTAGAAAATCGTTTGTTTTTCAAAAAATTTCCAGCATGCCCGATTACTCAAATTCGATGGCCGCGCGAAAATCGGCTGTTGCTGCAGCCCACTAATAGTGCGAAATGCCAATGAAAATTCTTAGATAAGATTTTCTAAAGTAATTTCTTTCGAAATTCCACCTGATGTATGGCCTGCCTAAGACAGGAAGTGTGTTACTAGCAGGATTACCAATTGAAAATAAAGAAAACTTGACAGCTGATTTATACAGTATACCATTTTTTTTGGACATGTGTTTAGAACTTTACCATACCGAGTTAAAATGTTATTTCTATTTCTTGGCAATTATTCCTGTATGTCTTTGGGATCTGGAAGAGACCTGAAGCATTCCTACACATCTGCAAAATAATGTCTCTTTTAGGTCTCATAGACTGACAGAGACCTTCTGCTTTTTGCACATATGCATGGGTATTTCCTGTAGGCACACCATGGGTCTCTGTCAGGTTCTATAGACCCATGGCTTGTCCTCGTATGCAGAATGTGGGTTTTTGGACTTACCATGAAGTCTAGGGGGAGGATGTGTGGCCCTTAAAGTGGTTCTAAAGGCTCAAGGTTTTTTACCTTCATGCATTCTATACATGAATTTAAAAAACCTCCTCTTTGCAGCAGCCCCCCAAAGCTCCCCCCCTTCCTAATACTTACATGAGGTCTGATCTTCCTCCAGTGATGTGCACGAGAGCCTCGGCTCTCCGGGGACTCTCCCTCCTTATTGGCTGAGACAGCAGCAGGTGCCATTGGCTTCTGTTGCTGTCAATCACAGCCAGTGAGCCAATAAGGAGAGGGAGCGGGCCAAGCCGTGGCTCCATGTCCGAATGGACACACAGCGTCACAGCTTGTGAATGAGCCTGCTTGGGTGCCCCCATTGCAAGCTGCTTGCTCTGGGTGCACTCGGAAGGAGGGTGGGGACAAGAGCACCAGCGAGGGACCCAAGAAGAGGAGGATTGGGGCTGCTCTGTGCAAAACCCTTGCACAGAGCAAGTAAGTATAACATGTTTGTAATTTATGTTTTAGGAAGAAGATTTATGGTGTAGGGTTTTTTTTCAGGGGTTGGCCTTGGTCCCTTAGTTCCAGTGAAGGGAACTCTTAAGGCCAATTTCATGCTCCCAGCTTTGTGGGAACAATCTGGGGATGACCCCTTCCTGTTCCAAGATTACTGCGCACCAGTGCACAAAGCAAGGTCCATAAAGACATGGATGAGCGAGTCTGGGGTGGAGGAACTTGACTGGCATGCACAGAGTCCTGACTTCAACCTCAAAGTTCCTCCACCCCAAACTCACTCATCTATGTCTTTATTGTACATTCACATCAGTCCCTGCCCTCAAGGAAGTTACAATCTAAGGTCCCTAACTCCCTGCACGGGGCAGTTACATAGTTAGTAAGGTTGAATAAAGACACCAGTCCATCCAGTTCAACCTGAGTGAGTGTGGGTGCGTGTCTACAATTGTCCCTATCCCTGTACATTGTGTCTCATTAAGATACTCCTCTATGGAGGCCTCAGCTTTTAGCAAGCCTCAGAAATGTTTCCCCACTTATGCCCTCATACAAAAAATATGGAATAAAACTAAGTATATTCAGGAGGCGACAGGTATTAATGAGTATAGTCCTATATGGGGAAATGAATCCTATCCAGAACTTGCTAAATTACAACATGCAGAGAGGTGGAAGAGGTTTGGCATTCTTTACCTAAAGCAAATTATAAGTGAGGGAAAATTGCGTTCCTTTGACAATTTGAGGGACCTACTGTATATAGACTACCGACCTCCATGCTTTTTTATTATATGCAACTTAGGCATGCATTTGAAGCACAGTCAAAAACCTCTGAATGGCATACTGACTCGAACTCTTTGGTTGCTTTACTTAAAGGGGCTGAGACCTCTAAAGGATTCATTTCCCAGAGCTATAGCACCTTACTTCACAAATACCTTCTAAAACACCCCTTGACAGTGAAAGGAAAATGGGAGCTGGATGTTGGGCCTTTGGATGAGGATCAATGGGAGGAGGTTTTGCAGTCAGTTTCCATATGCTCACTGAATGTAACGCAAAGACTAACGCAATTACATACACTCTTGAGAACGTATTATACACCTCATAGGTTACATAATATGGGACTTCTTTCCACTCCAACCTGTACTAGATGTAAGAGAGACCATGGAGATTTAATACATATGTTGTGGAGATGTCCCAGATTACATGTGTACTGGAAGGGGGTGGTGGACACGCTGAGCGCAGTATTTGGGGTCTCAATTCCGCTGGACCCTAGACACTGTATTTTGAATGTGTTAGATGAACTGGAGTGGGAAGCCCTTTTTGTGGCCCATAAGTTAATCATGGTACACTGGAAATCTGAAACGCCCCCCTCAGTCAAGGAATGGGTTACTGCACTAGGTAATATATTAAGAATGGAGAAAATTATATACCAACACAGGGGATGTTCAAGGAAATTTGAAAAACTCTGGGAACCATGGCTAGGCACTCCTGGGCTAGCCCCGGAGGACCTGGTCATGGATAGATTATTGCGCCTTAATAATGGTTGAAAGTATTGTGTACCCTGCATTAGACTTGAATAGAGCTTATTGCTCCTGTTGGTTAAAGACAGAGGGAAGGAATCTGGAAAGATGAAGATGCAGTAATTACATTTCTTTTTTATTGTTTAACAGTGGGAATTATATTATTGTATAAACTTGACTCTATTTCTGGATCTACGCCTGTTTATGCTATTATGTATAATTTAATTGTGGACTTCTTGGACTGTATGTACTTGTTTTTCAATAAAAACTTTTTCTTGGATAAAAAAAAAAAGATACTCCTCTATTATATTATTATTTTATTTAAGGTACCCATATAGCGCTGTCAATTTATGCAGTGCTCCACGCATACATCACACACTCACATCAGTCCCTACCCTCAAGGAGCCCACAATCCAAAGTCCCCAACTTACATTCATATACTAGAGCCAATTATGGACAGAAGCCAATTATGGGCCTTGCTTTGTGCACTGGTACAAATCATTTGGTGGAGGAGGGATTATGGAGTGAGGTTGTTTTTCAGGGGTTGGGCCTGGCCCCTTAGTTCCAGTGAAGGGAACTGTTAAGGCCAATTTCATGCTCCCAACTTTGTGGGAACAGCTTGGGGGTGGCCCTTTCCTGTTCCAACATGACTGCACATCAGTGCACAAAGCAAGGTCCCTAAAGACATGGATGAGCGAGTTTGGGGTGCAGGAACTTGACTGGCATGCACAAATTCCTGACCTCAACCCGGCACCTTTGGGATGAATTATAGCGGAGACTGCGAGCCAGGCCTTCTAGTCCAACATCAGTGCCTGAACTCACAAATGTTCTTCTGGAAGAATGGTCAAACATTCCCATAGACACACTCCTAAACCTTGTGAGCAGCCTTCCCAGAAGAGTTGAAGCTGTTATAGCTGCAAAGGGTGGGCCAACTCAATATTGAACCCTACGGACCAAGACTGGGATGCCATTATAGTTCATGTGCGTGTAAAGGCAAGTGTTCCAATACTTTTGACAATATAGTGTAGATGGTAATAAATACCCAGCACAGCCTCTAAACCCTTTCCTACCCCATAAAACGCAAATATTTTGGCTGCAGTTAGTTTTTACAATTTGCAAATAGTTCATTACTACAGATGGTTGTTCCTGATGTAAAAGGAATAGCTGAACATACAGTAACTAAACTTTTTGTGTGTTTAGTGCATGTAACTTTTTCTTCCAAACCTAGTTATTAGCAAGTGTTTATTTTACTTATTACTTGACTGAGCTTATGCATTGTTTATAATAAACTTCTCACTTTGAAGGTCCTTGCATCTTTAATGCAAAGTGCTCTCATTAAAGCCAATCTGTTGATCTGCTAGACATTAGCATTCCCTATCACAAAGCAGCTTTTCCCTTCCAGACAAGGTGCGTTTTACATAATTAGATTTTAGCAGCCATTGTTTGTGGATTTGAACAATGTGTAGCAATTACCCAAACGACCTAGAGGACAACCCCTCTCACGCTTTGCCTGCAGTGCATAAGACGAGAAATGCCGTTCCTTCAATAGGCTTGTTGTTCCAACAAGATGAAATTACCTCTGTCTCTGGAAGAATAGTCAGCCCCGTCCACTTTCACATCCAATTAATTATGAAACGGCCAGTATAAAACAATGATACACTGTTTGTAATTAGCTTAACTATGTTTTCAGGTCATGTTCAAAAGGCTTGATGTTGTTTGGTCACCATCTCTGGTGTCTGTGACTCACAGGGCGGGACTGGTGGCCAAACCATGAACATGGCTGACTTCAAGTTAGGGGTGGTCCACACCACAACACGTCCGTCATATTTTTTTAAATTTAACTGCCTACTCCCAAAATGTAATTTGAAGTAAAACACATAGCCAAGTATTATTCTACACAATTTTTTTTTTGTGCATTAAAAAAAGAAAACAAATAAAATTAGACATGCTATCTGCCAATAGAACTTAACCAAAAAGTGCATTCTATGCATTTCACATTGCATCAACGTGCTCTACAAAGAGGTGCTATGTGTTAATTCTTTGAAAGACTAACCTTAATCACAATCTACGGGTCAATGCACAAAAATGACAACACAGGTTTGTTTTTGTTCCTCAAAAATATTGCATTGGTAGGAAATTAAAACAAATACATTTTCTGTGTATTTTGCCTTGCAAATGCTATCCTCCCTCCTAGATTGTAAGTTCTAATGAGCAGGGCCCTCTGATTCCTCCTGTATTGAATTGTATTGTAATTGTACTGTCTGCCCTTATGCTGTAAGGCGCTCCACAAACTGTTGACGCTATATAAATCCTCTACAATAATAATAATAACACAATGGAAGAAACAAGACCCAGTGCATTGACTCTTAAGCCTCGTACACACAATCGGATTTTCCGACGGGAAATGTTTGATGACAGGCTGTTGGCGGAAAATCCGACCACGTGTATGCTCCATTGGACAATTGTTGTCGGACTTTCCGCCAACAAATATTGGCTAGCAGGTTTTCACATTTTCCGCGGACAAATGTCCAAAGTACACAAGTCCGTCGGACAAAAGTCCAAAGTACAAACACGCATGCTCAGAAGCAAGGATGAGCCAGAAGCGGTCGGACTTGTAAACTAGCGTTCGTAATGGAGAATTAACATTTCATTAATTATGAAATCTCCAAATGTAACGCACATTCTCTTCTTCTTTAATGGGATAATAATGAAGCTGCTTTGATGGTGATACTGATGGAGTTATTGCAAACTAATTTTCAAAGGCTTATTTTTTCTAGTGATATCAAGAATAATATTATTATGCTTTTTTTTATTTTTTTTTAGTTGGGCAAGTTAACACAACACCATTATCCCCTAGTTTTTACGAGTCCCTTCTTGTTAATTTTACATTGTATTTTTTTAAATGTAACTGCCTACTCCCAAACTGTCATTTGAAGTAAAACACATAGCCAAGTATTACTCTACACATTTTTTTTTTTTTGTGCATTAAAAAAAGAAAACAAATAAAATTAGACATGCTATCTGCCAATAGAACTTAACCAAAAAGTGCATTCTATGCATCCAAAAATATAGAAAATATACCAAATCAAATCATTATTCAACCAAAAAAATAATTCCAAAGCAATAACTCCAAGGCCAATAAGAAACAAGACTTTATCTCCTCCGATTCTGGCTGACGTTCAGAAACGAACTGAAAGCACAAAATGAAAAACGCGAACTGAAAAGCGCGAAATGAAAAGCACAAATCAACACTCACCAAACTTCTACTAACGCAAAATTAGCAGAAGGAGCCCAAAGGGTGGCGCTAAAGAGCTGAAAAAAACATGTAGTACGTCACTACATTTGTGATTGTTGGCCAACAATTTTGCCCTTCAGACAAAAGTCCACGGTTTTGTTGGCAGAAAATCTGATCGTGTGTACGGGGCTTTAGCTGTTAATGTGTGTACTCCATTGTTAAACGCGTGTTGGCCATTATTTATGTGTGCCAATTCACCTTAGGTAACCCCTGACATAGATTTGGTTATTCTTAGTACTAATTCTGTGTATATGTTTTCCATATGTTTTTTCAGCAGTTTAAACCCCTAAATCTGTTTTATATAAAATGTACTGTTCAGTGTCGTCCCCCCCCCCCCCCCGCCCGAATCTGTTCAAATTACCTACTAGATATCCTAAGATACAAGGACATTGGATATAAATTAGTAAATGATAGCAGAAAAAAATAAATAAATACAACTAATAAATAAAACGAAACCCAACCACAGATATTATAAGGACTTTGTATAATTTATCTGTTTTTGCAAAAATTGAACAACAGTCATCACATGTCTATGAGACTTTTTAAAATGTATTTCAAGTGTCTGCTTTATTGTATTTAATTAAAAGAGTTATTACAAAAAGTAATAAAGGATTACACTTAAGGAGTATCAACTATTTACAAAAAGATAATCTTGTGTGTACCGGGCATAAGTGTGGTATGTTCCCTTTTAAGCAATGTATAAAAAATACTCTATCAATATAAATACTCTTTTATCACTGGGGTATTACAGGGTGGGGTATTACAATGGTAAATATTTTTTATTAATATTAATAAAATGTGGAATATTTGGGGTATAGTTCCTTTTCTCTTCTTTCTTTTTTTTTTGTTAAATCTGAACCTTGTACTATTTTTCTAAAAAAGAACCTTTCTCCTCCTGCTTTTCCCTTCTTCCTGCACTGATCCCCAAATGTTTTGGTTTTAGAGTAACTTTGAACAATATATGCCATCTGTGCCCTAAATAGCGAAACAAATAAAAAAAAGTTGTATTCTACTATTTTATTTTTAAATCAAAAACTTGACAAAAGCTTAAACCTTAAGTTTGTGAGTTTAAAACTTCATCAGCACAGTAATTATGTTAATGTACTATATAAAGAAATTTCTATATTGTAAATAACTGTAGTACTATTAGATTGTAAGGTCTTCTGAGCAGGGCCCTCTCAATCCTCCTGTATCTTATTGTATTATATCTGTATTGTCTCCCTTTTATATTGTAAATCGCTGCGTAAACTGTTGGCGCTATATAAATCCTGTATAATAATAATAATACTTACTACTTAATTAGTAATAAAATTCTACTTGAAAACAAGCAAGATAATGGGTAGTAATTTTGTAAATTCTTTTTTCCTAATTTTGGCAAACAACAATTTTGAATTAAAGGTATTTACAAATTAAAATTTGTGTTATTGTGTGACTATTAAATGGTGTCCATGCCATCTAATCTTATTGATTCTCCCAGCTTTTTACATGGCCCGTAGAAAAGTCTTTCTAGGTTTCACACCTTCCCTATTGCTGTTTGCCTTTCTTTTGCTTACATTTAAAATGATTTTGCACACGTCAAGAAAATAGATTTGCACATTGCCTAGCCTGTCTAGACGAAAGTCCAACCTTGTATTCGATTGGGACGTGTGTATTTGATTAAGCAAATGATACTGTAGCATAAATTCAAGTCTCTAAGTTTAATGTTCATCCGTTATCTTAGATTTTAAGCAAAAGTGGATGTAGGGTTGGAAATATCTCAGTCTGCCATAACCTGAACCTAAATTACATTTGAGAGTGATTTTTAAATTAAGTATTTCACCTAGTGAATTTTTATCTTTAACATTGACCCAAACAGGTGCAAATACACGTAGTACTAAATTTTAAAGTGCTACAAAGTTATTTTTTTTCAGTTACTCTACAAATTGCTGGATGTTTCTTGGTCTCAAGCCCAATTTTTTTTTCCTTTTTTAAATGACATCCTTTCATCTGGAACATTATTTGCAATTTTTTTTTAACGGATGTTCTGGGTAAAAACAAAACACATGTACATTGAAAAATTAATAAAACAAATGTTAGTTAGCTAGCTGGGCTGGTTCTTATAAATAAGTAGCAAAATAAAGCCTTAATTAGTTATTTTTCATTTCCTTCTCCATTTTTATAATTCAGTTGCATTATTATGCAATATTATTACCGGTATTTAAAAATAATTGTATTATACTTTTAGGATGTTTAATTCTTCTTTTTTATTTACACATTTTTATTCTTCAAAAATATTAAGTTAACTATTTCTCTATATGAATTGACATTTGTTAGGTCTTAATCTTTATTCTTACTTTATACATGTCCTCCTTATATATACTCTATATCGGTTCTGTAACAAAAAGATTTTACTACAAGCTTAATTCATAAACAAGGATAGAAAATTCGTGTTTTAAGGGCAACACATATGTTCTGGCATTAAACTGACACTTTTTAGTAACTGAGTACCTAAAAAATAATTGCTGATTGTAGCAAAAAATATTTGTTGATAAGTTTGTCAGGTTTGCTTTATATAAAAATAATCCAAATGTATACAAATGAGCTAGAATATGGAGTCGGTACCATAGTTTATATTCGTAAAAGGTAACTAATTAATAATAATTATTATTATTCTCACCTTTAAGATTACCCCCTACTCTCCTCAGTGGTCTTTCCTCTTAAGATCGTACGCTCTCGAAGATTTTCTGCCAATAACTATCCGAGGTTTTATATCTTTCCAACCCATTCCAGACTGTATCACAATTGTCTAATTGCCCTTTATTTTTGCAACTAAGTAATTCCATTTTACGATAATGATCCACTTGTTTAAACCATTCTCTTAAATCTGGGCTTTCGCTCTTTAACCAATTTTTTGGGATTAGACCCTTAGCTGCATTTAAGAGTTTTGAGGTTACTTTTTTCATATATTGCTTTGTAGGAGAGTTATCGTCATGAAACAGACAGGTAAGTTTGTTGTTTTCTATCCTCTCGCCCGTTATTTCCATTATGCTCCTGATAACTTCTTGCCAAAATATACAAATCTTCGGGCAGTCCCACCAAATGTGAATCATTGTGGCTGTTTGTCCACAATTTCTCCAACACAATGGCGTTCCATCTTGGTTAAACTTTTGGAGCCTCTCCGGAGTCATATACCACCTGACCATGAACTTATAGTTTATCTCGATAGTGCTCATGTCCCATGCTTGGTTATACCCTCCTGCTATCATTTTGTCGATTTGCTGTTTTTCTAGCTTTATTCCCATTTCTTTTTCCCACTTTTCAATGAAGGGGGGCCTTTCTTGTCCTTCGAGATTCGTCAAAAACTCGTAAACTTTAGAAATGCCTCCTTTCAGCGGCCTTTCTGTTATGCAGAGCCAGCGAATGCTTTACAATGTAGATGGGGGACAGTACGATTACAATACAGGAGGGCCCTGCTCGTAGAGCTTACAATCTAAACTATAATTAGCCTGACTGTCCCTTATCTCCATGCACCCATTAGGATTATTAATTATTTTTTAAATGTATCATGCCCTATCAGCTTTTAGTGGAGTTTAAGATTGTGGTCGGGGTCAATCCTAAAACTCTTCGCTATTTGGTAATCTTTGCACAGTTATTGGTTGTGAAAGTAAATAAATGTTGACACATTCCACTACATGGATATATCTTATTTTTTACATACTATTTGTTTAGATGGAAGTGCAAAATATTGCTGAAAATATTAATACTACTTTTATACAAGATCAGGATCTGCAATCTTTAATACATTCGTAAAGGGTTAGACTTCCTAAAGTTTTACACTAACTCAGGGGAATACAAAGCAAATTTCCCCAAAACTTGTCCTAAGTGTCCCCTCTAATTAAAAGTAAATAAATAAAATTGTAGCTAAAATAATGACAAATTAAAAGAAAGAAATTGGTAAAGAAATAGTTGGAACTGGACCAGTGTTAAAAGACTATGCTTAGTAATTGGCCGTAGAAATACGAATGTATATGAATGCAAATGTATGTTAAGTTTTAGGGCAGGCATGGGGTGCTACGTCACCAATGGCCCCCAGAATTCATCTTCTAATGTTGATTTTCTGAGTACATGTACTCTCCAGTGCATGCCTTTCCTAACTTCCTATGCAACGGGCTCCCGAAGCACTCGGAATGGGGGGGGGGGATCAGAGTGGTCTAGATAGTACAGGTTGATTCACTGCAGGGTTCACTTTTACGTTTTGCATTCACACTGTCGCTGCTGAGTAAACATTGGTGAAAAATCCTCAATTTTTATATTTTCTTATCTAAACCCTTGATGTGTTGTGGAGAGCTTTTAACATTACTATGCCTAGATTCAGAGCACATTTAGTGGTACATTAGCATTAGCCTAAAAACTGAGAGACACATTGCAAACTTTATTTTATTACAATTTTTATTTTATTTTAACTGTATTTAATAATTTATTTATTACTGTATTGATTATTTTAACTTTATTACTAAAAGCATATCTAACACCCCCAAAAATGTAGTATAATGTAGCTTACCAATTCTTAAATGTGATGGCTACATTCATATTCTTTTTTTTTTTTTTATTTGGGCTTTTTTCCATTTTTGTAACCACCGACCAGCACACGACGATGTATGTCGGTACAATGGCACGGCTGGGCAAATGGGTGTACAGATACTTCCCCTTTAAATTGCGGCATTGTGAGCGCATCTTTGGAGCGGTGAAGCGCTCCTTCACTGCTCCTGCCCATTGAGCTGAATGGGCACCGCTGCTGAACCGCCAGCAAAGCGCTTTGTTGGTCAATTTAACCCTCTTTCGGCCGATAGCGGGGCTTAAAACCGCCCGCCAGTGACCGAAAACCCCCACACAAAAAAAAAACGCAGACGCCCCAGTGTGAAAGGGGCTTTAATGTCCGCCTGGGGTCTGCGATCTTGTCACGGAGCGTAAGAACGGGGAGATACCTTTGTAAACAAGGCATTTTCACGTTCTGCCTAGTGTCATGACAGAGATCACTGCTCCCTGTCATGTCAGTGGTAGCCCACCCCCCCCCCCCACAGTTATAGGGCCTACACACGGTCGGACTTTGTTCGGACATTCCGACAACAAAATCCTAGGATTTTTTCCGACGGATGTTGGCTCAAACTTGTCTTGCATACACACAGTCACACAAAGTTGTCGGAAAATCCGATCGTTCTAAACGCGGTGACGTAAAACACGTACGTCGGGACTATAAACGGGGCAGTGGCCAATAGCTTTCATCTCTTTATTTATTCTGAGCATGCGTGGCACTTTGTCCGTCGGATTTGTGTACACGCGATCGGAATTTCCGACAACGGATTTTGTTGTCGGAAAATTTTATCTCCTGCTCTCCAACTTTGTGTGTCGGAAAATCCGATGGAAAATGTCCGATGGAGCCCACACAGGGTCGGAATTTCCGACAACACGCTCCGATCTGACATTTTCCATCGGAAAATCCGACCGTGTGTACGGGGCATTAGAATACCTCCCTAGGACACACTTAACCCCTTGATTGCTCCCTAGTGTCCGATGTGTCCGCCATAATGTCGCAGCCACGCTAAAATCGGAGATCGCCGCCATTACTAATAGAAAATAATAATAATAATGCCATAAATCTATCCCCTATTTTGTAGACGCTATAACTTTTGCGCACACCAATCAATATACGCTTATTACGATTTTTTTACCAGAAATATGTAGAAGAATACATATTGGCCTAAACTGAGAAAATACATTTTTTTATATATATTTTTTGGGGATATTTATTATAGCAAAAAGTAAAAAATATTGCTTTTATTTTCAAAATTTACGCTCTTTTTTTTTTTTCAAAAACCGCAGAGGTGATCACATACCACCAAAAGAAATCTCTATTTGTGGGAAAAAAAGGACGTCAATTTTGTTTGGGTGCAACATCGCACAACCACGCATTTGTCAGTTAAAGTGGCGCAGTGCCGTATCGCAAAAAGTGCTCTGGTCAGAGGGGGGGGTAAATTCTTTAGGTGTCCTTTTATGAAAGTGCGGTAAAATACCGCTTTTCAGTTCTCAGGCATTCTCAGAGGAGATCGCTCTCCTCTGAGTGCCTGTTTATGAAAGTGTGTAGATCGCTTCTCATGTTGAGTTGAGGAGCGATCTACAAATGCCAGGAACTCCTGAGAACGGCTCCTCTCACTGTAATCTCGCGTGATATAGCGGGATTACAGTATGAGGAACCATAAAATACAAAGTGTAACACAATTCAGCACACATTATTCCCCAACATATTAATAAAATAATAAAGTTAAATTCCCCCTACACAATATACATTAACATCATTATAAAAAAAACATTGTTTTTATCAATATTTAAAGATCATACATGTGCCTATTTAAATGTGAATGGTGTAAAGTAAATGAATGTAATGCACATATGTAATGCAGCTATACACCATTCATATAAATGCAAAATACATTTATAATCATTAAAAAAATAATTTTAATAAAGTATACAAGTATAAATATTTATTAATAAATTAAAATAAAATATATTTCATAATTGATAAACATAAAAATTGATAAACTGGTGCAATGCGAGAACACTGCGAATCCACTGCGGGTTACCGCATCGCACCGACTCGCATGTCAGTTCACACTGCCATATGCGAATCGCTGGGGAGTGTCAATACATTGTTAACAACACCCCCAGTTCAGCTTGCATATCGCACTGCGAACTGACAGTTCGGACATGAATCGGATCGCATAGGTGTGAACACACATGCGATCCGATTCTGGTCCAAACAGAAAAAAAGGTCCTGTGCGTGTTTGCACCGAATGCGGTGCAATATCAGCCATACTATCTGTACAGCTGATATCGCACCGCACAGACATTGCATGTAATGTGAATGGCAGTGTGCTGCGAATAACATGCGATGCCTGTGCGATGTCCGGCATCGCACAAGTGCGAACTGGGCCTAAAAGTTAACAACACCCCCAAATCAGTTCGCATATCGCAGTGCGATCTGCAAACTCGGACAGTAATTGAATCGCATGGGTGTGAACACCCATGCGATCCGATTCTGCTGTGGACCAAAAAAAGGGTCCTGTAAGAGTTTGGTCCGAGGGCAATGCAAATTTAGCAATACTATCTGTATGGCTGAAATCGCATCGCACAGAGATCGGATGTGATTTTGCACTGCAGTGCGTTGTGAATCACATCCGATCTCGGACACCGCAGCAGTGGGAACTGGCCCTAAACCATATTGCATTTGCACCAAAATGGTACAGGACCCTTTATTTGGTCCGCACTGGAATCTGATCGCATGGGTGTGAACACCCATGCGATCCGATTCCTGCACCATTACATAGTTCGCACTGCGATCTGTGAAATGATCTGGGGGTGTCGTTAACTTTACATTGACACCCGCAGTGGTGCGCAGATGTCAATGTAGCTGCGATGTGAAAACCCGCACAGGAATCACGCTGGTTCACGCATCGCACAAGTGTGAACCCAGCCAGAGACGTGAACATCTAAAAAAAAAATATATATATATATCTATATATATCTATATCTTTATATATCTATATATAGCTATATATATATATATATATATATAGATATATATATATATATATATGTACACACTATAAATTCCTATCCTGCTGGTTTTGGGGTGTGTAATGGTGGGGAAAATGTGCTCTGACTGTTTGGTGAAAGAAAGAAGTCAAAAGACTTCTTGCTTTCTCTAGAATATCAGCCAGTTTCAGGCTTCTCACTCTGATTCTCCACTTCTGAAATGGTGAATCAGAAAGTGAGAATTCTGCCACAGATCGCCAGTGAGGTGCTGAGATCGCACCTTCATAAACTGGCCGTTTCTGTGAATTCTCACTGTGCTGAGATAATCAACGGAGAACATGTTCTCCGCTGATTATCTCAGTTTCATAAACTGGTAATGAGCTGAGATCAGCGGTGAGACTCGGGATCGCCGCTGATCTCAGTTTCATAAAAGGACACCTAAATCTGGTGGTAGTAACTCAGTTCCTGTCTTAGGGTGTCTCTACTCTGGATGGAGGAGCAATGGAGACACCATTGAGCAGGAGCATTGTCAATTTGAGGAGAAGGTAGTCTTAGATATACTAGCAGGTTTAGGTGGACTTGACTAAAAAAATTAAGCTTTTTTTCTTTTTTCATACATAAATGACTAAAAGCTGACCATTGTAAGCACCCCTGTCACTGGTAAATGGTTTGTCTCAACCGTCTATCTACCGTTTTTTTTGCCGGACAGCTTGGTCCGTTAAAGCAAGTTGAACATTACCAGGATTACTGGCAGGATCACCAGGTGATAATAAAGTCATAAAGGAAAAAATACAAAAAGAAGGAAACTAACTCAGCCACCACACAGTATCCTGCAATATATTACATTTGTGCTTTTGGGTTTAGATACACTTAAACTTCTATAGGTTAAAGCTTTCTTACTGACCTTTTATTGTTGCTCTTCTTCTTATTATAAGCATTTAACAGTGCCGCCAATTCATGTAGCACTTTCGGTACTGTAGGTTGACAGCATGGCTGTCCTTGTTTATTTTTGTCACCATTTGGGATACACATTTACAACCAAAGTTCAACCAGTTCATGAAAAATTCAGGTATTTCATCTTTTGTTTTGTCTCAGCTTCCTCTTCTGATTTTCATCTGGACTTTATGATTGTTATATTACAAAAGCTCTTTGTTCTAAACTTCCTACTTCAATCACTGGATTAAAAATGTGGCTGCTGAAGTCCATCTTGAATATTTCATGCGTAGTAATGAAGTAGAAAGGCCAGAGAATTAGCAAGACTGTCAGGGAGCTATCATTTTCAGGAATGGCAGCCAGGGTATTACTATATGCAGCAGATTCAGGAAGGTCCTAAAATCAATATAGCACATTAAAGTGGACATTTATTACAGTATTTTGACTTTAAAAGGTGGAGCTGTGGGCATCCTTTCACATTTTCCAGGATCTCAATTTGCTGTAAATCCTATTGTTAACAGACCTTAATAGCTCAAGTTGAAATGTGTATGACTCATCCGCTGTGACTCATCAGACAGCTCAGTTCAAAGTTTTTAAATAAACTCAACCTCAAATTCTAATAGTTATCCTAAAAGTCTAAGTTTCCACTGTAATATTCCCCATAATATCAAATGATTAAAACATCCAGCAGGAAGAGTGGGAACCCTTGATTATGGCCACAGTAGGAGTGCCTGCCAGATATAAAAAATTGTCACGTGGGTTAACTCTTCAGCATCTACCAAACATCAGATTTGGGCCTATTGACCCAGCCTTAAATAAACGTTAGAATTTGAGAATTTATCAATGAGTTGAGACTTGAACTCTCTACTACCATAGAGGGTATATGTAAACTCTTAGCAATAACGTTCTACTATTTGCTCCCTTTAGGTTTACAAATTACTGAAAGTGTTTGGTTATATCTGTTCAATAAGTGTAAAGAAATACCCATTGATCCTTCCAGAAATCCAGTGAACTCCACAGTTCCTGTGTGCTCTGTAGTTTTATCTCAAGCAGATTAATCAGACCTGCTCAATTCACCTCTGTGAACTAAAGGACTTTCCCTCTCCATGTTACGGAGCTTAGGAGAGGGTGGGATTTTCTATGGTTCTAATAAACTTCCTGTCCTATATTCCTTCTTCATAGACAGGGCTGGTGTTCTATCTTGAAAGCCGCTACCCATCAGAAAATGCAATCTTAGTGATGTTCCGTCGCGGCCATCTTAGTATTCGTCCGCAGTAAGCCTACAGTCTGAAGTCGCCAAGTGGACATCTTTTTACACCCACCAGAGTCTTGCATTTCACACTTATTTATACCAGTAAACTGAGCTTACATAGTAAAATTCAGTATTTAGAAATCCATCAAACTGTTTTGATGTTGAATTTAAAAAGCAGCAGTGTTCTGTCAGATTAGCAAACCTGTGAGATCAGCAGGCTTGCCGATGCTTTCAAAAATTCAATATTAAAACAGTCACATGGACTTCCAAATACTGTATGTATGCTGATCTGCTGGATGGCCAAATGTTGCATAACCTGTCATGCTCAAAAATCCCTATACAGCGCCCTAGCTTGCCATTGTACTACCCTAGCCTGTCCCTATACTGCCCTAGCCTGTCTATATACTACCCTAGCCTGCCCCTATACTGCCCTAGCCTGTCTATATACTACCCTAGCCTGCCCCTATACTGCCCTAGCCTGTCTATATACTACCCTAGCCTACCCCTATAGTACCCTAGCCTGCCCATAAATATACTTGTACTCAGAGTTAAAAAAGTGGTATTGGTGCATCCCTAATAAATACAAGGAGGATATGATCACCATTTATAAATACATAAGGGGGATATGATCACCATTTATAAATACATAAGGGGGGATATGATCACCATGTACAAATACATAAGAGGGGATATGATCAACATGTACAAATACATAAGAGGGGATATGATCAACATGTATAAATACATAAGGGGTTGAATCGGTCACCCTGTATAAATACATAAGGGGGATATGATCACCATGTATAAATACATAAGGGGGGATATGAACACCATGTATAAATACATAAGGGGGATATGATCACCATGTATAAATACATAAGGGGAGATATGATCACCATGTATAAATACATAAGGGGGGTTTGATCACCATGTATAAATACATAAGGGGGATATGATCACCATGTATAAATACATAAGGGGGATATGAACACCATGTATAAATACATAAGGGGGATATGATCACCATGTATAAATACATAAGGGGGGTTTTATCACCATGTATAAATACATAAGGGGGATATGAACACCATGTATAAATACATAAGGGGGATATGATCACCATGTATAAATACATAAGGGGGATATGATCATCATGTATAAATACATAAGGGGGATATGATCACCATGTATAAATACATAAGGGGAGATATGATCACCATGTATAAATACATAAGGGGAGTTTGATCCCCATGTATAAATACATAAGGGGGATATGAACACCATGTATAAATACATAAGGGGGATATGATCACCATGTATAAATACATAAGGGGGATATGATCATCATGTATAAATACATAAGGGGGATATGATCACCATGTATAAATACATAAGGGGAGATATGATCACCATGTATAAATACATAAGGGGAGATATGATCACCATGTATAAATACATAAGGGGGGTTTGATCACCATGTATAAATACATAAGGGGGATATGATCACCATGTATAAATACATAAGGGGGGATATGATCACCATGTATAAATACATAAGGGGGATATGATCACCATGTATAAATACATAAGGGGGGGATATGATCACCATGTATAAATACATAAGGGGGATATGATCACCATGTATAAATACATAAGGGGAGATATGATCACCATGTATAAATACATAAGGGGGGATATGAACACCATGTATAAATACATAAGGGGGGATATGATCACCATGTATAAATACATAAGGGGGATATGATCACCATGTATAAATACATAAGGGGGGGATATGATCACCATGTATAAATACATAAGGGGGATATGATCACCATGTATAAATACATAAGGGGGGATATGATCACGATGTATAAATACATAAGGGGGGATATGATCACGATGTATAAATACATAAGTAGGGGATATGATCACCATGTATAAATATGTAAGGGGGGATATGATCACCATGTATAAATACATAAGGGGGGATATGATCACCATGTATAAATACATAAGAGGAGGTATGATCACCATGTATAAATACATAAGGGGGGATATGATCACCATGTATAAATACATAAGGGGGGATATGATCACCATGTATAAATACATAAGGGGGGATATGATCACGATGTATAAATACATAAGGGGGAGATATGATCACGATGTATAAATACATAAGGGGGAGATATGATCACGATGTATAAATACATAAGGGGGGATATGATCACCATGTATAAATACATAAGGGGGATATGATCACCATGTATAAATACATAAGGGGGATATGATCACCATGTATAAATACATAAGGGAGATATGATCACCATGTATAAATACATAAGGGGGAGATATGATCACCATGTATAAATACATAAGTAGGGGATATGATCACCATGTATAAATACATAAGGGGGGATATGATCACCATGTATAAATACATAAGGGGGGATATGATCACCATGTATAAATACATAAGGGGGGATATGATCACCATGTATAAATACATAAGGGGGGATATGATCACCATGTATAAATACATAAGGGGGGATATGATCACCATGTATAAATACATAAGTAGGGGATATGATCACCATGTATAAATACATAAGGGGGGATATGATCACCATGTATAAATACATAAGGGGGGATATGGTCACCATGTATAACTACATAAGGGGGGATATGGTCACCATGTATAAATACATAAGGGGGGATATTACAAAAGATGAATTACAAAAGATAAAAATGTATTACAGGAATAGGCAATCTTAAGGCAAGCAGATGATGTTGTTTTCAGTGGTAGCGGCAATATCGTTCCATGACATGCACATAGGCTGGAACTGGCCCACCTTAGCCTCCTCTAGTGCAGTGGTCATCAACCCTGTCCTCGGGGCTCACTAACAGGCCAGGTTTTATGTATTATCTTGGGGAGATGCGGACTAGAATACTGCAATCACTGAGCAGCAAGTGATATCACCTGTGATGTATTTCAGTTCTCTTGCAAACCTGGCCTGTTGGTGGGCCCTGAGGACAGGGTTGATGACCACTGCTCTAGAGGACCCCTGCTCCTAACAAATACCGCACTGCTGCAATACACTGTAGTTCAACTACTTATTCAATTTCAGGTCATTATGAAGGACAAGGGGGCACTCTTTGCATCAGGAGGAAAAGAGATTTAACCTCAACATACAGAAAGGCTTCTTCACAGTAAGAGCTGTGAAAATGTGGTAGACGCCCTCAAGAGCTAGTTCTAGCCAGCTCAGTTGATTATTTAAAACATGAATGCATTCCTAAATGTACATAATAACTGGATATTACCATTTAAAGGTAATAACATCAGAGATTGTTGATCCAGGGAATATTTAAACGTGTTCGGGGATCAGAAAAGATTTTCTTCTTCTGTTGGAGTGAAGTGGACCATGTTTTATAAGGGCCTTCCTCTGGATCAACTGCGTGCACGGGGGGTTCAATTTATTTATTTTTATAAATATTTTCTATTGGGTGAACTTGAAGTCTTTTTTTTTTTTTCATTCTAACTATGTAACAAAAAATCCCCCAAATCCAAGGAATATAAGTGTGTATAATCAGTTGCATGTGTGCGGCCCTCCCTTCAGAGATGGGTAAAGAGAGACATGTAACAATAAACAGGAAGGGGATTACATGGAAACAATGGGAATTGGCTGTGAATATTCAGTGACTTCATACAAACTCTCTCTACACTTGTCTTGTCCATCTCAGACTTATAGTAAGCAGGGATTGTCATCTGTGTCTTGATTGCAGCTGACTGATACAGCGGATTTGAGGCTGTGTTATCAGCGGACCCTGGGGTACACCTGACACAACGCTTGGCTGAAATCCGCCTCAATTTCTCTGCAGATTTTTTCTAAGCTTCGCACATGTTATTGGAGCAGTGACAGATAGGGGGCGCTGTGCATGTGTTAGAATTTTTTTTATATTATTATGCTTAAGGACCTGCTTAAAGGGATATTAAAGATTTAGTTTTTTTTTTTTTTTTTAAATAAAAAACATGTCATACTTGCCTGTTCTGTGCAATGGTTTTGCACAAAGAAGCCCCGATCCACTTCTCCTTGGGTCCCCCGTCAGCGCTCCTGGCTCCTCCCCCTTGACCAGTGCCCCCAATTGCACGCTGCTAGCTATGAGGCACTGGTGCGTGCTTGTTCCTGAGCCCCGCTCTGTGCGTCCATAAGACACATAGAGCTGCCCCCCACTCTCGTCTCATTGGCTTACTGGCTGTGATTGACAGCAGTGGGAACCAATGGCTCCTGCTGCTGCCTCGGCCAATAAAGAGAGAGAGAAACCCAAGAAAGCCGAGGCTCTAGTGCACATTGCTGGATCGAGAGAGGGCTTCAGGTAAGTATTAGTGGGGGGGAGCAACGCTCAGAAGTTTTTTTAATATTAATGAAGGTATAATTACCTTCATGCACAAACTTTGTGCATGAAGGTTTGTGCATTTAAAAATAAATAAAAATAAATCTTAAAGTGGCTGTAAAGGCAGACGTTTTTTTTTTAAATCTTAATGCATTCTATACATTAAGATAAAAAATCTTCTGTGTGCAGCAGCCCCCCTCAGCCCCACCCTTCCCGCCCTAATACTTACCTGAGCCTCATCTTCATCCAACAATGTGCACGAACGAGTGCCTGAGCTGTCCGGGACTCTCCCTCTTGATTGGCTTAGACACAGCAACGGGAGCCAATGGCAAGCTGCTTGCTGTGGGGACACTCGACAGGAGGGAGGGGTCAACAGAGCAGGCAAGGGACCCAAGAAGAGGAGGATCGGGGCTGCTCTGTGCAAATCTACTACACAGAGCAGGTAAGTATAACATGTCTGTTATTGTTAAACAAAAAAATGACACTTTACAATCACTAAGCGTTTGTTAACCCAAAAAAATAACAGATCCTGTTCACTGAAAGCATGTTATGCAGCACAGCGCTTGTGCTGTGTCGTTTGGCCCCCTGTATACCCTAAAAAACCTGGCTGATCCTGGTTGGCTATGCCCTGTACTCTGCAAACAGACCACGATAATCATGGCTTCTGAGCCCTGACACCGCGGTCTGATTTCGTCAGCTGCAGCCTGCTCTCTGCAGCTCTCCTGTGTCTGTATCTCATCTGTGTCTCCTGTGTCTTCCTCCCCCGCCCCTCCCTGCCTGTACCAGATAGATAGAAAGATAGATAGAAAGATAGATAGATAGATAGATAGATAGATAGATAGATAGATAGATAGATAGATAGATAGATAGATAGATAGATAGATAGATAGATAGATAGATAGATAGATAGATATTTAAGAGACTTATAGAGAGAGTGAATATTGAACCCTACAGACTAATAGGGCGTACACACGGTCGGACTTTGTTCGGACATTCCGACAACAAAATCCTAGGATTTTTTCCGGCGGATGTTGGCTCAAACTTGTTTTGTCTACACACGGTCGCACAAAGTTGTCGGAAAATCCGATCGTTCTAAACGCGGTGACGTAAAGCACGTACGTTGGGACTATAAACAGGGCAGTGGCCAATAGCTTTCATCTCTTTATTTATTCTGAGCATGCGTGGCACTTTGTCCGTCGGATTTGTGTACACACGATCGGAATTTCCGACAACGGATTTTGTTGTCGGAAAATTTTATCTCCTGCTCTCCAACTTTGTGTGTCGGAAAATCCGATGGAAAATGTCCGATGGAGCCCACACACGGTCGGAATTTCTGACAACACGCTCCGATCGGACATTTTCCTTCGGAAAATCCGACCATGTGTACGGGGCATAAGACTGGGATGCCATGAAAGTTCATGTGCATGTAAAGGCAGGCGTCACAATATTTTCGACAATAATATATATATATATATAAAAACCTATACCAAAAGTTGATCCAAAGGAAGGCAAAAACCCTTGTAAAGCATGGTCCAATTTGCTCAGACAGGAAAAAAAATCCTTTTTGAGATGCAATCAGGTATTCTCTGGATCAAAGATCTCTGGTGTTATTTCTTGTAAATGTTAATATCCATTTATAATCTGTGTATTTAGGAAGGCATCCAGATTAACAAAAAAACAGTTAACTGAAATAGATATAGCAACAGTTTCTGTCTAGTTTGTAAATTGCTGAATATCCAACTAAATATTTTTTGTTGTTCAGATATATCTATTTAATGCTGATGATATACCTATATATTCAATAGATTAGAGTTAGCGTTACCTTGTGTTAAGGTCTGTTGAAGGCCAAAGCAAAAAATGTAAATTGGGGAACACTGTCATCTATCAAACTCACCCCTAAATATTTAATTTTACCACTTTCTCAACACCCTTAAACTAATGTTCATGTTTCCGGTAAATCTTGCTAAAGTATTAGAAGAAAAACATTACAAGAAAAGAAACACAGACAATGAAAATTGTAGTCCCCCTTACATTAGTGGTCAGCGGAGAAATGTCCCCTTACATTGGAGATCAGTGAAAAGTGCCCCTTACATTGGTGCTCAGTGGAGAAATGCCCCCTTACATTGGTGGTAAGTGGAAAAATGCCCCCCTACATTGGTGGTCAGTGGATAAATGCCCCCCTACATTGGTGGTCAGTGGAGAAATGTCCCTTTACATTGTTGGTCAGTGGAGAAATGTCCCCTTACATTGTTGGTCAGTGGAGAAATGCCCCCTTACATTGTTGGTCAGTGGAGAAATGTCCCCTTACATTGGTGGTCAGTGGAGAAATGTCTCCTTACATTGTTGGTCAGTGGAGAAATGCCCCCTTACATTGGTGGTCAGTGGAGAAATGTCTCCTTACATTGTTGGTCAGTGGAGAAATGCCCCCTTACATTGGTGGTCAGTGGAGAAATGTCTCCTTACTTTTGTGGTCAGTGGAGAATGTCTCCTTACTTTTGTGGTCAGTGGAGGAATGCCCCCTTACATTGGTGGTAAGTGGAAAAATGCCCTCCTACATTGGTGGTCAGTGGAGAAATGTCCCCTTACATTGGTGGTCAGTGGAGAAATGTCCCCTTACATTGGTGGTCAGTAAGCCAAATGTCTCCTTACTTTTGTGGTCAGGAGAAATGTCTCCTTACTTTCATAGTCAGTAGAGAAATGTCTTCTTACATTTGTGGTCAGTGGAGAAATGTCTCCTTACTTTTGTGGTCAGTGGAGAAATGTCCCCTTACATTGGTGGTTAGTGGAGAAATGTCTCCTTACTTTTGTGGTCAGTGGATAAATGACCCCTTACATTGGTGGTCAGTGGAGAAATGTCCCCTTACATTGGTGGTCAGTGGAGAAATGTCCCCTTACATTGGTGGTCAGTGGAGAAATGTCCCCTTACATTGGTGGTCAGTGGAGAAATGTCCCCTTACATTGGTGGCCAGTGGAGAAATGTCTCCTTACTTTTGTGGTCAGTGGAGAAATGTCCCCTTACATTGGTGGTCAGTAGCCAAATGTCTCCTTACTTTTGGTCAGTGGAGAAATGTATCCTTACATTTGTGGTCAGAGGAGAAATGTCTGCTTACTTTTATAGTCAGTAGAGAAATGTCTCCTTACTTTCATGGTCAGTGGAGAAATGCCATCTGACATAGGTGATCAGTGGACATGGCCCTCTACTCTGGTGTTCAGTGAAAAAATGTCCCCTTTCACATCCTTAAATGTCCCGCTCACTTACCAGTTTATTTTTGCCAGGTCAGTGGCTTGAATCGCTGATGGAGTATTTTATTTTTATTTAGCAATATAAAGCTGGGTTCACATTCTGCACCATGTGCAGAGAATTAAAAAAAATGTACATGAATGACCTAAGGTTTCATTTTGCTAAGTGAGCACATTCTATTCCTAAGTAAATCATCCCCAGTGTGCATGGGCTAATTTTTGACTGCTGAACTACTACTCTGTAATGAAAACATGAATGTAAAACATAAAAGCAATCAGCTTCTGATGCAACAGATTAAAAAAAATATCTATATTCCTGGTAAAGAAATATGGCATAGCCCATTTGATAAAATATTATACACCCAAAAACACACGTATCCTTTCTTCTAATACTATGCAAAATGTGATCCTATTTGCTGTGATTTGCCCCTTGTGGGAGCCTTCCTTGAATTGTAATAAACTGGGTGACTGCTGTTTTTTACTTTTTTCTGTATTTTGAGCTACCACGGGAGGTCTTCCTTTACCTTGTGGGGGTCTCAATCTTTCATGTGTTTCTATAACTTTAAGAAAGAGCATGACCTCTGGGTAACTTCTGCACTAAATAAATCTATTGCTATACATGTCTCAGTATTATGCTCTAATAGACTAGAATAGGACTACAGAGGCTCCTTGATATGGTCCTACAGCTTGGAAATACCCGCAACAGAGACCTCTGTTTTCAATTAAACACTAGAAACTGCATTTTTAAGGTCCTTTTCACTGGCTAGCAGGATTGAGTGAGTTTCACTATTATTATTATTATTATTATTATATAATAATAAATGTAGATTTGTAGATCACATTATATAATGTACCCAATTACAGCATGCTATCATTACGTTATCATAAAATACTGGGTTAATTTTCGGCATTCAGTGTAAATATGTTGTTGCTTATTTAAAATAAAAATAATAATTATTATTAAATAATAATAAAATATATTATAAGTTATATATATATATATATTAAAAAATAAATAAATAAATAAATAATAATAACAATAATAATAATTAGTATTATTTTAAATAAGCAACACCATATTTACGCTGCATGCAACAAATTATCCAGTATTTTATGATAATGTAATGATAGCATGCTGTAATTGGGCACATTATGTAATGTGATCTACAAATCTACATTAATTAATATAACTATTATTATGAAGGAGAAGCAGAAGAAGAAAAATTATTTTAAACACTGGCAAGGTAAATAAATATTACAAGTGAGAATCTGAGACTGCTGCTTTAAAACAGCTTTTGATAAGGTTTTTTTTTTTTTGCTGGCATGATTCGTTTAATAATCATTTGAAATAAGTACCGACACACATAACCTCTGTATACAGAATGCAACAACTAAGACCGTAGGTAGCATAGGGGTGCCGGGGGTTGGGAGTGCCTCTATTTCCTTAATGATCCCCACCAGATCGGAATATCTAAAACGTTGACTACACAGGAATAGTATATTTAATTGTATTTATTTATGTCCAATTTTATTTTTCCCCACTTATCAAAAACACACGTTTGTGAAATAGTCATTCTCCAGGAATTAATGTTATACAATATTAATGAATATTTAAAACAATTATTTAATGAATTGTATTGTATTCTTTGTTATTTTAAAAAATAAAATATTTTGAAAGTAAAATAGGTAGCATTAGATAATCTGATCCTTAAATCTGTTTATTATTGTTATTTATGTTATCATGTCCCACTCTCAAATTATGTAAAATACTCCAAAATTACCAGATTTTACAAATATGTGACCATGAAATAAAGCTTAAACATTTTCAATGTGTTAACTGAATGAAAACTAAATAATGGTGAATAAATAAAGAAAACCATTTAAAAACCTTTCAGAGGCTCATGAACTAAAGGAATCATTTTCCCCTGACAATAGGGGTTCATTTACTAAGTCAGTAAAGAGGTTGTTCTTATAACAAAGTGAATGTTCACTTTGCAAAGTAAATGTAAATAAGGCGAACCTGTGTTCACTATGACGACCCAATTGTGTGCAGGGGAAATAAAGAAAAAAATTTATTTTTTTGCTAGCACATGGCTGGTTGTTAGGAGTAAAAAGTGCTTCATCATATTTAATAAGTGAACAGGCTCTATTACTTTAATAAATCACCCCCAGTTGGAATTGCAAGCAGCCAGTGAAGTTCATAGGTAATACATTCCTTTTAAAATACCTTCAAATCTGATTGGATGATAAAAAAAAAAACAAGCAATTTCCAGCACAAAAGCTGCTCCTTAGAGAATTAACCTCTGCATTTGTCAAAAATTGAATCATGTGAATATTATTTTAGCAGGAAGATGTACCCCCTGAACCTGTCAGGAGGAGGGGGGGGGGGCAATTGATATATATATCCCACCCCAAACTGATCTCCTTCTGAACCTGATGTGCTGGAAACACCTAGCCTGCATATTTCCCATACTTTGCAAACAATGACCTTCACTATTATGCTATGTGACCTCTACAATGTACTAGCCTTTTAACACCTTCTAACTGACACCTTGATGAATTGCACAGCTCATAACACATTCATGAAATATGCCGCATGTAGTTCATGGTGTGCCACCTCAGCTGACACACAGCACACATCCAATGATAAAGATCCTTATGTAAGAATGAGTCTTCTCCTGCAAACATCACACTTTCACTTTCTCTTGACTCATCAAGACCTTATGGAGCCCAGAAAAACTGTACATGAAACTCCAGCCTCTTCTAGACATGCTAAATTGTATTTTATTTCATATTAGACATGATAGCTTCTAAATATTATCACTGTTAATATTTCTAATACTATTATTATTATTATAGTAGTAGTAGTAGTAGTAGTAGTAGTAGTAGTAGTAGTAGTAGTAGTAGTAGTAGTAGTAGTAGTTGGGATGACTTACTAAAACTGGAGAGTGCAAAATCTTGTGCAGCTGTGCATGGTAGCCAATCAGCTTCTAACTTCAGCATGTTCAATTAAAGTAGTTGTAAACCCTTTACAACCACTTTTTGCTACAGGTAAGCCTATAATTAGGCTTACCTGTAGCTACACTGGATATCTCCTAAACCTGCACGGTTTAGGAGATATCCCTGTATTTGCATGTGAGGTCATCGGCACAGGCGGCTCCTGCGCGAATGCGCGGGAGTGATGGCATCACGGCTCCGGCCAATCACAGCGCCGGAGCCCGCAATACATGGAAGTAACTCGGGGAGCGATGTCTGCCGCTGGAGCAGTGAACGAGGACTGCTGTGGAGGCTTCGATCGCAGGTAAGTAATTCATAATGAGCTAGTATGCTATGCATACTAGCTCATAATGCCTTTGTCTTGCAGGTTTTTTTTTTTTTTGTTATGTTTTTTTTTTAGGGTTTACAACCACTTTAAGCTTTGAGAAAAACCTGGAAGATGATTGGTTTCTATGCAGAGCTGCACCAGATTTTGCACTCTCCAGTTTTAGTAAATCAACTTCAGTAGCAACAACTGTATTTATCATAATTTTTATAATTAAATAATATATATATTTAGAGAGAGATAGATAGAGATATATATCTATATCTATATACATATATAGATCTATAGATCGATAGATCGATAGATAGATAGATCTATAGATCGATAGATAGATAGATCGATAGATCGATAGATCGATCGATAGATCGATAGATAGATTGATAGATTGATAGATAGATAGATCAACTTCAGTAGCAAGAACTTTATTTATCATAATTTTTATAATTAAATAATATATATATTCAGAGATATATATATATATATATATATATATATATATATATATATATATATATATATATATATATATATACATATATAGACCAGATAGATAGATAGATAGATAGATAGATAGATAGATAGATATTTTCTTTCCTTTTTCCCTTTTTCCTTTCTTTTACGTATAGATATTTTGCAAAGTTTCAGAAAAAAAAAATAAAATAAGAAAAAAATATTTATATGTATGTGTGTGTGTTGTGTGTATTAATATTATTGTAAGCAAATAGCAGCAAATAATAATAACAATTATCATAAAGGTAAAAAATGTATATGTACAGTACACAATAAAATACTACTCATAAAAGTTATAATAATTTTAATACTCTACTGCAGTAGCAAATAAATAAAAACGTTTTTTTACAAATTTCAAAACTCTCAATAGACAGCGTAACAAATGTTAAATATTAGTAAGTATAATGATTTTATATATATATATATATATATATATATATATATATATATCATTATGCTTAGTAATATTTAACATTTGCTGCACTGTCTATTGAGAGTTTTGAAATTTGTAAAAATTATTATATACGATATATTTGTTAATAATAAACATTCCTTCAGATTCAAGACTATCCTCACTGGTAAAAATTGTAGATTGAGGATTCCCGAGATTATTATTTTTTTGTTATTTCGTCTGTTTTTGTGCTGCCTCTAATTAGTATTAAAAATAGAAGCTACAAATAAACTATTGCACATTAGGTGTCCAAAATGCAATAAATTAATGCAAAGCTTAATAATCATAGGAAAATAATAATCATATTATTTGTAACAATAATAATACAAATACTATCGATAAAAAAAAATAACAGCAGAAACACAGATACACAGGTAAAGAAAGTCAGCTTCTACACGTAGAAAAACATAGTCTGCATCATTCATTTTATCAGTTTCTATATTTGACCTAAAAATATATGTTACTATTAGCTGTTGGCATGTATTACCGTATACGTTATAATGATTGAGGCTGATTTACTAAACAAGTTGAGCACTGAAAAAAACGTTGCGAATATCCCCTACAATGTTCTGCACATGGTGTGACTATTTAAAATAAACTGGAATTTGTGTGCCACATGATTGGATAATTAAAGTGAATATTCCCAGTTTTTATTTTAAAATAAAATTCTTAGTAAATCATCCTCAATAATACATTACCAATAAATATTGCAATAAACAACACACCGAAGTGGCTATTAACTGAACATGATCAAGCAAGACACAATGCTCAGACACAGATATATTATCATTATTACACATAATATCACCTAGAGCAGGCAGTATATTTTGGGGTCACTCACCTATATTGGGGTGTCGGGGGGCTCCGGGTTCTGCCCTGTTCTGCAGGTTGTGCAGCATAGAGGTGTCGAAGTGGGAGGCAGTCCAGGCGGCACTCATGTCCTGGGGCACATAGGCTGGGTAGGGGCTGCTGTAGCTGGCACTGAGCCCCCGGCTGTACTGATCTCTCCCATTGGCGGAGATGGCCAGGGGGCTGCTGTAGGAGACCTCCCTGGAGGAGGCAGCGCTGATAGGGGGGCTGGAGGAGAAGGCAAAACGGGGGGACACCGGCTGATGAGGGGTACCGGGGTTGTAGGCTGAGCTCTCTGCCCCAGCTTGTGCCCACATGTTGTGCCCAGAAACCGGACTGGCCTGCTGAGAATGGCCGCTGCTCTGAAGGTAAGGCAGGCTGGGGATCATGGTGGACACCCTGGTGGTGGGCACATAGACCGGAGAGGAGGTAGCAGCACCGTGCATATAGCCCCCAGACCCTTCATAAGACGGGGGGCCGTGGTTAGCAGCAGCCATGGCTATACTTTGGTACATCCTTCCAGCTTTCTCCAGCAACAGATCCAAGGATCTTCTCTAGCAGCAGCCTGGATCCAAGATCTCCTCCAGTGATATGGGTCCTCCTGATCTCTAGACTGGATCCCAGATCCCTTCTTATTTAGGTTGTATCCCAGATCGCTTGTTCTCTAGACTGGGTCCAAAATCTCTTGAGCTCTAGACTGGATCCCAGATCTCTTGCTCTCTAGATTGGATCCAAGATCCCTTCTTTAGAGTGTATCCGAAAAGCTCTTGTTCTCTAGGCTGGATCCCAGATCTCTCCTTCTCTAAATTGGATCTCAGATCTCCCCTTTCTCTAGATGTCTTCCCACCAGTGGCAGGTTCTTCTAGATCTCCTCCGCCGATGAGTTACCAGCTGAGCAGGACACAATCCTTCTGATCCAGAGCAATCCCACCATCTCCAATGTCCAGGCGTGCAGTGAGCAGAGCCCTCCCCTCGGGTGGCATTTATACCTCACACCTACAAGTCAGACAGAAAGGAGAATCAGGCCAGGCTAGAGATACTAATAAGGTTACACAGGGGTCTTCACAGGTGACAGACACCATTGTTCCCACCAGACCTGTCCCACCCTCCACCACCAGCACCTTTGTTCTGCAAATGTCCCCTCAGTTCACGTTTGTTCCTGAGAGAATGAAAACTACAAGACACTCAAATCACATCAAGACCCCAGCTCCCCCACCCCACCCAAAAATACAATCAGATTAATGGGAGACAATACAAGTACAGAAGCAGGCGCTTCATATTATAGAAAATTGAAGAGCTCTGGGCTGCATTCTATCACACAGTAAAGACTCTCTACAGTCTACAGGTGGCTCCTTCCAACTATAACATCTGTCTAGGGTTATATATTGCAGCCATATGTCTGAGCTTACATCTAATGATACATTAATGTATTACATATATACATCAATAATTCAACCACACATACATCACACTCACCCTTGTGTATAACAAGAGCAACAGTCATTATAGTCATAGATTAAGGTGCTTTATATTGTTTATATTGCATATATATAGATCATATACAGAAATAGTTTGCACTTAATTCAGCACACACACACACATTATATATATATATATATATATATATATAGATAGATAGATAGATAGATAGATAGATAGATAGATAGATAGATAGATAGATAGATAGATAGATAGATATAGATATCTGTATCTATATATCTATCTATCTATATATATGTATATATATTTAATATAAATAATCTCGCAAATATATAAAACAAGTAAGTACTACACTTTAGTGCATATTATCAACACATGTAAAAAACACATATAAATAACGAACGTTTTCAAATGTTATAACATTTGAAAACGTTCGTTATTTATATGTGTTTTTTACATGTGTTGATCATATGCACTAAAGTGTAGTACTTACTTGTTTTATATATTTGCGACATTATTTATATTATATATATATATATATATATATATATATATATATATATATATATATATATATATATATATATACATATATATATATATATATATATATATATATATATATATATATATATATATATATATATATAGTGTGTGTGTGTGCTGAATTAAGTGTAAACTATTTCTGTATATATATATAATATAAATATAGATTTTATAAAATGCATATTATTAACATCATTACCATTATTACTAATAATAGTAATAATAACAATAATACAAAAATTAGAATAATACAAATATAGAATACATATTTATAAATACACACACAAATAGTATATTTTGATGGGCATTGTAGCACACAACTTTTTAAACACAAAGCACAATGTTATACACATATATAGTAATATATACACATATATTTAAGACATCCTTCATATTTCGCGTTATCTTGCAAAAAGTAAAAAAAAAAAGCGAATTTGCAGACTGAAGATTTCCAAGATTATAATTTTTTTCTTACTCATCTGTTTTTATATGCCCCTGTACCTGGAGGGTCAGGACGATAATTAGAAATGATGGAATGACACGATTGCATGGGACGATGAAAGATCGCCCGATCACAGAAGATTAATGACATCAGAGTGAAAAAACACAGAAGCCTCAGAATGTCATTTCCCTACACCCTGAACTGGAATCATGTGCAGGGAAAATACTATTTATTTCAGTGATGATTTCTTTATCCTGGTGTGACCACAATCAGGTATGATATATCTTGTCCTCATTATCCTAATTGTGGATTCCTCAGCGCTCAATACAAGCCTGGGGTGATACAGATAATTCCATCCATCCCACACTCCTTTATTTCATTCATTAGGTCATTAGGCCAGAACCGATTTGGGGTTAGACTGGATGTAGAAAGCTGAAAAAAAACATGCTATGTGTAATCATATAACTGATGTTTATAGTAACTTTATTGTTCTAGTATCTGTCATTTTGTACGTGTTTATATTGTGTATTGTTTAACGATTTTTTTTTTAAATATATGAATAAAACCAGTACTATGGTAAAACATACTCGGAAAGAATTTAAACTAAAATTTATTTAAAAAAAATATATTAAAATGTTTGTGATTATTGATTGATATATTTGTACTAGAAAGCCAAAAAAAAAATTATATTTAAAAAAAATATGCACAATTTTCCAATAGCTAAAATGTAACGATTAAAAAAATAATTATATATTATTGTGTATTATCTATATGGTATCTGTTCGAAATCCAAATCCTACAACTGCAGCTGACTGTAACCATTGTCCTAGATTGCTAATATTTGTTTCTTTAAACGCGTACAACAAAATCGAAAAAAGTGAGGCTTTTAATACAATTGTTTAAAGATATTAGAAAATTATCCACAAGAAATGGTAAACAAATTGACAGGCATACGGTTAAATTTGGTGACATACGTTGCATGTGTGTGTATATATATAGATATAGATATATATCTATATATCTATATCTATATATATATAGAGAGAGAGAGAGAGATTATATATAGATACATATATATCTATCTATCTCTCTCTATATATAGATCTATATATATATATAGATATATATATAAATCTATATATCTATATCGATATAGATATATATATATAGATATATATATCTATATATATATATCTATATCGATATATGTATATAGATATAGATATATGTGTATATATAGATAGATAGATAGATAGATAGATAGATAGATAGATAGATAGATAGATAGATAGATAGATAGCTAGATAGATAGATAGACATCTATATATATATCTTGAAGATCTATAGATATATATCTATAGATATATCTAGAAGATCGATAGATATTTATATAGATAGATAGATAGATAGATAGATAGATAGATAGATAGATAGATAGATAGATAGATCTAGATCTAGATATATATATATCTATATATATCTATATCTATATCTATCTATATCTATATAGATAGATATAGATATATATCTATCTATCTATATAGATATATATATATATATAGAGAGAGAGATTATATATAGATACATATATATATATATATATATATATATATATATATATATATATATATATATATATATATATATATATATAGATAGATATATATAGATCTATAGATATATATAAATCTATATATCTATATCGATATAGATATATATCTATAGCTATATATAAATAGATATATATCTACATATATATCTAGAAGATCGATATATATATAATTTTATTATTGATTATAATAATATTTATTATTATTATTATTATTATTATTATTATTATTATTACCATCATTAATAATAATAATACACAACTGCTCCTCCAGGCTGTGGGCTGTAGCAGGCATGTGTCAGGATAGTATTGTGGTATTGGGGACAATTTGAGGACTATCAGCCTGGAGATTGTGGAACACACAAACCTATTGACATAGGAGTGTAAACCTGTGAATTGTCCAGTTTGGGAGATCCAGGCTAACTATTAACCTCTAGTTGGCTGCGGTCAGTGTAAGGGGATATGATATGACTTATCTTAGATGATTCTGAACTGACAAATACTATTCCCCCGGCTCCCCTCTCTGCATGGAAGAGCCAGCCAGAGATAAGTCCCTGATAAGGGAGATAGCAGAGGGGCCACAGACAGTACTGTACAGAAGAGCCTGTGTCTGGGGCCCACCACAGACACCCACAGAGACCCCTCACCACTCACTGCACATTAGCATTGTAATCTGCACCAACTGGACAGTAATTCCATCAAGACATGTGCAATTATCAGCTGAGAGACAGACCCCCCCCCCCCCCAATACTGTCCTTTTTTGCCACTGCTTATCCATCTCATGCCTTTTGCAAATTACTATGTGACCCCCAAACACCCCCCAAACCCACCACTGCCTCTACTGTATTTGACCCCCTAGTTCCCCATAAGAGGCCATGTTACACAGTGGAAGCACAGTAACCCTTTAATCACTTCCTATCACAATGCAGCTCCCATGTATTCCTGCACAGGTCAGCAGGGTGTTCTATAATCACATCTGGCATCCCTGTATCCCCTGCCACACTATGCCACCCCTGTACCCTTATAGCCCTATCCAGTCTCATTGTTCGTCACAGTTTAGCAGTCCTGTAACCCTAAAAAAAAAAAAAAAAAAAAAAAAACAACCTCAGACCTCTTTTTTACTACTCACTGTTACAATTCCGCACTTATTTATCTTTATCCCTTGGGGTCAATTTACTAAAACAGAAATTACCTCTTACTTTACAGAGAAAATGTGCATTCGCTTAGTAAATACCGTGAATCTGTACTCACATCAATCATTTAATACTGTACAAGCATTCTTGTTCTATGTGTTTTGTTTAACTTTTATTTTCTATAGTTTAAATATTTTTGTACATGTCTTCCCCCTTATTTACTAAGCTCACTGAACATTTTCTATAGTAAATCAACCAATGTGTATTTATCTCTGTCACTTTGTTTTCTATAAGGCCACTTTTGCCAAAATACAGCATGCTTATCTTTCGAATTTGTCATTGTGTGTCAATTTGTCACCCATTATCCCTATCACCCCACTTTTGTCACAGTCTGGCATCCCTGAACCCCAACAAACCTACTTTTGTCCCAATGCAGCACCCCCAAATCCCATACAAACCGTTATTTTACAGTGCAGCACCCCTTATTTTTATGATTCCACTTTTGTTATTGTGCTGCACCTTTTATTCCTATAAATCCACTTTTGTCACAGTTTTGCACCCCTGCAAGCCAAGAACCCCACTTGTATCCTAATGCATCACCCCAGAATCCCTATAAAACACTTTTGTCAGAGTGCAGCACCCCTTATTTTTATAATTTCACTTTTGTTATTATGCAGCACCCCCTTATTCCTGTGAACCAAATTTTGTCACAGTGCTTAATCCCTTATCCTCCTAAATCCACTTCTGTAACAGTGTAGCACCCCATTTTTATCATAGTGTGGGCCCTTTAACGCCAATAAACCATCTTTTGCCCCAATGCAGCACCCCAAAATTTATATAAAATCGTTTTTTTTTCACAGAACAGCACCCCTTATATTTATAAATCCAATTTTACATTATGCAGCACCCCTTTTCCTTTTGATCCACTTTTGTCGCAGTGCAGCACACCTGCATGCAATAAACCCATTTATATGCAGCACCTCAAAATTCCTATAAAACAATTTTGTCAAAAGGCAGCGCCCCTTGTCTTCATAAATCCACTTTTGGCATTATGCAGCACCCCCTTTTCCTTTGCATCCACTTTTGTGACAGTGCAGCACACCTGCATGCAATAAGCCCATTTATATGCAAATACAGCACCCCCTTTTGTCACAGTCTGGCATCCCTGAACCCCAACAAACCTACTTTTGTCCCAATGCAGCACCCCCAAATCCCATACAAACCGTTATTTTACAGTGCAGCACCCCTTATTTTTATGATTCCACTTTTGTTATTGTGCTGCACCTTTTATTCCTATAAATCCACTTTTGTCACAGTTTTGCACCCCTGCAAGCCAAGAACCCCACTTGTATCCTAATGCATCACCCCAGAATCCCTATAAAACACTTTTGTCAGAGTGCAGCACCCCTTATTTTTATAATTTCACTTTTGTTATTATGCAGCACCCCCTTATTCCTGTGAACCAAATTTTGTCACAGTGCTTAATCCCTTATCCTCCTAAATCCACTTCTGTAACAGTGTAGCACCCCATTTTTATCATAGTGTGGGCCCTTTAACGCCAATAAACCATCTTTTGCCCCAATGCAGCACCCCAAAATTTATATAAAATCGTTTTTTTTCACAGAACAGCACCCCTTATATTTATAAATCCAATTTTACATTATGCAGCACCCCTTTTCCTTTTGATCCACTTTTGTCGCAGTGCAGCACACCTGCATGCAATAAACCCATTTATATGCAGCACCTCAAAATTCCTATAAAACAATTTTGTCAAAAGGCAGCGCCCCTTGTCTTCATAAATCCACTTTTGGCATTATGCAGCACCCCCTTTTCCTTTGCATCCACTTTTGTGACAGTGCAGCACACCTGCATGCAATAAGCCCATTTATATGCAAATACAGCACCCCCAAATTCCTATAAAACTATTTTGTCAAAGTGCAGCACCCCTTATCTTTATAATTCCATCTTTGTCATTATGCAGCACCCCTTATCTTTATAATTATGCAGCACCTCTAGGAAGCAAGGTTTGTTACAGCTTATTATCAACTTAAATCAATTTTTGTAATAGTGTAGCAATCCCTTATCCCTTTAAACCCTCTTATGCATTATCCCATATCCCTTTAAGCTCACTCCTGTCTCAGTGCAGCACACCGGGACCCCTATAAAACCACTTTTGTCACAATGCAGGACCCCTTATCCCTTTAAACCCACTTTTTGAAACAATGTAGCACCCATAATGATATAAAATTCACTTTTATGACTGTGTATTATCCCTTTTTTCCTACTCAGGGTAGTGCAGCACCTCTCAATAGCCCTACCCAATTGTCACCAGCCCCATGTCCCCTATAGACACAGTGCATACTCCTGAGCCACCATACCAGACCTAAGTAAATTCTTTGCATGAAAGTGAATACAAAAAGTAGAAAAATAAATAAAGAAAGTCCAACCTTCAGAAATCTGCAGGCTGATCCAGAGATCTACAGATGATCTAGCAGGGGGGCAGAGTGCAGCAAACAGTGATCACCCCAGCACCAGGCAGAGGGGGAGGAGGAGAGGGGTGTCTGATGGCTGCACTCTCTCTCTCTCTCTCTCTCTCTCTCTCTCTCTCTCTCTCTCTCTCCTCCTGAAGAGTGACTGGCTTCTCCCTATCACGTGGGATTATATCTATTTCACCATCAGCCGGCGCCAGGCTCCAGTCCTGTTCAAAAAAACACTGCAGCAGCCAAAGTCCAAACTTCCCCACACTGGAAACTCAAATATGTATGTAAGCCTGTGATAGAGAGCCGCCTGGCTGCAGGAGAGGAGACTCACCCAGCTCGCCCATCCTCTGTGTGCCCTGCTGGCTGGGACCCCCCCCCCCCCCCACCTCACACACACATGGCTGGGCTTAGATGCCATGCATCCCAGGGAGGTGTGTGCAGCATTGGTCCCAGGCAGCTTAAGCCGCTATTAAAAAGCCATTAAAGCCTGCCATTGCCTTGTAATGACTTTATAGTGATGTCACCACCGGGAGATGACCTATTGGAAATCGCATTTGGCCCCTCAACCATGATAGGGGATAGCACTCCATATCTGACATTGTACAAATAATACAAATCTTCTGCAGGAGAGTTCATTATAGGAGGTGGATGGGTGCTAAGGAGGAGGAGGGTCAGGGCAGGCTTGTGTGCTGGTAATAGTCTGCCTGCACTCAATACTAATGGGCTTTCCAGGGGATGGGGAGCAATGGACAGGTCAGATCACCATCATAAGGACAGGGGGGCCTATAGCCTTAAGACTGCCTCTTTTTGTAGCAATATATATATATATATATATATATATATATATATATATATATATATATATATATATATATATATATATATATATATGTATAAAGTAATTTCAACTTGTAGGCATAATACACTTATATACACTAAAATACGGGCAATTTATTTACATGCTATTTATGTGTCATCATAAGGACAGGGGGGGCCTATAGCCTAAAGACTGCCTGTTTTTGTAGCTATATATATATATATATATATATATAAATTTCAACTTGTAGGCATAATACACTTATATATACTAAAATACGGGCAATTTATTTACATGCTTTTTATGTGTCATCATTAGGATGGGGGGGCTATACCCAAAGACTGCCTGTTTTTGTAGCAATATATATATATATATATATATATATATATATATATATATATATATATATATATATATATATATATATATATTCATATTAATTTCAACATAATACACTTATATACACTAAAATACGGGCAATTTACTTACATGTTTTTTATGTGTATAACATAATGATAACAGCAATAATACTAATAATAATACTAATAATAATAATCATCGCCATCATACTAATAATCATCATAATAATTATCATAATAATTTTTCTAATATAATATAATTTATGTGTATGAGATAATAATACAGCAGATGCCAAAAGATATATTAATTCCAACGGTTCCTATTTAGTTCACCGGTTTCTATTCACATTAGCTTTAAGGAGAGACATATATTTGTCTTTAATGCCTGCGGCCTGACTGGGTAGAGAACACAGGCCAACAAGATTAATCATACAAAGTACTATCAAAACGATTGCTCCTAGTTTGTACTGCCACAACAAAAATATCTATCTATCTATTTTTTGCCTGCTACACATTTGTAGATACTATTATTTGGATCTATATATATATATATATATATATATATATATATATATATATATATATATATATATATATATATATATATATATATATATATATATATATATATATATATATATATATATATATATATATATAGATAGATAGATAGATAGATCCAAATAATAGTATCTACAAATGTGTAGCAGGAAAAAAAAAATTAAGCCCTCCAAGAAAATGTATATATATATATATATATATATATATATATATATATATATATATATATATATATATATATATATATACATTTGTAGATACTATCATACTATCATGATATTTATTTCCAAATATATAAGAACATTTATATATATAGATAGATAGATAGATAGATAGATAGATAGATAGATAGATAGATAGATAGATAGATAGATAGATAGATATGAATGTTCTTATATATTTGTAAATAAATATCATGACAGTATGATAGTATCTACAAATGTGTAGCAGACATGATAAAAATAAATTAAGCCCTCCAATTGAGAAAATATATGTAAGAATGTTCTTATATATTTGTAAATAAATATCATGAATATATATATAAAATATTTTGTACACCTGACTGTATCATCACATTTACGATCGTTCCTCATGTGATATATAAAACATATCTTTACTTTCTATTACCCTTATATACATTATTAGGTCATCACACAGCATACACAAATATAATAAACAATATAAATTATTTATATACGTTTTGAACATTGTTTTATACAATTAATGACACATATCACACGGTGAAATACTTGTCCTAATTTATACTATCACACAAGTAAACCTGTATGTAACAGTACACACGGGTATAAATCAAATTGCAGACAAATAGTTTTTAATTAGTGTGTATCCTTTGTATAGTTGTTCAGTTGTGTGCACTTTTATATAATGAGAAATGTATAACCCCGTATACATCTGAGGATATTTGGAGGACATTAGTGAATTTTGTTACCATATCCTTTGTATAGTTGTTCAGTTGTGTGCACTTTAATATTATTAGAAATGTATAATCCCTATACAGCTGTGGATATTTGGAGGAATTTAGTGTATTTTGTTACCATATACAGGAGCAAACATTACCATATAGAGATTCTTTTTTTCTTTTTTTTTTAAAGAGCGATTTTTACTCTTTCCTATCCTTACTGCAAATACAGGTCAGACGAAGGGAATTTTAATAATGAAATTGGAATTTCCTTCAACCTGACACGACCTTTAATGGGGAAATCTTTCATACATCAAGTCCTAAAGTTTCATATCTCATTATTTTTATACGTGGACATTTTCATAGGCGAAAATCTGCTGATTAATGGGGGATCTTCAAAACATTTTACTCTGTTACAAAATAATAACACAAGTATTGTGATTACTACTATTGTTATTATATGTTGTTGCTTTTGAAATAATAATAATAATAACAACAATAACGATAATGATAATAATAATAGTAGTAATAATAATAATAAAATATAAAACTATTCGTTGTTGTTAACACATAATAGCAAAATTATTATTATTGTCAAATGTGTTGTTGTGAATAATATTCTCAGCTACATTCCGTATAGACTCACATATTATTTTATTTCCTTAATATTCTTTAAAAAATAATAATCATCATCATGGATACATATTTTCTATGTTTTTATGTAAAGTGCAAGAACTGTTCCTTATAGCTTTCCCTGACCTGCTATCCAATATTATTATTATTATTTATAGGAACGTTAGAGATATAAAACTGCAATTACTGCGATGAACACAGTGGTGCAAAATGATTGAACTCCCCGACTTTAAAAAGAAGTCGGGTGTGTTGTGTAATATGTCAGAGAGAATGATTTCCTATACATTAGGTGCACAGTGTAAGGGTACACAAACATTTTATATCTCAGATTTGATACTTTAATAGGTGATCTGTGGGATCGCCCGATAATGATCTGTGTGATAATGATGAGGGTGTGAGATCTATAATGCCCGAATAATTCGTTTATTGTATCATTGTATATGATATGCCCCTGCGATGGAACTTATATGTCCATCCATAGGTAGAATGATGTCTGGTATGATCTATAGTGTTGTCTTTCTATAGGAAAATATTTTATAGGACTTTTATAATGGAATATGATATAAAACTGACAGCTGGATCTACATAAATAATACATTATCTATAAGATGAATATATTGTGTATGATGGGCAGCTCGGAGTGCACAGATCTATAGGGATATACATTGAGAGATCTGTAATGATGTATGTGGACTTTAGGATTTTTAATACAAGATCTGTATACATGGAGAGCCCTGTGTCCATCACTGGATCTGATGTGTGCACATTATTATACAGTAGTAGCATTGTATGTACTTAAATACATTGTACACTACACCATGACACTCTACACACCATCTATAGAATGATGTGTACTGTGCACTGTCCTAATATAACCTATACAAGGTATATGTGTCTGCATTCATGTGATCATCACATCGTGGGGATAATTTAAATAAAATGTTGTGTGTATGCATTCAATAGATCAGCAAATCATATCCTCACTGTGTTTACCATAAGATGCATGCACATGTTATAGCACATATATGTGGGGTTTGCTAACAAGTGGGATTTGCTATGGAAGGTATGCTCCATTTGAATGCACACTAGCCAAGACAAAACATCCTGAAAATTCACATTTTTTTCTACTGCTTTTAGTCTTTCTAGCAGCTTTATACATTTTTTAAAATTACATTTTATTATTCATTTTCCAAATTGTACAATGCCAACATGCCACCACAAAAAAAAAAAAAAAAAAAAAAATCAACAAAATAATTTTTTATTATATTTTGATTTACATACATGGATACACCCACTGGCAGCCCTGATCCCCATAATGAATGCCTTATTGAGCTACTGAGTATGCACAGTAAGGGCTAGTCTACCCTTGCTTCAAAACAAGGCTTCGGACACTCTTTGTTAAAGCTCTCTTAAAGTGGTTGTAAACCTTTACAAACCACTTTTTACTACAGGTAAGCCTATAATAAGGCTTACCTGTAGCTACCATGGATATCTCCTAAACCTGCACAGTTTAGGAGATATCTCCTGTATCAGCATGTGCCGATTTCCTCAGCAGCTCGTTCGTGCCCTTGCGTCAGCTGACGTGCCGTTACCAGCGGCTCCCGCGTGCATGCGCGGGAGTGACATCATCGCCGCTCCGGCTAATCACAGCGCCGGAGCCCGCGATACCCGGAAATAATTCCAAAAGACATGTTGCTCAGCAGAGCAGTGTGCCGGGACTGCTGCAAGGGCTGCAAGGGCTTTGATCTAAGGTGAGCATTTCATAATGAGTATTTCATAATGAGCTAGTATGCTATGCATACTAGCTCATTATGCCTTTGTCTTGCAGGTTTTTTTTTTTTTCCCAGTGGGTTTACAACCACTTTAACGCCAGTCAAAGCTCATGTCACTAAATAAAATGGTTAGCTTACAGTCCTGTTTACACCTTGTGTTTGCATTGCTTCGGCTTCGCTTCAAAAATGATACCCCATGTAGCTTTAGTGGTGCTTTAAAGCATCTTCAAAGCCTCCATAGAGCTCTATGACAAAGCTCGTTTGAAGCTTGCTTGAAGCACCTGCGGCTTTTGAGAGGCTTTAATTCAGCTTGGCATCTGCCAAGCTTGAAAAAAGCTTCAAAAGAGCACCACCGAAGCCTCATCGAAGCACCACCGAAGCCACATCGAAGCACCACCAAAGCATCAAAAACACATCATAAAAGCTTGTTGAAGCAATAGGAGCTTTAACTGCTTCCAGACCAGCCGCCGCAGTTTTCCAGCAGCAGGTTGGCTCCCCTGCGCGAAATCACGTTAATGTACATGATTTCGCGGGGTCCGGATTTTCGCGCCCGCTGCACAGCATGGGTACCGATGTTAAGGTCCTGCGGACTCGATGTCCGCTGGGAGTCCTGCAATCGTCTCACGGAGAGGAAGAACAGGGAAATGCTAATGTACACAAGCATTTCCCCATTCTTCCTAGTGACAGGACACTGATCACGGCTCCCTGTGATCGGGAGAGGTGATCAGTGTTGTGTTACATGTAGCCCCTCCCCCCTACAGTTAGAACACATCCCTAGGACACACGTAACCACTTCCCCGCCCCCTACTGGTTAACCCCTTCACTGCCAGTCACATTTACACAGTAATAAGTGCATTTTTATAGCACAATCGCTGTATAAATGTGAATGGTCCCAAAATGGCGCCAAAAGTGTCCGATGTGTCCGCCATAATGTTGTAGTCACGATAAAAATCGCTGATCGCAGCCATTACTAGTGAAAAAAAAAATATTAATAAAAATGCCATTAAACTATCCCGTATTTTGTAGACGCTATAACTTTTGCCCAAACCAATCAATAAACGATTATTGCGATTTTTTTTACCAAAAATATGTAGAAGAATACATATCGGCCTAAACTGAGGGAAAATATATATTTTTTATATATTTTTTGGGGATATTTATTATAGCAAAAAGTAAAAAATAATACATTTTTTTCTAAATTGTCGCTCTATTTTTGTTTATAGCGCAAAAAATAAAAACTGCAGAGGTGATCAAATACCACCAAAAGAAAGCTCTATTTGTGGGAATAAAAGGACGTCAATTTTGTTTGGGAGCCACGTTGCACGACCACGCAATTGTCAGTTAAAGCGACGCAGTGCCGAATCGCAAAAAATGGCCCGGTCATTAGGCAGCCAAATCCTCCGGGGCTGAAGTGGTTAATGTACGTTGAAGCCAAAGCAAGTGTAAATGAGCCCTAACTCAAAAAAATGTGGCATTGTGATCCCGGGACATGACCCAGGACATAAAATTATTGGAATTGAGATCCAAGATGGGGGCCTGTCCTAGAAAACCTGGGACAGTTGGCATCTATGATACAGGGTAGGGACAAAACCACATGCACAGCTATCATTAAAGACCAACTGCAGGAATTTGAAACAAACAAACAAAAAATAACAAACATGTTATACTTACCTGCTCTGTGCAGTGGTTTTGCACAGAGCAGCCCGGATCCTCCTCTTCTTGGGTCCCTCGCTGGCTCTCCTGGCCCCTCCCTCCTGTTGAGTGCCCCCACAGTAAGCAGCTTGCTATGGGGGCACCAGAGCAGAACCACAGCTCCCTGTATCCATTCAGACAGGGAGCCGCGGCCGCCCCTCTCTCTCCTGATAGACAGAAGCAGGAGCCAATGCCGCCGCTGTCTGGGCCAATCAGGAGGAGAGTCTCGGCCGGCCGAGACACTCTTGACATCGCTGGACAGTGATGGGGCTCAGGTAAGTATTAGGGGGGCCAAGGGGGGCTTTTGCACACAGAAGGCTTTTTATCTTAATGCATTAAGATAAAAAACCTATTGACTTTACAACCCCTTTAAATTGTTACTAAACCCAGGACCCTGCAATGCAATTATTTTAGTGAATATAAACTGCTAAATACCTTTTCTCATTAGCAGTATATAACAGTCTTGTAACTTTTATCAGTGTCTGGTTAAGGCTTGTAGGAGGAGTTTTCAGTCTCCTCTGCCTGTCCTATGAGTCAAAAGTGTCCGAAGTGTCCGCCGCAATGTCGCAGTCACGATAAAAATCGTGGAAATTGGGGATATTTATTATAGCAAAAAGCAAAAAATATTGTTTTTTTTTTTTAATTGTCGCTCTTTTTTTGTTTATAGCGCAAAAAATAAAAACTGCAGAGGTTAACAAATACCACCAAAAGAAAGCTCTATTTGTGGGAAAAAAAGGACGTCAATTTTGTTTGGGTGCAACGTCGCACGATCGTGCAATGACGCAGTGCCATATCGCAAAAAGTGCTCTGGTCAGGAAGGGGGTAAATTCTTCCGGGGCTGAAGTGGTTAAAGGAGGCTAAAAAAAAAAACACATATAAAAAAAAAAGCCTTGGTGAACCATGCATGGCTTATTGTCACACACTAACCAGCATAGGAGATTCCATACACTAGTGCTTGAACTAAAGATTTCATTGTTAAAGTGTATCTAAAGCAAAAACATTTTTTTTGTTTTGTTTTTATGGTTTAGGATAGCGGGGTGAACGGTTAGAACTTCTGTTAGAATATTATTGCTGTCTGTGTCCCGCTTGGGGTCAGGTGGGGAAGCCACATGTAGCTGATATTCCTCCAATCATAGAAGCTGTCCTTAAGCTTCCAAGAATGAATCGTGCTCTATGAATGGAGGAGGCAGACCTTTAAATTATCCCCCTCCCATCCTCTATGAATGGAGGAGGCAGACCTTTAAATTATCCCCCCATCCTCTATGAATGGAGGAGGTGGACCTTTAAATTATCCCCCCCCCATCCTCTATGAATGGAGGAGGCAGACCTTTAAATTATCCCCCCTATCCTCTATGAATGGAGGTGGCGGACCTTTAAATTATCCCCCCCATCCTCTATGAATGGAGGTGGCGGACCTTTAAATTATCCCCCCCATCCTCTATGAATGGAGGAGGCAGACCTTTAAATTTCCCCCCCTATCCTCTATGAATGGAGGAGGCAGACCTGTAGCCTCCCTGGCGGTTTTCCCGAGTGTGGCTCGGGGTTACATTTCAGGACCATTAGCGGTAACCCCGAGCCACACTCGGGATTACATCGCAGGATCCTGGTGCCTCCTTACTTACCTTGTCCCCGGGATCCTGCGATGTCCCCCGCACTGTCCGAGGGCTCCGTCCTCCTCCGAAGCCTCTCCGTGCCAGGCTCCGTTCCCTGCGAGCGTCGCGACGCACGGGGGCGGAGCCTGGCGGCAAATTCAAAAAAATGTAAAAATCATAACACATACAGTACTGTAATCTTACAGATTACAGTACTGTATGAAATCATTTCACATCCCATTTGTCCCCAGTGCTCTGGCCCATGCCCTGCATGCAGTTTTATGTTGCATATACTGTTCTTTCTGCTTGGAAACTGGAGATTGTCCATAGCAACCAAAAAGTGTCCCTTTACGTCAAAAATGGCTTTAGACCAGCTAGAAAACTGCGATAGTAAATTAGAACACTTGCAGAATTGAGCGATAGTGAATCGTGTGGAAATTTATTTTATTACTATTTATTTTTATTTTTTATAATTATTATTATTTTTTTATTATATTATAATTTATGTTTTTGTGTTTCAAACTTTATCATACCCGGGATATCTACTAGACTCTTGTTTGGACAGATTTAAGTGTGTTATTGTTAATAATTAAATACCTACAATATAAAACGCCAAATTTCATTGCAAAATAATTGTACCGCTTTCAGCACCTAAAATCAGAAAGAATCATACCGCCAAGGAGGTTAAATTATCCTCCCCATCCTCTATGAATGGAGGAGGCAGACCTTTAAATTATCCCCCTTATCCTCTATGAATGGAGGTGGCAGATCTTTAAATTATCCCCCCCATCCTCTATGAATGGAGGAGGCAGACCTTTAAATTTTCCCCCTATCCTCTATGAATGGAGGAGGCGGACCTTTAAATTATCCCCCCCATCCTCTATGAATGGAGGAGGCAGACCTTTAAATTATCCCCCCCATCCTCTATAAATGGAGGAGGCAGACCTTTAAATTTTCCCCCCTATCCTCTATGAATGGAGGAGGCAGACTTTTAAATTATCCCCCCATCCTCTATGAATGGAGGAGGCGGACCTTTAAATTATCCCCCCATCCTCTATGAATGGAGGAGGCGGACCTTTAAATTATCCCCCCCCCCCCCCCCCTCCTCCATTTCATGGAAGCTATAGCACCACTTCTATGATTGGAGGGATGCTGAAATACGGCTGCTGTATATCACAGGATGGATATCACAGAGTCTAAAATAAGAAATGTAATGAAAAATGGAAAGGTTTTATATAAAAAATGCATAAGTATTTTGATGAGGAATAAGTAAAGTAGGACAAAAAAAAATCTTCATCCTCAAAGGATCCTTTCCCCATCCCCACCGGCACCGTCGTTACCTTCCATGCGACGGGGATTATTATACCTGATGGGGAATGTGATGTGCACTCATCAAGAGTGTATACCATGCTTGCCCTTTCTGCCCAGCTCACCCATACGTAGAAGCCATACTACAACTTCTATGAATGAAACACAATCTATGAACGGAGGGGGTGGGCTTATTAATCATCCACCGATCCTCCATTCATAGAACAGGCTTTATTCATAAAAGCTGTATTACGGGAAGCTTCCATGAATGAAGGAACTGTCTATCTATCCTACCTATTTACAGTGAGGGGAAAATTTATTTGATCCCCTGCTGATTTTGTACGTTTGCCCACTGAAAAATAAATAATCAGTCCATAATTGTATTGGTAGGTTTATTTTAACAGTGAGAGACAGAATAACAAAAAAATATCCTAGAAAAACGCATTTGAAAAAAAGTTATAAATTGATTTTCATTTCAATGAGTGAAATAAGTATTTGACCCCTTTGTAAAATGTGACTTAGTACTTGGTGGCAAAACCCTTGTTCGCAATCACAGGTCAGACGTTTCTTGTAGTTGGCCACCAGGTTTGCACACATCTCAGGAGGCATTTTGTCCCACTCCTCTTTGCAGATCCTTGTAGTTGGTCACCAGGTTTGCACACATCTCAGGAGGGATTTTGCTTCTTTGGACAGGTGTCTTTTATACAGGTAACAAGCTGAGATTAGGAGCACTCCCTTTAAGGGAGTGCTCCTAATCTCAGCTCGTTACCTGTATAGAAGACACCTGGGAGCCAGAAATCTTGCTGATTGATAGGGGATAAAATACTTATTTTACTCATTAAAATGAAAATCAAATGTATAACTATTTTGAAATGTATTTGTCTGGATCTATCTATCTATCTATCTATCTATCTATCTATCTATCTATCTATCTATCTATCTATCTATCTATCTATCTATCTATCTATCTATCTATCTATCCTATTTACAGTGAGGGAAAAATGTATTTGATCCCCTGCTGATTTTGTACGTTTGCCCACTGAAAATTAAATGATCAGTTTATAATTTTATAAGTAGGTTTATTTTAACAGGGAGAGACAGAAACAACAAAAATATTCTAGAAAAAAGCATTTGAAAAAAGTTATAAATTGAATTGAATCAAATACCTATTTTCCTCACTCTATCTATCTATCTATCTATCTATCTATCTATCTATCTATCTATCTATCTATCTATCTATCTATCTATCTATCTATCTATCTATCTATCTATCTATCTATCTATCCCTTACATATCAATCTATTATATCTATCTGTTATAAAATTTCAAATATGGAATATATATATATATATATATATATATATATATATATATATATATATATATATATATATATATATATATATATTCATATTTAAATCTCTGTCTATTATCTATGTATGTTGCAGTGCATATAGTAATCTCTATGTATAGAATCAGCTGACAGCTGTAGATTATGATGATGAGACAGCAGACAAGTCTTGTTGCTCTCCTGTCTATCGGAGCACCTTTGAAAAGTTATATTGCTTTCCTCACAGACAATGCTGGATCTGTCTGCCTGTCTCCCCGTACACCTTAGTTTGCTCTACATGAATGCTCAGGCAAACTCATTGTCCAAGTGTAGGTGGAAGCCGGTGTTCTGCCGAGAAAGTTCTGCTCGGCGGATAAGTTCCCCCCGCTACTGCGCAGGCACTGCGCCTGCGCAGTAGCATCCGGCGGAAATAGCCGAAGATAAATAGGGGAAAATCAGCTGTACACAGCGCCTGTAAGAGGGCCCCTCGCGGGCTCGCTTCGCTCGCCACGCTTCGGGCACGGCCTCGCTTCGCTCGGCTCTTTTAGGTTCCCCCTCTAGGTCCACTTGGATGGTGGGGAAGGAACCTGGACCCAGGGCGCAGGCGCCGTGTACAGCTGATTGTAGATTTTGTCGTTCGGCTATCTCCGGCGGCTGCTAGTAGTTCGTACTGCACAGGCGCTGCGCCTGCGCAGTACAGGGGGGGACTTATCCGCCGAGGGAACTTTCTCGGCAAGACACCGGTACCCTGAATGTCCAACAGTTCTCCATGGTCTACACCAAGGGTCTTCAAACTATGGCCCTCCAGTTGTTCAGGAACTACAATTTCCATCATGCCTAGTCATGTCTGTGAATGTCAGAGTTTTACAATGCCTCATGGGATGTGTAGTTCCACAACAGCTGGAGGGCCGTAGTTTGAGGATCCCTGGTCTACACCATTTTTAGAGCATTGGGCTACTTACTTTTGGCCCAGGAGGAAGTCAACATTTGGCTATCTGAATTGTTTGTTAAATATCTATGTTCTATGAGTGCAAAAACAAAAAACAACTGTTGATCCTGTCTGAAATTCTTAATCACAAGATGTATGTGTGAAACGCGTCTACGTGACCACAGTTTGGAGTCTTTTGTGTTATCTTTGTGAAACAAAACAAAAGGCAATCGGAAGTTCTGGATGTGCAGCCATTTCTTTCTTCTTTTCAAGTTTCGCACAGAGGCGGGTCGGGGCCAGCACTCTGCAGGATACTCCAATCAGCCTTATCTTTACACACCTGGAGCAGCGGTTCTTTTTCTTGTAAGCTGCCAGCATCACTCCGGTGCCGTTTTTTAGAACCAACAGTCGGCTTTCTTGTGATAACAACCAATGCAGCTAAGCAGCCTCTCCATTGTTATCACAAGCAGCGGTAGGGGACACCCCTCCCCCCCTCCTGCCGCCTTCCGCTGTTCCACCCGGGCTCTCCCGGCCCGTAAAGGGACAGTGGAAAAAAAAATAAATAATAATAATAAAAAAAATTCACAGCGCCCCAACCCTCCATGCTTGCTAGCTAAAGCAATCGTATACGTAAGTCACGCCCGCAAATGTAAACAGTATTCAAACTACACATGTAAGGTATCGCCGCGATCGTTAGAGTGAGAGCAATAATTCTAGCACTAGACCTCCTCTATAATTCTAGACTGGTCACCGGTAAAAATTTTTAAAGTGTTGCCTATGGATACTTTTAACCTTCTTAGCGGTATTCCCGAGTCTGGCTCGGGGGGAATTTTACATACCCAGAGCGGTAACCCCGAGCCACACTCGGGTTTGCATCGCAGTATCCTGGGAAAGTAACTTACCTTGTTCTCTGGATCCTGCGATGTTTCTCCACTGTCTGCGGCGGCTGTGTCTTCCGCTCGATGTACTGTGTTCCGGGCGCCGTTCCCTGCGAGCGGCGTGACGCACGGGGGCGAAGTCCGGCAGGAAATTTAAAAAGTGCAAAAAAACAGAACACATACAGTACACTGAAATCTTACAGATTACATTACTGTATCAAATTATTTCACCTCCTTTTTGTCCCCAGTGCCCTGCATGCAGTTTTATATTATACATACTGTTCTTTCTGCCTGGAAACTGGAGATTGTCCATAGCAACCAAAAAGTGTCCCTTTACGTCAATAGTGGCTGTAGACCAGCTAGAAAACAGCGATAGTAAATTAGAACACTTGCAGAATTGAGTGACAGTGATTTGTGGATAAAGTCGTCATCGGACACCGAAAGTGACGACAGCGACAATTCTGCAACTGAGCAAATTTCTGTGTTTTTGAGTTGATTACATTATTGAATAAATGTTATTAATATTATAATATTATTTTTGATAATTATTTATAGTTATTCATTATATTATAATTTATGATTTTGTGTTTCAAACTTTATCATACCCGGGACGTCTAATAGACTCTTGTTTGAACAGATTTAAGTGAGTTATTCCTTAGACCCCTTTCGCACTGGGCCGCTTTGCAGGTGCTACAGCGCTAAAAATAGCACCTGCAAAGCGCCCTGAAAGTACCGCTGCTTTGTCTCCAATGTGAAAGCCCCGGGGGCTTTCACACTGGAGCGGTGCACTAGCAGGACGGGAAAAATAGTCCTGCTAGCAGCATCTTTGGAGCAGTGAAGGAGCGGTGTGTATACCGCTCCTTCACCGCTCCTGCCCATTGAAATCAATGGGGCACCGCAGCTATACCGCCGGCAAAGCGCCTCTGCAGAGGTGCTTTGCGGTGGTTTTTAACCCTTTCTCGGATGCTAGCGGTGGGTAAAACCGCCCGCTACCAGCCGAATACCGCCTCTAAACTACGGTAAAGCGGTGTTTTACCACCGACGCACCTGCCGCCCCAGTATGAAAGGGGACTAAGAATTACAGGCCTACAATATAAAACGTCAAATTTCCATGCGAAACAATTTTACCGATTTCAGCATCAAAAATCTGACATAATCATACCGCCAGGGAGGTTAAGTACGGCAGTTTGTCGCCATTCCACCAGTGTGCGCAATTTTAAAGCATGACGTGTTAGGTATCTATTTACTCAGCATAACATCATCTTTCACATTATTCAAAAAAAAATTAGGCTAACTTTATTGTTTTTTTTTTTTTTTTATTTCATGAAAGTGTATTTTTTCCAAAATAATAATCAATTAAATCAATGCAGTTCTATATTACAGCATTACATTTAATTTTTAATGGGCAAGCAGTGTAAGAAACCAAAACTGAGCTGATCTCAGCCTCTTGCAGCCCCTGGAGAGCAGTGCTGGAGTAAGAGAGGAAGAAGCAGTACAAGGTACAATCAGAAGCATGCTGGTAGGAGGAGAGAGCATTATGACAGAAAGATCCGCTTGCCCCTTTGCTGCTTCTCCTTCATCACTCCGGTCACGGGTTGGCGTATGTGCAGAATGATGTGGGCTCAGAGGAAGTGGGACGGCCACCAAACTGAGGGCATCTAGTGGCAAAAAAAAAGTACTGCAGGGGGAATTCTCTGGATTGAATGTGAACAATGCAGCAAAAGACGTTTTTTTCTATTTTATTTCTCAACTGACTCGTTATTTTCGGCTGGAGTTCTGCTTTGAAAAACAAACTGTTGACTTGAGAACATTTTCTTGAACAATTTTGGTGATTTATTTATTTTGCAAGAATCAGTTTGCTGTAAAAAATGTTTTTTATTTTTTATATATTTTTTTTGTTAGCAGATCACAGCTCTATGGGGATTGGCAGGTACAGAGGAGCAGTTCATGTATGTGTGTGTGTGTGGGGGTGGGGGGACTCAATATCAAGAGGATTGGGTGGGACAGATTACAAACTCCACTACACTAGTTATCTGGGGGCTCTGTCACAACTTCAGAGACACTATTCCTAAACACATGTCATTAATGTTTACAAGGACAATCCCTCTACAATAACCCCACACACTCTGCTGGAAGATGGAGTACACAGGTCATGAAGGGTTCTTAGCTCCCTGCTCATCCTAATCACTTACACTCCCTTTAAGTTATATGTCTCTATGATGAGTTCTTATTTTATTTTTCTTTTGATACTTTTTAATATTTTTCTTTTTCTGCACAAGTGGCTGTTTTACAAGTACAGATCTCTGTTGGCAACCTAAAGAAGATCTCAACCCAGTCACCCTAATCTCCTGTAAAAATGTTAGGGCTTGTTCATGTCATGTCCATTGAGCTGCATTTAGCCTCACAACTTTAAAATTAATAGTAATTCAATTATCTAAAAAAAGAATTCTAATTGAATAAAAATAAAAAATAAAAAATAAATAATACCTATTTAATTTTTTAATTGCAAAAATATAATGACATTAAATAAGAAAGAAAGAAAAGAAAGAAAAAAAAAAAAAAAATTAAAAATAAAAGAAAAAGCAACCACTATGATGCATTGTAACAACACATTGCACTGCCCCTAAAATTTGCACACCAGCACATATGTATTTTATCTTGGAAGCTTAAGTAAAGTTAATTTCCAAAGCCTTTTCATTGTTTTTCAGTTTGCAACTATCAGTAGAATAATATCTGGTGATCCTGCCATGAAGGTCTTTGTTCAGGCACTTTCTATTATAGGGTGACAACGCTCTGTCCCTCTCTCTTAATGGCCGTTCTTTGTAGTCACACACGCACTTGTGTAGACTGTAAGCAGGTAGATAGCATAGGCATAGTCCACTATTGTCACCACCAGAAAGCTAGCCCATAGCAATGATGTGCAGCCATCAGTGGAGCAAGGACATGTGGACAAGAAGTGTCAGAAAGAGGCTGAAGGAGAACAGCAGAACTGAGATGCATCAAAGGATGAAGAGGGTGAAAATAGCATTTTAAAAAGAAAAAAAAGAGTTTTATTTTAAATCATACACAGTGCTTTAGGAAAGTAAATGCCACCTTTTAGGGTTTAGGGTTTATAGATACTTTGAAGTGAATTTGTCACATGAAAAACAGGCTCAAAGTGCTGCAAACAGTTTTGCCTTTGATGAGTAATTAGCAGTGGAAAGCAGTCTTGATGCTGTTTATGTAAATCTTAAAATGTGTAAATGTGTAAAATAAGATAGATAGATAGATAGATAGATAGATAGAATCAAAATATGTATATATATATATATATATATATATATATATATATATATATATATATATATATAAACACCCCTCACCCCTTTAGTTTTTATATATATTATTTATAAATCGAAATAATAGTATCTAAAAATGTGTAGGTATGATAAAACTAAACAAACCCAATCAGAATTTTATTTAAAACAAAAAATCCAATAGATAGGTAGATATTTTTTTTTTTCAATAGTTATAAAATATTATCAAAAAATGTACAAAAATTATAAATTTGGAAAAATGTACTAAGCCCTCTAATTTTATATATATATTATTTATAAATCCAAATGATAGTATCTACAAATTGGTAGGTATGATAAATGTAAACTAAGCCCTCCAATCAATATTTTACCTAAAACAAAAAATAATATCTATCTATCTATCTATCTATCTATCTATCTATCTATCTATCTATCTATCTATCTATCTATCTATCTATCTATCTATCTATCTATCTATCTATCTATCTATCTATCTATCTATCTATCTATCTATCTATCTATCGATAAATATATATATATATATATATATATATATATATATATATATATATATATCTATAGATAGATAGATAGATAGATAGATAGATAGATAGATAGATAGATAGATAGATAGATAGATAGATAGATAGATAGATAGATAGATAGATAGTAGAGATGAGCTTCGAGTTCGAGTCGAACTCATGTTCTACTCGAACATTGGCTGTTCGCAAGTTCGCCGAACAGCGAACAATTTGGGGTGTTCGCGGCAAATTCGAATGCCGCGGAACACCCTTTAAAAGTCTATGGGAGAAATCAAAAGTGCTAATTTTAAAGGCTTATATGCAAGTTATTGTCATAAAAAGTGTTTGGGGACCCGGGTCCTGCCCCAGGGGACATGGATCAATGCAAAAAAAAGTTTTAAAAACGGACGTTTTTTCAGGAGCAGTGATTTTATTAATGCTTAAAGTCAAACAATAAAAGTGTAATATCCCTTTAAATTTCGTACCTGGGGGGTGTCTATAGTATGCCTGTAAAGGGGCGCATGTTTCCTGTGTTTAGAACAGTCTGACAGCAAAATGACATTTGGAAGGAAAAAACTCATTTAAAACTACCCGCGGCTATTGCATTGCCGACAATACACATAGAAGTTCATTAATAAAAACGGCATGGGAATTCCCCACAGGGGAACCCCGAACCAAAATAATAAAAAAAAAATGATGTGGGGGTCCCCCTAAATTCCATACAAGGCCCTTCAGGTCTGGTATGGATATTAAGGGGAACCCCAGCCAAAATTTTACAAAAAAAATTGACGTGGGGTTCCCCCTAAATTCCATACCAGACCCTTCAGGTCTGGTATGGATTTTAAGGGGAACCCCGCGCCAAAAAAAAAAAAAAAACGGCGTGGGGTCCCCCTAAAAATCCATACCAGACCCTTATCCGAGCACGCAACCTGGCAGGCCGCAGGAAAAGAGGGGGGGACGAGAGTGCGGCCCCCCCCCTCCTGAACCGTACCAGGCCACATGCCCTCAACATTGGGAGGGTGCTTTGGGGTAGCCCCCCAAAACACCTTGTCCCCATGTTGATGAAGACAAGGGCCTCATCCCCACAACCGTGGCCGGTGGTTGTGGGGGTCTGCGGGCGGGGGGCTTATCGGAATCTGGAAGCCCCCTTTAACAAGGGGACCCCCAGATCCCGCCCCCCCCCCCTGTGTGAAATGGTAAGGGGGTACTTACCCCTACCATTTCACTAAAAAACTGTCAAAAATGTTAAAAATGACAAGAGACAGTTTTTGACAATTCCTTTATTTAAATGCTTCTTCTTTCTTCCTTCATCTTCTTCTTCTTCTGGTTCTTCTGGCTCTTCTGGTTCTTCCTCCGGCGTTCTCGTCCAGCATCTCCTCCGCGGCGTCTTCTATCTTCTTCTCCTCGGGCCGCTCCGCACCCATGGCATGAGGGGGGAGGCTCCCGCTCTTCTCTTCATCTTCTTCTTCATCTTCATCTTCTTCTTCATCTTCTTCTTCTTCTTCTTCTTCTTCTCTTCTTCATCTCTTCTCCCTTCTTCATTTCTTCTGCGGGCCGCTCCGCATCCATGCATGGAGGGAGGCTCCCGCTGTGTGACGGCGTCTCTTCGTCTGACGGTTCTTAAATAACGGGGGGCGGGGCCACCCGGTGACCCCGCCCCCCTCTGACGCACGGGACATGACGGGACTTCCCTGTGCGTGCGTCAGAGGGGGGCGGGGTCACCGGATGGCCCCGCCCCCCGTTATTTAAGAACCGTCAGACGAAGAGACGCCGTCACACAGCGGGAGCCTCCCTCCATGCATGGATGCGGAGCGGCCCGCAGAAGAAATGAAGAAGGAAGAAGAGATGAAGAAGAGAAGAAGAAGAAGAAGAAGATGAAGAAGAAGATGAAGATGAAGAGAAGAGCGGGAGCCTCCCCCCTCATGCCATGGGTGCGGAGCGGCCCGAGGAGAAGAAGATAGAAGACGCCGCGGAGGAGATGCTGGACGAGAACGCCGGAGGAAGAACCAGAAGAGCCAGAAGAACCAGAAGAAGAAGAAGATGAAGGAAGAAAGAAGAAGCATTTAAATAAAGGAATTGTCAAAAACTGTCTCTTGTCATTTTTAACATTTTTGACAGTTTTTTAGTGAAATGGTAGGGGTAAGTACCCCCTTACCATTTCACACAGGGGGGGGGCCGGGATCTGGGGGTCCCCTTGTTAAAGGGGGCTTCCAGATTCCGATAAGCCCCCCGCCCGCAGACCCCCACAACCACCGGCCACGGTTGTGGGGATGAGGCCCTTGTCTTCATCAACATGGGGACAAGGTGCTTTGGGGGGCTACCCCAAAGCACCCTCCCAATGTTGAGGGCATGTGGCCTGGTATGGTTCAGGAGGGGGGGGGGGCTGCACTCTCGTCCCCCCTCTTTTCCTGCGGCCTGCCAGGTTGCGTGCTCGGATAAGGGTCTGGTATGGATTTTTAGGGGGACCCCACGCCGTTTTTTTTTTTTTTTTTGGGCGCGGGGTTCCCCTTAAAATCCATACCAGACCTGAAGGGTCTGGTATGGAATTTAGGGGGAACCCCACGTCAATTTTTTTTTAAAATTTTGGCTGGGGTTCCCCTTAATATCCATACCAGACCTGAAGGGCCTTGTATGGAATTTAGGGGGACTCCCACATCATTTTTTTTTTTTTAATTTTGGTTCGGGGTTGCCCTGTGGGGAATTCCCATGCCGTTTTTATCAATGAACTTCTATGTGTATTGTCGGCAATGCAATAGCCGCGGTAGTTTTAAATGAGTTTTTTCCTTCAAAATGTCATTTTGCTGTCAGACTGTTCTAAACACGGGAAACATGCGCCCCTTTACAGGCATACTATAGACACCCCCCAGGTACGAAATTTAAAGGGATATTACACTTTTATTGTTTGACTTTAAGCATTATTAAAATCACTGCTCCTGAAAAAACGGCCGTTTTTAAAACTTTTTTTTGCATTGATCCATGTCCCCTGGGGCAGGACCCAGGTCCCCAAACACTTTTATTGACAATAACTTGCATATTAGCCTTTAAAATTAGCACTTTTGATTATTCATGTTCGTGTCCCATAGACTTTAACGGTGTTCGCGTGTTCGAACGAATTTTTTTCCTGTTCGCATGTTCTGGTGCGAACCGAACAGGGGGGTGTTCGGCTCATCCCTAATAGATAGATATAGATCTATATCTATCGAAATATATAGATATAGATCTATATCTATATTTATATATACTTACAGGGTAAGTCACTCTTCTTGTATCTAAGTTCAAGAAAGGAGACCGTATCAGTAATGGGCTCTCATTCACTATAGATAATATATCAAATAAAGGAAGGATACAATTTCTTTACTTCAAAATAAGTTTCAGTACAAATTTCAAGCATCCCTACTCTTCATCAAACTGTCAATAATTTAAATATATATTATTACATCATATATATATATATATATATATATATATATATATATATATATATATATATATATATATATATATATATATATATTTTTTTTATTATTATTATTATTATTATTATTATTATTATTTATTTTTTTTATACTAATTTATTTTTTGATAATACTACCTTCTTATTTTCTAAATTTCAAGCATCTCTACTCTGCATCAAACTGTCAATAATTTAAATATATATATTATATAATTTAAATTATATATATATTATATAATTATATATATATATATATCAATCATTACTTTATTTATTTATTTTTTGATAAATACTACCTTCTTATCATCAGATTTCCATCATTTTCTGCACATTACCTGACATCATTTGAAATTAGGCTGGCCGGTGGACTATTCTTTTTGAAATGATTGAAATGAGAAAGAATAGGAAGACCAAGGATGACTGACAGATGAAGAATCTGATTTCTACAGCTGAAACATAACCATATTTTGTGCTCTTTTGGCAACTGAGAGCTGAGACTATTCTGACAATAAATTGTTGCCTTAGAAAATGGGAGTCTCAAACTTCAGGTTAAAATAGTCACAAAGAAATTGAATACAATTTTGCAAATATCCACCGACTCCTAGAAAACCATTTGCTTTTTTGACAGGGGTGTCTCTTTTAAAAGTATATATGACACAAAAGGTTTTGTTGCTGTATATATATAACGTGTCCCCTGTCATTATGTGCTAAGTGTTTCTCCAGTTGAGGTTAGGGATGGGTTAAGTCTTTGTCACCTGTGATTAAGCTGACAATAATTAACAGCAACTCCACTTTGGAAAGCATTCAAGAGAAATCTAATGGGCTCTGCAGAATGGGGCGACCTTGGTTAGTGAATATAATGGTGATGGCAATCCAATCAGGCCAAATAATACAGATGGAGGATACTGTGTGTAGTGACTGGCTGCTGACATCATAATGGCCGTGTGTGCTACCGGGGAGATAAAAGAGTCTAAAAAAAGCAAACCGCCTAATGAATAAAAACACAATAAGGGTCGGTTCACACCTGAGTGGTTTAAAGTAAATCTAAACCCAATCACTAAAATCTCACAGAAGCTTTAACGTGTAAATGCCATTTCAAAAGCTGTTTGAAGATGAAGTTAAATCTGGTCATACTTTGCCTTCCCTGGTTCCTCCTCTTTTCCCTCAACATGCTAATTACTTTTTTTTTTTTAATAAAACCTTTCTATTTTTATTAAACTCAGTGACATCATCCCTGAGTCTCAGTATTTTTCTATGCCAGTAGTCTCCAAACTGCGGCCTGGGGGCCAGATGCGGCCCTTTGCCTGCTTTTATCTGGCCCTTGGGGCACTGTTTTATCCACTGTCCACTGATACCAACAATGGGGCATAATCCCCCTCCACTGACACCAATGAAGGGACATAATTCCTCTCAATGATTCCAGCGATGGGGAACTATTCCTCCCCAGTGACACCAACAATGGGGCACAATTCCTCCCAATGACACCAACAATGGGGCCTAATGACCCCAATGATGGGGCATAATTCCTCCCACTGACACCAATGATGGGACATAATTCCTCTCAATGATGCCAGGGATGGGGAACTATTCCTCCCCAGTGACACCAACGATGGGGCACAATTCCTCCCAATGATACCAACAATGGGGCCCAATGATCCCAATGATGAGGCATAATTCCTCCCACTGACACCAATGATGGGGCATAATTCCTCCCAATGACACCAACAATGGGGCCCAATGACCACAATGATGAGGCATAATTCCTCCCACTGACACCAATGATTGGACATAATTCCTCTCAATGATGCCAGGGATGGGGAACTATTCCTCCCCAGTAACACCAACGATGGGGCACAATTCTTCCCAATGACACCAACAATGGGGCCCAATGACCACAATGATGAGGCATAATTCCTCCCACTGACACCAATGATGGGACATAATTCCTCTCAAGGATGCCAGGGATGGGGAACTATTCCTCCCCAGTGACACCAACGATGGGGCACAATTCTTCCCAATGACACCAACAATGGGGCCCAATGACCACAATGATGAGGCATAATTCCTCCCACTGACACCAATGATGGGACACAATTCCTCCTAATTATGCCAACGATGGGGAATTATTCCTCCCAATGACACCAACAATGGGACCCAATGACCCCAACGATAGGGGACAATTCCTCCCAATGACACCAACAATTGGGCCCAATGACCCCAATGATGGGGCATAATTCCTCCCAGTGATGCCAATGATGGGACACAATTACTCCCACTAACACCAATGATGGGGCACAATTACTCCCTCTAAACCAAACGATGGGGCATTTTTTTTTTTTTTTGCACACTCACGTTGGGACCTTTTCTACTTCCAATGACCACAGTCCAGTCCCCCTAAAGTCTGAAGGACAGCAAACTGGCCTTTTCTTTAGAACGTTTGGAGACCCCTGCTCTATGCAATGCAGGCAGATCATATCTGTTGGAAGGCTCAGCAAGGTGCTGTACATAGCTTCCAGAAAACATCTCATCTCATCATCATCTTCCTTTACTAAAAAAGTTTTGTCTTTGGATACACTTTAAAACTGAACTCCAGGCAATATATTCCGCAATAGCCACAAAAGATATAAATCCAATTTGTGTGCACTAAATGCCTTTGAAAACCCAGACATTACCTTGGGAAGAAGCAGTGACATCATCACTGTGCTGTACATAGTCTGTGCAGAGAGCAGAGCTGTGGGAGGGGCCAAGCTGACCCCACCCACTACAGGCTGCCTGCAGAAAACTACAGGAGGGGGCGGAGACAAGACCAGTCACCCTGCACAAGGAGAGAGCTCAGCAGTGAGTGGTCTTTATTACAGGAAGTGTCACACTGGATTACTGCACAGATCTGGAATAAATACACAAAGCACACCAAGACTCAAGGAAGAATACACATGACAAATTGAATTAGACAATATTTGCTTATCACAGAGCTCGGCTTTAAGAAGGAGCAATCACAAACAAGGCATTCGCCACTGATTAAAATACTGAACAAAGCAACACAGGTGGTATTGTTCCGCAATTTGCAGTCAACTAAAAATTTTGATCTATCATTCATGTAAGCGACCTATTAAAAACAGTCATTTAATCAGCCTGAACTAAGACCAGTTTTCCCGAAATAAACAGATATTTCTTCGATAGATCAGAGCTGGAAGACAAAATTCCAACACAGTCATCCAAAATTGTTCGAGAGCTCCCCGAGTTGATGGAACAGAGAATATTTTTTCTGCAAGCTTTATTCAATTCAATCATGGGCGAATTGAATGATTGATTGTATGATCATATCGGTATACACTATATTGTCAAAAATATTGGGACACCTGCCTTTACACACACATGATCTTTAATGGCATCCCAGTCTTAGCCCATAAAGACATGGATGAGCAAGTTTAGGGTGGAGGAACTTGACTGGCCTGCACAGTCCTGACCTCAACCTGATAGAACACCTTTGGGATTAATTAGCGTGTTGACTGCAAGTTAGGCCTTCTCATCGAACATCAGTGCCTGACCTCACAAATGCGCTTCTGGAAGAATGGTCAAGCATTCCCATAGACACACTCCTAAACCTTGTGGACAGTCTTCCCTAAAAAGTTGAAGCTGTTATAGCTGCAAAGGGTGGGCCAACTCAATATTGAACCCTACGGACGAAGACTGGGATGTCATTAAAGTTCATGTGCGTGTAAAGGCAGGTGTACCAATACTTTTGACAATATAGTGTATGTGTGTGGCCACCAATAAATTTCCACTCTTTTTCTGTTAAGGAGAAAACAGAATAGGGGGTGAGAGTGAATTTCCCAAACAAGGAGGCAGACGGCAATAAAAACATTCACAGAAAAGTATGGTTGGGATCTCACTTTGAATCTGAGATTTGGTAACATCCTTGGCAAGCAAAAATGAGAACAGCATGCGGCAGCTCCCTGTAAAGCCTCATACACACGGTACGATTGTTGGCAGATGATTGTCTGTTGACAGACTGTTGTCCTAAAATCTGACCGTTAGTACGCTCCTTCTGACAATTGTTGTCCAACTTTCAGGCCAACAAATGTTGGATGGCAGGCTAGTAAATTTTTGGCGGACAACGGTCTGTTGTCTGATTATTGTATCGTCAGTACACAAGTCCGTCACACAAAAGTCGAAAGTACAAACACACATGCTCAGAATCAATGCTCACCAAACACGAAATTAGCAGAAGGGGCCCAAAGGGTGGCGCTCAAGAGCTGAAATTCCTCGCCGAAAATTTACTAGCCTGCCATCCAACATTTGTTGGCCGAAAGTTGGACAACAATTGTCAAAAGGAGCGTACTAACGGTAAGATAAGGACAACAGTCTGTCAACAGACAATCGCCTGCCAACAATCGTACCGTGTGTACGAGGTTTTAGGCTTCATGCACACTGGACTTTATAAAAACTCCAGCAGAGTTAGCTGTAGAATGCTGTGCTAAAAATTAGATTTTTGCCGCGTTTTGGCATTAGTAACTGCCGCGTTTGCGTTTTTTAGCAAAACTATCCTCCCATAAAAGCTTGAGACTGAAAAACGCCGGATAGCCGCGTTTGACAGCGATATAGTGTTTTTACAACTGAAGAACTCCTCTTCAAACACAGTAATTCCGTTTTTTTCCAGCCAGAGAACGCCCCTGCAAAAACAACGCTGATAACAACCTATGTTTGTATGGGCACATAGGATAACATGCTGGGAAGTTCACTGGCTGCAGAAAGAAAACGCCGGATGCCCAAAACAGCAGCTGTAAAAACGCCCAGTGTACATTAGGCCTTACAGCGGAGGACTTGCGCTTGCAGAATCTGCTGGCTGATTAAAAAAAAAAAAGAAAGTAGATGTATGATGATTCTATTATTATAATTCCTGTAATTTTCTCATACTATAATATATCAATATGAGCTTTAGTATATAAAGTAACATAGTAAATATAAAGATGAAATAATGAAATAAAAATGCAATAATAATACAATAATAAGATATACGTATCTAATCATAAGAGCATTTTTGATAAAAAGGCACTCTATAGACTCACATTGCCTTGCTGCACACAGGTTGCTCCATAGTGATATTAGAGAGGGCAATGAGGCGGCTATGACAGATCAGACATGAAGGAAGGATCCCCGCACTGTCCCCTCAACCATAGACTAGGAGGGGCAGGGATTTGTACAGTGCAACCTGATATTTTAATTTTTTGTTTTTTTTTAATTTTTTTTGTGTGTTATGTTGATTAGTTCATCCATACCAATTTTTAAAAACTGGTAATCAGTATTTTTATTCAGTGCCTACAACATATTAACATATATATAAATCTATCCCTAACCTAGAATGAAAATTAGCAGTGTGATAAGTCTATATATACAATTCTAAATATGTATTATACAGTATATTAGATATAATCTAATATATATATATTTATTTGGTCACGCAAGACTGCCATTTTATATTACAAAGAATGCAACTATAGATACACAATGGCTGTGTCATAATATACAAATTAATCATTGGACTCTCTGCACCTGTGCATGGGCTGGATGACGTTCTGAAAGAAAAAAGCCAGTAAATATTAATAAAAGTAGTTGGCCAGTCCGGACAAAAAAGATCACATCGCTTTCTGGACAATCTTTTGCTTATGAAAGGTGACTATATAATCTTTGCATTGATTTCTATTTGCTTTTCTATTTCCTTATTTTTCTTAAGCTTGCAGTTTTATATACTGCAAACATTCTATATATATATATATATATATATATATATATATATATATATATATATATATATATATATATATATATATATATATACAAAATAATATTTGAATATTTATTTATTTATGATAGGTACTTGTATAGTGCAGTCAATTTACTCTTTATATAAATATTATACACTTGCGTCGGTCCCTGCCCTCAAGGAGCTTACAATCGAAGGTTCATAACTCACATTCATACATACACATACTAGGCACAATTTAGACAGGATCCAATTAACCAAACAGTATGTCTTTGGAGCAATATATGTTTATATATTTTTGTTGCATATGTTCCCTTAATTTTAAAAGCAAGTAGTGGCAATATATATATATATATATATATATATATATATATATATATATATATACTGTATATATATATACATATACATAACTATATTCATGTATGTATAAGTTTATATTGAAAGAAAACCACTTGAATGCAATGCCCAGGTAATGAATGATCATTTTATATATGTATAATTTATGAGTATATTAAAAAGAAGGTATTAACCTTATTATTTTACATACAATTTGTACTTTATAGACATATAAGACTCAAACAAAAGACAGTTCATTCTGAAGAAACACTATCTATGTACTTTGACTTGATGGCACATATGGTAATATAATGTATTATCATATAATATATTATAATAAGAATAATAATAGTCATATAATCAGTATGAATTCAATAATAATATATCCTTGAAACACAAAACAGCTGATATATTACTAAAATAACTGATTTTTTTCTTTGCTTACAGAGTAGAGGCTTTTCGCCTCAATAAATGAATACTCACTTTGTAAAGTGAATGTTAGTAAATAAATTGAGGGGGTCACTTTAAATACCCACTATACGCTAGAAAGAAATCCTATAATTTTCAATTTCAATTTCAATTTTTCAAATCCCACAGTAATTATTCACAGTGTCATCGTATTCACTAAGATTGATTTGCAAAGTGAATACTTACTTTTCTAGGTCAACGGCCTCTACTCGTTGACACTGAGTTGCTAAAGGAGTTGGAAATGTTCACACAAAAAAGAGAAAGAGAGTAAAAATTCACTTCAGTTATTTTATCATGAAAGAAATAGACAAAATTTTGCTTGAATGGACAATTGAAGTGGATGTTTACCTCTTTTTGCTGAACACTCTCAACTCTCAGTGTAAAAAAAATATCTATCTATCTATCTATCTATCTATCTATCTATCTATCTATCTATCTATCTATCTATCTATCTATCTATCTATCTATCTATCTATCTATCTATCTATCTATCTATCTATCCATCTATCCATCTATCCATCTATCCATCTATCTATCTATCTATCTATCTATCTATCTATCTATCTATCTATCTATCTATCTATCTATCGTACATATTATCATTTTTTTTAATATTAATATACAATATTATATATAAATATATATTTTTTAGATGTTTGCCATTCCTAGAGAACCAAGCCTGCAATTTTTTAGCAGCTGGTTAAGGAATCCCTTTATCTCTGGATTACTTTAGGGTTTTTCCACACTTTTATACATATGCTGTTTTTAATGTGCAATACTGCATGCATTTACATTTTTTGAATCTTAAACTTGTGTTTATGTGCATTTTGGACTTATTTATTCATTAGACAAGGTGAGATGAAACATTTAGAATAAGAATGGAGGATGTGTACCAACACACAAAAGTAATTTAAACTTCACCATATCCTTTATCCTTTAAGTGCACTAAGCTGCAGCACATGTAATCTAGATGCATATGATGGGATGCAGTTTATTACTTTTTTATAAGTGTGTTTGCATGCACTAAGATGCATGTATTTTAATGCAGGAAAACAGACAAGTGTGAACTCATTCTTAATAAATATTTATGACAGGGTACTAAACTTAGTACTCCATGGTCCTGTTGATAGGATTTTGCAGTATGAAGATGATTGCAAAAATTCAGTGGCCAAGAAAGCTTGGAAAAATACTAATAACCTATGAATCACATTAATAGGTGAGAGGCAGCAGAGGCTGCAAAGAGACTGAGCAGCATGATGACATTATATATATATATATATATATATATATATATATATATATATATATATATATATATATATATAGTATTAATATTACTATATATAATATTAATAATTTTAAAGCTGTAACCGTGTCAGGGCCCATGTGTGACAAATATATAATATATATATATATATATTATATATTAAATGTACAATGAGAGTGAGAGTACACACAGCTCCATAGAGGTATCAGGACCTACACATTATTTATTATTATACATGTACAATAAAAAAAAATATATATATACTGTATATCTATATGTACAGTAAGAGTACAGACATCCTGGTAGAGGTGTCGGGATCGGTGGATGATTGATGCTGCATGTCCTGATCATGTCACTGTCATATTAATGAGGTGTCTGGTGACAGTGCCGTGGAGGAGCCGGTGTGTCTCCTCCTGCTGGTCGCTGTGCAGACAATCAGACGCTGGGGTCAGAGCTTGGGGAGACCCCTGCTCCCTAGCAAAGCTCTCCTCTGGCAGGAAGAAGCCATCAAGTTTGGGAAGAGAGCCCTGACAGCTTGGCCTGGCTGTGTCCATCTGCATGGGACTCCCCCCTGCTTTAAGCTTCTAAATTTTCTCAGCATGCAATCTAACTGTACATTTAATTATGTGGCATCAGATGCTACCTGGCATGATATAAGTTGAATAGATTGGTCAGGTAGGCACTCATGCTATATAGTTATTAGTAAATCTAAAGGAGACTTGACAACCAATAGCCAATGTAGGTGGCCAGTTTAAAGATGGTTATTGGTAAATTTGTCCAAAGTAGAGCAGATCAGGAAATAGGTGTCTATGGTTCACTCCCAGCCTCATGAAGGTCTGTGCAATATCCAAGAACAAACAAAGGCACAAGGATCCTCACTAGATAGGGTTTTATTGAAATCCAACACAGAATATCGGAACTGAGGTCTTACACTGATGCATTTCATGCTATGTGGAGCCTAATTACAAAGAGTTATTCTTGTATACAATAAGGTAATGACCTTGAGTAGCACCTGGTTAAACTGCAGTATGATCCGTTGACTGAACTTGACTGAACTGGAGCAGTATCTAACTTTGTAGGTGTCTACACAATTCCTCTATATCATTGGTGAAGGACTCTGATCACAATGGCTGTACTGGCCACCAGGCCTATGTTCCTGGTAGGAGGGGGATCTGGGCAATTTCTGGTTGCTTTAACAATCTACAAGGTCAGTGCTCAAGATTTTGCCACTTTGCATCATAACGATTCCTCTCACAACCAAAATTTGCCCACACCTCCAATGTAGACTTAAGCTGGCCAACACCAATAGGTTTTCAAACAAACCTTTATACGAACATTCCTATGAAAATTCTCATCAGTAAATTTAAAGACTTGACAAATGTTCAGATTTACTTCAAACTTTTGATTGCCTTTAACATTCAATTTTGGAATGAATGTACTTTCCAAAATGATAATCACACCGTTAGAAATTAATTTGTTCGAGAAATTTTCCTTTTTTCCTCTGAATTTTCCCATCACTGTGATTGAAAACAAACATCAATTTGATCCTGCTCATGATTCTAGGTGGTGCTGGATGGAGCTCTGCTGTTAGGACCCGTGGTGCTGTAAGTGGTCCTGAAGCTGTCCTGTTCTGGAGGAAGCTGTGCCAAGGAGATGACCCAGGGGAGGCCCCTTGCTGGAGAGAGCCAGAAAGAAGGCTGGTCTCTAATGCCGCGTACACACGAGCGGACTTTACGGCAGACTTTGCCCGGCGGATTTTTCGACGTACTTTCCGACGGACTTTCTGAATGAACGGACTTGCCTACACACAATCCACCAAAGTCCGTCGAATTCGTACGTGATGACGTATGACCGGACTAAAACAAGGAAGTTCATAGCCAGTAGCCAATAGCTGCCCTAGCGTGGCTTTTTAGTCCGTCGAACTAGCATACAGACGGCGGACTTTTCGACCGGACTCGATTTCAACGGATAAATTTTAAACAAGTTTCAAATCTAATTCCGTCCAACTTTTGAGAAAACAAAGTCCGCTGGAGCCCACACACATCGAATTGTCCGACGAAATCCAGTCCGCCGGGCAAAGTCCGCCGTAAAGTCCGCTCGTGTGTACGCGGCATTAGAAGCGCCTGGTTTCTCACTTGGAGGACACACTGACATTTTAGAATGTGCTTATAATGATGCTGGGTCGGCTTAAAGGTTCTGACACTGTGAAGCTGGACTTTGATCTGGATCTGAACAGTCTGGAAGTGATCTGCTACGGTATCTGGGACCCCAGCCCTCACCTCCTTAACTGTTCTGCAAAAAAAACTTTAAAAAGAAAAAAGTGACTGGCACCCAATATCCTTTCTTGGCCCCCCCATTTTAGCCATGGAAATGCTAGTCCACTCCTGCCTCTGGAAGTGCTATCTTGCCTTTGGGGTATCAGAATGTAATTCTTCTAGCATATGACTTGCCTAAAGCTCATTCCACCTGTTACAATCTGAAGATACAATCTCTTTTAGATCTATCATCATCTATGTAGTTCAAGGGCTTGATTAGATACAAATTGATTAAATAATTTAGGTAATATAAAAACAAAGCGTGACGGCAGAAAAAAGGTGAAGTGGTCCATAGAGTCTGCCCCCTTTTTTTATTCATGATTGTTTAGGTTTTTTTTTTTTGTCTAGATAGAGTATAGATCTATGTTTGTCCCAAGCATGTTTGAATCCACTTAGTGTTGACTACTCACCACCTCTGCTGAAAGTTTATTCCAAGCACCGACTACTCTTTCGGTAAAATAATGCTTTCTAATGACCAGTTTTGCCTTCTGAATAAACTCCGAAGGTTTCTCCGACGGAACTCCGACGGAATTCCATTCAAGCGGTCTTGCCTACACACGGTCAAACCAAAGTCTGACCAAAGTGACGTACAACACGTATGATTGGACTAGAGAAGGGAAGTACAATAGCCAGTAGCAGATAGCTTCCAACTCGTACTTGCTTCAGAGTATGCGTCGTTTTTGGTCCGCCGGAACAGCATACAGACGATCGGTTTTCCCGATAGGAATTGGTTCCGTTGGAAAGATTTAGAACATGTTCTATTTCTAGCTCTGTCAGAATTTTCGAAAATGAAAAGTCCGATGAGGCATACACGCGATCAGAATATACGATGAAAAGCTTCCGTCGGACTTTTTCTGTCGGACATTCCGCTCGTGTGTACGCGGCTTAAGATTAGTTTGGAACTTTGCTTCATATTGAACATACTACCCTCTTAAACCTTACTGATCCCCTTGATGTTTTTAAAGGTTTCATTCATGTTTCCCCTTTCTCTTCTTTCCTCCAGACTGTACATTTTAAGTTGCTGAAGTCTTTCCTGATATGTTTTATCCTTCAGACCTTTGGGTATTTAAAATGCCCGTCTCTGGACTTGTTCTGTCTTACCAATTTAATTTTGCAAGTTGTGAGTTGGTAATTCTAAAGTTGATTGTACAATGATTGTATGGTCATATTGTAATGTGTATGGCTTGCTTTAGCTTTAGAGAACCATTTATTTATGAAAGCACTGCCCTGTGTCCTTCCATAACTGATAGTGTGGAGTGACGCTCTTTTTGTTACGTTCAGACAAGACTATACTAAATTCCTATAATACAGTTTTTCTCCATTGTTTTGGCTCATTTCTTGAAACAGAAATGACATTCTCAAAACTCTAAGTTCATTTGGCAAAACAGTCTTACAGTTCAGCACAACTCTATAACTCACGTGCAAAAGCTCATATCTCTCCCAAAACTGTTCACTCATGCTTCAAAACCATATTCCTTTTCCATATAAAGAGTCAGTGCTACCAAAATGGCAAAGATTCTTCTCAATTGCTTTGGCTCATTTCTTGAAACAGACCGGACGTTCTCAACTCTCTTGGTGCTTTTGCCAAAATAACCTGGATGGTTCAGCACAACACCATGGTTCACCTTCAAAAGCTCATATCTTTCCCAAAACAGTTCACTCATGTGTCAAAAATAAATTTCTTTCTCATTCAAATAGTCAGTGCCCCCAAAATGCTTTGTCCCTTTGGCATTGTGTAAGCACTGCAAGTCAAAATGTTTAGATGTTTTGTCTCTAAGGCAGAGGACCATTGAAATATCCCTCATGTCCACCTTTCAGTCTTAGCCCAGTCCTTCATTGACAATGGTTACTCTACAGTTTTTGTCTAGCTAGCTGAACTGTGTATAAAACTGAAAAAAAAGAAAAGATTTTAGGGTAAGAGTAGCCTCCAAGGTTTGACATCACACATTGCACTCATACTACCAAGGAAAAATTACTTTACAGTATTGTAACCATTATCCTTCACACACAAAGTAACTTCCATAAATCAGAGTAAAAAGAAATTGTATACAGCATAATACACGGAAATTTAAACACACAAACAAAAAAACAAGGAAAATTACATTTAGCCTACAATGCTGTAAATAAAGCTGGAGTTTCACAACTACTGTACCATCTCTTCACTGGCCACCGTCCTCACCCTCCTGCCCATCCACACGCTGCTGTCTGTCTGGCCACAGATTCTCATCAACATTACAGCGTATATCCTCCCCTGAAATGCAACGAGGGAAGAAATGGTGTGCATGTCTCAACCATCCCCTGCCCTAATCTCCTGTAATATCCTCACAGGCAGCATCCATTGCATGGAGCAGGGACCTCTGATTTTGAGCCCGATGCTCATACACTCTCCACCTCCAAGCGGAGAAAAACTCCTCAATAGGGTTGAGGAAAGGAGAGTAAGGTGGTAGGAACACCATATCCATCTTTGGATGAGCAGTGAACCAGGCCCTCATAAGCAGGCCACGGTGGAAATTCACATTGTCCCATACAATTATATATTGTGGTAAGTGAGGCCCTATTAGACCTCTCTTATTTTCAGGGATCAAATCCAAATGAAGGCGGTCCAAGAAGATGAGGAGCTTCTGTGTATTGTATGGGCCAAGACTGGGGATGTGAGTGGCCACACCATTCTCAGAAATGGCAGCACACATAGTTATATTACCCCCTCGCTGGCCTGGGACATCCACCGTGGCCCGGTGGCCAATAAAATTTCGGCCACGTCTTCGGCCCTTGGCCAGGTTGAAGCCAGCCTCATCCACATACACGAGTATGTGAGAAGTCTTGTTTCCTTCCAATGCCATTATTCTCTACAATAGAGTAAAAAAAGAAAACATCAAATCAGTCATACAGAAGAGTCATACACTACAGTTACAGACAGTTACATAGGAATGTTCTAAACAAGTTCAATATATTACTGGCCAGTATTCCAGTGGTTCCAAACCTGGGGTACATGTACCCTATGCAGAGGTACTACAGGGGGGATTTGACAGAAAGGGGAGGGGAAAAATTATCAATGAGTAGACTTACTGAAATGTTACAGTAAAACCCACAGTATTAGATAGATTTACATGGGAGTCAATACTGTAATTGCAGCTCTTTGACCCTTTTTCTTACTGTATTGTATGTTATATTCTTCAAAATAAGGATTATAATGATAATTGCATCATACAGTAAGCTGCAGTTTTTAGACAAAATGTTTATAAATCAGATACGTAAATCAAATACTTTCATACCTGGATTACCTGGATTCAGAAATCAGATAAAGTGGGTACTGAAACCAATACATTTTGGGAACCACTGCTTACGGTAATTGTAAAAAGGTTATCTTGATGGACAACCAGTGACTGACTTACATGTACTTACTGGTACCGCAGCTCTTTCACTCTGTCAGAGTTCCTCTTACAGTAAATGGTACCCTGTAAATTTGCTTCATTGTCATCTGATGCTTCTTCAATATGCGGGCAATTGTGGAGATGCTTATAGAGTGACATTTTGGAATATGGCTTTGTCTTGTAGGATTGCAGTGCAGATCTGTCTCAATGTGATGGCATTATTTGCAAACACCATGTTACAGATCTCTTGTTCTTGTTGTTTATTGAGAAGTTTTCCTCGGCCACCCGTGCCAAGTTGTCGTCCAATCCTAGACATAGAATTCAAAGGACAACACTCCATTCATAATTTATACCTTATGTATTCCGTACAGAATGAGTTACCAATGTAATCGTATTGTTGTTTTACTTACAGTAACTTTACCACAATTCCAATGCATCACTGCACAGTGACTGGAATACTACTGTAAACTGTATCATTAATATTGTAGAAAATAAACTATTCCATACTATTCCATAGTTTATTTTCTACAATATTTTTCTTGTTATTGTTAGCATCATACGTAACATCCCACTGAGGTAAGATACTGTAATACTGTAGGCCTATCACACACACACACACTAAATGAATACGTAAATGAGTAAATAAACATATTTGTTGCTCTATGCACAGTGTCCTGTCCTATACATTATATAATTCCATCATTGACTGACTACTTACCTGTTTTCCCTGCGAAAGGTTTGGATGATAGAGAAGACTGTAGAGCGAGGCACATTAGGCTGCACTCGGCAACCTTCCTCCGCCATTGTGAGGCCATGGTTGATGACATGATCTATAATTGTGGCCCGAATTTCATCAGGGACAGCATGGCGTCTTCGTGCTCCTCTGGCTCTTCCCCCTATTCCACCGCCACTCACCCTTACTCCTCTTCCTCTTCTTCTTCCTCTTCCTCTAGCAGGCAGTTTCCCTTGTTCATTTACGTGGCCAGGTGCCTCCATGTTCAGAAATTGTACTGGTCCTGCATGGTCAAGCTCTATATATACATGTTTGGCAGCATTTACAATCATGGACAGCACCTGTCAGGTAACTAAACATACCGTTTGATTGGTCATCTGAGACCAACTCTGACTCCTCCTTTGTTAGGCTCCTTTTACACTGGGGCGGGGGCGTTGTCGGCGGTAAAGCGCCGCTATTGTAAGCGGCGATTTACCGTCGGTATGCGGCCGCTAGTGGGGCGGTTTCACCCCCCTGCTAGCGGCCGAGAAAGGGTTAAAACCACCGCAAAGCGCCTCTGCAGAGGCGCTTTGCCGGCGGTATAGCCGCGCCGTCCCATTGATTTCAATGGGCAGGAGCGGTAAAGGAGCGGTATACACACTGCTCCTTCACCGCTCCGAAGATGCTGCTGGCAGGACTTTTTTTACCGTCCTGCCAGCGCATCGCTCCAGTGTGAAAGCCCTCGGGGCTTTCACACTGGAATGAAAGCAGCGGCACTTTCGGGTTGGTTTGCAGGCGCTATTATTAGCGCAATAGCGCCTGCAAACCGCCCCAGTGTGAAAGGACCCTTAGTCAAGTTCTAGTTGCACCTGACTGTCAATTGCTGTAATCATTTTATCAAATGTTCCAAGAGATTCATATATGGTATTCATGGTATTATGTTCCTGAATAATTTTGACAATTGAACAGACTATTGTGCATGTGATGACTTAAACAATGAAATGACGCTGATACGTTTTGGAGAGAACAACCATTAGACTGAGAATTGACAATCAGTTTAGATCAACAAGATCTATTCACTTGGAAATTGTGCTAAATGTAGGCTACTTGTACTTAATCATTTGAAAAATGTACTGAGACATTGAGACATGTACTGAGACATTTGCAATTTTGATGAAATGAGTGAGAAATTCAATTCAGTTGTGAACAATTGCCAAGTGGTTTGGAGATTTGTCTATGTTGTTTTGAGAATGTCATTTCTGTTTCAAGAAATGAGCCAAAACAATGGAGAAAAACTGTAATCCAAAGACAGGCTCTTGGTAAATGGAAAGAAGCCAATTATTTCTTAATTAGAGGATTTTGGAGGCCCTGGAAGGTCAGTGACATTTGCAGGATGTTATACATGGAGGTGATATAAAGCAGACAACGTTTCTGACTGCAACTGTCCCTAAATTCTGTATACGTCAACTCTCATCAATCAAACTGCAAGCATCAGCTATAACAGGACTTTCTTTTCTATACAGTTGCAGAAGACTAGAAGGTCCAGGACCAAGCCGAGGGGTAGGCAAAAGAGGCAGATACCTTGGGCAATTTGGGCAAGTTGGGGCACCACCGATGTCCTCGATGAGGAAGTGAGAAGAAATCTCCGTAGCAGGGAGTTTCGGCCACAGTTACTGAAGTATTAGTTATAGGCTGTATTTGGATGAACTGAATGTAGGCTGAATTTGTGAACTCTGTAGATGCTGAAACTCTCTCTCTCCACTGTAGGGCTTTCCTATTCAGTAAAACCCTGAAGCAAGGTCCATAAAGACACAGATGAGTGACTTTGGGGTGGAGGAACTTGACTGACCTGCACTTGACTTGAGTTCTGACCTCAACCTGATAGAACACCTTCGGGATGAATTAGAGCAGAGGAATATAAAAGGGGAAAATGGGGACAGAAGGGGCATTGGGACTTTATATGAAACACACCACTTGGGTAGGATGAGACATTCAATATGGCATACATGATAATTAGTAATGACAACAATGGGCATAGTGCAGTAATTGATATACATTTTATTAAATCAATAAGTATCATACAAGGTAGGTAGAACATGATAAATACATCATATCGTAATAAAATTGATAGCATAATAAACAGTGTACCACATGATTAAAATTGATATCAACAGTACACCCAAAATAAGCCAAGACATAATGAACATATTAAATTGAATAAATTGATGACTCAACCAAATAAGACCAATGGTATACACATGGTTACTGTGACATGACATCAAATATGAAAGCTTGACGCATTTCATGGATTTGTATTGTTATTGCTATTGTTTTTCTTGGTGGTCTGTTACTCTTCACATCTCCTTTGCTCCACTTTAATTCCCCTTTACACTAGGGTGTTGTCTACTTGCTTTCCTACTCCTTCATACACTCACTCCCCATCACTCCATTCTCCCTTCCCTCACTCCCTGTATAATACCCACTTGCTCACTGTATATATTATTATTTTTTACAGTAAACTCCTGGGGCTCATACTTACTATTGCAGCCTTGGAAGGGGGATCCGCCCCATGCGCGGTGTTTAGCTCTTTCATTTCACTGTGACGCTAATCAGCTCACATTCACACTGCTGCTGGCAATTATTTGATTCACTTTTTCTTTAGCGCAAAGGTTTTTTTCTTTGTTTTTTTATGTAAGTGGACTTTACTGAGGACCCCCCTCTCCAGGGAGTTTTTGATACATGTGAGCAGCCTTACCAAAATGAGTCAGCTTCATTAATGAGTTGGGCTTTCACAACATTTTCTCACAATTGGTATTGCTCCAAATACTGCCGCTGCTTTATTCTCCAGTCTGTAGCTGCACACTCCTTTGAGGTCTGTTCCTCCTATACACTGCATTTTCGTAACTTTGGCCTGCACACCACCTTCTTTTAGATAAAGAAACTTTATTGTTCCAGCACAAATACAGAGGCTCCACCCAGCTGCTTAAATGACGTGTTTCACCTCCTTTTGGGACTTAATCATAGAACTGAACAAATAAGCCCCAGCAGGGGTTGAAATGTGTCACAGTGAGGAAGCTAGGTGAGGTGTCTGTATTTGTGCTGGAACAGTAAAGTTGCAATAAACTACAAGGAAGTGGTGTGTGGCTTTCACAACAATACTTGAAATTAACAATAAAAGGCCTAGAGCAGTGGTTCTCAACCCCTCTAGTGCCGTGACCCCTTGATAACATTTCCTGAATTGTGGAGACCCCCAACCGTAAAATTATTTTCATAGCATGGGTTGTCAGCACCCAAGGCAAGACAAGTAATTTGCGCCCCTAACCCACGGACATTTAGTGCTCCCTGAGTCCCTTCCACTCGTACAGTATTAAAACCCCCTATGGTACATTTTAGAATGTACCACTCTTTCTCTTTGTTCTCCTTTCTTTCCCTTTTATCTCTCTCTATCCTAATTTCTTGTTTTTTTCCCCCATCCCTCTTTCTAGCCATCTTTCTTGTTCTTTCTCTCCCTTTTTCTTTTGTTCTTCCCCCTCTTTTCCTCTCCCTTCCATGTATTCTATATTTTTATTCCTTCTCTTACTCCTTGGTGTGGGGGGGATGGGATGAGTGGCCATGTTGGCGGGGAGTTCTCAGATCAGCAGATGACCTTGATTAAGAGCACCTAAATTTGGCTGATCAGAAGTGTAGTGGGGACTTTAATGGCAACTATAATCACAGGTAGTTTTACTCACTGTGTCTCCGACTTTGTGGTGTCTCGTAGCAGTGACACCTATGCCGAAATGAGGAGATAGGGTCTCCTCTAGCCCCTCCCACTTCACATTCCTCACCAGTCAGCTGACCTCTATTCTCTGCCCCCCAGTCATGCCGTGAACTGAATGGGTGGCCTGGAAGAGGCTGAGTGGGCGGCTGGGGGCTCCAGGGACAGCCCTGCTGGGTGGCCACAAACAGGCTGGGAAAGCAGTGCGGGCTTCAGAAACAGCCCAGGATTTGGTTACACCTGGCAAATCATCATTTGACCCCTGAGGGGGTCCCGACCCCCAGGTTGAGAAGCACTGGCCTAGAGCCTCTTGTGTGTGTACCTCGAAAATAGCCATGTGACTGTCAATGGGAGTCACCCTCCCGACTGGAGAGGTTTACAAAGCCACTCCAATCACTAATATTCTGCCCTGCCAAGAAGGCTGCATATTTCTGGCTCCCAGCCTATTCCCTTTCCATTTTCATCAAGTTGTATGCAGATAGCTAGCAAAGCCAGATCTGAGACAAATGATGATTCTCTCTGGCATATGTCTCCACTCCCCATACACAGCTTTCTCTGGTCTATGGCCCCATTCTCAGTTCATGGTCCTCTCTAGTCTATGTCTCCATTACCTGTACACAATTCTCTCCAGTCTATGTCCCCACTCCCCATACACAGCTCTCTCCAGTCTATGTCCCCAATCCCCATACACAGCTCTCTCCAGTCTATGTCTCCACTCCCTGTACACAGCTCTCACTGGTCTATGTCCCCACTCCCTGTACACAGCACAGCTCTCTCCAGTCTATGTCTCCACTCCCCATACACAGCTCTCTCCAGTCTATGTCTCCACTCCCCATACACAGCTCTCTCCAGTCTATGTCCACACTCCCTGTACACAGCACAGCTCGCTCCAGTCTATGTCCCCACTTCCTGTACACAGTTCACTCCAGTCTATGTCCCCACTCCCCATACACAGCTCTCTCCAGTCTTTGTCCCCACTCCCCATACACAGCTCTCTCCAGTCTTTGTCCCCACTCCTCGTACACAGCTCTCCAGTCTATGCCCCCACTCCCCATACACAGCTCTCTCCAGTCTATGCTCTCACTCCCCATACACAGCTCGCTCCAGTCTATGTCTCCACTCCTCATACACAGCTCTCTCCAGTCTATGTCTCCACTCCCCATACACAGCTTTCTCCAGTCTATGTCTCCACTCCCCATACACAGCTCTCTCCAGTCTATGTCTCCACTCCCCATACACAGCTCTCTCCAGTCTATGTCTCCACTCCCCATACACAGCTCTCTCCAATCTATGTCCCCACTCCCCATACACAGCTCTCTCCAGTCTATGTCTCCACTCCCTATACACAGCTCTCTCCAGTCTATTTCTCCACTCCCCATACACAGCTTTCTCCAGTCTATGCCCCCACTCCCCATACACAGCTCTCTCTGGCCTATGCGCCCACTCCCTGTACACAGCTGTCTTCGCTTTATGTCTCCACTCCCCGTACAAAGCTCTCTCTGGCCTATGTGCTCACTCCCTGTACACAGCTCTCCAGTCTATGTCCCCACTCCCTGTACATAGCTCTCACTGGTCTATGTCCCCACTCCCTGTACATAGCTCTCACTGGTCTATGTCCCCACACCCTGTACACAGCACAGCTCTCTCCAGTCTATGTCCCCACACCCTGTACACAGCTCTCCAGTCTATGTCCCCACTCCCCATACACAGCTCTCTCCAGTCTATGTCCCCACTCCCCATACACAGCTCTCTCCAGTCTATGTCCCCACTCCCCATACACAGCTCTCTCCAGTCTATGTCCCCACACCCTGTACACAGCTCTCCAGTCTATGTCCCCACTCCCCATACACAGCTCTCTCCAGTCTATGTCCCCACTCTCCATACACAGCTCTCTCCAGTCTATGTCCCCACTCCCTGTACACAGTTCTCTCCAGTCTATGTCTCCACTCCCCATACACAGCTCGCTCCAGTCTATGTCCCCACTCCCTGTACACAGTTCACTCCAGTCTATGTCCCCACTCCCCATACACAGCTCTCTCCAGTCTATGCCCCCACACCCTGTACACAGCTCTCTCCAGTCTTTGTCCCCACTCCTCGTACACAGCTCTCCAGTCTATGCTCTCACTCCCCATACACAGCTCTCTCCAGTCTATGCTCTCACTCCTCATACACGGCTCTCTCCAGTCTATATCTCCACTCCCCATACACAGCTTTCTCCAGTCTATGCCCCCACTCCCCATACACAGCTCTCTCTGGCCTATGCGCCCACTCCCTGTACACAGCTGTCTTTGCTTTATGTCCCCACTCCCCGTACAAAGCTCTCTCTGGCCCATGTGCTCACTCCCTGTACACAGCTCTCCAGTCTATGTCCCCACTCCCTGTACATAGCTCTCACTGGGTTATGTCCCCACTCCCTGTACACAGCACAGCTCTCTCCAGTCTATGTCCCCACACCCTGTACACAGCTCTCCAGTCTATGTCCCCACTCCCTGTACACAGTTCTCTCCAGTCTATGTCCCTACTCCCCATACACAGCTCTCTCCAGTCTATGTCCCCACACCCTGTACACAGCTCTCCAGTCTATGTCCCCACTCCCTGTACACAGTTCTCTCCAGTCTATGTCCCTACTCCCCATACACAGCTCTCTCCAGTCTATGTCCCCACTCCCTGTACACAGTTCTCTGCAGTCTATGTCCCTACTCCCCATACACAGCTCTCTCCAGTCTATGTCCCCACACCCTGTACACAGCTCTCCAGTCTATGTCCCCACTCCCCATATACAGTTCTCTCCAGTCTAGGTCCCCACTCCCCATACACAGCTCGCTCCAGTCTATGTCCCCACACACTGCACACAGTTCTCTCCAGTCTATGTCCCCGCTCCCTGTACACAGCTCTCCAGTCTATGTCTCCACTCCCCGTAAACAGTTCTCTCCAGTCTATGCCCCCACTCCCTGTACACAGCACTCTCTAGTCTTTGTCCCCACTCCTCGTACACAGCTCTCCAGTCTATGTCTCCACTCCCCATACACAGCTCTCTCCAGTCTATGTCCCCACTCCCTGTACACAGCTCGCTCCAGTCTATGGCCCTACTCCCCATACACAGCTCTCTCCAGTCTATGTCCCCACTCCCCATACACAGCTCTCTCCAGTCTATGTCTCCACTCCCCGTACACAGCTCTCTCCAGTCTTTGTCCCCACTCCTCGTACACAGATCTCCAGTCTATGTCCCTACTCCCAATACACAGCTCTCTCCAGTCTATGTCCCCACTCCTCGTACACAGCTCTCCAGTCTATGTCCCCACTCCCTGTACACAGTTCTCTCCAGTCTATGTCCCTACTCCCCATACACAGCTCTCTCCAGTCTATGTCCCCACTCCCTGTACACAGCTCTCTCCAGTCTATGTCCCCACTCCCTGTACACAGTTCTCTGCAGTCTATGTCCCTACTCCCCATACACAGCTCTCTCCAGTCTATGTCCCCACACCCTGTACACAGCTCTCCAGTCTATGTCCCCACTCCCCATACACAGTTCTCTCCAGTCTATGTCCCCACTCCCCATACACAGCTCGCTCCAGTCTATGTCCCCACACACTGTACACAGTTCTCTCCAGTCTATGTCCCTGCTCCCTGTACACAGCTCTCCAGTCTATGTCTCCACTCCCCGTAAACAGTTCTCTCCAGTCTATGCCCCCACTCCCTGTACACAGCACTCTCTGGTCTTTGTCCCCACTCCTCGTACACAGCTCTCCAGTCTATGTCTCCACTCCCCATACACAGCTCTCTCCAGTCTATGTCCCCACTCCCTGTACACAGCTCACTTCAGTCTATGTCCCTACTCCCCATACACAGATCTCTCCAGTCTATGTCCCCACTCCCTGTACACACAGTTCTCTCCACTCTATGTCTCCACTCCCCGTACACAGCTCTCTCCAGTCTTTGTCCCCACTCCTCGTACACAGCTCTCCAGTCTATGTCCCTACTCCCAATACACAGCTCTCTCCAGTCTATGTCCCCACTCCTCGTACACAGCTCTCCAGTCTATGTCCCCACTCCCCATACACAGCTCTCTCCAGTCTATGTCCCCACACCCCGTACACAGCTCTCCAGTCTATGTCTCCACTCCCCATACACAGCTCGCTCCAGTCTATGTCCCCACTCCCCATACACAGCTCTCTCCAGTCTATGTCCCCACTCCCTGTACACAGCTCTCCAGTCTATGTCCCTACTCCCCATACACAGCTCTCTCCAGTCTATGTCCCCACACCCCATACACAGCTCTCCAGTCTATGTCCCCACTCCCTGTACACAGCTCGCTCCAGTCTATGTCCCCACTCCCCATACACAGCTCTCTCCAGTCTATGTCCCCACTCCCTGTACACAGCTCTCCAGTCTATGTCTCCACTCCCCATACACAGCTCTCTCCAGTCTATGTCCCCACTCCCTGTACACAGCTCACTCCAGTCTATGTCCCTACTCCCCATACACAGCTCTCTCCAGTCTATGTCCCCACTCCCTGTACACAGTTCTCTCCACTCTATGTCTCCACTCCCCGTACACAGCTCTCTCCAGTCTTTGTCCCCACTCCTCGTACACAGCTCTCCAGTCTATGTCCCTACTTCCAATACACAGCTCTCTCCAGTCTATGTCCCCACTCCTCGTACATAGCTCTCCAGTCTATGTCCCCACTCCCCATACAAAGCTCTCTCCAGTCTATGTCCCCACACCCCGTACACAGCTCTCCAGTCTATGTCTCCACTCCCCATACACAGCTCGCTCCAGTCTATGTCCCCACTCCCCATACACAGCTCTCTCCAGTCTATGTCCCCACTCCCTGTACACAGCTCTCCAGTCTATGTCCCTACTCCCCATACACAGCTCTCTCCAGTCTATGTCCCCACACCCCGTACACAGCTCTCCAGTCTATGTCCCCACTCCCTGTACACAGCTCGCTCCAGTCTATGTCCCCACTCCCCATACACAGCTCTCTCCAGTCTATGTCCCCACTCCCTGTACACAGCACTCCAGTCTATGTCTCCACTCCCCATACACAGCTCGCTCCAGTCTATGCCCCCACTCCCTGTACACAACTCTCTCCAGTCTATGCCCCCTCTCCCCATACACAATTCTCTCCAGTCTATGCCCCCACACCCTGTACACAGCTCTCCAGTCTATGTCTCCACTCCCCATACACAGCTCGCTCCAGTCTATGTCCCCACTCCCTGTACAAAGTTCTCTCCAGTCTATGTCCCCACTCCCCATACACAGCTCTTTCCAGTCTATGTCCCCACTCCCCATACACAGCTCTCTCCAGTCTATGTCCCCACACCCCGTACACAGCTCTCTGCAGTCTATGTCCTCACACACTGTACACAGTTCTCTCCAGTCTATGCCCCCACTCCCCGTACACAGCTCTCCAGTCTATGTCTCCACTCCCCGTACACAGCTCGCTCCAGTGTATGCCCCCACTCCCTGTACACAGATCTCTCCAGTCTATGCCCCCAGTCCCCGTACACAATTCTCTCCAGTCTATGCCCCCACTCCCTGTACACAGATCTATCCAGTCTATGCCCCCAGTCCCCGTACACAATTCTCTCCAGTCTATGCCCCCACACCCTGTACACAGCTCTCTCCAGTCTATGTCTCCACTCCTCGTACACAGATCTCCAGTCTATGTCCCCACTCCCCATACACAGCTCTCCAGTTTATGCCCCCACTCCCTATACAAAGCTCTCTCTGGCCTATGCGCCCACTTCCTGTACACAGCTGTCTTCGCTTTATGTCCCCACTCCCCGTGCAAAGCTCTCTCTGACCTATGTGCTCACTCCCCATACACAGCTCTCTTAAATCTATGGCCCCACCCCCATACACAGCTCTTTCACGTCTATGCCCCCACTCCCTGTACACAGCTCTCTCCAGTCTATGTCTCCACTCCCTGTACACAGCTCTCCAGTCTATGCCCCCACTCCCTGTACACAGCTTGCTCCAGTCTATGTCCCCACTCCCTGTACACAGCCCTCCAGTCTTTGTCCCCACTCCTCGTACACAGCTCTCCAGTCTATGCCCCCACTCCCCATACACAGCTCTCTCCAGTCTATGCTCTCACTCCCCATACACAGCTCTCTCCAGTCTATGTCTCCACTCCTCATACACAGCTCTCTCCAGTCTATGTCTCCACTCCCCATACACAGCTTTCTCCAGTCTATGTCTCCACTCCCCATACACAGCTCTCTCCAGTCTATGTCTCCACTCCCCATACACAGCTCTCTCCAGTCTATGTCTCCACTCCCCATACACAGCTCTCTCCAATCTATGTCCCCACTCCCCATACACAGCTCTCTCCAGTCTATGTCTCCACTCCCTATACACAGCTCTCTCCAGTCTATTTCTCCACTCCCCATACACAGCTTTCTCCAGTCTATGCCCCCACTCCCCATACACAGCTCTCTCTGGCCTATGCGCCCACTCCCTGTACACAGCTGTCTTCGCTTTATGTCTCCACTCCCCGTACAAAGCTCTCTCTGGCCTATGTGCTCACTCCCTGTACACAGCTCTCCAGTCTATGTCCCCACTCCCTGTACATAGCTCTCACTGGTCTATGTCCCCACTCCCTGTACATAGCTCTCACTGGTCTATGTCCCCACACCCTGTACACAGCACAGCTCTCTCCAGTCTATGTCCCCACACCCTGTACACAGCTCTCCAGTCTATGTCCCCACTCCCCATACACAGCTCTCTCCAGTCTATGTCCCCACTCCCCATACACAGCTCTCTCCAGTCTATGTCCCCACTCCCCATACACAGCTCTCTCCAGTCTATGTCCCCACACCCTGTACACAGCTCTCCAGTCTATGTCCCCACTCCCCATACACAGCTCTCTCCAGTCTATGTCCCCACTCTCCATACACAGCTCTCTCCAGTCTATGTCCCCACTCCCTGTACACAGTTCTCTCCAGTCTATGTCTCCACTCCCCATACACAGCTCGCTCCAGTCTATGTCCCCACTCCCTGTACACAGTTCACTCCAGTCTATGTCCCCACTCCCCATACACAGCTCTCTCCAGTCTATGCCCCCACACCCTGTACACAGCTCTCTCCAGTCTTTGTCCCCACTCCTCGTACACAGCTCTCCAGTCTATGCTCTCACTCCCCATACACAGCTCTCTCCAGTCTATGCTCTCACTCCTCATACACGGCTCTCTCCAGTCTATATCTCCACTCCCCATACACAGCTTTCTCCAGTCTATGCCCCCACTCCCCATACACAGCTCTCTCTGGCCTATGCGCCCACTCCCTGTACACAGCTGTCTTTGCTTTATGTCCCCACTCCCCGTACAAAGCTCTCTCTGGCCCATGTGCTCACTCCCTGTACACAGCTCTCCAGTCTATGTCCCCACTCCCTGTACATAGCTCTCACTGGGTTATGTCCCCACTCCCTGTACACAGCACAGCTCTCTCCAGTCTATGTCCCCACACCCTGTACACAGCTCTCCAGTCTATGTCCCCACTCCCTGTACACAGTTCTCTCCAGTCTATGTCCCTACTCCCCATACACAGCTCTCTCCAGTCTATGTCCCCACACCCTGTACACAGCTCTCCAGTCTATGTCCCCACTCCCTGTACACAGTTCTCTCCAGTCTATGTCCCTACTCCCCATACACAGCTCTCTCCAGTCTATGTCCCCACTCCCTGTACACAGTTCTCTGCAGTCTATGTCCCTACTCCCCATACACAGCTCTCTCCCAGTCTATGTCCCCACACCCTGTACACAGCTCTCCAGTCTATGTCCCCACTCCCCATATACAGTTCTCTCCAGTCTAGGTCCCCACTCCCCATACACAGCTCGCTCCAGTCTATGTCCCCACACACTGCACACAGTTCTCTCCAGTCTATGTCCCCGCTCCCTGTACACAGCTCTCCAGTCTATGTCTCCACTCCCCGTAAACAGTTCTCTCCAGTCTATGCCCCCACTCCCTGTACACAGCACTCTCTAGTCTTTGTCCCCACTCCTCGTACACAGCTCTCCAGTCTATGTCTCCACTCCCCATACACAGCTCTCTCCAGTCTATGTCCCCACTCCCTGTACACAGCTCGCTCCAGTCTATGGCCCTACTCCCCATACACAGCTCTCTCCAGTCTATGTCCCCACTCCCCATACACAGCTCTCTCCAGTCTATGTCTCCACTCCCCGTACACAGCTCTCTCCAGTCTTTGTCCCCACTCCTCGTACACAGATCTCCAGTCTATGTCCCTACTCCCAATACACAGCTCTCTCCAGTCTATGTCCCCACTCCTCGTACACAGCTCTCCAGTCTATGTCCCCACTCCCTGTACACAGTTCTCTCCAGTCTATGTCCCTACTCCCCATACACAGCTCTCTCCAGTCTATGTCCCCACTCCCTGTACACAGCTCTCTCCAGTCTATGTCCCCACTCCCTGTACACAGTTCTCTGCAGTCTATGTCCCTACTCCCCATACACAGCTCTCTCCAGTCTATGTCCCCACACCCTGTACACAGCTCTCCAGTCTATGTCCCCACTCCCCATACACAGTTCTCTCCAGTCTATGTCCCCACTCCCCATACACAGCTCGCTCCAGTCTATGTCCCCACACACTGTACACAGTTCTCTCCAGTCTATGTCCCTGCTCCCTGTACACAGCTCTCCAGTCTATGTCTCCACTCCCCGTAAACAGTTCTCTCCAGTCTATGCCCCCACTCCCTGTACACAGCACTCTCTGGTCTTTGTCCCCACTCCTCGTACACAGCTCTCCAGTCTATGTCTCCACTCCCCATACACAGCTCTCTCCAGTCTATGTCCCCACTCCCTGTACACAGCTCACTTCAGTCTATGTCCCTACTCCCCATACACAGATCTCTCCAGTCTATGTCCCCACTCCCTGTACACACAGTTCTCTCCACTCTATGTCTCCACTCCCCGTACACAGCTCTCTCCAGTCTTTGTCCCCACTCCTCGTACACAGCTCTCCAGTCTATGTCCCTACTCCCAATACACAGCTCTCTCCAGTCTATGTCCCCACTCCTCGTACACAGCTCTCCAGTCTATGTCCCCACTCCCCATACACAGCTCTCTCCAGTCTATGTCCCCACACCCCGTACACAGCTCTCCAGTCTATGTCTCCACTCCCCATACACAGCTCGCTCCAGTCTATGTCCCCACTCCCCATACACAGCTCTCTCCAGTCTATGTCCCCACTCCCTGTACACAGCTCTCCAGTCTATGTCCCTACTCCCCATACACAGCTCTCTCCAGTCTATGTCCCCACACCCCATACACAGCTCTCCAGTCTATGTCCCCACTCCCTGTACACAGCTCGCTCCAGTCTATGTCCCCACTCCCCATACACAGCTCTCTCCAGTCTATGTCCCCACTCCCTGTACACAGCTCTCCAGTCTATGTCTCCACTCCCCATACACAGCTCTCTCCAGTCTATGTCCCCACTCCCTGTACACAGCTCACTCCAGTCTATGTCCCTACTCCCCATACACAGCTCTCTCCAGTCTATGTCCCCACTCCCTGTACACAGTTCTCTCCACTCTATGTCTCCACTCCCCGTACACAGCTCTCTCCAGTCTTTGTCCCCACTCCTCGTACACAGCTCTCCAGTCTATGTCCCTACTTCCAATACACAGCTCTCTCCAGTCTATGTCCCCACTCCTCGTACATAGCTCTCCAGTCTATGTCCCCACTCCCCATACAAAGCTCTCTCCAGTCTATGTCCCCACACCCCGTACACAGCTCTCCAGTCTATGTCTCCACTCCCCATACACAGCTCGCTCCAGTCTATGTCCCCACTCCCCATACACAGCTCTCTCCAGTCTATGTCCCCACTCCCTGTACACAGCTCTCCAGTCTATGTCCCTACTCCCCATACACAGCTCTCTCCAGTCTATGTCCCCACACCCCGTACACAGCTCTCCAGTCTATGTCCCCACTCCCTGTACACAGCTCGCTCCAGTCTATGTCCCCACTCCCCATACACAGCTCTCTCCAGTCTATGTCCCCACTCCCTGTACACAGCACTCCAGTCTATGTCTCCACTCCCCATACACAGCTCGCTCCAGTCTATGCCCCCACTCCCTGTACACAACTCTCTCCAGTCTATGCCCCCTCTCCCCATACACAATTCTCTCCAGTCTATGCCCCCACACCCTGTACACAGCTCTCCAGTCTATGTCTCCACTCCCCATACACAGCTCGCTCCAGTCTATGTCCCCACTCCCTGTACAAAGTTCTCTCCAGTCTATGTCCCCACTCCCCATACACAGCTCTTTCCAGTCTATGTCCCCACTCCCCATACACAGCTCTCTCCAGTCTATGTCCCCACACCCCGTACACAGCTCTCTGCAGTCTATGTCCTCACACACTGTACACAGTTCTCTCCAGTCTATGCCCCCACTCCCCGTACACAGCTCTCCAGTCTATGTCTCCACTCCCCGTACACAGCTCGCTCCAGTGTATGCCCCCACTCCCTGTACACAGATCTCTCCAGTCTATGCCCCCAGTCCCCGTACACAATTCTCTCCAGTCTATGCCCCCACTCCCTGTACACAGATCTATCCAGTCTATGCCCCCAGTCCCCGTACACAATTCTCTCCAGTCTATGCCCCCACACCCTGTACACAGCTCTCTCCAGTCTATGTCTCCACTCCTCGTACACAGATCTCCAGTCTATGTCCCCACTCCCCATACACAGCTCTCCAGTTTATGCCCCCACTCCCTATACAAAGCTCTCTCTGGCCTATGCGCCCACTTCCTGTACACAGCTGTCTTCGCTTTATGTCCCCACTCCCCGTGCAAAGCTCTCTCTGACCTATGTGCTCACTCCCCATACACAGCTCTCTTAAATCTATGGCCCCACCCCCATACACAGCTCTTTCACGTCTATGCCCCCACTCCCTGTACACAGCTCTCTCCAGTCTATGTCTCCACTCCCTGTACACAGCTCTCCAGTCTATGCCCCCACTCCCTGTACACAGCTTGCTCCAGTCTATGTCCCCACTCCCTGTACACAGCCCTCCAGTCTATGTCTCCACTCCCTGTACACAGCTCTCTCCAGTCTTTGTCTCCACCCCTGTACACAGCTCTCTCCAGTCTATGTCTCCACTTCCTGTACACAGCTCTCTCCAGTCTATGTCTCCACTCCTCATACACAGCTCTCTCCAGTCTATGTCTCCACTCCCCATACACAGCTTTCTCCAGTCTATGTCTCCACTCCCCATACACAGCTCTCTCCAGTCTATGTCTCCACTCCCCATACACAGCTCTCTCCAGTCTATGTCTCCACTCCCCATACACAGCTCTCTCCAATCTATGTCCCCACTCCCCATACACAGCTCTCTCCAGTCTATGTCTCCACTCCCTATACACAGCTCTCTCCAGTCTATTTCTCCACTCCCCATACACAGCTTTCTCCAGTCTATGCCCCCACTCCCCATACACAGCTCTCTCTGGCCTATGCGCCCACTCCCTGTACACAGCTGTCTTCGCTTTATGTCTCCACTCCCCGTACAAAGCTCTCTCTGGCCTATGTGCTCACTCCCTGTACACAGCTCTCCAGTCTATGTCCCCACTCCCTGTACATAGCTCTCACTGGTCTATGTCCCCACTCCCTGTACATAGCTCTCACTGGTCTATGTCCCCACACCCTGTACACAGCACAGCTCTCTCCAGTCTATGTCCCCACACCCTGTACACAGCTCTCCAGTCTATGTCCCCACTCCCCATACACAGCTCTCTCCAGTCTATGTCCCCACTCCCCATACACAGCTCTCTCCAGTCTATGTCCCCACTCCCCATACACAGCTCTCTCCAGTCTATGTCCCCACACCCTGTACACAGCTCTCCAGTCTATGTCCCCACTCCCCATACACAGCTCTCTCCAGTCTATGTCCCCACTCTCCATACACAGCTCTCTCCAGTCTATGTCCCCACTCCCTGTACACAGTTCTCTCCAGTCTATGTCTCCACTCCCCATACACAGCTCGCTCCAGTCTATGTCCCCACTCCCTGTACACAGTTCACTCCAGTCTATGTCCCCACTCCCATACACAGCTCTCTCCAGTCTATGCCCCCACACCCTGTACACAGCTCTCTCCAGTCTTTGTCCCCACTCCTCGTACACAGCTCTCCAGTCTATGCTCTCACTCCCCATACACAGCTCTCTCCAGTCTATGCTCTCACTCCTCATACACGGCTCTCTCCAGTCTATATCTCCACTCCCCATACACAGCTTTCTCCAGTCTATGCCCCCACTCCCCATACACAGCTCTCTCTGGCCTATGCGCCCACTCCCTGTACACAGCTGTCTTTGCTTTATGTCCCCACTCCCCGTACAAAGCCCTCTCTGGCCCATGTGCTCACTCCCTGTACACAGCTCTCCAGTCTATGTCCCCACTCCCTGTACATAGCTCTCACTGGGTTATGTCCCCACTCCCTGTACACAGCACAGCTCTCTCCAGTCTATGTCCCCACACCCTGTACACAGCTCTCCAGTCTATGTCCCCACTCCCTGTACACAGTTCTCTCCAGTCTATGTCCCTACTCCCCATACACAGCTCTCTCCAGTCTATGTCCCCACACCCTGTACACAGCTCTCCAGTCTATGTCCCCACTCCCTGTACACAGTTCTCTCCAGTCTATGTCCCTACTCCCCATACACAGCTCTCTCCAGTCTATGTCCCCACTCCCTGTACACAGTTCTCTGCAGTCTATGTCCCTACTCCCCATACACAGCTCTCTCCAGTCTATGTCCCCACACCCTGTACACAGCTCTCCAGTCTATGTCCCCACTCCCCATATACAGTTCTCTCCAGTCTAGGTCCCCACTCCCCATACACAGCTCGCTCCGGTCTATGTCCCCACACACTGCACACAGTTCTCTCCAGTCTATGTCCCCGCTCCCTGTACACAGCTCTCCAGTCTATGTCTCCACTCCCCGTAAACAGTTCTCTCCAGTCTATGCCCCCACTCCCTGTACACAGCACTCTCTAGTCTTTGTCCCCACTCCTCGTACACAGCTCTCCAGTCTATGTCTCCACTCCCCATACACAGCTCTCTCCAGTCTATGTCCCCACTCCCTGTACACAGCTCGCTCCAGTCTATGTCCCTACTCCCCATACACAGCTCTCTCCAGTCTATGTCCCCACTCCCCATACACAGCTCTCTCCAGTCTATGTCTCCACTCCCCGTACACAGCTCTCTCCAGTCTTTGTCCCCACTCCTCGTACACAGATCTCCAGTCTATGTCCCTACTCCCAATACACAGCTCTCTCCAGTCTATGTCCCCACTCCTCGTACACAGCTCTCCAGTCTATGTCCCCACTCCCTGTACACAGTTCTCTCCAGTCTATGTCCCTACTCCCCATACACAGCTCTCTCCAGTCTATGTCCCCACTCCCTGTACACAGCTCTCTCCAGTCTATGTCCCCACTCCCTGTACACAGTTCTCTGCAGTCTATGTCCCTACTCCCCATACACAGCTCTCTCCAGTCTATGTCCCCACACCCTGTACACAGCTCTCCAGTCTATGTCCCCACTCCCCATACACAGTTCTCTCCAGTCTATGTCCCCACTCCCCATACACAGCTCGCTCCAGTCTATGTCCCCACACACTGTACACAGTTCTCTCCAGTCTATGTCCCTGCTCCCTGTACACAGCTCTCCAGTCTATGTCTCCACTCCCCGTAAACAGTTCTCTCCAGTCTATGCCCCCACTCCCTGTACACAGCACTCTCTGGTCTTTGTCCCCACTCCTCGTACACAGCTCTCCAGTCTATGTCTCCACTCCCCATACACAGCTCTCTCCAGTCTATGTCCCCACTCCCTGTACACAGCTCACTCCAGTCTATGTCCCTACTCCCCATACACAGATCTCTCCAGTCTATGTCCCCACTCCCTGTACACACAGTTCTCTCCACTCTATGTCTCCACTCCCCGTACACAGCTCTCTCCAGTCTTTGTCCCCACTCCTCGTACACAGCTCTCCAGTCTATGTCCCTACTCCCAATACACAGCTCTCTCCAGTCTATGTCCCCACTCCTCGTACACAGCTCTCCAGTCTATGTCCCCACTCCCCATACACAGTTCTCTCCAGTCTATGTCCCCACACCCCGTACACAGCTCTCCAGTCTATGTCTCCACTCCCCATACACAGCTCGCTCCAGTCTATGTCCCCACTCCCCATACACAGCTCTCTCCAGTCTATGTCCCCACTCCCTGTACACAGCTCTCCAGTCTATGTCCCTACTCCCCATACACAGCTCTCTCCAGTCTATGTCCCCACACCCCATACACAGCTCTCCAGTCTATGTCCCCACTCCCTGTACACAGCTCGCTCCAGTCTATGTCCCCACTCCCCATACACAGCTCTCTCCAGTCTATGTCCCCACTCCCTGTACACAGCTCTCCAGTCTATGTCTCCACTCCCCATACACAGCTCTCTCCAGTCTATGTCCCCACTCCCTGTACACAGCTCACTCCAGTCTATGTCCCTACTCCCCATACACAGCTCTCTCCAGTCTATGTCCCCACTCCCTGTACACAGTTCTCTCCACTCTATGTCTCCACTCCCCGTACACAGCTCTCTCCAGTCTTTGTCCCCACTCCTCGTACACAGCTCTCCAGTCTATGTCCCTACTTCCAATACACAGCTCTCTCCAGTCTATGTCCCCACTCCTCGTACACAGCTCTCCAGTCTATGTCCCCACTCCCCATACACAGCTCTCTCCAGTCTATGTCCCCACACCCCGTACACAGCTCTCCAGTCTATGTCTCCACTCCCCATACACAGCTCGCTCCAGTCTATGTCCCCACTCCCCATACACAGCTCTCTCCAGTCTATGTCCCCACTCCCTGTACACAGCTCTCCAGTCTATGTCCCTACTCCCCATACACAGCTCTCTCCAGTCTATGTCCCCACACCCCGTACACAGCTCTCCAGTCTATGTCCCCACTCCCTGTACACAGCTCGCTCGAGTCTATGTCCCCACTCCCCATACACAGCTCTCTCCAGTCTATGTCCCCACTCCCTGTACACAGCTCTCCAGTCTATGTCTCCACTCCCCATACACAGCTCGCTCCAGTCTATGCCCCCACTCCCTGTACACAACTCTCTCCAGTCTATGCCCTCTCTCCCCATACACAATTCTCTCCAGTCTATGCCCCCACACCCTGTACACAGCTCTCCAGTCTATGTCTCCACTCCCCATACACAGCTCGCTCCAGTCTATGTCCCCACTCCCTGTACAAAGTTCTCTCCAGTCTATGTCCCCACTCCCCATACACAGCTCTTTCCAGTCTATGTCCCCACTCCCCATACACAGCTCTCTCCAGTCTATGTCCCCACACCCCGTACACAGCTCTCTGCAGTCTATGTCCTCACACACTGTACACAGTTCTCTCCAGTCTATGCCCCCACTCCCCGTACACAGCTCTCCAGTCTATGTCTCCACTCCCCGTACACAGCTCGCTCCAGTGTATGCCCCCACTCCCTGTACACAGATCTCTCCAGTCTATGCCCCCAGTCCCCGTACACAATTCTCTCCAGTCTATGCCCCCACTCCCTGTACACAGATCTATCCAGTCTATGCCCCCAGTCCCCGTACACAATTCTCTCCAGTCTATGCCCCCACACCCTGTACACAGCTCTCTCCAGTCTATGTCTCCACTCCTCGTACACAGATCTCCAGTCTATGTCCCCACTCCCCATACACAGCTCTCCAGTCTATGCCCCCACTCCCTATACAAAGCTCTCTCTGGCCTATGCGCCCACTTCCTGTACACAGCTGTCTTCGCTTTATGTCCCCACTCCCCGTACAAAGCTCTCTCTGACCTATGTGCTCACTCCCCATACACAGCTCTCTTAAATCTATGGCCCCACCCCCATACACAGCTCTTTCACGTCTATGCCCCCACTCCCTGTACACAGCTCTCTCCAGTCTATGTCTCCACTCCCTGTACACAGCTCTCCAGTCTATGCCCCCACTCCCTGTACACAGCTTGCTCCAGTCTATGTCCCCACTCCCTGTACACAGCCCTCCAGTCTATGTCTCCACTCCCTGTACACAGCTCTCTCCAGTCTTTGTCTCCACCCCCTGTACACAGCTCTCTCCAGTCTATGTCTCCACTTCCTGTACACAGCTCTCTCCAGTCTATGTCTCCACTCCTCATACACAGCTCTCTCCAGTCTATGTCTCCACTCCCCATACACAGCTTTCTCCAGTCTATGTCTCCACTCCCCATACACAGCTCTCTCCAGTCTATGTCTCCACTCCCCATACACAGCTCTCTCCAGTCTATGTCTCCACTCCCCATACACAGCTCTCTCCAATCTATGTCCCCACTCCCCATACACAGCTCTCTCCAGTCTATGTCTCCACTCCCTATACACAGCTCTCTCCAGTCTATTTCTCCACTCCCCATACACAGCTTTCTCCAGTCTATGCCCCCACTCCCCATACACAGCTCTCTCTGGCCTATGCGCCCACTCCCTGTACACAGCTGTCTTCGCTTTATGTCTCCACTCCCCGTACAAAGCTCTCTCTGGCCTATGTGCTCACTCCCTGTACACAGCTCTCCAGTCTATGTCCCCACTCCCTGTACATAGCTCTCACTGGTCTATGTCCCCACTCCCTGTACATAGCTCTCACTGGTCTATGTCCCCACACCCTGTACACAGCACAGCTCTCTCCAGTCTATGTCCCCACACCCTGTACACAGCTCTCCAGTCTATGTCCCCACTCCCCATACACAGCTCTCTCCAGTCTATGTCCCCACTCCCCATACACAGCTCTCTCCAGTCTATGTCCCCACTCCCCATACACAGCTCTCTCCAGTCTATGTCCCCACACCCTGTACACAGCTCTCCAGTCTATGTCCCCACTCCCCATACACAGCTCTCTCCAGTCTATGTCCCCACTCTCCATACACAGCTCTCTCCAGTCTATGTCCCCACTCCCTGTACACAGTTCTCTCCAGTCTATGTCTCCACTCCCCATACACAGCTCGCTCCAGTCTATGTCCCCACTCCCTGTACACAGTTCACTCCAGTCTATGTCCCCACTCCCCATACACAGCTCTCTCCAGTCTATGCCCCCACACCCTGTACACAGCTCTCTCCAGTCTTTGTCCCCACTCCTCGTACACAGCTCTCCAGTCTATGCTCTCACTCCCCATACACAGCTCTCTCCAGTCTATGCTCTCACTCCTCATACACGGCTCTCTCCAGTCTATATCTCCACTCCCCATACACAGCTTTCTCCAGTCTATGCCCCCACTCCCCATACACAGCTCTCTCTGGCCTATGCGCCCACTCCCTGTACACAGCTGTCTTTGCTTTATGTCCCCACTCCCCGTACAAAGCTCTCTCTGGCCCATGTGCTCACTCCCTGTACACAGCTCTCCAGTCTATGTCCCCATTCCCTGTACATAGCTCTCACTGGGTTATGTCCCCACTCCCTGTACACAGCACAGCTCTCTCCAGTCTATGTCCCCACACCCTGTACACAGCTCTCCAGTCTATGTCCCCACTCCCTGTACACAGTTCTCTCCAGTCTATGTCCCTACTCCCCATACACAGCTCTCTCCAGTCTATGTCCCCACACCCTGTACACAGCTCTCCAGTCTATGTCCCCACTCCCTGTACACAGTTCTCTCCAGTCTATGTCCCTACTCCCCATACACAGCTCTCTCCAGTCTATGTCCCCACTCCCTGTACACAGTTCTCTGCAGTCTATGTCCCTACTCCCCATACACAGCTCTCTCCAGTCTATGCCCCCACACCCTGTACACAGCTCTCCAGTCTATGTCCCCACTCCCCATATACAGTTCTCTCCAGTCTAGGTCCCCACTCCCCATACACAGCTCGCTCCAGTCTATGTCCCCACACACTGCACACAGTTCTCTCCAGTCTATGTCCCCGCTCCCTGTACACAGCTCTCCAGTCTATGTCTCCACTCCCCGTAAACAGTTCTCTCCAGTCTATGCCCCCACTCCCTGTACACAGCACTCTCTAGTCTTTGTCCCCACTCCTCGTACACAGCTCTCCAGTCTATGTCTCCACTCCCCATACACAGCTCTCTCCAGTCTATGTCCCCACTCCCTGTACACAGCTCGCTCCAGTCTATGTCCCTACTCCCCATACACAGCTCTCTCCAGTCTATGTCCCCACTCCCCATACACAGCTCTCTCCAGTCTATGTCTCCACTCCCCGTACACAGCTCTCTCCAGTCTTTGTCCCCACTCCTCGTACACAGATCTCCAGTCTATGTCCCTACTCCCAATACACAGCTCTCTCCAGTCTATGTCCCCACTCCTCGTACACAGCTCTCCAGTCTATGTCCCCACTCCCTGTACACAGTTCTCTCCAGTCTATGTCCCTACTCCCCATACACAGCTCTCTCCAGTCTATGTCCCCACTCCCTATACACAGCTCTCTCCAGTCTATGTCCCCACTCCCTGTACACAGTTCTCTGCAGTCTATGTCCCTACTCCCCATACACAGCTCTCTCCAGTCTATGTCCCCACACCCTGTACACAGCTCTCCAGTCTATGTCCCCACTCCCCATACACAGTTCTCTCCAGTCTATGTCCCCACTCCCCATACACAGCTCGCTCCAGTCTATGTCCCCACACACTGTACACAGTTCTCTCCAGTCTATGTCCCTGCTCCCTGTACACAGCTCTCCAGTCTATGTCTCCACTCCCCGTAAACAGTTCTCTCCAGTCTATGCCCCCACTCCCTGTACACAGCACTCTCTGGTCTTTGTCCCCACTCCTCGTACACAGCTCTCCAGTCTATGTCTCCACTCCCCATACACAGCTCTCTCCAGTCTATGTCCCCACTCCCTGTACACAGCTCACTCCAGTCTATGTCCCTACTCCCCATACACAGATCTCTCCAGTCTATGTCCCCACTCCCTGTACACACAGTTCTCTCCACTCTATGTCTCCACTCCCCGTACACAGCTCTCTCCAGTCTTTGTCCCCACTCCTCGTACACAGCTCTCCAGTCTATGTCCCTACTCCCAATACACAGCTCTCTCCAGTCTATGTCCCCACTCCTCGTACACAGCTCTCCAGTCTATGTCTCCACTCCCCATACACAGCTCGCTCCAGTCTATGTCCCCACTCCCCATACACAGCTCTCTCCAGTCTATGTCCCCACTCCCTGTACACAGCTCTCCAGTCTATGTCCCTACTCCCCATACACAGCTCTCTCCAGTCTATGTCCCCACACCCCATACACAGCTCTCCAGTCTATGTCCCCACTCCCTGTACACAGCTCGCTCCAGTCTATGTCCCCACTCCCCATACACAGCTCTCTCCAGTCTATGTCCCCACTCCCTGTACACAGCTCTCCAGTCTATGTCTCCACTCCCCATACACAGCTCTCTCCAGTCTATGTCCCCACTCCCTGTACACAGCTCACTACAGTCTATGTCCCTACTCCCCATACACAGCTCTCTCCAGTCTATGTCCCCACTCCCTGTACACAGTTCTCTCCACTCTATGTCTCCACTCCCCGTACACAGCTCTCTCCAGTCTTTGTCCCCACTCCTCGTACACAGCTCTCCAGTCTATGTCCCTACTTCCAATACACAGCTCTCTCCAGTCTATGTCCCCACTCCTCGTACACAGCTCTCCAGTCTATGTCCCCACTCCCCATACACAGCTCTCTCCAGTCTATGTCCCCACACCCCGTACACAGCTCTCCAGTCTATGTCTCCACTCCCCATACACAGCTCGCTCCAGTCTATGTCCCCACTCCCCATACACAGCTCTCTCCAGTCTATGTCCCCACTCCCTGTACACAGCTCTCCAGTCTATGTCCCTACTCCCCATACACAGCTCTCTCCAGTCTATGTCCCCACACCCCGTACACAGCTCTCCAGTCTATGTCCCCACTCCCTGTACACAGCTCGCTCCAGTCTATGTCCCCACTCCCCATACACAGCTCTCTCCAGTCTATGTCCCCACTCCCTGTACACAGCTCTCCAGTCTATGTCTCCACTCCCCATACACAGCTCGCTCCAGTCTATGCCCCCACTCCCTGTACACAACTCTCTCCAGTCTATGCCCCCTCTCCCCATACAGAATTCTCTCCAGTCTATGCCCCCACACCCTGTACACAGCTCTCCAGTCTATGTCTCCACTCCCCATACACAGCTCGCTCCAGTCTATGTCCCCACTCCCTGTACAAAGTTCTCTCCAGTCTATGTCCCCACTCCCCATACACAGCTCTTTCCAGTCTATGTCCCCACTCCCCATACACAGCTCTCTCCAGTCTATGTCCCCACACCCCGTACACAGCTCTCTGCAGTCTATGTCCTCACACACTGTACACAGTTCTCTCCAGTCTATGCCCCCACTCCCCGTACACAGCTCTCCAGTCTATGTCTCCACTCCCCGTACACAGCTCGCTCCAGTGTATGCCCCCACTCCCTGTACACAGATCTCTCCAGTCTATGTCTCCACTCCCCGTACACAGCTCGCTCCAGTGTATGCCCCCACTCCCTGTACACAGATCTCTCCAGTCTATGCCCCCAGTCCCCGTACACAATTCTCTCCAGTCTATGCCCCCACTCCCTGTACACAGATCTATCCAGTCTATGCCCCCAGTCCCCGTACACAATTCTCTCCAGTCTATGCCCCCACACCCTGTAGACAGCTCTCTCCAGTCTATGTCTCCACTCCTCGTACACAGATCTCCAGTCTATGTCCCCACTCCCCATACACAGCTCTCCAGTCTATGCCCCCACTCCCTATACAAAGCTCTCTCTGGCCTATGCGCCCACTTCCTGTACACAGCTGTCTTCGCTTTATGTCCCCACTCCCCGTACAAAGCTCTCTCTGACCTATGTGCTCACTCCCCATACACAGCTCTCTTAAATCTATGGCCCCACCCCCATACACAGCTCTCTCACGTCTATGCCCCCACTCCCTGTACACAGCTCTCTCCAGTCTATGTCTCCACTCCCTGTACACAGCTCTCCAGTCTATGCCCCTACTCCCTGTACACAGCTCTCCAGTCTATGTCCCCACTCCCTGTACACAGCTCTCTCCAGTCTATGTCTCCACTCCCTGTACACAGCTCTCCAGTCTATGCCCCCACTCCCTGTACACAGCTTGCTCCAGTCTATGTCCCCACTCCCTGTACACAGCCCTCCAGTCTATGTCTCCACTCCCTGTACACAGCTCTCTCCAGTCTTTGTCTCCACCCCCTGTACACAGCTCTCTCCAGTCTATGTCTCCACTCCCTGTACACAGCTCTCTCCAGTCTATGTCTCCACTCCCTGTACACAGCTCTCTCCAGTCTATGTCTCCACTCCCTGTACGCAGCTCTCTCCAGTCTATGACTCCACTCCCTGTACGCAGCTCTCTCCAGTCTATGTCTCCACTCCCTGTACACAGCTCTCTCCAGTCTATGTCTCCACTCCCTGTACACAGCTCTCTCCAGTCTATGACTCCACTCCCTGTACGCAGCTCTCTCCAGTCTATGTCCCCACTCCCTGTACACAGTTCTCTCCAGTCTATGTCTCCACTCCCTGTACACAGCTCTCTCCAGTCTATGTCTCCACTCCCTGTACACAGCTCTCTCCAGTCTATGTCCCCACTCCCTGCACACAGCTCTCCAGTCTATGTCTCCACTCCCTGTACACAGCTCTCTCCAGTCTATGTCCCCACTCCCTGTACACAGCTCTCCAGTCTATGTCTCCACTCCCTGTACACAGCTCTCTCCAGTCTATGTCTCCACTCCCTGTACACAGCTCTCTCCAGTCTATGTCTCCACTCCCTGTACACAGCTCTCTCCAGTCTATGTCTCCACTCCCTGTACACAGCTCTCTCCAGTCTATGTCCCCACTCCCTGTACACAGCTCTCTCCAGTCTATGTCTCCTCTCCCTGTACACAGCTCTCTCCAGTATATGTCTCCACTCCCTGTACACAGCTCTCCAGTCTATGCCTCCACACCCCGTACACAGCTCTCTCCAGTCTATGTCCCCACACCCTGTACACAGATCTCTCCAGTCTATGTCTCCACTCCCTGTACACAGCTCTCTCCAGTCTATGCACCCACTCCCTGTACACAGCTCTCTCCAGTCTATGTCTCCACTCCCTGTACACAGCTCTCTCCAGTCTATGTCTCCACTCCCTGTACACAGCTCTCTCCAGTCTATGTCCCCACTCCCTGTACACAGCTCTCTCCAGTCTATGCCCCCACTCCCTGTACACAGCTCTCTCCAGTCTATGTCTCCACTCCCTGTACACAGCTCTCTCCAGTCTATGTCTCCACTCCCTGTACACAGCTCTCTCCAGTCTATGTCTCCACTCCCTGTACACAGCTCTCTCCAATCTATGTCTCCACTCCCTGTACACAGCTCTCTCCAGTCTATGTCTCCACTCCCTGTACACAGCTCTCTCCAGTCTATGTCTCCACTCCCTGTACACAGCTCTCTCCAGTCTATGTCTCCACCCCCTGTACACAGCTCTCTCCAGTCTATGTCTCCACTCCCTGTACACAGCTCTCTCCAGTCTATGTCTCCACTCCCTGTACACAGCTCTCCCCTCTATGTCCCCACTTCACACAGCTCATTGGGATAAGTGCTGCTACTTGCAGTGGTAAAACAATCAGGAGCTTTTATAGACAATAGCTACTTGTAAACAAACGTATTGGACCCACAAAAGATGACTGAACAGGCAGAACACTGACATGTGTACAGTCCTATAACGGCCTCCCTGGCAAGCGTTATTATTGTATTGGTGACTTCATATCAGAGGATTTCCCTCTATTATAAACATGGCCGGGTCCTTTCCTATCAAGTGTCTCTCACACAAATAAACACAGACAAGAACTGGCAGTCTAAATGCAGCCACGGCATCTCTGGCTGTGTACTCCCATCTCATCTGGAGCTGCGGTGCCGCGTGATGTGCAGTCATTACAACAGACATGAGGCCTGTGTGTAACAAGCTAAAGCCTAACCCCAGACAACTTTTTTTATTTTTTTGATAGAACGATGAAAAGATAAAATATGTTTAAACCAAGTCACTATAATATCATTTACGTTTTAAAACATTAATTTAATCCATGCATTTTCTGGGTTGATGTTATCAAATCACGTACATTTCTCCGGCTGGTCCCACCCAGACCCAGCCTCAAATATGTGGAGCTAGCTCATCATGCCTGTTACTGGATGATCCCTTCTAGACCCCATCTCTAAATATGTGGGACTGTCCTCTAGCTGCCTTGATATCCACAATATCTCAAAAATGCCTTTTTGAGTTATTTTGCATGTGCAGTAATTCAAATTAGGCTGATACTGTAATCCTGGGACATAGCCCTGGGCACAGCATCAGCAGGACAGAGTGCCCAGATGCAGGCAAAACTGAGACAGTTGCCATATATAATAATATAGAGTGACAACACGTTGTCCCTGTCTCCCTGTCGTAGTCACATGTTCCTCTTGTACCTGGAAGTACTGGGTATTACTAGGGTCCCTGGGGATCTCTGTATGCTAATTGAGGTTTTTGCTTTTGCTGATGCCAATTAACACCTGGAACTAACCACAGAATGAATTTTTGTATATTTTTGTTTATGCAACGTGGTATATTATTTTTAAACAATTAAAAAAACAGTTTTGTACATTTCATTTTCACACGAATGTACAAACTCATAATTGCATATGCCATGTTTACCATCAGCAGTCAGCAAATGGCAATCTTTCAACAAAACACAGGCCTTTTTAGAAGCTCCAATAACAGCTGCTGTTGTAAAATAGGCCAGGGAAGTGCTGGTGGAGGAACAGTCTGCAGCAAGGAAGTGCTGGAGAGAAGATTGAGGCATTTGTAAAGGGAGCAGTGGCGGCTGGTGCTTAAAAATTTTTTGGGGGGCGCAAACAAATCTGAAAAATAAAACCATCAAATGCAGCCTCACTGTGCCCATCAAATGCAGCCCCCGTGCCATCAATTCCAGCCACTGTGCCCATCAAATGCAGCCACTGTGCCCTTCAATTCCAGCCACTGTGCCCATCAAATGCAGCCACTGTGCCATCAATTCCAGCCACTGTGCCCATCAAATGCAGCCACTGTGCCGTCAATTCCAGCCACTGTGCCCATCAAATGCAGCCACTGTGCCCTTCAATTGCAGCCACTGTGCCCATCAATTGCAGCCACTGTGCCATCAATTGCAGCCACTGTGCCATCAAATGCAGCCACTGTGCCCCATCAAAGGCAGCCATTGTGCCCATCAAATGCAGCCACTGTGCCATCAAATGCAGCCACTGTGCCATCAAATGCAGCCACTGTGCCCTATCAAAGGCAGCCACTATGCCCATCAAATGCAGCCACTGTGCCATCAAATGCAGCCACTGTGCCCATCAATTGCAACCACTGTGTCATTAAATGTAGCCACTGTGCCCATCAAATGCAGCCACTGTGCCCATCCATTGCAACCACTGTGAGTCCAAAAAAACCCCTGGGAGTCCATCTCCCCATCCCTGAGGTGCCTACATTGGCTAACGGTAAAATATCGGATCACATTCAAGACCCTCTGCCTCACCCACAAATGCATACAAGGAAATGCCCCTTAATACCTCTGAGAGAAAATAAAACACTACACACCCAATCGCAATCTCCGATCATCCAATCAAAACCTCCTCCTCGTTCCCAAATACCGCTAAAAAGCAAGGGGAGAACGCAGATTCGCAGTCCAGGGACCTCGGCTATGGAATACTCTTCCGACTCACATCCGCATGGAAGAAAATCATCTGGCCTTCAGGAAAAAACTAAAAACCTTCCTCTTCTAAGAAGCTGCTCAACACAAAACGCATTAGCGCCTTGAGGCGACTCAGTTCGCATTTGCAGCGCTTTACAAATCATTCATTCATTCATTCACTGTGCCCATCAAATGCAGCCACTGTGCCCATCAAATGCAGCCACTGTGCCCATCAAATGCAGCCACTGTGCCATCAAATGCAGCCACTGTGCCATCAAATGCAGCCACTGTGCCCATCCATTGCAACCACTGTGCCATCAAATGCAGCCACTGTGCCCATCCATTGCAACCACTGTGCCATCAATTCAGGTGGGTTGCATACACCTGTGCTGACAAATAGCATTTTAGTAGGGGGCAGTGTTGCCAACCTCCCGCAGCATTTTTACTGACACAAAATGGAAAATGTACTGGCTGAGCACATTTTTTACTGACAACCTTAAAAATGACAGAACTTCTTTTAAAAAAAAAAGACAATTGATATTTAAACACAATTTGGAAACACTGACAATACCTATATCAAGTAATTTGCCTGGTCTACACTTAAAAAGTTGACACAGCATGACAATATATCAGCCCCTGATATTCACAGACAGTTGTAAAAAATCACTGATTTTTACAAACTGCCTGTAAATTTACTGACAGTTGCCAGCCCCAGTGGTTGGAGGGAGCAGAGGGACAGAGGATGGGCTGCTGCTGGTTCTTTACTGTCCAATCACAGTCTAGAAGTAGGAAGGTGACCTGGCTTTAATGCTTCATTGCGGTAATGAATGGTCATGTCACTAGGCTTATGGTGCTGTCTATCAGAGCTGTGTAAATCTCAGGACTGGATCGACAGAAATGCAAATCCTTTTACAGCTTAAACCCCATAGTTCCTATATCTGCATTTTAGCTGTGTATTTAGCTGTCTGTGAACTAGGTGCAGCGTGATGCGGCAGGCATGGAATCAAAATTCGGCGATAGAAATGTATTGTAGAAAAGTTCAGTGAGTACAATAAGGCCCAGCAGAGAGGCAACATGTCTGGAGCCACTTACAACTGTGGAGAAGTAGTCTAAAGACCTGGAGATGCCGAAAGCATCTACCACAAGGAGTGAAATGCGACCTAACCAGTCCAAACCCAAGGAGGTGGGCTTCCTAGGAGAGGTTGGCATAGTACCTGCACCTACCCTAGTCCTCCAGAACCGTTCCCTGACTCTAAGTACTGTCCCTGTCCCAATGCTAGCCACTCACAAAATGTATGCCAAGCCAGGGATCCAGGGCCCTAAATAGGCTGTCATAACCCAAGATGGCTGCCAAAGTCACATGGGGCGCCAGCATCCAATCAGACAACTGTCTATATGTGACAGAGGAAATCATAAAGAAACCAAGTTCCTCACAACTTCCTCCCCCATCTGCATTGCTGCTATGGTTGAGCGCCACCTGCAGTGGAGAATATAGACTGCACCTGCCTACATCTTTCCTTGAAGTTTAGCTTTAAAGTGGAATTCCACCCTATTTTTGATCTTTGGCCCCCCACTATTGCTGATCGTAATACAATGAATGTTTGGAATGTTGGTTTTCCAAAGCATATTAACTGTAGGCTGGAGGTCAGGGGCGATCATTGTCTTTATGTACGAGTTGTCATTATGGGATAGCTCCACATTGCATTAATGCTGTTATCTGCTGGCGCCACCCTGTACTAATCTATGTTTATAGCGGTGTTTTCCTGGTGCCTATATATCCTTTGTGATCACACATCGCCTCCCCTTCCCCATCCTGTGGACTTGCTCAGTGTTTTCCTCTGATGCTCCCTTGAGCTATATGGAATATTGGTGGTCCGTAAAAATCTCCTGAAGAAGCCATTGTTGAAATTGGCAAAATATGTTGGGATATTACATCAAGTACTGATCACCCACAATATACGGATATCAGTGACCATAAACATGATTTGTATCATGCTCTGCTAATTTTTACTGAACCTTATATTTGTTGTTGTTTTATGTAATACATTTCTATTTTTATATAACTTATGTATTCTTTATTATTTTGGGCACCACTATAATCCCAATTACCCTGCTGTCACCATAGATCTCCATTTCCGTTTTACTTTGACATACCACCTAGGTATGTCATATCCTGCTGCCCGTTGGTTCCTGGGATATAAGTGTCAACAATCCCAGGTATGCTAGCTTTTTTCCGGGTTTTCCATATTAATGGACAGGTTGCCATAACAACGGGACAGGAACTTCCTCCGCTGCTGCCATTGCTATGGCAACCTGCAATACAATAGATCGGCACACAGTGCACGAGCACGAGATCGGGAGATGCATGCTGGGTAGCCAGCAGCACCATATCCTGGAAGAATCTTTTAGCGGGCTTCAGTTGCCCATAATGAAGATGGGAGATTGCATGTCAGAGGCTACAGTGAGTAAATGTAATAACTAAATAACAGACAAGATTACATGTACAGCATATGCCAGATTAAATCAGATAAACTGTGATTATCATGGGGTGTTTTTTACACACAAAAAAAAAATGACTGGAGTTCCGCTTTAGGGATCGTTTTTCAGAGGCGGGTCAGAGCCGGTCGACAGGGGTTTACTAAGTGGTACCGCCACCTCCTTTTCTTTTCTTTTTTTTTTTCAATCCCAATGGGGATTTTACATTGAAATATCACGTCTCATCCATGGGGCAAGCATTTGGCATGCGGTCTCATTGGCATCAATGGACTCGTTTGGTAGCTTGAACCACCTGCCAAACATGATATACTGATAAACTTTGCATCATGACCAAGTATACTGCTCAAAGTAGCCGCTATGTAAAATTGTAAGTGGGTGGTCAAGGGGCAGTAAAAATGCGCTTGTTTGAATGTTTATTTGTAAACAATAAAATTATATGAACTATATATTATTTTTAAAGTGATATAAAACATAATTTTATAAACCTGTAAAATTGTTCTAATTGTGATTTTCCTTTAATGTGCAGGTCAGTGTGGAAGGGGTTATCTATGCACTCTCGGAGGTGAAGGGTACTTTACCTCTCCCAAGGACAGGCGGGTTTTAGAGAACGCTTGCATTCCAGAGTTGTGACAAGTGACAAGCGCTGACACTGAACAGCCACGCGCTCGGTGAGACACAAGGCAGATGTGACACGCACTGAGTCATATTAAAAGTCAAAACGCAATTTGCTTAACACAACATGTTGTATTATACCCACGGGCCGCGCTGGCGTTCAGGACGGGGGAGACGTCTGACGGTTGCTGGAAAACGCTTGATAGGAAACTTATGGTTTCCATTTCATAAACGGGACACTCACGGCCAAATTGTTGCATCTTCAGAGCTGTCAAAGACAGAGGAGAGTCCACCAGATAGATGTTTAGTCTGAGCTAAGTGGCCCTTCTTGTGGCCCATTGTACTGCTCTATACAATGTCTGTGTAGGTGTTTATTCTTCGAGGGGTGCTAGACTGATTGGAGGCCAGAGAGGAGAGGGGTTTCTGGAAAATAGATGGAAGGAGGGGGTGACAGACTGGAGCTGGAGAAGAGACGAAAACTGTGAAGGGAGACGAGAAAAGGAAAAGACAGAATGAAACAAACTGTGGGAAGTATGGAGGATGGAAAGAGGTGGCAAGGTGCCCATCTGTCCTTCATTTAGAACCAATACCTCTTTAGTTGTCCCTCTTTAGATGTGTAGATCTCTATAAAATGACACTAATGAACTACCAAAAGTGATAAACTGCATTAAAGTTTTCATCCAACCTTAATTTTGTTGCATTTCTTATTAAAAAAGAAAAAACAAAAATTAAAAAAAAGTACAATTGGTGGTGAAAAATAGCATCCAAGCTTAAGTTTAAAATGTTCCTTCAAACCCCCTCATCAACATGCTAACAAAAAATGTAATTAATTTAAAGTCTTTTCCTTTTTTATTGCATAGTTTTTTTAAGATTTAATGATGTCGTCACTAGGTCTCTATGGTTCAATGCAGTCAGATAATGGCGGGTGGGAGAGGTCAAAAACATCACAGTATCCGGCCCCAGTATTCTTCTCAAGAGCCCTCAACCCTGGTGCAAGGAGTGGGCTGGCTCTTGGGAGGGGTTGTGTTTATGTAACCTGGACTGTAGCTGATAACTGTTACAGAACCTCTTCCTTTGTTACTGCTGAATTACCCTTCTGTATTGTGGACAGGGTTAAACTGAATATTCATTAATGCAGAAGTACAGCAGCCATCTTTAATGATGTCGTCACTAGATCTCTATGGTTTAATGCAGGCAGATCTTGGCGGGTGGGAGAGGTCAACAACATCTCAGCACCCAGCCTCAGTATTCTTCTCAAGAGCCCTCACCCCTGGAGCAAGAAGTGGACTGACTCTTGGGAGGGGTTGTGTATATGTAATTTGAACTGTAGCTGATAACTGCTGCAGAACCTCTTCCTTTGTTACTGCTGAATTACCCTTCTATAGTGTGGATAGGTTTAAACTGAAGATTCATTAATGCAGAAGTGCAGCAGCCATCTTATAGGAGACCACTTTGCAATACTTGTCTATGCAGTGTTTCCAGTGCAGAGGGCAGCCATCTTAGCTGGGTCTTGATCAAACCTGGAAGGATGGTAATTGGCTGCTGCGACAAAGCAATGAGAAAGGGGGTATAGCGTCACATATGGCGACCCATCACATTTCGCTACCCGGTGGAGTGCGCATGAGCGATGCCGCCATATGCGTTCCAACACTTTTACGACAAAACAGCACACTAAAACCGTCAGATATACTGTCTGTATAATTATTAATTGTAACACACCAGTTTGCAACCAGGCCCCTCGCGGGCTCACTTCGCTCACCACGCATCGGGCACGGACTTGCTTCGAGCGGCATAATTATAATCTAACTCTATGTCCACTTGGATGGTAGGACTTGAACCTGGACTTAGGGGTGGAGCCACATGCTTTTATGTCGTAAAAGTGTTGGAACGCATATGGCGGTGTCGCGCATGCGCACTCCAGCGGGTAGTGAAATGTGATGGGTCGCCATATGTGACGCTACAGGGGTTTGCAGGTTGCTGAGTGGAAGTGAGAGGCCAGACTTAAAATGATTGTAATCCCTCTTATATACCCAGTGAACACTACAGATATGTGCTTTGTTCAGATTTCATGACTGAGGTTTACAACCACTTTAAAGGAGATGGGGTGATAAAAAGAGACTGGACTGCTGGCTGGACGAAGAGACTGGACTGCTGGCTGAATTGAACCTTGCCACAATCAGTTGAGACCTCAGAGAAACTGCTCATCACACAGGACCTGGTCTCAAAAATAAGAATTTTCTCCCTTGTGTGAGGTGTGATTTGAATTCCTGGTGAGATCCTACTGGTTATCCATATCAGGGAATTTTTTTCCTACCACCGACTAGCAATGGGCATCCCAACTGCTGCACTCAGTTAACTGTGCTGTACATTATATACCTCTCAACAATTGTCTTAACAGTGGCTGCTTTCTATGTAGCCCCCAAGTGATTTAGGTTCTATTTTAAGGTTAATTTAGACAGAAAAGCCTATACAGTGGAAGAATTGTATTTAAAAAAAAAGTTTTGTCTTGGGGGTTTTTGTGTATTTGAGACTGTTACTTGTGGCAAAGTGATTAAGAAGTATTTAGAAGGTACAAGGGCTGTGTGGCATACATGTGCAGTGTAGGAGGCTCAGACCCCTTTAAACCATACCCAATATTTAGAGCCATACAGCCATACTGCAAAGGGTGCTTCGAACGCTGACCATAGCAGCAATTCCCATTGCCATTGGTCTGATGCTGCAGCTGAACCCACCAACTCTAAGCAGGAGTGATATTGTTGAGAGCAATGACTGTCAGCCACCGGCTCTCTACTCTTGCCCTCCAGCACTGACTAGAGCGCCAGGATGGTAAGGGGGTGGTTGCACTTGGCTTCAGCTCTCAGTTGCTGAGAGCTGGAACCAGCTGTCAATCAGACATCTGGGTTGATCCCGACAATATGGTCATGATCCGTCCAGTGCCTGAAGTGGCTCTGTGATGTCAGCTAATAACGGTTTGAACAGTAAGGAATGCAAATGTAAGTGTACCCTTGTGACTCAGAAGAGAAGTATTCCCAAAAAAGCTTTGTCCATAATTCTCTGTTAAAGTCTATGGGAGCCACTTCTTATAATTTTCTTCTTTGGCCTTTTTAAGACAAACTTGTAACCTTTTTGGAAAAGCAAAAAGACATGGGTAGTGGGCATTGCTATGGGGGACATGTAGCAAAGCAATAACAAACTTTTACAAAAGTACCGTTCATAGGGAAGCTGTTTATTTAAAACGGTTTAAATTATTAGGACAACTAGCTTGGAGGAGAGGGGATGTGACATTCTGGGTAGAGGAAGGTAATAGGAGTTGGGATAAGGGTTTCGTTTTTTAGGGGAGGACAATGAACGATCCTATCCTAGAGAAAACGTGACATAATGTGCTAGTTAAAGGGATAATAGGAGTCGGGATAGGGGGTTAGGTTTAGAGGAGAGGGAAATTATAGTAGAGAAAACGGGACATAATGTGCTACCCTGTTTCCCCGAAAATAAGACCTAGCGTGATTGTCAGTGATAGCTGCAATATAAGCTTTACCCCCCAAATAAGCCCTACCATGTTTCCCTGAAAATAAGCCCTACCCTGAAAATAAGACCTACAAGGACTTTAACTAGGGCTTATTTGGGGGGTAGGGCTTATATTGCAGCCATCACCGACAATCACGCTAGGTCTTATTTTCGGGGAAACAGGGTAGGTAGAGGGGGTAATAGGATTGGGGATGGGATTGGGGAGGGGGATCATGTTTGGAGGAGAGGGCAATTAGAGCAAAGGGACATTATGGGGGTTATTTTCTAAAGGCAAATCTACTTTGCACTGCAAGTGCACTTGAAAGTGCACTTCGAAGTGCAGACGCTGTAGATCTGAGGGGGATATGCAAGGAAATTAAAAAAACAGCATTTTAGCTTGCACATGATTGGATAATAAAATCCGCAGAGCTTCCACTCATTTCAGATATACCCCTTAGATTTAGATTGACTGCACTTCCAAGTGCACTTTCAGTGAACTTTCAAGTGCACTTGCAGTGCAAAGTGGATTTGCCTTTCATAAATAACCCCCCATGTGTTAGATGGAGGAGTAATAGGAGTTGGGGGTGAGAGCAATGTGTGGAGGATAGGTTATGAGGGTGCAGGGTTCTAGGTACAAGATAAAGGGATGAGTGTTTGGTAGGCCAAAGATGGCGCAATATTTCTTTCCTGCAACCATCTCCTCTTCAACACAGTGATGATAGGGGAATCCCTCCTGCTGAGCAATTGTCTGCTCCGGGCGGGGGAAGCTGTCCTCGCTGGGAGAAGACAATTGATCAGTCGATAAACTTACTACATTCAACCTGCCCACACACGGTTAGAATCTTGGCTGGTTCCTGCTAAACTGGCCAAGATTCAAACCGTCTATGGCCGGCCTTAACTGTGGGGAGAATTATAAGAGCTGGGGATGTTCTGGCTGGGTGGGTACAGAACAGAAGTTTAGGGACCCTAGTCTATATTTTGTATCGGGCCCCCAACGTTTCAGGCTACAACACTGGACAGAAAGGAGAAGTAGCAGGATTGAGTGTTAGGAATAGAAACAGAAGCTATAGTGGATGAGATATGAAAAAGACAACAAGTTTTGTGAAAACGAAAATTGAAGACAGATACTCTATCTGGAATAGCTGTTTCTTGGTGCAATAAAAATTCTACATTCACCCAAAACTTACTGTAAATCAAAGAGATTTTCCCACATTAGAGAACAACTGCTGACGTCACTAACCGCCTGAAGAGACAATCTCACCCAAACAGCTATGCTGGGATTTTCAGCACAGGTTGATCTCAGACATTGACATTGTTTTACTTTGTATCTCACTGTAGGAAGTTGCGTTAGGGGAATGATTCTTCAGATGTGCTGGCCTCAGATTTGCATTCCAAATCTCTATGAGTATTCAGCTATATTCTGGATCATAGGCCTGGCTGACTTTCCAGACACTGTAACACTTTACTTAAGGCACTGCGGACACATTTTATTGAAGACTGTGCTTTGAAGAACACCCAATTCCCAGCTGTAGAACCATTTTGAGAATTAGCATAAACTGAAAAATAGTTTAGTTAAAGAGCCCATATATAGAGAAGGATTGGGCTAAGGTTCTGAATAGCATTTGCCTTGGGAGTGTCTCTCTTCGCGACAATCAGAGTGAAGAAATGTCACCAGCACACCAAGGATTCCTCAAAAGGGCCCAAAGCTTTATTTTCGAAGTCACATAGTAAACATACAGCAAGGTTTCAGAGCCACCCAAGGCCCCTTTCATTAGGCGAGTCTCTTCGGGACGGACTCCACACACAGTACTTGTTGGTTGGCTTTGGCTGGTTATGAGGAACGGGGTCCACTAGGCCTTTTGGCTAGTGGAACCTACTGGTGGCTTACTTCTGTCATGAGTCTTGTGCCCCAGGGGTCAGGGAGGGGTCCTTCCTCTTCATAAGGGGACAATCTGACACACCCTAGTGCACTTTTATTTGTGTGAGTGTTCACGTGCAATTTTTGGTTCACTTTGTCGTTTTAGTGCCCCTCAATGTGGGCTTGAATAAAAAAAAAAAAAATCTTCTTTTCTTCCTAGGTGGTCACTGGGACAGGCAGTGAGGGAAGATCTAGTCAATGGAGGCACAGTCCACAATGGAAACTTGAGAGAGGTTCTAATCCTTCCCTACTTTATCCAAAAAGAAGGTTTTGTGCTGCTCACTGTTCTCCTTGCTGGTGAGGAAGCTGTACCTGGGAACCTGTTGTTTTTTGCTGCTGCTTCCTCCAATCTGTGGATCTATGATTATTCCACCTTCCCTACTACATCTTGAATAATCATCGACCCAATCATCAGATCACCAGTCATCAGGGGGCAGCCCTGACACAAGGAAGCAAAGCCCTGTCTCTACCAAGATGGCTGCCTTCACAAAATGATACAGTGCAAAACAAGGTATGGTAAGCCAATACCGATGAAGAGATCAGCTTCAGGGAGCCCACAGGCTAGACAAGTGAATAATTCTTAGATTTTTTTGGCACTGCTTCCACAGTACAGGACTAACAATGCCTTCCATGCTTTTGCCTCAGCTAACATTTCCAAGATGAATGAGATCCAGCCAGCATATATTAAGGATTGTTGTGACTAAATAGCATCATTGTTTCAGATATATTTTTGCAAATAAAATTACAAATTTATGAGTAACCCAAGTTCTCCACTTTCCTAAATTCTCACGCTGGGTAGGCTGTGTGTTGTGGGGTATATTGCTGACAGTTTTACATGGCTGCATCTGACATCAAAGAGCAGCAGTGAAATGAATCATGCAAATATTTGGCACATAATGGTGGGAGGCTTCACAGCTGCTCAGAAGTAGGAGAAGCAAGGACATTCCTTATTACAACATACAGGCTTAGTTAAAGACCAAGCCTTTTCTGGCACTTTTAGTTTACAAGTTTAAAATCAGTATTTTTTGCTAGAAAATTACTTATGACCCCCAAACATTATATATTTTTTGTTAGGAGAGACCCTAAGGAATAAAATGGCGGTCATTGCAATTTTTTATGTCACACAGTATTTGCTCAGTGGTATTTCAAAAGCAATTTTTTTGGAAATATGCTTTAATGATAAAAACAAACAAAAAAAAAAAAAAACACAATATATACGCACATTTTTTTTCTAAAATATGAAAGATTATGTTACACTGAGTAAATAGATACCTAATTTGTCATGGTTTAAAATTGCGCACGCTTGTGAAATGGTGACCAACTACGGTACTTAATCTCCATAGACGACGCTTTAAATTTTTTTTACAGGTTACCTGTTTAGAGTTACAGAGGAGGCCTAGTGCTATAATTATTGCTCTCGCTCTAATGTTCGTGTCAATACCTCACATGTGTCGTGCGAACACATGTGAGGTATTGCATTTGCATGTGTGACCTATGTATGCGTTCGCTTCTGCACGCGAGTACAGTTTTTTTCTTATTTATTTTATTTTTTATTTTTGCACTGTCCCTTTAATTTCCTTTTTTTTCACTTTTATTCCTATTAAAAGGAATTTAAACAACCCTTGTACTAGAAACAAGGATGACATGTTCTCTTTATGGAGAGATCTGGTGTCAAAAAGACCCCAAATCTTCCTTTTACCTTTAAAAGCAAAAGAGAACTTTTGCTTTAAAAAAAAAAAAGGGTTTACTTCCAGCCTAGACCAGGAGTGACATCGTGACATTGCTCCGGACCTCCAAGGCCATAGAGGCGATCAGAGACGATCTGGTCTCTGTTTGCCTCTGTGGCCAGCTGGCTGCACTGTCAGAACGTTTCTCGGGCACAACGGTAAAAACGGTAAGCCCAAGAAACACCGGCCAGTGGCGGTAGGGGGGGGGGGTGTTCCCTCTCGCCACTTCTGAAAGCGATTCAGCGGCTAATGAGCCACTCGGACCACTTTCATGAGAAAGCCAGCCACCGACTGAAAAAAAATACTGAGGTTATGGCTCAAAGCTTAAGCCATAACCTCTGTAAACCAATTGCAAACCGCAACGTATATATTTGTGTTGCTGTCTGCAAGTTTAATTAGGAAGTGTAATGAGATGCGATGATATGCCATGTATAGCTAGGCATAGCAGCCAATAAGATTTCACTTTTCAGCAGGTTACCACAGTTAGGACAATGTAAGGTGAACACTTATTGGTTGTTGCTCATTCCAAATTTTGACAGTAATGTTGATTGATCATGGCGAACTGAAGTGCATGCCATCTATTTCCAGCAAGGCCATCACATTGCCGACTACCATATCTGACCATCTCTGGTTGATCTCATACTTGCAAGAAAATCAAATTATTATGGACTGACTTGGGGTTTGATTAGAAATAAGCAAATGGATTGCATTTTTGTGTAGGAAACTCTTTGTCGCTGATTTGTTCAATTCAAACATTACGCAAGGGATGGAATTAGAGGGGTAAAGGCTTGGAGGGATTTGTCATCAGGGACACCAAGCACATGCCGGCAGGCATTACTAGGTGAAGAAGTGCATACTCTTATGCCGCGTACACACGGGCGGACTTTTCGACCAGACTGGTCCGACGATCTTTCCGACGGACTTTCGACAGACTTTTGACGGACTTCCGACGGACTTTCGAATGAACGGACTTGCCTACACACGATCACACCAAAGTCCGACGGATTCGTACGTGATGACGTACGAACGGACTAAAATAAGGAAGTTGATAGCCAGTAGTCAATAGCTGCCCTAGCGTCGGTTTTTGTCAGTCGGACTAGCATACAGACGAGCGGATTTTTCGACTGGACTCGAGTCGGTCTGAAAGATTTGAAACATGTTCCTAATCTAAAGTCCGTTAGATTTTCGACCGAAAAAGTCCGCTGCAGGTCCGATGAAGCCCACACACGGTCGGATTGTCCACCAGGTTCGGTCCGTCGGACCAGTCCGGTCGAAAAGTCCGCCTGTGTGTATACGGCATTACACTCTACACCCTTTCAGGTGCAAAACATTTCTATCCTTTGCTAACCTAACACCTATCTGGGATGGAACTCAAAACAGCATTGTCAAGCAACTATAAGTTGCTGGTTGCTTCTCTTTTCCGGTTAGAGCTACCAACCCCTGGGTAAGATTATTTGAGGCCAATAAGAAAAAACAAAGACTTGCTCCTGCTCAACAGCAGGGATGGTCCAAAAGTCTACAATTGTTCCTCCTGGCTTTCATCTTATCCAGGTTCCGCACATAGTCCAGGGCCAACAACAGCTCCCTCCTCCTGGTCCTCCAAATCTGCCAATCATAGAGTCAGCCAAACCTGCACTTTCTCTCTGGTTGCTTCAGAGTCCAAAACCCCTCTCTGAACAGATCAGAGAGGCCTGTGTCTTACTGTGGAGTCCAGTCACCAGTGCATATTATGATCACTGGAATACTGCCATGGACACCAGTCATTGAGTAGTTAGGTTAGTGAGCAGTAATGAACGATTTGCTGCGTGGACTGTGAGGTTGGTTTACAGGATGATTAGAATATGAATTTGATTAGGATAGTTATTACACTGAATGACATAATTTTGGAAATGTTCAATATGATTTTACTTGGTTTGACACAATCAAGTAGTTTTCTTATTGCTGGTGCTTCTCATCCTTAGCTCTCCTGCTTCTGCAGACATAAATACATGCTGGGGGCAGGGGTGGACTGACCATTGAGCCACTCGGCACTGCCCGAGGGCCCTGGGCCACTAGGGGGCCCCATCAGGGTTGCCAGCCTCAGTAAAACCAGGGACAGTATGTATAAATCTGTGTTTTTTTACATCTGTCTGTGTATACTGTGTATACATGTATGTGTATACTGTGTGATTGTATACTGTGTGTGTGTATACTGTGTGGCCCCATAATCTCTGATTGCCTGGGGGCGCCATAATCTCCTATTGCCCGGGGGCCCCATGAGTTCAGTCCGCCCCTGGCTGGGGGTGTTTCTTGTAGAACCTATATTTATTGCCTACTGCATATTCACTATAGTGGTCCAATAATTGGCATCCAACCAAAATTTCTTCTAGAGTATATACTCAGTAGGGGATTGTTTTTATTGACTTTGTAAGACTCCATTTAATATGTTTGCGTGATATAAAAAAAAGTAATATTTAAGTTGCATAATTCCTTTGACTAGGAAAACAACATGACTTCTTGCTGCCAGACTGTGAGCAGAGCCCAGCGGTGGGAGGTACGGGTTCCTGAATTGGCACATTAACCTTGGCCCCTATTGATCAGCACCATGCAGGCAGTGCAAAGTGCACACTCTATTAGACTATTGATTTTACTTTTAATATAATAGAGAAGTGAGCCATGTTTACACAAGCTCTACATACTCCCCATGAAATTACCATCTATCTGGTGCGCTTAGGGGAGATATGTGGGATAATAGTTGTATTTATGGCTGCACATCCTTGGAACAAAGGAATAAGGTCAATTATCCAACCCGAACGTGCTTCTACAGTAAATACTGGACTAAACATCATGAATCTTCAAGGTTGAATCAACACCAGGACAACTATTTTGAGCCTTAAAAATACTAGTGATAATGCTAAGAATGATAATAGTAACTGTAACAATAATTATGACAACAGCAAACAGCAACAATACCAACAATAGAAATATTAATAACAATAAACAGCAACTATGGTATTATAGTAGAACTAAAGGCAAAACTTTTTTTCATTTTAGAGTATGGGAGGGTTATAAACCCTTTAAGGTCTATTTTTGCCATCTGTGTCCAATTGGGGAGATTTCTCTTCACTTCCTTTTCCATAGCCAAAACAGGAAATGAGAGGAAATCCCTCTAAAGTGAGGGAATCCCTGGTTGTCGACAGGGTCACCAGAGCTAGTGTTCCCATTGAAACATTTCTCCTCTGATCCTGTTCTGGGGGCAACCCCATTTGGAATTTTTCCTTAAGCCGCGTACACAAGAGCGGAATGTCCGACCGAAAAAGTCAGACGGAAGCTTTTCATCCTCTATTCCGATCATGTGTACGCCTCATCTGACTTTTTTTTCGAAAATTCTGACGGACCTAGAAATGGAACGTGTTCTAAATATTTCCGACCTAACCAACTCCTATTGGGATAACCGCTCTTCTGTATGATGTTCCGACGTACCAAAAACGATGCATGCTCTGAAGAAAGTACAAGACGGAAGCTATTGGCTACTGGCTATTGATCCTACTTTTGCTAGTCCCGTCGTACATGTTGTACGTCACCGCGTTCTGGACGGTCGGACTTTGGTGTGGCCGTGTGTAGGCAAGACCGCTTGAGCAGAATTCCGTCGGAGTTCCATCGGAGAAACCTTCGAGTTTATTCCGAAGGGCAAAACGCGTGTATACGCGGCATTACTTTTTCTTTCAATGATAATGGTAAACAGGACAAGTAGAGAGGGCGAATCTCACGAATGGGAGAAAAGACAGCAATAAAAACCTGACAGGTGTTCTAACCCATCTCCATTCTATCCAAAACTAAAACAAAAGTTTTGACTTTAATCAAAATCACAACAAATAATGACTATAGTAATGAATGAAAATGAGTGAATCAGCCAGGGAATCCGTAAAATATGACAAATGTCAACTTTTTTTCGGCAATTTAGGAATTCGTGCCTAAACGTTCAGCTCCAGTTCTTCCTGCCTGTGTCCCCCCTACCCCCCTTGGAACACCCCAGCCCCCTTTTTTTAAATCTTCAAAAATATCTTCGGTCTGGTCACATTATGTCAAGGGCCCTCTTTATCCTGTGGTGGGCAAATCCTGAAGGTGACAGAAAGTAAAGCCCCATACACACTGACAGCTCCAGATCTGCTGTACTAACGATCCAACGTTACAGCAATCTCCCCTGCCGAGCTGTTGTGTTCTGACAGGGGGACAGCTCCCCCGCCAGAGCACTCTGGCCAAAACGAGCTGCACAGTGGAGGTAAGTATGATATGTTTGTTATTTAAAAAAAAAAATTACCTTTACAATCAATTTAATTGCATGGAATGCATTGAGATAAAAAACCTTCCTTTACAACTCCTTTAAGTTTAGCAATGGCTGGGAAATTAGCTTTGTATTTATTTATTTATTAAGATACCTACAGTTCATTATTATTATACAGGATTTATTTAGCGCCAAAAGTTTGTGCAGTGCTCTACAATATGAGGGCAGACAGTACAGTTACAAAACAATATAGGAGGAATCAGAGGGCCCTGCTCATTAGAGCTTACAATCTAGGAGGAAGGGTCAAGTGATACAAAAGGTAATAACTGTGGGGGGTGAGCTGATGGAGAAAATAAAAGTACCGTTGTTAGGTGTGGGAAGGGTAGGCTTCTCTGAAGAGAAGGGTTTTCAGGGATCCTCTAAAAGCTAATAGAGTAGGAGATAATTGGACAGATTGGGGTAGGGAGTTCCATAGGATGGGAGAGGCTCTGGAAAAGTCCTAGAGGCAAGTATGGAAGGATGTGATGAGGGAGCTAGAGAGCAGGAGGTCTTGGGAGGTCTTGGGAGGACCGAAGAGAACGATTAGGTTGGTATTTAGAGACTAGGTTAGTGATGTAGCTGGGGGCTAAGTTGTGGATGGCTTTGTAAGTTGTTGTTAGTATTTTGAATATAATTTGTTGGGTGAGCGGAAGTGAAACTGCATCAAAGAAAGATCAGGTCTCCTCCCCTGGGGCTGTGCCATGGGGCAGAGTTGTGTACATTTAAATACTGGATGCACAGAAATACAAATCTTTGGCAGGAAACAACACTCTTTAATTATTTAACCACTTGCCGACCGCTGCATGCCGATATACTTTGGCACAATGGCAGCGGTGGGCAAATGGGCGTACCTGTATGCCCCCTTTAATTGGTGGGGCTATCAGGCGCCAGCTTGACCATGCCCACGGGACCCGCGGACTCGATGTCCGCCGGTGTCCCGGCGATCGTGTCATGGAGCCGCAGAACAGGGAGATGCCTATGTAAACAAGGCATTTCCCCGTTCTGCCTTGTGACATGACAGAGATCACTGCTCTCTGTCATCGGGAGCAGTGATCGCTGTCATGTCAGTGGTAACCCATCCCCCCCACAGTTAGAATCACTCCCTAGGACACACTTAACCCCTTGATCGCCCCCTAATGTTTAACCCCTTCCCTGCCATTGTCATTTACACAGTAATCAGTGCATTTTTATAGCACTGATCGCTGTATAAATGACAAAGGTCCCAAAATAGTGTCAAAAGTGTCTGATGTGTCCGCCATAATGTCAGAGTCACGATAAAAATCGCAGATCGCCGCCATTACTACTAAAAAAAAAAAAAGAATAATAAAAATGCCATAGAACTATCCCCTATTTTGTAGACGCTATCACTTTTGCACAAACCAATCAATATACGCTTTTTACGATTTTTTTGACCAAAAATATGTAGAAGAATACATATCGGCCTAAACTGAGGAAATTTTTTTTTTTTATATATATATTTTTGGGGGATATTTATTATAACAAAAAGTAAAAAATATAGCTTTTTTTCAAAATTGTTCCTTCTTTTTTTGTTTATAGCGCAAAAAATAAAAACCGCAGAGGTGATCAAAGACCACCAAAAGAAAGCTCTATTTGTGGGGAAAAAAAGGACGTCAATTTTGTTTGGGTGCAACGGTGCACGACCGTGCAATTGTCAGCTAAAGCGACGCAGTGCCGAATCGCAAAAAGTGCTCTGGTCAGGATAGGGGGTAAAATCTTCCGGGGGTGAAGCGGTTAATCTCTGCATTTAGCGTTTTGCCTAGAGTTCAGCTTTAACAGTTATAATGATTATGGGTATGCTCCAGAGGTGGGGGACTCGAGTCACCTGTTTGAGGACTTGCGACTTGCATGACAAAATTAAATAAATGACTCGACTTGACTTTGACTTGTCACTAATGACTTGCGACTTGACTTTGACTTGAGCTATTTGACTTGCAATGACTTGGCACCACCAGTGCTGTGTCTTGGCCTAGGCAAAAGATGCCCCCCCCACAAAAGAAAGCTCCCCCCAAGTCCCGGCTTCGGGGTAGATCAGTATTTTGACTTAATTTGTGACTTGACCAAAATAAATGACTTGCTTGACTTCTAGCAGGGACTCGACTTGACTTGCTTGTTTTTCGCCACAGTAACTTGGGACTTGCTTGTGACTTGAAGGTTAAGACTTGAGACTTGCTTGTGACTTGCACATGTGTGACTTACTCCCATCACTGGTATGCACAAGGATGGGGGGTGGGGGTTGTCTGTTTTCTTTGGAAGCAGCTGCCTGTCAATCATCCTCTTATTCCCCAAATTCTGTATTCTGCTCCCAAGTCCCACTGTCTGTGTATACAGTACGTCATCCACTATATCTCATCACCACTGACACAAACTTGTATATGAATGGTGATATTCCTCCGCAAAAGAAAAATAAACAGCAAACCAGATATGAGGAATAACATTGTTTTCGGCGCAACCACAACAATGTAACATAGCCCAGATGTCGCTCATCTGAAGAGCTTCTTACTAAAAATGCGGGGGGTGGGGGGGGGGGAACAAAAACCCAGCTTGGCTAAGCGTCCTTTCAGGATTGTTTAATGTAAGGAGAAAAATGCCATGTATGAAGTACAATACTTCTACCATAATTCTTGTTATACCCGGCCTTCTGTTGGTTCCAATATAGATTGAGTATGGGGAGCATTTCATTCTCTTCCCTTCCCCCCCATGATACAGTACTTGGTGGTCCAACCATGAATGCATGATGAAATAGTTAGTGCCAAAATGGCAAGTCACCTGTAGGTAGGTGTAACCTACTTTCTCTACAGCGATCACAGGACACAGCGATCACAGAGTTCACAGCCCGCACACCGCAGCGGGCGCAATCACAGGAGGACGTCATATTACGCCCTCCCAGGACTGGCTGAATGCGCTGTAGCCGTCATTTTGATATAGCGTGGTACGCAATTGGTTAAAATGGACCTTGCAGTTGGGCAACTAATGGAGAACCACCTTGGACTGTAAGCTCCTTGAGGGCAGGAACTGATGTGAACATACAATATAATATATGTAGAGCACTGCATAAATTATCGGCACTCTATTAATACCTGAACTAAATAAATAAACCTGGCTGTTTCATGCAGTATTAGAAGCGAAAGCTAAGGTCAGGCTTTAAATGGTAGTTCCCAAACAGATAAAATTGCTACAGCATTCCAGACCCACAATCACATTGCTTTATTCTCCGATGGCCCAGCCCTCTTGCTGTGAATGTGCAGGTGCCTCCTGGAAGTGCCTGGTGGCTTCTAGGCGTTTTCCAGTAATTAAAAGCTCATTAGTCTGTTTCTTTTCATCAGGGTGACACTTTGGGCTGGATAGAAAGCTGCAGACTGACGCCTGGAGGTTTACAGTTCCTACAGACTGGGAGCTGAATCTTATCAGATTCTAGGTCCCCCTTCTTGCCAAAACTCCAGCCAGTCACCGAGGATGGGAATAGATTGAGTGTACATTTAAAGGTGCCCATAAGGGCAAACAATCTGCCTGGAAAGGTTGGTTCAGGATTACTCTGTGTGTAGTCTCCCTTTGTACAAACCATCCTAGGCTGACAGATATCCCCTAAGGTATCTATAACAGTTAGTATGGTAAATACAGTTGGGTGAGGCCCATGCTGGTGTGTATATATGGTTCTCATACAACTTCTTCCATTGTCTCCAGCATCCACGCCACCCGCCCATATCAGGATCATAATTATAACAGTCACATTTGCTGTAGATTCAGTTAGTTACAGTCTACAGAGAAGGAGAAGAGGGCATATCTGCTACTGTAGCTTGCTCCTTAGGGCTTACAATGTACACGTTTATCCAAGTTTTATCCCTTTATAAATACAGAAAAATTAGGTTTGAGCTGCCAGAAATGTAATGTACTCCCAATTTTCTATTTGAACTGACAACAAAGTGGGGTTGATTTACTAAAAATGGAGAGTGTAAAGTCTGGTGCAACTGTGCACGGCAGCCAATCAGCTTCTATCTTCGACTTGTTCAATTAAGCTTTGCAAAAAACAAACCTGGAAGTTGATTGGTTTCTATGTAGGGCTGCACTAGATCTTGCACTCTCCAGTTTTAGGTAATAAAAAGCCTGTGTGGGGACAGAATTGCTCTCTTGGGACCATGGCCTGGATCTGCAAGCAGTGATTCTGTGTTAGAAAGGGAGGAAGAGAGTCATTGTAAATGGGTGTGGGAGCATCCGCTGCCAGCCACTTCTGGTCATTCAGTGGCAGCCTAGAGGCTGCTCTCATCACATCCAAGCCAGATCCAGCTGGGCGTGATGCGACACAAGGTCGAGCGCCATCCCTTGAGCAGGCTCGGCAGAGGCCTGCTGCAGAGCCCTCATGCCACTTTTCAACACCAAAGGTCACTGGGACTGGTGAGCGGGCACTTGCTCATCTTCATATAACAAAGACACTGCATGCAGACATCATTGTCTTGTTTCTCTGACTAAACTTGTAGAAGAACTTTTCGCTACACTTACTTTTTACTGAGCAGGGACAGTGTTCACACTCCTAGCCAAGACACCACAAGCATACTTTATACCACCCTGCTTTTCAGGACACTTCAAGCATATCATTAAAGAGCTAGCTAAAGACTTAAAGTAGTTTTAAACCTCTGATTGTGACTTATACCTATAGGTAAGCCTAGAATAAGGCTTACCTATAGGTAGTGGAAATATCTCCTAAGCAAGCTCCGTTTAGGAGACATCTGCTGTACACTGCGCCAATGATGTCATCGGTGCATGCGCTGTGAAGAAACTTCCCTGCGTGCCGTTTCTTACTCGCAAGACGGCTCCTGGGCACATGCGCTAGAGTGACGTCACTCAGCTCTAGCCAGTCAGAGAGCCAGAGTCCACGGCTCCAGAAGGAAGAGGGGCGAAAATGGATGCAGCCACCAGCGGGGACAACGCGGGCTTCGTTTGCTGGTAAGTGCCACATAATGGACTAGTATGCGATGCATACTAGCCCATTATGCTTTTACTTTGCAGGGGAACAAAGAGGAAGTAAAACCCATCAGGGTTTACTTCCTCTTTAAGGCCTTCCTTTCTTCTGAGAGACTACAACATATCCCCCCCCCCCCCCCAAGGGATAAAAATCCATAGGTGCCATTTATACAGTTCTTTGGGACTGTGGTATTAGGGGACAAAAGGGAGTGATCTGACATGGTCATTCCCCTGCCCTCCTTCTGCCTGTATCCATAGAACTCAAATCCAAGCAGAGTTGTTGGTTCTACATTAGTGTTTATATTATACTGCAATTAGTTATCATTTTTTGACTGTTTCTGTTGTCAGGGTTATTTGTTGTAGTAAATACTTAGCAGGTGATGATTATATGTTACTTGATTTTGTTGCTATTAATCCTGTAGTAAATAAGATTCATTTGTGTAGCACTAACTCTCGGTGGAGCTGCTGGTTTAAAGCGGGCTTGTTACCTTCACTCTCGACACCTCTGTTTCACCGGCACCGAGTTTACCTCTGGATGATATAAGCACCAAACACTTGAGTAGGTTTTCCAATGAACAAATAAAGGAAGTAGCAGGAAAAGGCAGAAGGAAAGCTGCAGGGAAGCTCAAATACCTTTCCTTAGTATTCTTCAGAACATTCTTAGTAATTGAACATTGTAGTTGAATGCACTCCCCTTGTGAGATTCAATCTTTGCCCGCCTGGATAGACCTCTCTCACTTGTCTAGCAGCCAGTACGTAGCACGAACAAAAGTCTCTGCCACAGACTTGTTTGAAATAAAACCCGTACGATCCTCTGCCACAGGATGTATTGGTTTGCGATGAATGTCAGACACAGTACTTAAACCTTTAAGCCAACCCGGCAGTACTATGCAGCAGGACTACTTTAGGATACGTCCTCCAACCGAGTCACCAGGCCCCTCTCCAGACCAGCACTCTGCTTGATCCTTCCATGACGGGTCCTCCCCTGGGATCCTCTCGGTTGTCCAGCTTCTTCACTCAGGATAGACAGCTCAGGACCATTCCTCTGCTGCTGTGGTAGGCCCCAGACAGACTTCTTGGCCCACCCACATGCCGCAGCGACGTGGGCCCCTGGAACGGAGGACCACCAGGTAGTACTCTTAGCGCATACCTGTCGGCCAGGAGGGCCAGCAGGTGGCTGAAAACGAACCCCAGAACATGGCATCTGTCTCATAAATACCCTCTCCCAGAATGCAACTCGGAGGACCACCTCCACCGAGTTATCTCCGGGACAGAGGAGCACTCATACGCTTCAACATGTTGCTTTTCCAACACTGGCGCATGGCGACAACGACACCCACCGGCACAGTGTGGAACTACACGCAACGTCAGCCAAGCTGGAACAGAGGCAAATATAACTTTCTACAATAATTAGATGACCCACTAGATTTACCTATCAGCGGTAGATAAAAATCTACCAGCGCTACACTTGCTTTGCTTAACTGTATGTATTTCTAAGTATCTTTTTTCATCACAAGAATATCGGAACCCCAGAGTGTCAGAGGTGTGGGAGGACTTGCAAGGTCAGGGCAACCAGTGGGGTACAGATCCTTTAAGCGGCCCTCATGGGAGTAGTGCTACACTACCACCATATTTCTATGCTGTCTGTACTCCCAAGAACCTGGGAGTGGGGAAGAGATGTAGGGAAAGCAATCTTGGGAGATGTAGTTCTGGGATGTGCCTACATCAAGAAGAACTGGCTTTCCAGCAAGAATTTTACAAGCCTGGAAATGATGTCACAAGTAGGATAAGTTTGGGTTTGACGTGAAAGCAGAAGACAGCTGTCAGTTCCAGGCCAAACAGTAGCAAGAGGAGGAATCCATGGCTATTAGGTCAATGATTTTGCCAAAAGTACAAGTACCTAATAATAGTTTTTATTTTTTGACAAAATTATATAGCACAAAAATATTCTGTTTTTCTCAGTGTCTGCATGCAGTGTCCTTTGTTATATAAAGATGGGCAAGTGCCTGCTCATCAGTTCCAGAAACCTTCGGTGTTGAAAAGCGGCGTGAGGGCTCTGCAGCAGGTCTCTGCTGAGCCTGGTTTTCCGGTCACTAAACAACTAAAATCTGTACTTCTGTAATAGACGAGTTGGTAGGCTCACCTCTCCAAAAGCCCATTTATTCTATACTTCGCTTTCAGGGCTTGCACCATCAGTGTCTTCAGTATTCGGCAGCTGTGGGAGAGTCAGAAGCTTGTGTCCTACCAAAACCCTGTGTTTTCTTCTTCTAACCCCTTTTCTTTATTTTTTTAAGCTCTGAGATGCAGTGCACACACTTGAAACTAACGCCAGCTGCAATAAAAAGTGAGCACACAAAAATTGAAGCACACAAAACTGTACAAGGTGTACACATAGTCTTCCCCCAAAGAGAAAGAACCTTGACCCTGATCCCCCAAAGTGAAAAAGTCCTGACAGTGACGGGGGTACTCGTGGTCTGCCTGGCCAAAACCAGGCGGATCCTATTCTTCAGGGGCCAAGTACTTGGTGTGGCTCCCCCGAAGGAACACCCAGTGGGAGGGGAGAACCTGTACCAAAAGGCCACACGCCCTCCCTTTCAGGGCAAGTCTGATGGCCTATGCTCTACTAATTGGAAGTGAATAAAGAGCATACATGCTGTGCAAAAAAGTGCAAACTAAATACATCACCGCAAGACTCAATGTGGATGTAGGGGTTGGAAAACTGAACCATAGAATGTGGAAGGGGACATAGGCCTCATGCCAAAGAAACTGGTAGAGGCTGCTGGAACAGAGGTGGAAAGTGGGACATGGGCTTCCTAGAGAAATGAGTATAATACATCTTCAATTGTATAGGAATGTCAACCCTTGTAGGTATTTAATTGTTCTCAGTTCTCCCCCTATCAATGCCACAGAAGAGTGCCACCACCTTTGTCCAGGGATCATCCATGGTCAACATCTACTTCTTGATCTGAGATCCTGGCCTGGTGATGACACAGTAATGTGAATCCCCGGGCATGTGGAGTAGCTCCTAAATCCTTGGCTGTGAGGTTTCATATAGTCTCACAGAGATCAGCTCTCTGCAATTTTTTGTCACTTTCAGAGCTGTCAGAAACATAAAAGGTTACAACAGTCCCAGTCCTTTCCCTTGCCTGCAGCAGACTGATGTCTTAAAGGGGTTGTAAAGGTAATTAAAAAAAAAAAAATAACAAACATGTTATACTTACCTTCACTGTGCAGCTCGTTCTGCACAGAGTGGCCCCGAACCTGCTCTTCTGGGGTCCCTCGGCGGCTGTTTCAGCTCCTCCCTGCAAGAACTAACCACCTTAATGCGAGCTCACTCGCATGGTGGTTAGTTATTGCGGGCGCGCTCCCGTGATACAGCCGGCGGCTATAGCCGCTCGCTGTATCACTCGGCCCCGCCCCCAGGCGCGCCGCATCATTGGATGTGATTGACAGCAGCGCGAGCCAATGGCTGCGCTGCTTTCAATCCATCCACTATAGCCAATCAGCGACCAGGCTGAGCGGCGAAATGGAGGTCGGGAGCGAGCGGCTGAGTTTCGAGGTGTCAGGTAAGTAAAACGGGGGGGGGGGGGGGGGGGCTGGGGGCGGCAGTATTGTCAAAAGTTTTTTCACCTTAATGCATAGAATGCATTAAGGTGAAAAAATGTATTTACCTTGCATGCCTTTTTCAGGAAAACCTAATCGCAGTCACTTAACAAATAACTACACTGAATCTGAGCACCACAGACCAAAAACAGTATTTAATTAATTTATAATATTCAAAGCAAACTCACCCATCCAACCATGGCACCTTACTTTATTTTGCTTAGAAATCACTTTGAAAAACATCCCCTAGCATTTCTGGCCATGGCTATCTTGAGTAAGCGTAGATGATCCATGTAGCATTTACTTCCTGGAATCCATCTGCCCTTAGCTCAAGCATGTAGTAAGGAGGGTGTGCTTAGCTGAGAAAACCCCTCCTCTCCTCCTGAAGACTCCTGAGATGTATGACATCATTTGCCTAGGTCTGGAAACCAGGAAGTGATTGAAGAAATGTAAAAAAATAAATAAAAAGTAAATATAATATACCTTCCTTCTTTTTACTGAAGCTTGCAGCACAAGGATTAATAATTCTCATTGTTGATTGAGAGAGTGAAGTTCAGCTTTAAATGTTTTTCTAAGAATTACAGGTTTACCCTTAAACCTTTTGGTATGTCTCTGGATTGTGTTAGACGGTCCATACAAACTACATTGTTGTGTCTCCTATGGAAATTCATCACAAAGAATTGAGCTACAAGTTTAAAATGCTAACAAATAAGCCACCATGTTGAACTGACGTTTCCAGCCAACTTTATGTATACAACCGGATTTGGCATCAAAGTTGAATTATTTTCTATGTCTCTACGTTGTTCTCTAGCCCTTGATGAACAACTTTCTTCCTCTCTGTTTAGGTGAATCAAAGGTTAGGGGATTTGCTGCTGTAAGGGTTGAATTATTGCATGTTAATTCTTCAATAATCCTGTTAAGACACTTTAAGTACAAATAAAACATTGAGAGGGTAATTGCTCTAAATCCACCCAAGTTCTGACTTTTTTATTTACACATAAAACCATTATAAATGATTTCACAGAGCAAACAGCATCGTTAAGCGCTCACGGATAGATCTGATCACCTCGCTCTTCTGCTCTGTGTATTTTAAGGATTGTTGCTAGCTCTTCCTCCCAGCCAAGCTAAGTAATATGGTTTGGCTTTCGTCAGTATAATCTGACAGGATTTTAGGTTTAGATTTCAAAGAAATTACATATTTTTTATGACTCAAACAGAAATTTTAAAAACACTTTCTGGCTGAACATAAAAAAAATATTTTTTTTTAAAGAGATCCTATTACTTTGCCTTGAGTGTCTCTTTTAAGCCCACCACTGGTCCCACTTATACTTTACCAAAGTGCACCCCCGCTGCTCCGTTGCACCGTCAGTGCTGCTATAATTTACTCAGTAATTCTGATTACAGGAAGCATTTGGGGAACCTTGGGGACCACCAAAGAACAGCGCAGTGGAGGAGCATGGATAAGGTAAGTATAAGCGGGTCAGGGGTTTTGCCTTAAGTGACCATGTCTCTTTAATTTCACTCTGTGGATACAATTTTCTACTGACTGGCTCTAATTTTATTTGGCCACTCATTTGCACCACTTGGTTGCTCTATTAACTAAATTTCTAAAGCCGGCCATACATGGTTTGAATCTTGATCAGTTCAGCAGGTACTAGCCAAGATTTGAACCAAGTATGGGCAGGCTGATTGTACCCAAGTTGATTGATCGATGGACTTGGGTACAACCAGCCTGTCAGATTTTTCATGGGATTATTGCCAGCGGCTGTAGCCACTAGCAATAATCAGTGTCTTCTCCTGACAGGGACAGCTCCCCTTCTTCACCCCCCCACTTCCCGCCGGGAGAACACAATAGCCCCATGGGAGGGATTTCCCTTTTAACATTGACTGTGTTGATGGGGGAATCAAGTGATTTTCTCCTGGCTCCACGTATGGCCAGCTTAAAGCCGGCTACACACTATTAGCTTTTTTTCATGCAAGGTTATTCCAGCGATCCCCCCTGTTGAGCTGTTGTGTTCTGACGGGGGACAGCCCCCAGGCCAGAACGCTCCAATCAGCGCTCTCTGCCATTGGCTGAGAGCGCTGATCGGGAGTCGGTCGGCTGGTTTTCCAGACCGACATACACACGGGTAGAATGTTGGACGGTTTTTTTTTTTAACCGGCAAATGTCTCCAGACATTCTGCCCGTGTGTACGGGGCTTAAAGTGATTTTAAAGGATCGTTTTGCACAGAGTGTCCCCAAACATCCTCTTCTGGGGTCCCCCGGCAGCTCTCGCTGCTCCTCCCCGCATCAGATAACCCCCTAGGAGAAGCGCTCTACCGAGGTTGTCACCTTGCGGGCGCGCTCCCGAGTCCAGCATTTGCGTCCACAGGCACGAATGCCGGACTCGGCCCCGCCCCCGGGGGCCAGCATCATTGGATTTGATTGACAGCAGCGGGAGCCAATGACTGCGCTGCTATCAATCTATCTGGTCAACAGCCGGGACCCTGTGGAGAGAGGGACAGCACATCCCCACCGAGGAGATGAAGGGGCTCAGGTAAGTAAAACGGGGGGCTGGGGGGCCGGTGACTGCCAGGTGTTTTTTCACCTTAATGCATAGGATGCATTAAGGTGAAAAAACACGAGGGTTTACAACCCCTTTACCAGTATATTTCTCCTCCCAACAGAGCTATATTTGAGCATGAGACAATGTACAGTAGACTAGGGTGATTCCTGGTTCCAGCCTTGTCTTCTCTCTGCTTCACCCACCTCCAACAACAAGTGTAATGCCCTGTACACATGATAGGATTTTCCGATGAAAAATGTGTGATAGGACCTTGTTGTCGGAAATTCCGACCGTGTGTAGGCTCCATCACACATTTTCCACGGGAATTTCCGACACACAAAGTTTGAGAGCTTGCTATAAAATTTTCCGACAACAAAATCCGTTGTCGGAAATTCCAATCGTGTGTACACAAATCCGACACACAAAGTGCCACGCATGCTCAGAATAAATTAGGAAACGAAAGCTATTGGCTACTGCCCCGTTTATAGTCCCGACGTACGTGTATTACTTCACCGCGTTCAGAAAGATCGCATTTTCCGACAACTTTGTGTGACCGTGTGTATGCAAGACAAGTTTGAGCCAACACCCGCCGGAAATAATCCATGGATTTTGTTGTCGGAATGTCCGATCAATGTCTGACCATGTGTACAGGGCTTAAGAGGTTTCACAGGACAGAGTTACTTGACAAGAGACTATACACCCAACCAGAAGTCTGGAGAGAAGTTTGGGGAATCTGGTTGCAAGAGGTCATAAGATCACTCAACTGTAACGTAAAAGCAAACAGTGCACTGCTCCAGTCTGCTCATTTTTGCAAAGTGAACCTTGTGGATATGTCCAGCTTGGTCTATCCTTTGCACCAAAACAAACACAGTGGATTCCTTGTACCAAACTATTTATTGAAATGATGACTGTACTCATCTTCACGCTTTCTGGTGAAACGGGACAGCAGGAACTGCTGAATGGAGTCATCTGATCACCCACAATAAATAGTTTGGCACAAAGATTTCGGCATGCAACCTCTTATGTTTGTTGTGGTTAAAAGTAAATTGACTGGACATTCAAAATTTGGGCCAGCTGGATTTTTTCCTGGAAAGTGCTAGCTGTACACTGATTGACTTTGTAGAATTGGTTTAATAAAGGAATGGAGAATGTTCTCTTTGCCAAGTGAATGTTCACTTAGATAGTAAGTAAGCTTTCACTTCAAATTTACTATCATTTTCTGTTGGTTTTCATTTGTATTGCACATATTTGAGTATACCAAGTGAATAGGGATGAGCTTAAGTTCAGCTCCGGGTTCAATCCAAACCAAAGTTCGCTGTCAGTGCTGGGCCAATGAGCTGCATGTGGAGAATACACCACAGCTACACATACACAAAAGGGCATGGATGCCCATCGTTGACGTAATATGGCGGCATGCCCATGTTAGGTCAATATTCCCAAGTTCAGACCGAACCGAAGCCCATCACTTTAAATGAACACACCGCTACCTTATGTAATGATATAGGAAAACTTTACATTGGGAATCTTCTCTACCTCTCTAGTAAAATTTTAAATGAACCTGCCATGTTTGCCAAAGTTTATATACAAGTTGAGGGTCAGGCTTACTGCACCCATGTAGGGACCCAGAGAGAGCACACACTTGTACCTCCAAAAGGTAGGCTGAAACTACTGTTTAATGCAAGGCTGACATTAAGGCAGCACTCCAACTTAAAAGTGATGTTTCTCCACAAGAACACAATTAACTCTTTGTAATCCATTGCCCAACTTTTGTACTTTTTATATTGTTCACTATGGACATCAGTTCCTCATTACACTCTATGCACTATGGATAACAGTTCTTCAATATCATTACTCTTCTCTCTGTTTTGTGCAGCATTTCTGAGCCAGTACCACTGAGCTTGTACTGGTCTTCATCAACCTAGGAACCTGTCACCTCACTCCCAGTGACATTGATTTGCATGTTTCACTTGAATACTAGGAAGCTGTACTCCTGTACATAACCTGTGCTTACTGTTGTCCCAAGGCCTTACTCCATCTTCCGTGATCCCTAGGACGTTTGTGCTGTGATTCCCAACTCAGTGTTGGGGTCCCGGGTTGCTAGGGAAGGAGCCTAAGCACAAAAGCTCCTTCACTACCGGGGGCCTCCATCACCTTTGCCAAGTCACCGCTTTCCAACCGGCTGGCTGCTTATGCATTCAACACTAGTACTGAAGTCATTAGTAATAACAAAATAGCCCCTCCAAATAGCTTTACTGCACATTAAACATTTGTATTGCATCTTCTCTATCATGTCTTGTCCACTTATTAAGCCCTGTTCTTGAGATATGCCATACATGTATTGCACCCCTTTAAGATTGTGCTCAAGTAACTTCAGACCAGGCAACGTTGAATTGCAATAAACATTATTGACTGAAGTTGTTGAAATATAACAAATTAACAGTTCACATGACATCCTCAATACACATTCCTGTACATGTTCTCATAAGTAACCATTAGTTAGTCCACTGGTGCCTCTAGTTACCCCATGAGGTCCTTAAGTCCAGTGGCATAATTCCATATGTACAATAAGGAAAGCAAAAGGAGGAGAGAGAAGCGCAAAGCCAATCCTTTAAAGAGCTTAGGAATTTATTCAGTATATAGGTGTAGCAATAACTCACGGTGGAGCTGCTGGTTTAAGCGGGTCTGTTACCTTCACTTTGCTTCCCTCTGTTTCACCGGCACCGGTCTAGGGGTTCCGTTGAGTTTACTGCTAGACGACACACGCACCAACACTGGAGTACGTTTTCAATACTTTATTAAACAGTCAAACTTTAGTAAGTAGCAGGAAAGAGGTGGAAAAGGAAACCTTCAGGAATAACTCAAATACCTTCTTCTAATATCTTAGCGACAAATGTCGCGGTAGATTTCAGATAATTAGGTGGAATGCGCTGAGCTAGTGGGACGCACTCTTTGCTCGTCTGGATAGGCCTCTCTCACTGGTCTAGCAGCCAGTACGCAACACGAATCTAAAGTCTCTGCCACAGACTTACTTGGGGGGGTAAATCTGCACGATCCTCTGCCACAGGATGTATCAGATTTTCTGCAGTGAAAGTCAGTCACAGTGCCTGAACCTTTAAGCCGAACCGGTGACACTATGCTGTATAGTTACTTCTTTTTTGGATACGTCCTGCAACCGAGTCACCAGGCCCCTCTACAGACCAGCACACTGCGTGATCTCTCCAAGACGGGTCCTCCCCTGGGATCTCCTCGGCTATCAAGCTTCGTCACACAGGACCGACAGCTCAGGACCATTCCGCGGTGGTAGACCCCAGACAAGCCTCTGGACCCACCCCTGCGCCGCAGCATCGTGGGCCTCCCGATCGGAGGACCACGAAGTAGCTCCTTAACGCATACCTGTCGGCAAAGAGGGCCAGCAGGTGGCTGTAAAACGACCCTAAAACATGGCGCCTGTCCCATAAATACCCCCTTCCCAGAATGCAACTCAGAGGACCACCTCCACCGAGCTTTTCTCCGAGACAGAGGAGCATCTATACACTTCGACACGTTGCCTTTCCAACACTGACTAATGGTAACAGCGACACCCACCGGTCAGCACGGAAACACACACAACGTCAGCCAAGCTGGAACAGAGGCAAACTTTTAACCTTCCTAACACCCAATTTACTAAATTTACCTAATCTGCGGTAGATTGTAAATCTACCAGCGCTACATACTCCCCCTACTACAATAGACGTTGTCCCCAACGTCTGTCCTTAATGCAGTAACAGTAACTCTCAAGCCTGAGAGTAGCATTTGAGTTTCTCATAACTTTAGACAAGGAGAAAAAAGAAAAGGACAGTTTAAAGACATTATAACACTTATCTCTATAAAACATTATGTTCACAGCCGCGAACAAAACCACAATATACATTTTTTTCACCCTCACTAACTAGCTAGCTGAAAAGCCTCCCAGCTTTGCATATGATCCGATGATCCCTGAAAAAGAAACATATTTAAACACACGTATATACACTACACAGCACCAGGAGCAAAGCCTCATTTAAAATGAGACTCTCTTCCTATGATCCATACCAAAATATATATATAATCTTTAGGAGTCCATCCCTGCATAAGAACTTTTCTTATCAAAGAAATCCAGCTATCAAACAGACGTCCTTGGATTTAAATAAAGAACAGGATCCGCAAATCTTGACCACGCAGATCTCTTTTGCCCTGTCACTACCTAACTAGCTAAGGTATTAGTGTCCACAATTACCAGTAGAACCGAGGATCTGGTAGAGTCACATATTTTCCTTCTTTATCTACAGTGGTGATAAAATACACAGCATTGTCCTTTCCCGGTCTGCAGATCACCACTCTATCAGCATAGATATGCCGACCATAGCTCCAATGAACAAAGCATCCTTTAAAACGTTCATCCATCCGGACAGCACATCCAGTCTTTCTAAAGGGCTTAGGCACAGATAAGTAGTCCCAAATAGCTTCATTGTACCAAAGTTCCCGATTAGCTTCAATCTCCCGCATGACATCCTGGGGCGCATAAGGAAATTCTAATCCATACTTTGCAGCCACACGCTTGTTTAACATCCTTTGCAAGCGATCAAGTTTTGGAAAAGATCTGTCTTTTCCTATACCAGGCGGTTCACAGGAGTCTAATGACTTTTTCACTATAGACCCAGCAGGTGTCTGTAGCGAATCAATAACTTTTGACAAAGTCCCAGCAATAGCACTGTGCGTCTCCACACAGGGCGATGTCTTCCCAGAACTCATGGCAGTCCATTCAGGAAGGGTTATTGTGGAGGCAACATCTCCGCCTTGTGACCACAATAGCTCTTGCGACATGGTTTCGAACAAGTCATCATCCCCGGAAAGATCCGACATGGATTCTATTTTCGAGTCTTTCAATTCCTCCGCTGGCAAATACTTATTTACAGTCCCCAACAATGGCTTACCCGTTCCAGACGTAGACTCTGATAGCTCCGGCTCAGGTAACCTCTGGGGTAGGCCTCGACCACGGCCGCGAGAAGCTTTTACATAGCCCACCTTCCTCTGAGTAGGCACCACAGGAACAGGTGTAGTGGACTCAGGAATCACAGCAATGTCTCCTGATGAGACGACAGGAACAGTGTCCCTCTCCGAAACATTATCGGCAGCAACAGGCAAAGTGGCGGCCCATCGCTCTTTTTCTGTAACGGTAGCAGCTTCCACTGTAGCGATACCTGTCACCCAATCCATCCGATAGGCACGGGGTGGCATAGTAGGTGGCTCCACTGCAAACAAATACTCTCCACACTGCGGACATCGGCCGAATGGACGAAGATGCACGGCCAATCCTCCACACCGATGGCAGGTCATGCCCAGTCCCTCAACATCTCCCGAGGTATACAGGACAAACTTCCCCTGCGGTTTTATTCGAACTCCAGTATCGAATGATACATAGGTATAAAACAACACTAAAACTTGCATGAAAAATGTTGGAGCACTTGCAGAGTGCAAGAGCTGGTGGGAGCTTCCATGTGCAGTGTCACAGGAGAACAGGAGGACCACCTAGAAGTCTCTATTGAAGGATCCACAATAGATTGGCCAAACAGTGTGTGGGCGGCTCCCCAGTTTGACATCCCTGGACCACTTCCACCCAGAGACACACAGGCGACATCTCCACGAGGCTTACCAAGGCTCCAGCTGTGACTAACACACAGCGCTCGTGGATCCCTCAATAGAGAGTTTCCGGAGGTCCTCCTGTGCTTCTGTGACACTGCACGTGGAAGCTCCCACCCGCTCTAGCACTCTGCAAGTGCTCCAACATTTTTCACACAAGATTTTAGTTCTTTTATACCTATACACTGAATAAATTCCTAAGCTGTTTAAAGGATTGGCTTGGCGCTTCACTCTCCTCCTTTTGTTCACAGTGATCAGGTTCCCCAGCCCGCGACTGAAGCAGCATCGCTCCCTTTACAGCAGGGGTCTCAAACTGGTGGCCCTCTAGCTGTTGCAAAATTACAAGTCCCATCATGCCTCTGCCTGTCGGAGTCAAGCTTGTAACTGTCAGCCTTGCAATTCTTCATGGGACTTGTAGTTTTGCAACAGCTGGAGGGCCACCAGTTTGAGACCCCTGCTTTACAGCCTCCATTTAGAGACTTTTTTTAGAGACTGTAATTTTTAGGGGTTCATGCCCCAGAACTTTCAATCCACTCACCATTCACATGGTTCCACCTTCATGTATCAGCATGCAGATGCATGTCTTTTCATTTAAATTTTAAACTTTAATCTTTTTCATCAGATGATTTAGCGTTGAACATTATACCAATATTGTGTATGTGTTTCCTCCTAATAGCATAAATCCATATCCCTGGAACTCTGACTGGGCTCTCACAGGGGGTGGTTAAGTGAAAGCAGTAGTTCACATTCTTAGCAGTATTCTGTTCCTTAAGTGGGGAGACCTAGAACCCTACCTCTGGCCGTCCTTATTACTGCGGTGCCCTTGAGAAGTAGTTCCCTTCATTTTTATGTGTTTGACCAAGCAGATGGTGGTAAAAAAAAAGCCAAGTAAAACCCGACCAGCAATGTTAACCTTACCTTCAATGGAATACCACCTCAGCAGGGCAAGCACAACTAAACAGTGCAATAATCTAGTGCAGAAATCTAGCAATAGACATCAAGTAAAAACATAAACATCTAACATCCACTTGCTTAAAAACATGGTTGGAAAGTGTAGGCGCCTTGTGGTGCCTGCAAGTACTTGTGTATGTTTGTCTATAGATGGCAATACTCTTGACCTTGTTTTCTCCCACCTATGCACTCCGTGCAACCTCTCCAATTATCCTTACCCTCTCTCTGATCACTACCTAATTAGTTTCAGTCTCTCCCTCTCCTCCACCTCCTCTACCTCCAACCGCCTATTGGTCACCAGTAGAAACCTTCTCCATCTCAACCCTTCTCTTCCCTACTCTGCTACTGACCACCTCTATGACAAAATTGCACTCCTGTCCTGCACCAACCTAGCCACTTCTGTCTACAACACTTCTCTTCTTTTCTCGCTGGACACACTGGCCCCCCTCACTAGACACAGAATCAGGCACCGTCCTCTTCAACCTTGGCAAACAGATGACACTAGAAGTCTGAAAAAACACAGCCATGCTCTTGAGTGCCTGTGGCATAAGTCAAAGTCCCAGAAAGATTTCAGCCAGTATAAATCTGCCCTCCAAAAATACAATTCCTGCCTCCTCACTGCCAAGCAGACCTATTTCATCTCTTTCATTAACACCTTATCATCCCGTTCCCATCTTCTCTACCTTCAACTCTCTACTTCCTCCTCCACTGCCTCCACCCACCAACTCACTCACAGCCCAGGCAATCGCCAATCACTTCAAACAGAAGATTGATACAATTTGCGAGAAGATCTCTACTGTTCAGATATCCTCCACGCTTTACACTTTATGCCCACAGGTACAATCCTTACTTCCCTCTTTCAACCCCACCACTATAGATGAGGTTGCTAAACTACTTGCTAACACCCATCTTACCACCTGCCTTCTGGAACCTGTTCCCTCACAAATGCTACGTTCACCCTCTAGCTCTATTCTACACTCTCTAACCCACATCTTCACTCTCTCCCTTAATTCTGGCATCTTCCCCAACTCTCTAAAACAAGCACTTGTCAGCCCCATACTTAAAAAGCCCTCACTGGACCCATTCAATCTTAACAACCTACACCCCTTCTCCTTGCTCCCCTTTTTATCCAAACTCCTTGAACGTCTGGTCTACAACCAACTGAGCGACCACCTTGCTGGTAATAGCCTTCTTGATCCCCTTCAGTCTGGATTTCGTCCTCAACACTCCACAGTAAGGATGAGCCGAACACCCCTCGGGTGCGAACAGGCAAAACATTAGGACAAACACACGAACACCGTTAAAGTCTATGGGACACAAACATGAAAAATCCAAAGTGCTAATTTTAAAGGCTTATATGCAAGTTATTGTCATAAAAAGTATTTGGGGACCCGGGTCCTGCCCCAGGGGACATGTATTAACGCAAAAAAAGTTTTAAAAACAGCTGTTTTTTCGGGAGCAGTGATTTTAATAATGCTTAAAGTGAAACAATAAAAATGAAATATTCCTTTAAATATAGTGCCTGGGGGTGTCTATAGTATGCCTGTAAAGTGGCGCAGTTTTCCCATGTTTAGAACAGTACCACAGCAAAATTACATTTCTAAAGGAAAAAAAGTCATTTAAAACTGATCGCGGCTGTAATGAATTGTCGAGTCCTGGCAATATAGATAAAACTCATTGAAAAAACAGCATGGGTTCCCCCCTATCCATTACCAGGACCTTTGGGTCTGGTATGAATATTAAGGGGAGCCCCGAACCCAATTAAAAAAAAAATTGCGTGGGGTCCCCCCAAAATCCATACAAGGCCCTTCAGGTCTGGTATGGATATTAAGGGGAGCCTTGTGCCAAATAAAAAAAATGGCGTAGGGGTCCCCTCAAAATCCATACCAGACCTGAATTTATGGGGAACCCTGGGCCAATTTTTTTAAAAAAATGGCGTAGGGTTCCCCCCAAAACCATACCAGACCCTTATCTGAGCATGCAACCTGGCAGGCTGCAGGAAAAGAGGGGAGGACGAGAGAGCACCCCCCTCCTGAACAGTACCAGGCCACATGCCCTCAACATGGGGAGGGTGCTTTGGGGTCCCCAAAGAACCTTGTCCCCAAGTTGATGGGGACAAGGGACTCATCCCCACAGCCCTTGCACAGTGGTTGCGGGGGTCTGCGGGCGGGGGGCTTATCGGAATCTGGAAGCCCCCTTTAATAAGGGGACCCCCAGATCCCGGCCCCACCTATGTGAATTGTTAACGGTACATTGTATCCCTGCCAATTCACATAAAAAAGTGTCAAAAATAGTAAAAAAGACAGGAGACACTTTGAGACAAGTCCTTAATTAAAAAATAAAAAAATAAAAATTTCTTGCGATGTAAATCCATCTCACGCTGCCCGACGAAGCGAAAAAAGAAAAAAAAAGCAACAGCTCCGCCTCCATGGGAGGCTCCAGCCAAGTGACGCTTCTTTCCAATGACACCTGTTATATAGCTGAGGGCGGGGCCACTTGGTGACATAAACGAGTGACTCCACCTTCCTCTGACGTCACATAATTTTTTTTTTGCTAAAGTCCTAGGTGTAATCTTGGACTCTGAACTCTCCTTTAAGCCCCACAACCAATCACTGTCCAAATCTTGTTACCTCAACCTCCACAACCTTTCCAAAATACGCCCCTTTCTAACCAATGACACAAGAAAACTCTTAATTCACTCCCTGGTCATCTCTCGCCTCGACTACTGCAACTCCCTCCTCGTTGGCTTACCTCTACATAGTCTATCCCACCTTCAATCCATCATGAATGCTGCTGTCAGACTCATCCACCTTACCAATCGCTCTGTGTCTGCTACTCCTCTCTGTCAATCCTACACTGGCTCCTACTCACCCAATAAATTAAATTCAAAAGCCAAAAGCCATCAACAACTCTGCCCCCAGCTACATCACTGACCTAGTCTCTAAATACCAACTTAATCATTCTCTTTGTTCTTCTCAAGACCTCCTGCTCTCTAGCTCCCTCATCACCTCCTCCCATGCTTGCCTCCAGGACTTTTCCAGAGCCTCTCCAAGCCTATGGAACTCCTTACCCCAATCTGTCAGATTATCTCCAACTCTATTAGCTTTTAGAGAATCCCTGAAAACCCTCCTCTTCAGAGAAGCCTATCCTTCCCACAACTAACAGCTGTATTTTCATCTGATCTTGGGAATTGTGCATGTATTGCAGAGATGTAAAAAATTATGTTTTATTCAATTATGTCTTTATATAAGCTTTAGGACCCTGCCCCAATTGCTAGATCCTACCTCATGAGTACCAGGACCTCTACTTGCCACTGAGGTTCTGGAATTGGAACGTTGAATAAATAACAACAGAGCTTGATCCTGGAGGGTCAGTACCATGACATTGGCAGAGATTATGAGACCAGCTTCAGTGTTACTGGTGATAGGATCAAGATAACTCATATATTTTTAGACATTTTCTATACATCTTTTCTGACAAAGCAGAGGTGAGCAGAGATAGTCATTCAGTGGTGGATGTACAGTACATGTCAGGTTGAGGGAGTTTTATCTAAAAGTATGACTGTTCAGTCTTCCTGAATTTGTTCACCAACCCAGAGCCTGTACAGTAGTTGGTATGCTTAAAACATACCAACTTGCATTAGAACAGGGCTGTGCCATCCATACAGTCAACTGAGGTGGGCTGCATCAGGCGACACTCATGGAAGCATGGTGGGAGGTGGCACTGACTGTACCAAACACTTTGTCATCAGTGCAGTTTAGTAATGCGGAGTCTGGTTAAACCACAGGCTCCTGTCACACAGGCAGACACAGTGGTCTAGCCTCTTTGGAGATGCAGAGCCTGGTAAAAGTGAAGGTTCAGAATCACTAAGCACAGCACTTCTGGCCAATGGTTTCACTAGATTTTAATTAGGGGTATCAGAGTCAAGGCACTGTACCTGTGCGGCAGGCATGGCGGCCCAGCAGGAAACTCTGCTTAGCCAGCACTTTTAACAGTGGAAAAAATGGCAAAAAAGTCAACATCCCAATATTTTCAGGGAATGAAAGAATAAACTTTGTAATTTCAAAGAGAACTTAGATAACTTTAAGTTTGCACCAGTTTCCCAAGCTCTAGTTTTGAGGAACTACACTAGATTTGTGAATGCCTATCCATCATGCACATCTATGACCGGCTTAAAGTGAATTATTCTGGTAAAATTTTAGACCAGCGGTGATCAAATTTGTTGATATTAGGCCCCCTCTACAAATTCACGCTCCCACTTTTGTGCTCCCTAAACCCTCCTAAAAATGAATTTCCCCACAGTAAGATCCATAATAAAAGAACAGAGGAAAAAACATAAAGAGAAAAGGTATGGGCAGCACATAAAAAAAAGTAAGATAGTAAGAAAGAAAACAAACAAAAGCAATAAAATGTAGGTGAAGCCAAACATGTTTTTTTTTTTTGATAGAGTAGGGAAGGAGTAAAACCCCAATATTTTCTTTTTTTTTTTTTTTTGCTCTCTGTGTACCCACTCGGGGTATTTTACTTCATGTCCTGCCCCACAACAAGAAGTTAGAAGAAATCTTCCAAAGTGAGGAGAATCCCCTCTGTGCTGAGTTGATTTTGGATTTCCTCTCACTTTATTTCTCAGTAACAACAATCACCAATCCAACTAGAAGCGTACATCATCCAGCAGACACTAGTAAAACCTCGATAGTGGGTCTAACTCCTCCACACTCTATCCAAAACAAACAAAAAAAAAGTTTACCTTGGTTACCTATTTATACACTTTAGCTAGAAGAAGTCAGTCAAAAGAATGTTTTTTTTTCAATAGCCTGAGTAAGCATCCAGTTAGGGAGAACACAAACTACTGTTTGCAGAGGGCTCTGGGGGCCACACAATAAGTGCCAAAGGCTGCAGGTGGAGCACTAGGTATACTGCTGATATTGCCTGGTGTGGGGCGCAAAAACAGTGACCTAGGGCTCATTTACACTTGCTTCGGCTTCAACAAGGCTTCAACAAGACTTCAACAAAGTTTTGGACAGGCTTTGTTAACGCTCTATCAACGCTAGTCGAAGCTTCTGTCACTAAATAAAATAGTTAGCTTACAGTCCTGTTTACATCTACTTTTGCTCTGCTTTGCTTCGGCTTCGCTTCAAAAATTATACCTCATGTAGCTTCAGTGGTGCTTCAAAGCGTCTTGAAAGCCTCCATAAAAGTCTATGGCAAAGCTTGCTTAAAGCCCCACTTAAGCCTCATCGAAGCCCCACAAAGCCTCACCAAAGCCTCACCCAAGCCCCATCAAAGCTCCACCGAATCCTCATCGAAGCCTTATCAAAGCCTCATCGAAGCACCAAGCAAAAGCAAGGTGTAAACAGGACTGTAAGCTAAGCATTTTATTTAGTGACATGAGCTTTGACTGACATTCAGAGAGCTTTAACAAAGTGTGTCCGAAGCCATGTTTTGAAGCAAGTGTAAACTAGCCCTTAAAGCATTTGTTACCCCAACATTTCATATTCCTGATATGTCTGCTGTACCATGCACTTGCATGAGAAAGTATACTGTTCTCTTTGTATTGCTTCCTAAATGTGAAATCCCTGGTGTTCCTGCCAGTCCCTCTGCTTTCCTGTAACAAACTGACCACACTAAGCCAGAGCACACCATGGTCAGTTTTCTAGCTATGCTGGGCAGTGGTGTCTCCAGCTTTCATATTTAGGGGGGGCACATGGGGGGACAGGGACAAAAGTAGGGGGGCAACTATAAAATGCAATTATATATATATATATAGTGAGCTCCCTTCCTACTGTATTGGGGTCCCCCAGGGTGGCAGAAAACAAGAGATATATGTCACCACTCACCAGCATACCAAGAAAATATAAGGATCCAAAGCAGTGGGAGAACTATCAGGGTTTCAAAGGTTGTCTTGCCATGGGCTCTGGTGTTCTGCCACTGTGGGGTTCCCCAGCCTCCTCTTGCTGTCCTGCCCCTGCTATTGACAGCGCTGGTCTGGAATCTCTTGGAATTTACATGCTGGTTCTCCTGTCCTAAGGATGGGAGAAATCAGTCTGTTTTTTCAGTAACTGAGAGACCTGGTGGAGTCCTTCCTGCAACTCGCTCTTCTCCCTGCCAATGGTGATGCAGGGGAAGGAGCAGATCGGGCGGCCGTGTTTGTGTGAGCGCTCACATTATGCAGTGTCAGCAAACAGAGGGAGGGGGGAGGAATCACCCGCAGGAGCTGACTGGGGACTCTCTCCCTCTTAGACATTGATTTTTTGTAAAAAAAAAGAAAATTTTTTTTTAATCAGGGGGGGGGGGGGCACATGGTGAGGCACAGCATAATGTTGGGGGGGGGGGGGTCAGGGCCCCCTCTGGCCCCCCCTAGGGACGCCATTGATGCTGGGAACTCAGTTCGCTCTCCTCCAATGATCAGACTTGTCTTGACACGCCCCTGCTGCACAGCCTTTCACTGGGAAGCTCAGTGTGATGCTGCTTCTCCTCTCCCAGCTCTTATGCAGCTGACAACAGAGGGAATGTGATCACTCATAAAAAAAGGGAAAAAAAGGTATTTATAATGTTTTTTTATATCTATACACAAATGTTTTGCCTTTCATTTCTATTTTAAACTGAATGTGTTGTTTTACAAGGTGATTGTTTACAATCACTTTAAGTTCATACAAATTTGATCAGCAGCTTTTGCATCTTGAATGATTGGGATGGTCACTGTGATCATATGATGATTATGTCAGTGTAGGTAGTCATTGCACAATTATTATCACAACATAAGAAGGTAAAATATGTGGCCTGTGAAGAATAGTGAAGGTCTTAATTGTAGATGGCACTTAAAAAGGGGCAAACCATAGACAGTAGGTTGAGGCTGGATTGGAAACTACTTGTCTATGCTAGTCAATTAACACCATACAAAGTGAAATTTATCTCCAATTTGTCTGTCTTATGGAGGAAAATTTGCAGGAAAACCTGTGTATTTAACAAGAAGCAATTCTACAGTATAATGACAATGAATACCCACACATGTGCTTCAAACAATGCAGTCATTTAAGGTTGACCAGTGCAATGGTCTGGTGTAATGATCTGGTGTTGGAAGATCTACAGCAGTTTCGGTGATCCTCTTCCACTGTGCTTGTCCCAGTTACCTGTAACTGATCTCTAACTATGCTCTGGGTCCTGCTCCCTCGGCTATTTTAGATAGGGCAGCCTGTGCTTACTACAGTACTGTTGACTTTGAACCTAATTTCATCTTCTCTCTTTGGCTTAAACCTATGACCACAAACCAGATCTATCTGGCTTGTCTCTGACACCCTGGTGCTCCAGGCTTACTCCGTGCACACATACACCTAAGGTGACACGTATGTAGAGGTTAACACTGTCTACACAACACCAACACAGCCAGTACGTGACAAGCTACTGCAATTCCAAACTGCTCTTTGGCACTCAGAATTTAACTGGTACACATCCCAGCTGTCACAATCAATACCCATATTAATAACATAGCATATAATTATCAATCTGTATATGGCAGGCTTAAACTACCCGACACAGAGGAAACATAAGAGCATGATAATTAAGTGGAGGGCTGAACAGAATTATTTTGTTCATTTTTTGTTTATTCATCATCAGCCCATGACTGTATATAGAGGACCCTATGCATGTTTAAACTGGCATACTCTAGAAAGAGATGGAGGAAAACATTATCTGTTTAGGTGAGAAACTAATATAAAAACAGCCAACCCTTGCTCTTTAGAATATGGCTAAAGGCATAAAATTAACACATTCACCTTCAGGATTGGAAACCTTAAGGAGTCTATAGACATATTTACTCTGACTGAACAATGATGATGACTTTAGCCTAGTACACACAGGCCGAATGTCGGCCGGCATTGGCCTGTTCAATAGAAACAGCCAGTCTGACGGAAGCCAGCCTTTCGGCAGGCTCATGACCAAAAGAGGTCTGCCAACCGTCTCCCGATCAGCGTTCTGAGCAGCTGACGGGAGTTTTCTGGCGGAGGGCCAGCGGCAGCTGGTGGTGTATTTTTTTTGGGGGGGCGGCAAACAATGCACCCACCCCCAGGTCGGTCGGGTCATCACCAGCCTGCACCTATCTAGGTCGCGGGCAGCACTTCCTCCAGGTGTCTCCTCCTCCTAGGCATCACGGCAGCTTCTGCCGTGCATCTCCTCAATCCTCCTCCTCCCAGGCGGCCAGTAGAATCACTTCTCCTCTCAGCCAATCAGGTGACAGGCCTTAGGATCCGCTTCCTGATTGGCTGGGCGGAGAATCAGGAAGACAATAGCAAAAAATAATTTGCTATTGTTACACAATAGCCAATGGATGGGCACTGCGCCCCGAGCCAACCCTTTTTTGAAGCCAATTAGAGTCTCAGGCTCTAATCATGTGCTTCTAAAAAAAACAAAAAAATTTGGAATCCATGCATCCAGTGCCCTGCATGTAGATTAGGGGCCGGGCGCATGGATTAGGGGTACGGTGCCCCTGCTCCCTGGACCGCCACTGCCTGAGTCCATCTCGATCGAGCAATGATGCAGGAGAGTGTCAGCTGCCCAGGACTCTCCCTCCTCATTGGCTGAGATTGCAGGCGTCTCGTTGCTGTCAATCAAAGTCAGTGAGCCAATGAAGAGAGAGAGGGGGGTGGGGGCAGAACCACGACACCAAGTGTCTGAATGGACACACAGAGCAGCAGGCCGGCTTGGATGCCCCCACACTCAGCAGGAGGCAGGGGCCAGGAGTGCTACCGTGGGACCCGAGAATAGGAGGATCTGGGCTGCTCTGTGCTAAATCATTGCACAGAGCAGGTACTGTAAGTATAACATGTTTGTTATTTTTAAAGAAAAAAAAATGAGATTTTGGTATCACTTCAAGCCTCTACCCAAGAGATAACTGGGGAATGATTAAAGTAAGAATGTATAAAAAATGTATTGCGTTTAATACAAATAATAAGTGTAACAAAAAAAAACAGTGAGTCCATAAGTCACCAACGTGACATAAATTATGTAAACAGGTGTCTTGAATATTGAGTCACCAACAAAATCCTCCACCTTGTGATAAACCACCACCAATATACCAGAGAGCATTGACCACCTATTACTGGGGGTCAAAGAAGGCTCTTGTATCTCAAATGCTCCATCACCATTTGTTGGTCAACATAGGGAAGATGGGGGAGATCATTCCAGGCAGGCAGTAGGGATATTGCAAATCCACTCATCCAAATGGCATACTCCAGCAAGAGATAAAATGCCACAATAGTGTAAAATCGTAACAACAGGGATTTTTTTTAAAAGTAATGCACTTACATGCCAGCAGATAAAAAATGGCATGTGTATAATGGGCACAGTAACGTCCATGTGCTCTCATCCAAACGTAATGACAGGAAACAACACCTCTTGCCGACCGGTTTCGTCACTACAAGGACTTCTTCCAGGGCGTAACGTCCCAGAAGAGGTCCTTGTAGTGACAAAACCTGTCATGCTGAGGTATGCCATTTGGTGCGTCCACTTTGAATAAGGGGATTTGTGATTTCCCTACTAGCTGCCTGGAATTATTTCCCCCATCTTCCGTATGCTGACCAATAAATGGTTATGGAGCATTTGAGATACCTGAGCCTTCTTTGACCCCCTGTAATAGGTGGTCAATGCTCTCTGGTAAGAGCACATCCCTAAATTGGTGGTGGTTTATCACAAGGTGGAGGATTTTGTTGGTGACTCAACGATCAAGACACCTGTTCACATTATTTATGTCACGTTGGTGACTTATGGACTCACTGTTTTTTTTGTAACAATAATTATTTGAATTAAGCGCAACACATTTTTTATACCTTCTTATTTGTGTCAATATCTCACTAGAGTGGTGCAGCTGTTTATTTCACTATTGTTATCACAAGTGCAGTTTATGTCTGTTTTTTAATGATTAACCTCCTTAGCGGTAATCCCGAGTGTGGCTCGGGATGGATTTTCAGTACCAAAAGCGGTAACCCCGAGCCACACTCGGGATCACATCGCAGGATCCAGGCAAAGTTACTTACCTTTTCCCCAGGATCCTGCGATGTATCCCCGCTGTGTGTGCGAGCCGTCCTCCACCAGATCTATTACAGTGCCGAGCTCCATTCCCTGCAAACGTTGCGACGCACGGAGACGGAGCACGGCGCCAAATACAAAAAGTGAAAAACACATACAGTACACTGTAATCTTACAGATTACATTACTGTATCACATTATTTTACATCCCTTTTGTCCCTAGTGGTTTGTCCAGTGCCCTGTATGCAGTTTTATATTATAAATACTGTTCTTTCTGCCTGGAAACCTAACATTGTCTATAGCAACCAAAACTGTCCCTTTACATCAAAAGCAGTTTTAGACCAGCTATAAAACAGCGATAATAAATTAGAATCACTTGCAGAATTGAGCGATAGTGATTTGTGGGGAGATCCGTCATAAAACACTGAAAGTAATGATAGCAACAATTCTGCAACTGAGCAAATTTCAGTGTTTTTGATTTGATTACATTATTGAATCATTTTTATTATTATTATATTATTATTTGTTATAATTATTTATAGTTATTTGTATATATTGTAATTTATGATTTCATGTTTCAAACTTTATCATACCCGGGATGTCTACTAGTTTCTTGTTTGGACAGATTTAAAGAGGAGTTCCTCCCAGGGGGGCCGTCAAAAAAAAAAAAAAAAAATTAAAAGTCAGCAGCTACAAATACTGCAGCTGCTGACTTTTAATTGGACACTTACCTGTCCCTGGGTCCAGCGATGCGGGGGATCGAAGCCCCGCTCATCCCCCCCCTCCGCTCGTCGGCGCTGGCATTTCAACTGTGGGCGCCGCGCGCCGTGATTGGCCGCTCAATCACCTGGGACCTGTAATGGGTCCCAGATGATTGACAGGAGGGAGGGAGCAGAGCGGAGCCCTTCCTGTGCCGAGGGGGAAGTGATGTCACCAGCCCAGGCAAAGGAAGGGGCAGACTACAAGGGACCACCTAGCAACAGGCATTTAGAGGTAAGTGAAAAAAAAAATATCCACTTTTTTTTGTTTTGTTTTTTAGAATTTTTGAGGTATTTTTGTTTTTTTGGGTGGAACCCCACTTTAAGTGTATTATTCCTAAGAATTACAGGCCTACAATATAAAACGCCAAATTTACATGCAAAACATTGTACCGCTTTGAGCATCAAACATCTGATATAATAATACCGTCAGGGAGGTTAAAGTAAGCCTGTATTAAAAATAAAACCTGAAAATTATTTTATAATAAACATTTAATATAGTTTTTCTCATTGGCACTCTTAATGAGCTTTTGAAAAAGAAAGTCCAGCGCCGCCTGCATGCTTTATAGTATCCAATGTATAACTGACTAAGCTAGACTGCCATATCTCTGTTAGCTGACATGAGTGGCTCACTCTTCCAGTCTCTATAGACTGATCTTCTTGGCACTCAGGTATGTTTCATATTTGTATGTAAAATAAGAATTTTAAAAAATCAGTTTTATTTGATTAAAAATTATTTGATTAAAAATTAGTATTAGTAATTTACTGAGCATATGCAAAAGATATATAAGTTCCAGTTAAAAATAAGTGTCAAAATGATAAGGAGATTTGGGATGGCCAAAGCTATATGCAAAGCCCATATTTCCCAGTAAAGAAAAAATTAGCCCCGTCTCCGAGCTTGTTTAGTCATTGAGGTTGCCCAACAAATTTAAAGGGGCAGCCTCAAGGCAGAACCAGTAGGGCGAGTTGGACTTTCAGAGGAGATGTGAAGGTTTGCATATAACTACATCTGCCTGTATATAGTTCGTTTTTACAGGTACGTTATTTTTCATTATATATTCAGTTTTAATTTCCCAAGACTGTGACAGGTTTACCATAATATGAAAATTGCACTTGTACTCACAAATGTTTGAGCAAATAAACACTGACTGACACATAGAAATGAAAAATGCATCAGTTGAAATGTTTATTATCTAGAGGTTCCAAGAGCTATCAGCTCTGTATTCTATAGTACCATGAACATGAAATATTAATCAATAAATCGTGACACTTTTCACATAAAGAAATCAGCATTAGATTGTCAGAAGCTGTGTTTCCCTAATGTGAGAAAAGTTTCACCTTATAAAAAGTTTCAAACATTTTTTTCACCTAACTAAAAGTTTCACCTAAACAATTATAGGTATTTTGTCCTTCCAAAAATAGCTCTTCAATGCACAACAGATCACTAATAAATCAAAATGACAGATTATTGGATTCATTTTGCCAATTTTGAAAAATGATTTTCACGAGGAACAATTCATAGATCTAAGAATTCTCTGCAAAGGTGTTTTGTGCTATAGACTTGGCAACTTGTATAGTGTTAAGTGCCAAATCTCCAGATTACTCGACAAAATCAGCGTAAATGGAAAAATGAAGGGTAATTTTTGCTTGGCCTCTGAATGTCCCTCAATACTGTGATATAGTTTCAAATGAGGTCTAAATTCAGTTGCAATTTGATTTTAAAAGGTTTTAAAAATATTTATATTATATTATTTTATTATATTATTATATATTATTTAAAATTTTGAAAACAATGCACATACCTTAAACTGTTGTCAAAATCACATACTGACAAATTACTTCCTTTTTGGGAGTTTTTTTTTGTACTCCACATCACAAACAAATGCCTTCAATAATAAACACCAGTAGGTAGAAATGATTTAGGAAGAGCAATTTAAGCACTTTTTCATCCTTGTAAATAGAAAATAATTGGCACACAAATATAAATACATTGGAAAGAGCCTGCATAATAATTTTATGTAATTATGTGTATATAGCCTTAGCCTTACATTTATACATCTCTACAAATACTCTTTTTACTCCTTTTTTTTTAGCATTGTGACTTTGCACGTGCCAATTAACAAATGTAAGACATATATATTAGAAAATAATTTTTTATTTCCCCTTGCCACCTTGGACTCGCTGACACTTACATCACCCAACTGGTGTGATATAGTTTGCTTCTCTCCCAGGGGGGCGGTACGGCGAGGTAGAGGCCTCCAATTATTAGTCGATCGTCCAGCTTAACTGAAATTCTGTGCAAGCATTTGCTATGAGAATTGTGTAAAATATGAAAGTATAGAAAATTTGATAAATTTATGACACTATGTTATCAATATATGTATTATATTTATTTTGTTTTAATTGAATAATTGATGTTTTGTCTTATGTGATACAGGCTTCACAGATCCTGATGAAGAGGGTCTAGTGATCCACGAAACGCATTGTGTATTCGCCAGGATCCCACCATGTGTCCAGCATGCAAGACATTATTATTATCACCCAAAACCAAAAGTGTTTTGTCAGAAATATTAATTGAAGACTGAAGAGTGTGGATAACCGAGGCATGGCTTGAAGGAAAAAATACATTTGTGTTATTCTGTGCATATACAATATATATATATATATATATATATATATATATATATATATATATATATATATATATATAGTATATATTCAATGCGAATACTGAATCATAACAGCCTTAATGAGGCTTAGGAAATTATTGTGTACTTAAATGATATATTTACTATTTTTATGTGACTTAAACTATTTTTAATTTTATAAAGTGTAAGTCTTAAATATGCAAATTGTCACCTGAAAAGTCCCAATGTTAGAAGAGTATGTGTAGAGATTAATAGCCGGGATGCAATGAGCTATCTTGTGAGGCCAGCCCCATTGTTTGTTCTTATTTACATTTATACATACACATACGTGTTCACATTATTTTTCACAAATATATATATATAAGAATGTGATATATATATATATATAATGTATAAATTATTAAGACCCTGAAAATAGACACAGACAATAGCATCATATCATCTACCACTTATTCATAAGATTAAGAACATAAAGCCCACACAAAATTTCATATAGGCAGATTTATGATGCTACTTTGAAAAAAAAATATTTTTCAGTTTACCTATGCTGTAAATAAGCTGCTTATTCTGCAAAAAAGAAAATTAAATCTAATATTGTATTTTGTAAACTTAAAAAACAACATATTGCCTATTATTTAGTTGGTAACATATATTTTAAAATAATGTCAGGTGAATTCACTATTATACGTAATTCTTAGAGGACCTTCTAATTATTTTAAAATAAAACTTTTATCGTTTGCATTTTTGGTAATATTCACTTAAAAAGCAAAAAGAATTTTGATACGAACAGAAAACAATGTGCAAAAAAAAAAGAAAAGATAGAAGAGATGCTATAATAAAGTTAGAATAACCTTTTTGATTACCATAGGACTGGAATATTTCATTATTGTGAGGCATTTAAAATAAATCTAAACCCTTGTTTAAGCCTTGGAAAACATATTTAATTATTTTTGAAAAATCGCATTTTTTAAAATCAGTCCTTACACAGTATAGGCACAATAAAATATAAAAAAAACATTATAAAGCATGCTGATTTAGGTATTATTATTAGTAAATACTGTTGTACAGTTCAGGTGAAATAAAAATAAATATTACCATTATTTCTATGTATTTTTATACTGCCTGGGTAAAAATTAAGTGAAAACTAGATTTAAAGACATTTTAAAATGATGAATAAAAATTAGCCACACTCTCTTTATCTTCAAAAATATAAAATAGACACAGTTCTTAAATACAAAATACAATTTGGACAACATTTACATATACATGTTTGACAACTGGACGTTTTGTGGGATTATGTTTTTTAAAAGTTATAATAGGGAAAAGAGGAGCTTTTGAAAGACGAAGCTTGTCATTATATTATTTCCAAAATTCTGTTTATAAAGCTTGCTTACCAAGTGAAAAAATGTTTGTATGCCTATAAATAGCTCTCTTTTAGCAAATTATAAGGAAAGACAATTTGATATTTTTTTTTACACTGAATCACTAGAATTTTAATGGTTTTAGTCTTACAGTTTAATCATATTTAAAATGAGCATCAGCCATGGAGAGTCCAGGCAAAAAGAATTGTTCCAATTCAGAAAATAAATCCGAATAAAATGTTACCTTTGTTTGTGAGCAGAGGGTCTTGAAGTCGGCTCCTGAGTTGAAACACATGGAGGCTGAGAAAGCAGACTCCCAGTCCTGGGCTCTTTCCTTTGGAATTTGATAACATTAAAATAGATAAGAAAGTGGTTTATTAACCTCGGAGCTTCTGGGGGCTTTCACAAAACTCCTCTACGTTATCCAAACTCAATTCACTTCTACTCTTTCTATTCATTGATACAGGAGACATTTTTGAGATTCTAGAGGTTTTTGTAGATGAGAAAAATCTTACCCAAATTGTAACTGTAGTTGATAAATGTTTCCCGCTAACATATTTGAAGCACAGATACGGCCATAATATTTAGATAAGCTGCTTTGTTAAAGGTAAATTTAGAAATGATTGTCAACCAGTCTATATAAATTCAGCTGCTTCAGTGATTAACAGGAATTAGCAAAATTGAGAATTTTCATTTCCCCTAAAATTTCAAAAATTGGGAGTTGAAATGACACCTTTTTTTGAAAAAATGCTTTGGAGTCTATAGGGAATGCAAACTGGAGGTAATTTTCTTGTGGTTTGCAAGGGTGCAATGGGCTTCTGATGGCTCTTGTGGGCTTCTTTCAACTATCTTGGACGTGTTCCTATGTCTTATTATTTTCTGCATGTTTTAAAGAAAAAAAAAAAAAGAAATTCATTAAAAAACGTAACTGCCACAAATACACTTCACCACTTCAAAAATACACATCCTCTAAATTAAGAAAAATGAGTAGCCTTTTTTTCAAGCAGGTTTTGCCTAAGTAGTTCAGTTAGCTAAATTGAGAGTTGTAGTTTGCAAAATTTACAGAAATCTCCTCCTTGTCCTCAATAACCTAACGCTTAAAAGCGGTGTTCCGCCTGGGGGAAAAAAAATTTAAAAGTCAGCAGCTACAAATACTGTAGCTGTTGATTTTTTTAATATATGGACACTTACCAGTCCAGGGAGCCCGTGATGTTGGCACCCCAGCCGATTTTTAGATCGGCTGTCAGGTGCTGCCACCGCCATTCGTCATAAGGGAAACTGAAGTGTGTTGCACTTTCCATTTGGCCCGGTGGGGGGGGGGGGGGGGGCACCGCCTTCTGGAAGTGGGGAAGGGTAACCGTCAAAAACAGGTACCGTTCCCTCTGCCCGCTAAAAGGTGCTAAATGTGGCACCAGAGGGGGGGAAGAAGCAGATAAGCGGAGGTTTTGCTTTTGGGTGAAACTCCTCTTTAACCACTTACAGACTGCCCGCCGCAGTTTTATGTCGGCTGTTTGAAGGAGAATATGGTTGTTATGGCAGCAGCTAGCTAGCCCGGTATCCTCTTCTTCAGCGGGCGGTCCGCTACAAGATAAAAGTGGTCTCTGTCACGGATTCCCTGCGAGATCACTTTTATCAATCCAGTGCCCTCCGCCACTTACTGGAGCCGTCGGTAGCGGCGGAGGAGATCGCGACTTGTCACTTGCTGGGTATGGAGACGAGTGAGGGGATGATGACCCCCACCCGTCTCCATACAACAGCTCTTAAAGGAGCATTTTTTTAAAATCATTTTTTAAATGACAATTTTTTTTTTAATTGCATTTTAGTGTAAATATGAGATCTGAGGTCTTTTTGACCCCAGATCTCATATTTAAGAGGTCCTGTCATGTGTTTTTCTATTACAAGGGATGTTTACATTCCTTGTAATAGGAATAAAAGTGACAATTAGTTTTTTTTAAAACAGTGTAAAAAAAAAAAAATTTAAGGATTAAATAAATAAGAAAAAAAAATGTTTTAAATGTGCCCCGTTCTGACGAGCTTGCACGCAGAAATGAACGCATATGTGAGTAGCGGCCGCATAGGAAAACGATGTTCAAACCACACATGTGGTATGAACATCGCTAGGTATCGCTGCGATCAGTAGAGTGAGAGCAATCATTCTAGCTCTAGACCTCCTCTGTAACTTAAAACATGCAACCTGTAGAATTTTTTAAATGTCGCCTATGGAGATTTTTAAGGGTAAAAGTTTGTCGCCATTCCACGAGCAGGCGCAATTTTGAAGCGTGACATGTTGGATATCAATTTACTCAGCGTAACATTATCTTTCACAATATAAAAAAATTTGGGCTAACTTTACTGTTGTCTTATTTTTTAATTTAAAAAAGTGTATCTTTTCCAAAAAAAGTGCGCTTGTAAGACTGCTGCGCAAATATGGTGTGACAGAAAGTATTGCAATGACCACCATTTTATTCTCTAGGGTGTTATAAAAAAATTTATAATGTTTGGGGGGTTCTAAGTAATTTTCTAGCAAAAAAACCTGTTTTTAACTTCTAAACAACAAATTGCTTTTTGGATAGCATAGGGAAGGGTTAACACCCCTGTAACATTTGTTTTGCTGTGTGTGCCCCTATTCAGAAGATTTCACCTCACTTTCTGTCCCAATGACAATTGGATTTTGAAAATTTTGGGTTGTTGTGGAAACAAGCCTTGGTGATAAAGCATCAGTGGAGGTACCTTTTCCCCATAATAGCTCTTACAGGAGTGAATTTCCCTTCCTAGGGGTAGATTTCCTCTCACTTCCTGTTGTCTCCCTCCGTTTGTAAGTAGGAGTCGTTTGTAAGTCGGATGTTTGTAACTAGGGGACCCCCTGTACTTTGACATTAAATACCGTTGTTATGGCAGCAGATAGCTACCATAACCCAGGTATTTTCTTCAATGGCGGGCGGTCCGCTTTAAGATAAGAGTGGTTTCTGCGGCGGATTCACCGCAAGATCACTTTTATCGGCGGACGGAGAGGTGCCCACCCCCCTCCCGCCACGTCCCGTTCGTCTCCGCTGCTTACCAGAGCCGTCGGTAGTGATCTGATGTCGTCCCCTGAGAGGCAGCAAGTTGAGTGAGGGAATGATGGCCCCCACTCGACTCTATGCCATTGGATGACGGAAGCAACGTCATACGTCACTTTTGCCCAACGGTCTTAAAGGACAATTTTTTTAATTGGAAAAAATATATATATATTTATTTCATTGCATTTAAGTGTAAATGTGAGATCTGAGGTCTTTTTGACCCCAGATCTCACATTAAATAGGTCCCGTCGTGCTTTTTTTTCTATTATAAGGGATGTTTACATTCCTTGTAATAGGAATAAAAGAGATCTAATTTTTTTGTTAAAGGGACAGTGTAAAAATAAAAAAAAGTAAAATAAAAAAGAAAAAAAGATAAAAAATTAAAGCGCCCCGTCTCTCCGTGCTCGCACGCAGAAGCGAACGCATATGTAAGTCGCGCCTGCATATGTAAACGGTGTTCAAACCACACATGTGAGGTATCGCTGCGACCGTTAGAGCGAGAGCAATAATTCTAGCAGAAAACCTTCTTTGTAACTCAAAACTGGCAACCTGTAGAAATGTTTAACCACTTCAATATGGAGACCCCACATCTCTCCTCCAGGCTGGAAATCATGAGATCGGGAAAAAAAATTAATCGATCTCATGCTGACAGCCGCGATCGCGGCTTCGTTTATTTCCGGGTACCCGGGCGTGACATCATAACGTCGCACCCGGGCCTCTGACGGTCATAGAGATGACTGGTGATCATCTCTATCGTCCTCATCCGGCGCCGGACGATTCTTTCTCCAGGCCCCCGATGGCACGGGAGAGCCCCGGAGAGCCCCGGAGAAGCACCGGATGGCGGCGGGGGGACGTCCCCTCCCGTCGCCTATAAGAACGATCAAGCGGTGGAAATGCTGCTATGATCATTCTTATCGTGCACAGAATCGCCGGCTGCAAAGAATGATATCTGAATGATGCATCTAGCTGCAGGCATCATTCAGATATCCCCCCTAAAAGTAGAGGACGTCATTTTACTATAGGTATTGAAGTGGTTAAACATCGCCTATGGAGATTTTTGACGTCATTCCACGAGCGGCCGCAATTTTGGAGCATGACATGTTGGGTATCAATTTACATTTGATTAACATTATCTTTCACAATATAAAAAAAAGATTAACTTTACTGTTTTCTTATTTTTTAATTTGAAAAAGTGTATTTTTTCCGAAAAAAGAATTGCGTTTGTAAAACTGCTGCGCAAATACGGTGTGACATAAAGTATTGCAATGACTGCCATTTTATTCTCTAGGGTGTCTAAAAAATATATATATATAAAATGTTTGGGGTTTCTAAGTAATTTTCTAGCAAAAAAAAAAAATGCTTTTAATTTGTTAAAGCCAAGTGTAAACAATAGGCTTGGTCCGTAGCCTCCCTGGTGGTTTTCCCGAGTGTGGCTCGGGGTTACATTTCAGGACCATTAGCGGTAACCCCGAGCCACACTCGGGATTGCATCGCAGGATCCTGGTGTGGCTTTACTTACCTTGTTCCCGGGATCCTGCGATGTCCCCCGCAGTGTCCGAGGGCTCCGTCCTCCTCCGAAGCCTCTCCGTGCCAGGCTCCGTTCCCTGCGAGCGTTGCGACGCACGGGGGTGGAGCCTGGCGGCAAATTCAAAAAAATGTAAAAAGCATAACACATACAGTACTGTAATCTTACAGATTACAGTACTGTATGAAATTATTTCACATCCCATTTGTCCCCAGTGCTCTGGCCCATGTCCTGCATGCAGTTTTATATTGCATATACTGTTCTTTCTGCCTGGAAACTGGAGATTGTCCATAGCAACCAAAAAGTGTCCCTTTACGTCAAAAATGGCTTTAGACCAGCTAGAAAACAGCGATAATAAATTAGAACACTTGCAGAATTGAGCGATAGTGAATCGTGTGGAAATTTATTTTATTACTATTTATTTTTATTTTTTTTAATTATTATTTTTTTTTTATTATATTATAATTTATGTTTTTGTGTTTCAAACTTTATCATACCCGGGATATCTACTAGACTCTTGTTTGGACAGATTTAAGTGTGTTATTGTTAATAATTAAATACCTACAATATAAAACGCCAAATTTCATTGCAAAATAATTGTACCGCTTTCAGCACCTAAAATCAGAAAGAATCATACCGCCAGGGAGGTTAAGTGGTATACTGCAGTCAAGAGATGAAAAAAGAAAGGACAATTTACTTACCAGTAATTTTTTTTTTTAAATCCAGGACTTGCAGTAGTTAAGTAGTTATTCTATCCCACCCCCTTTTGCCTGTGATCTGGTGATCCTGGAACACGCTGGTTTGTGATGCTGGAAAACACACAGGGGGCTCCCTGCTGCCTCTAACCCAATTGATGGAAAAACAGTACTTAGAAATATTCAAAACACCAATCAGATTAAAATTTGCCTTTGATGTTTGTGACGAGTGATGCAGAACGCAGAGACAAAGGAAGTTTCATAGTACAGACTTCAGAAAGTACACTCTTACTTCTACTCCTACCTCGTAAACTGGCCATACATTATACAATTTTCTTGTTCAAGTTCCTTTAGCTTTACCTTCAACTATGTAGTGTACAGCCTCGTACACACGATCGGACTTTCCGATGGGAAACGTGTGATGTCAGGCTGTTGGCGGAAAGTCCGATCGTGTGTATGCTCCATCGGACAATTGTTGTCGGATTTTCCGCGGGCAAATGTTGGATCGCAGGTTTTAAAATTTTCCGTGGACAAATGTGTGTTGTCGGATTTTCTGAGCGTGTGTACACAAGTCCGTCAGACAAAAGTCCAAAGTACAAACACGCATGCTCAGAAGCAAGGATGAGCTGGAAGCGGTCGGTCTTGTAAACTAGCGTTCGTAATGGAGAATTAACATTCGGGATGCGGCAAATTATGAAATCTCTAAATGCAGCGCACAATTCTCTTCTTTAATGAGATAATAATGAAGCTGCTTTGCTGGTGATACTGATTGAGTTATTGCAAACGAATTTTCAAAGGCTTTTTTTTCGAGTGATATCAAGAATAATATTATTATGCTTTTTTTTTTATTTGGGCAAGTTACCACAACATCATTATCCCGTAGTTTTCAAGATCAAAGGTACAACTATTTTGGTGTTCCTTGTCAATTTTACATTGTATTTTTTTAAATATAACTGCCTACTCCCAAACTGTCATTTGAAGTAAAACACATAGCCAAGTTTTATTCTCCACAATTTTCTTATTGTGCATTAAAAAAAGAAAACAAATAAAATTAGGCATGCTATCTGCCTTTACAACTTAACCAAAAAGTGCATTCTATGCACCCAAATATATAGAACATAACTAATCAAATCGTTATTATTCAACCAAAAAATAATGTCAAAGCAATAACTCCAAGGCCAATAATAAATAACACGTTATTTCCTCCGGTTCCGCAACATGGCTGGTTGACGAACGAAACGAACTGAAAAGCACGAAATGAAAAGTGCGAAATGAAAAGTGTGAAATGAAAAGTGCGAATCAACACTCACCAAACTTCAATTAACACGAAATTAGCAGAAGGAACCCAAAGGGTGGCGCTAAAGAGCTGAAAAACAACATAATACGTCACTACGTTAGTATTTGTTGTTCGACAATTGTGTGGCTGTGTGTATGCAAGACAAGTTTGGGCCAACGCCCTTCGGACAAAAGTTCACGGTTTTGATGGCCAACAATCTGATCGTGTGTACGAGGCTTTAAGGGACTGCCTGATTGCATACAAATTTAAAGTTTTTAGGTTTGACCTCATTTTATTTGGTTTTGGTAAATCTAAAGGAATATTGTACAAGAAAATGGTATAATGTAGGGCCAGCTTTACCACACCTGCAGCGTTTTTTTTAACCTTTGATAATATTAAAGTAAAGCCCTTTGACCATGTGGAGTCCTTGAACTCTAGACCCAAACTGTACCTAAACTTCATAATCAGCACTAAGCACCTTCTCCCTATTATATATTTGTTGCATTCTTTTATTTAATGATTATAAAGTATTACAAAACAGAGAAAACGTATACGAAGCATTTACAATAAGTAACAACAGTGTATAAACAGATGTGATAACAGTAAAAAATTATTCAAAGTATTATTAATAAAATGAAATAAGAAAATGTTATGATAAATATATCACAACCTGAGATTATACAACATGTGATGACACTGCAATGTACAAATAAGGAACAAAAAAAATGATTGGGATGGTGATAAGCTGTATTTATGTGTAATAGAAGCAAGGAAGAAAAGGAAAAGGAATGAAAAAAAGAAGAGGAGGAGGGGGGGGGGGGGTAGTGGTGGTGGGGGAGATTGAAGGGAAGGAAAGGAGGAGGGATAAAGGATTAGGGGTGGGAATATTGTTGTTGTTATTATTATTATTATTATGCCATTATATTTTAACAGCCTGGAGCCAGCACCTCCAAGGATAATAGAGGCTCCGCTAGGGTGCTTAGTCCCAGGGGAGGGAAGGCCTTATTATCAACTTGAACAAATGTAATTTTTTTAAACTTTTGAGTAGAGTACAGAAAGGTTAGAAACTCTGTAGGATTATTCTCTGTACACCTTAGAGCAACTTTTCTCAACAAGGGTTTAACTGAACCAAAAGGTTCCTCTAGAGCGGTGATGGCGAACCTTGGCACCCCAGATGTTTTGGAACTACATTTCCTATGATGCTCATGCACTCTGCTGTCTAGTTGAGCATCATGGGAAATGTGGTTCCAAAACATCTGGGATGCCAAGGTTTGCCATCACTGCTCTAGAGGTTGCTAAGGTTCCTTGTGCAGTCATCAGTGGCATATTATCTCCTGCCTACACTGACTATTATGTAAGGGGGACACAGCAAGTCACTTTCTTATCTTTCATGTTACCGAAAATAATTTTGTGATATAGGACATTGACAATGGTTTGTACTGCTTATTAGACATGTGTGGTTCGTTTCATTCCGAATTATTATTCTCACAAATTTTTCGTTATTCTGAGATTCAGATACATCCGAATAACCCAATTATAGTATAAATGAAATTTACTGAATGCTTCAAATAATGAAACAAAATTTGTCCAAATTTCCGAAATTCAAATTGAAATTTGAATCAAATTTTACATTGAATTCCATTTGAATTTGAACTGTAAACATATTTCTGAAATTAAAGACGGTGTGTGTTATTAATATTATTTCGAAATAATGCTGTTTTTGTTAAGCCAAAGGTGATTTAAAGAGTCATTGTAATCATTTGATGAAGATTTTTCTTTTGTTTGTTCACTTTGCCTCATTTGAATCGAAAAAAAAAAATACATTTTCGATTCAACCGATTCTAAATTTATTGATTCCAACGAATCGAAAAAATCAGTAATTTCAAAGAAAAAAGACATAAAATGAATTCCGAATACGAATTCTGAATACGAATCCCGTATATGAATTGAACGAATCAACCTAATTTAATGAAACTAAATAACTAGATCAATGAACCTAAACAAAATGAAACAATTGTTTTCGTCATGCACATGTCTACTGTTTATGCCTCTGTACTGCATAATATCATAATTTTTAGTTGGGGTTCTTTGGGACCTAAAAATTATTTCACTGATTGATCTGGGATGAAAAGGTTAAGAAAGGTGACATTAGAGAGATTTCCCTTCACTTGCTCTATTGGTGAGGTTTTACCATTAAAGGTATTTCCACTTTAGTTTCTATTAGTTGAATGGGATTTTTCTTGTAGCTATTTACCATTCTCTTATCCGTCTTCTTCCTTTTTGCTACAATACACCAAAATAAAGCATTGTGCAATCAGCCAATCTGTGCATCTGTAAAGTGTTCCCATTGATTTTTAGAACAAATACAGCTGCCATTGAGAGGCTGGTAGAATCGGGTAGGACATATTCAAACAAGAAGACCAACAAGACCTTTGAATAATTCTCAATACAGAAGATTGCACATGGTTTTACGTTCTCTGAACTCTTATTGTGTCCATCAAAATGTGAAAAAGATCAGGAGAATGTTGAGCTTAAATGTTTAACCATTTAGTACTCTATATATATATATATAAAAAAAAAGTTATATGTAGCACCCTCTTGTGTGATAGAGAAGGTAAAATGTTAGGCTTGGCTGTGTTTAATCTGGGTCAGGGTGAGTGATCCAGGGAGGCTGGATTACTCATCAGGTAGCACATCTGGTACCTCCCGCTGCTTGCAGGAACCTAGGAGAAGTTTTCAGAAAAATGGGAGGGAGGTTAGGAGGAGTTGCCTGGAGTATTGAGGAGGGCCCCAGCAGGGGGTTGGCCCCTCCTAAATACTCAGAGTCAGGCCAGCAGGGGCAGAGTGAGTTTGGGTGGAAACTGGATATGGAGTGCTAAGGAGGCTGTCCGAGGCCCTCGAGGTTAGCCCCCTAGTCTAGGGGGGTTGACCTCAGCCTGGGGCTCGGGTGCTGGGAGGATCCTTTCAAGACACGCACAGGTGTCCTGTCCAGAGGCACGGGAACAAGAGTGAGGACAGCAGGAGCCAGCTAGCACGTCCAGGAGATCTCCAGGGAGAAGACAGCCAGGTGGCTGATGAGTTTGGCAGTCTGGGAGGACTGTGGGAAGTAGCCAGCATGGCTAGTGTAAGGGGCAGCTGCAGCCAGGCGGGCTGGCAGTGCCTGAAGAGGTGGTGCTGGGATCAGTAGCCACAGGAATGTAGCTGGACACTGGATTTTTTCTCTACACACCAAAGGGGCCTGTGGTCCCTGCCAGTAAAGGGCTTTTGCTTAATCTGGATGAGTGCATTGCCAGATTTACTAAACAGTGTTCCAGCTGGGTCCCAGTTGTTTCTGCAAGCAAGTGATGTGCTGGAGGAAGAGGAGCATATATAGAGAGTGTAGTAGTATAGTTAAATTATCCCTGAAGAGACTTTTGTGCCAGTCAAGTGGGCATCCAATAACACCCCTACCCCCATCCAAGTTTATTAACCCCAAAATAAAATACAAAACAAAATCGGAGGACTGTTTTTCTGTCTCAAGTGTGCCTGTGAAAATTTGGTGTGCCTAGCTGTGTAGGGTGGGGGATCCCTATTCACCAGCGGCTCCTACGGGGATGCTCTATATATATATATATGATTTCTTGGCCATTTTTCAGAGAATATGAATGACAACACAAAAACATTTCTTGCACTTATGGTTGTTTTGCTGAAGCCATTTATTACCAATCAACTGTGTTTGCTCTTTTTAATCATAATCACAACAGAAACTACCCAAATGATCCTGATCAAAAGTTTACATACCCTGGTGATTTTGGCCTGATAACATGCACACAAGTTGACACAAAGGGGTTTGAATGGCTATTAAAGGTAACCATTCTCACCTGTGATCTGTTTGCTTGTAACTAGTGTCTGTGTATAAAAGGTCAATGATTTTCTGGACTCCTGACAGACCCTTGGATCTTTCATCCAGTGCTGCAGTGACGTTTCTGGATTCTGAGTCATGGGGAGAGCAAAAGAATTGTCAAAGGATCTGCGAGAAAAGGTAGTTGAACTGTATAAAACAGGAAAGGGATATAAAAAGATATCCAAGAAATTGAGAATGCCAATCAGCAGTGTTCAAACTCTAATCAAGAAGTGGAAAATGAGGGGTTCTGTTGAAACCAAACCACGGTCATGTAGACCAACTAAAATTTTAGTCACAACTTCCAGGAAAATTGTTCGGGATGCAAAGAAAAACCTACAAATAACTTCAGGAGAAATACAGGACTCTCTGAAAACATGTGGTGTGGCTGTTTCAAGATGCACAATAGGGAGGCACTTAAAGAAAGATGGGCTGCATGGTTGAGTTGCCAGAAGAAAGCCATTACTACGCAAATGCCACAAAGTATCCAGCTTACAATATGCCAAACAGCACAGAAACAAGCCTCAAACCTTCTGGCACAAAGTCATTTGGAGTGATGAGACCAAAATTGAGCCTTTTGGCCACAACCATAAACACTGCATTTGGAGAGGAGTCAACAAGGCCTTTGATGAAAGGTACACCATTCCTACTGTGAAACACGGAGGTGGATCGCTGATGTTTTGGGGATGTGTGAGCTACAAAGGCACAGGAAATTTGGTCAAAATTGATGGCAAGATGTATGCAGTATGTTATCAAAAAATACTGGAGGAACATTTGCATTCATCAGCCAGGAAGCTGCGCATGGGACGTACTTGGACATTCCATCATCACAATGATCCAAAACACAAGGCCAAGTCGACCTGTCATTGGCTACAGCAGAATAAAGTGAAGGTTTCTGGAGTGGCCATCTCAGTCTCCTGACCTCAATATCATTAAGCCACTCTGGGGAGATCTCAAACATGCAGTTCATGCAAGACAGCCCAAGAATTTACAGGAACTGGAGGCTTTTTGCCAAGAGCTTTACCATCTGAGAAGATAAAGAGCCTCATCCACAAATACCACAAAATACTTTAAGCTGTCATTGATGTTAAATGAGGCAGTACACGATATTTTGATCCGGGTCATTTGGGTAGTTTCTGTTGTGATTATGATTTAAAAAGAGTAAACACAGTTGATTGATAATAAATGGCTTCAGCCAAACACTAACCATGAGAGAAAGAAAGGTTTTTGTGTTATCATTCATATTCTTTGAAAAATGGCCAAGAAATCATAAATTCTGCCAGGGTGTGTAAACTTATGAGCACAACTGCATATATATATATATATATATATATATATATATATATATATATATATATATATATATATTAGATAAAGATTTTGCCTTTACATATACTTTAGGCTATGAGATGAAAATCAACCCTTCTTCACCTTATCAGCCTTTGTCTGACCATTGATCAGGCAAGCTGGAAACACAACCCAGCTCAGTATTAATTTCCTAGGAGGTAAAAATGTTCTGAAGGCCTCTTCACCACTCCACTTTGGAGATATTTGGTTCCAGCAAAGATGAAGCTGTCCCCTGTAAATATTAAATCAATATTAAATGATCGGCTCACCCTTCTCCCTGGGACATCCAATGGAGTGCATGACTCTTCCACACCAAAGACATAAGTGTAGAAAAAGATGGATCAGCACATTTGTTTGTCATGTATAAATTAAAGTGGTTGTTAAGCCACTATAGTATAATCATGCCACCCCCTTTGTTAAATAACATTATGTATCCCAGTGTCTTTGCTATATAAAAAAGATGCTAACTTCTACCTTATAACAGAGCGTCTCCCGGCGCTCACATGACTCCTTGGCTCTCTCCTTTCCCCAGCTGACAGCTATAGCGGGAGGGGCCAAGAACTCCCACTGACATCAGCCGGGGAGGAGGGAAGGAGAGAGAGCTGAGCGGTCACACGAGCACCGGGAGACGTTCTGCTATAAGGTAGAAGTCAGCTTCTGTTTTATATAGCAAAAGCACTGGGATACATAATGTTATTTTACAGAGGGGATGGTATGATCATAATATAGTTATGATTGCAGCAAGAGGGGAGAGCTGAGGGGTGGACAGAGCTGACAGGCAGGGAGGGGAGGGGAGGAGGGAGGAGGGCAGAGGAGAGACAGGAGAGCTGCAGATGATGGAGGCACGTAAACTGACCACGGTGTCACAGCTCAGCAGCCATGATAAACCGTGGTGAGTTTATAGGGGCAGAACCAGGCCGGATCAGCCAGGTTTTTTAGGTGATACAGGGGGCCAAATTACATAGCACAAGCACTGTGCTGTATAATGTCCTTCAAGTAACAGGCTCCCCCTTTTTTTAGGGTAACAACCTCTTTAAGTGAATTTTTAAGCTATCCAGTCAGATGTGCTGATCCATCTTTTTCCATGTTTTTCTTTAGTAGAGTAGGGGAAGATTAGAAACCCTGTAGTATTTTTGTTTCTGTCTGTGTCCCTGTTGCAGATTTTCCCTCACTTCCTGTATAGTGAAACACCACTGTCAGTGGAACAGGAAGTGAGGGGAAAACTCTCTATATGGGGCTCTGCATAGCAGTAAAAACCCAACAAGATATCTGAACCTATCCCATGCCATCCAAAATTAGAAAAACATTTTTGGCTTCATATTCTTTGCCTACGTAAATGAAGAAATTCCCGAAGTGAGATAGCTAGCTCCTCCTTCCCTCTTTCCTCCTGGGTAATCTTGGAGTGTGCATCTGTGCAGTGGCGGCTGGTAAAGCAGTGCATGTCTGAGTAGTGGTGGCAAATAAATGATTGTACATCTGTGCAGAGGCAGGGAGTCATTAGAAGAATCAATGCAGTTTTGGCAAGTGATTGGGCATGTCTGTGCAGTGGCAGTAATTTAGGGCTGGTTCACATGTAGGGTTGAGACACTTTTTTACTGCGCCTTAAATGTTCTCCCTTTAGCTGCAGAGGCAGCGGCTGGGGGTGCACACCTGCCAAGACCGCAATGCTTTGCAGTTGTGGCAGGAATGATCCCCCTGTTGCATTCAGCCAACAATTCAAGTAAATGGGGCTGTGCTTAATTTGCTGTGGTGAGACATTTAGGTGGGTAAAACAGGCAGTGAGGTGCCAACAATTTTCCACCTGTCAAATGTCTGAGTAAAGCGATCAAAGCATGGATCAATTTTCAGAAGAGCAGCATTCCTTGTTGCTAGTGTAAACGAGGCCCTTAATGAGTGTGACCTGGTGCGGTGGTGATGGGTGAATTAGTGCCTGTTGATGCAATGGTTGCATGCAGGGGTCATGTGCATCACTGCAGTGGAAGTGCATGAATAAGTGCACGCTGGAGCAGTGGTGGTGAGCAAATGAATGTTGGTTGGTGCAGACCAGACTCCCATTCAGACAGCTCCCATTCACATTCACTTGGTAAGGAGAAGAGCATTCCCGTTGATGGTGCTCTGCCCGATCCCAAGGTTTCATGCACATTATTATCTATGGATGTTTTTACTGGGTCTTTTCAAAATGAGTGCTCATCAAGCTTTAAGCAGCACTTTAAGTTTATTCAGTCAAAATAATTGTATGTAATTTTAGCATGCCTTAAAAACTATTTGGCACACCTTGAGGCTGGGTTCACACTGAAGCACGGAGCGGCTCCCAGCAGGGGTCCGGTGCGTTCCGTTTCAGGTCCGATTTCAGTCCGAATTTTTGGCTGAATTCGGACCTGAAACGGACCAGAAGACGCACAGGACTCCTGTGCAATTCGCTCCGCAGCTGCCACAGAGAGCCGGGTCACAATCTCCTGACAAGCGAATTAGATGCGGAGAAACCCATGGATGCGAATTGGATGCCGGGAAATTGGATGTGGGTTTCCCCGCATCCAATTCGCAATAGTGTGAACTCAACCTGAAGTGTAATTGTGGCCAGGCTGTGAACATGCAAATATTTGCATATTCTCAACAAACAGTAAACAAGCTTTAAAACAAGCCCTTTAGGACCTCTTTAGCTGCACACACTGTGGAGAAATTGATCATCAAATTTCAAAGCACAGTGGTGTAGTGGGTAGCACTCTCGCCTAGCAGAAAAAAGGGTCGCTGGTTCGAATCCCAAACACGACACTACCTGCCTGGAGTTTGCATGTTCTCCCTGTGCCTGCGTGGGTTTCCTCCGTGTACTCCGGTTTCCTCCCACACTGCAAAGACATGCTGGTAGGTTAATTGGCTTCTGTCCAAAACAAATTGTCCCTAGAATATGAATGTGAGTTGGGGACCCTTGGATTGTGGGCTCCTTGAGGGTAGGGACCGTTGTGAGTGTGCGATGTATGTGTGGAGTGCTGCGTAAATTGACAGTGCTATATGGGTACCATAAATAATATATAATAGAGGAGCATCTTAATGAGACACAATGTACAGGGATAGAGATGATTGTAGACACGCACCCACACTCACTCAGGTTGAACTGGATGGACTGGTGTCTTTATTCAACCTTACTATGTAACTATGTAACGTCTTCCAAGTCCTTCTCTCAGAATCTCAGCTCCCCCTGTTCCTCACTTCCTTGCAGTGATTCAGCAGCTTAGCCCCTGCTACTCCCCTCTCCCATCAGCAACTTGGCTCCCCCCTGCTCCCCTCTCCCAAGAGCGACTCTGACACCTTTCAACCTTCTAATATCTAAAGCAAACACAGAACTGGTGCTCTTTGAGAAGATAGCAGGGTGAGCTAAGCTGTCCAGCATGAGCAACGCCAGTGTATCTGCTGTGAAATTTCAGAATCCATTCCTCCTAAGTACTTTCAGTTGCAGAGGTCAGTTGAGGTTTGTTTTAAAGCTCACTTACTGCTTCTTAACAATATGTAAATACTAGAATGTCCATAGCCTGAAAAATTATTCACTTTTAGTACCTTTACAGCTTGATGAATGGACATCCACAATCACACATTCCTAAGCATTTTCTGACCCCCAATGTTCATGCCTGCGCTCCCCTGCACTGTGCACAAATGACAGCTCAGTTGACTCCAGGAGATGAATTGAGCCTATTATTAGTTAAGTAAATTCTGTGTAGTTGGTCAAGATATGCAGTTAGATTGCCTGTGTTTGCATAATGAAGATATTCTCCGGTTTCCCCCCCTGTGCAAGGTCAGTTTAAGTACAGTATTTTATTGTCTTTTTGGAGGTTTTAGAGGTGACCACCAAAGCACAACATCATTAACTTGCATTACATTTAACAAGCACTCTCCATGGGATGTACAGGACTGGGGGAAAGATGGTCTATTTATTCCGGATGCATGATAGTATGCCCTTAAAACTGGCTACTTTTAGACCAGTTTATATTTTGCATTCTCAGATACGGATACAGAACCAAGATCCTGGTCTGGCTTCAAGCTTCACACCTAGAGGGGAGGTAAAGGTTTAACAAAACCCAGTGATAGATCACCAGATAACCATGCTAACACAGCAGGTAACACCCAGTTACAACACATCTCTATTGACATACACTTACCTTATCAGACTAATCTGCTGTGTAAGCAGATCCCAGAAGGTATGTGATTGATACCATTGCATTTTAACTTGTAATCAGAGCGGAGGCACAGCCAAAATTAATATGCACTTCTCCTTATCTGACTCCTAGCTCTGGGCATCAACATGAGGACACAGGAGAAAACACAGGTCTCTATGTGCCCTTCTCACAGGTACAGAGAATATATATATATTTTTTTTTTTAGGTTTTTCTGGCCAGAAATAAAATAAGATTAGGTTCATGTGCATGCACAATCCAACTTGCTTTTCTGTGTGTTTGGCCAGCCCTCCCATAATCATAAAAACGATGGCAATCCAATCATTTGTGTGTATGCTATGTATCTAGGCCCAAAGCCTGCTTTTCAATGGGTTACAACTGGAATTGGTGAGCTTGGAGCTAGGGTTTAAAGTGTATCTAAAAAAAGGAACAGGTAAGTAGGTAGATGTTAAACTGGAATGCACAGTTGAGATGAGAAGTAATAGGCCAAGTTCACAGGTTGAACTAGATGGACTGGTCTCTTTATTCAGCCTTACAAACTATGTAACTATATGTAGGTAAAGTTGTGCTAGTGGAGTGTAAGTGCTAGTGGAGTAAAATGTTTTAGCCCCATTTATCACAATGCATCTATAAATATTGAATCTAAAGAAGCCTGTATTGACCATGGGAGTGTGACCTTTCTTGATTAGTGGAATCCTACTCGGAGCCAAATGTTTTTTGATAGTTTTGGCTCTAGTGATCCATGGTTGTGGGGGGATAAATCGGGTTGGAGGAGTGGATCTTGCTGTAGGATGTGCCAATAATTAGAGAGGATTTTCTGAATCAAGATGTGATCGGTGTTGTGTCTTGTAATAAAATTGCATTAGGAAAATGATCTGGTGGATTCCAGTGTTTATTGGTCTGAGACATGGGGCATGTGGAATGGTTTTGACTTACTCAAGTGCTTCCTCGATGAGTCAGTAAGGGTCATTTTTGGCCCTAAATCTTGATTTGAATATCTGGAATTGTGCAGTGAATGTAGCGTCCGTGGCACAATTCCATCGCTTGAACTGACTAAATGGCATATTCCTGAGCCATGATTTGTGGTGACACCTGTTAAATTCAAGATATCTCTTACTGTCAATTCTTCTGAAAAAAGTTAGTGGTGGTGATTGTACCATCTCCATTACCCGTAAGGGTGATATCAAGGTAGTCCATGGTGGTTGGATGTGTCTGGTAGGTGAAGGCGAGGCCCCAAGAGCTAAAACTATCAAAAACCTTTTGGCTCCAAGCAGAAATCCACTAATCAAGAAAAATCAAACTTCCATGGTCAACACAGGCTGCTTTACATGCCATATTTCTAGATGCCTTTCACGCACTAATAAAGAAGAATACATTACAACTAAGAATGAGCTAAGGTTTGGCCAAAACTGTCACATGATAGCTGACTGCCAGCCTAAGTAACTGCAGCTGTGGAATTCTCCCCCCCCCCCGGTGCCACCTATAACAAGGGGCAGGGATGTTGGTGACATCATTGACCTAATGTGGCCACATGGCTATATTTGGGCAATGACATTATCCAAAAATGGCCATGTGGCTATATAAGGTCAATGATGTCACCAGTATCAACTGTCATTTATGTGCAGCTGTGGAGCAGACAGTTGATTGGGTCGGCAGCTCATCCCTAATTGCGACTAACCAGTCCATAGATGTGGTGGCTGCACTTTTTATCAGGCTTATTTCTGCTTTTTTTGTCCTGGGATGCTGGTGTTAACTAACTTCTTGCCCTGGGGTGACAATGCTCACAACATGCTGTACTGTACCTATGAAGGAACCACATTTTCTCCCAGTACAGGAACTGTGTTTAAGGAAAGGAGGCTGTTAGTGCAAGGCCAATCAGCTCAGGGGAATGTCAATGGTATTGACCTAATATGGCCAACAGGTATTAATTTCAAATATTGAATAGACCTACCACCACTTCTAGAGAATTCACCTTCTATTCCTGTTAAAATGACAACTAAAATTTTTTATTTTTTATTACTTCCATGTCAGTGGTAATGGTCAACAGGATGAATAGAAAGGGTGTATCTCCACACCGGGGAGAGTAATTAAAATGTAAGAGGTTCTAACCCCTCCCTACGCTATAAACAAATAAAACATAACATTTTGGCTCAAAACTAACGTTTAATCTGCTTTTATTTTGCCTTGTTTCCACTTTTATTGCACACACTATATTACCAAAAGTATTAGGACACCTGCCTTTACACGCACATGAACTTTAATGTCATCCTAGTCTTAGTCCGTAGGGTTCAATATTGATTTGGCCCACCCTTTGCAGCTATAACAGCCTCAACTCTTCTAGGAAGGCTGTCCACAAGTTTTACAAGTGTGTCTATTGGAATGTTTGACCATTCTTCCAGAAGCGCATTTTTTTTTTTTAATTCCTTTATTTTATTATAAAGAAGGCATAGATACAAGTCCAGTATAAAACAGGTCATACATTTTCATACATTAACATGTTTTGGAAACGGTAGATTGAGACCGTAGACCCAGATCAGGTTATCCACCAAACAAGTGGGGTAATACATGTGTGTTCCAGCCAACTATACATCATTCCTAAACATAATGAAGCAAGGTAGCCTACACATGGGCCTCCTTGCATAAGCCTTGAACAGATCTTAAACAGTATTGATATATACTGTAATGCTTAAAATATTTTAAGACAGATGTGTCTAATGCTGTAAGCGTATGTATTTCCAGCTCACCGTGAATAGCATATTCTCATTAATTCGTTAACGCCGTCGCCACGGCTACCTGGTGAGCTTATCAGTACAGAAGAACAGAAGAAGGAGGATATAGTAAGGAATAAGAGGAAAAGTGGGGAGAAAGGAAGACAAGAAGGGCTTAAGGATGTGGGGGAGAAGAGATCAAAGAAGGGGGTTGGAAGGGAATGGCTGCGACACCGCCCCCCATCGAACCCACTTGCCAGACCCCAAGGGGGCAGGTACAAATACCAGTTTTAGTAATACCTACAGGGATGCCCTCTCAAGTAGGTTGGGTTTGCGCTTGTGCCAACTCCTGTAGATAAGTGTTAGTACCAACCAAATATCTCCAGGGTCTCCACTTGTCTATAAATTGTTCCTCCTTGTTTTGTAGGGTTGCAGTCAGTTCCTCCATACGTAGGATACAGTTTACTTTCGAATACCACAGGACCCTGGTAGGTGGGAGGGGTTCCTGCCATAACACGGGAATACAGGCTCTCGCTGCGTTCAGGAGTTGCATTGTCAAAGTTTTCTTGTATTTACGAGTAGGTCTGGTGGTTAGGTGTAGAAGGCATGCAGCTGGGTTATCTTTAAGTTCGACCGAGGTCAAACTTTGAATGGTCGAAGTCACCTCCTCCCAAAAGGGTCTCAGGACCGGATACGACCAAAAGATATGTAGCATATTTCCCACCTCTGTGCCACACCTCCAACATCTATCCGACAGCGTAGGATTCATTTTGTGTAACATATATGGGACTCTATACCACCTGGCCAGGATTTTGTATCCCAATTCTTGATAATGGCTCGCAATCGAGGACTTGTGAGCCAAAGCCAAGATCTTCTCCCTTTGTTGAGTGGTAAACTGAGTCTCCAGGTCTCTTTCCCACTTCAATAGAAACTCTGGCGTCTTGTCCTCCCCCTGAGTAGTGAGGAGGCTATATAAAAATGAAAGTGTGTGTCTTATCGGTTCCCCAGATTTACACAGGGATTCCAGAGGAGTGTGACCCCGTGGGACATAGGGAGCTTTCTGAAGAGTCTGCAGTAAGTGTCTAAGCTGGATGGTACTGAGGCTGTCTAACGGAGGTTCTGTGAGTCTAGAGATGGTGGCAGGAGATGGAAGCTCCCCCTGGGGCCAAATCTCACCCAGAGATTGTTTCTCGTAAGAAATTAATTGTCTCAATCTACGACTTGTAAGTCCGGGAGTAAAATCTGGGTTACCTATGATAGGTGTCAGGGGGGAAGGTAACGGTGATATGTCCGTATTACGGAATATTTTCCTCACTACCTGAAGGGTAGCTCCTATTAGCGGGTGAGTTTTCTGGTCTTCTGGGAGTGGAGACAAGAGCCACAGGGACGGGAGCAAGGGGATAGGGGAGTCCTCAATTTCCATTCCCACCCATTGTTTTGAATCCTTGTTGCAATGCCAATCCACAATCCTGGCAAGGTGTACAGCTCGGTAATACCGGGAGATGTCTGGGAAACCGATGCCCCCCCTCTCCTTGGGTCTGGACAGTGTTTGCATGTTTATTCTGGGGGATTTGTGGGACCAGATAAACTCCCTCACGATGGACTGTATTTGCTTAAAGAAGGACACTGGTAACTTTATCTGTAATGTTTGAAGTATATATAAAACCCGGGGTAGGGCCGTCATTTTCAGGGCATTGCATCGCCCAAACCAGGTCAAAGTGAGTTTGTGCCAAGTCTGAAGGTCTATTTTAAGTCTCTGGAGTAAGGGTTGGAAGTTACATGTGTACAGGTGTGCCAAGTCCGGAGTGATGTCCACCCCCAGGTAGCGAATAGATTTCTCCGCCCATCGAAACGGTAATGATTTGCTCATATTTACTGCTTCCGTGGCTGGTATTGTGATATTCAGCACTGCGGACTTGGCACAGTTGACCTTGAAATTTGAAACTTCGCCATACAACCGTAGAGCTGCCAAGATGTTAGGTAACGAGATTCGTGGGTTGGAGACGAAGAAAATCAGATCGTCGGCGAAGGCCGCGATTTTGTGGTGCCCAGAGGGCTTTGTGATCCCAGTTATATTAGGATTCCTACGAACCCTACACAGGAACGGCTCAAGAGTCAAAATAAAAACCAGTGGAACAGGGGACACCCTTGTCTCGTCCCGTTAGAAATGTCAAAAAAGTCCGACCGCCACTCATTGACCCTTACCGCCGCCGAGGGAGCCGAGTAGAGAGACGATATCCAGCCTCTCATGTTTGGGCCAACCCCAATATGTTCCAGAGAGGCCCGCATAAAATGCCAGGCCACCCTGTCAAAAGCCTTTTCTGCATCTGTAGAAAGTAGCAGAAAAGGCTTCTTGATTGACCGCGCTTCGTGTATAAGGTTGAGGACTCTTATGGTATTGTCCCTCGTCTCCCTCTGCGGCACGAACTCTGCCTGGTCAAAGTGGATCAAATGTGGGATATGTGGCAGTATTCTGTTAGCCAGAATTTTGGAGAACAATTTAAGATCAACGTTTAGTAGAGCAATCGGGCGGTAATTACTGCAGTGGCTAGAATCTTTCCCCTCTTTTGGGATCAAAGAAATAAATGCCCGTAGGGAGTCTACCATATTGATGCCACCCTCTTTTAATGTGTTGTAGGCTTTCAGAAAGTGTGTCGATAAATTAGACCCAAAGGTCTGGTAGTAAGTCAGGGTGAAGCCATCCGGCCCGGGCACCTTCCTAGGCTTCGTTTGAGCCAAGGCTAGTGAGAGTTCTTCAGGGGTGATGTCTGCCTCAAAGGAGTCGCCTACATCAGCTGGTAAAGTAGGCATACCCGAAGACCTGATGTATTCACCCGCTGCCACCTCCCTCTCTGACAAAAGTCCAGCAGGTTCCCCCTTGTGTAAGTTATATAATTGTTGATAGTATGCAGCGAATTCATTAGCTATATCCCTGGAGGTGTGGACTGTAGATCCCTGTGAGGTCACTATAGAGGGAATGTAGGTGCGTTGTCTCGGGCCACGAAGTAGTCTGGCCAGCATGGTACCTGGCTTGTTAGAGAATTCAAACATGGACCTTCTAGCCCAGGCCAGATTTTGTACCGTTTTATGGTACAGGAGGTCTTTCAATTCACCCCTAGCTTTCAATAAAGCCTTGAGGTGTGTTTCCGCTAAAGACTTCTTGTGAAGTAGCTCGAGAGTCCGCACCTGGGAGATCAACAGGTCAATCTGTTTAGACCTCTCTCTTTTTTTTGCTGCCCCAATCCTGATTAATTCCCCTCTTATTACACATTTATGGGCCTCCCAAACTGTCATTGGAGACAGCGAGGGATCTATGTTTTCTGAGAAGTAATTGGTCATTGTCCTGCTTATCTCCTCACGTACCTCGGGGATTTGTAGTAGTGACTCGTTTAGTTTCCAAGTTGGAGGGGACCTGAGTTCTGTATCCCAGCAAAGGGTCACATGCGTGGGAGCATGGTCAGAGAGGGAAATGCAGTCAATCTGGGATGCGGTGACATACGGTAGATCTTTATGTTGGATCTGAAAGAAATCTATCCTGGAGTATGTACCATGCACCGCAGAAAAGTAGGTGAAATCCCTCTCCCCAGGGTGCATGATCCTCCAGGGGTCAACCAACTGTAGGTTGTTCAATTCTACCTTGAGTTTTTTAAGGTATGAAAAAGACAAACGAGATGCCCCTCTCGATACGTCTAATAATGGTTCTGGAGCAAAATTGAAATCTCCGCCCATCAGGAACAAACCCTCCCGGAAATCCAAGATTAAGGGAATGAGAGATCGCAAAAAAGGTGGTCAGAATTAGGGAAATAGACGTTTACCAGGGTCACTGTGGCATTTCTGATTTTGCCTTTTAAGAGCAAGAATCGGCTAAGTGGGTCAGCTCTTTCTTCTAATAGCGTCCACGGTAGTGATCTGGCTATCAATATGCTGACCCCCTTTGATTTCGATAGTGGGGAGGGAGCATGGTATACATTGGGGAAGTCCCTGTTAAGGAGTCTGGGGACTGCCGACTGTTTGAAATGCGTTTCCTGGATGAGCGCCACCTGTGTGTGAGTTGTTTTGAGATCTGAAAGCAGTCTGGAGCGCTTTTCCGGTGTAGCTAGGCCCCTGACATTAAGGGAGGTAAATTTTATCTCCCCTCCAGAGTGTGAACCTGGAGGCCTTCCTGGGGGGGCCATGTCGTGCACCAATATCCAATCGGGGGAGGATAAAAATAAATCAGAGAGGTATAGGGAAGGGATAAAAGGGGGGAGGGGTAATGAAGAGAAAAAAAAAAGGGGGGTGGAAAGATGGGGTAGAAAAGAAAGGGAAGACCAGATATAAGGGAAGGACAGAGAGCAGGAAAAGGGAGGAAATGGAGATGAAAAAGGGTGAAGGAAAATACTAGGAAGGATAAATTAATTATCCAACTGTTGCTATACCAAGCCTTGCGCAAATATGCGCTTCCTATTAGTGGGTGTGGAAGACTAGACTCTGCGACACAACGGGAGACGGGTCGTCGGGAGAGAACCGGCATGATGAGCAATACCTGACTATTACCGTTATAAACAGAAGACAAAATAAACATCCATAAACAATTTTGATTCTACACTGTAGAATCTTCAGGTTGTATGAATGCAGCCCCCTACAAAGAAATGTATATCAACTAAGAGGTCTATGTGAACCAACATTCCAAATACAATATAAGTATTGCAACTATCGCTCTTGACAAGAAGCAAGAGGGTAAAAAACTAAACACGACTCCGTGCCCTTTTTTTTTTTGAATTAGGGCCCCCCCTACTCCTCCACCTCATGTCCCACGCAAAAAAGGGAAAAAAAGAAAAATAACAAAGGGTGTCAAAACTGCCCTTAATAAACTGTGGAGCAATGAGGCGGAGGTGCGGCGAGACCCCCCCGCAACATTTAAATCAAAACACTAATCCAAGGCACTTCATCTTTTCACGGAGGAGTATATAGTCCCTCCAACATACTTATGATAAACCCCTGAAGCACTTTATGTCCTACTCAGAAAACTCAGTGGGTTTTTGTGTGTTCAAAAAAGGATATCAGTGTGGTCTAGAATTTCTGGGGACCACAGGAGTCTCCTTCTTGCTTCTCAGTGGGCAGCCTTCTGTGCCAGTGGGATCGATTAAGACTCCGGCGAGGTAGGATTGTCTCTTGGAGTTATCCTGGATCTTGAGCGCCATTGTCGTCTGCTGGCTCGTTGACGTAGATCGCGAGCTGTTGAAGGTGATCGGGAAGTCCAACCAGTTGGGTATCGAGAACCCGGGGATCGCCAGGAACCTGAACAAGTCCGGAAGTTGGTCTGGCCAATGCAGCACAAAAGAATTGTTCCCTTTCAGTACAATCAGGTGGAAGGGGTGACCCCATCTGTAGGTGGCTCCTGTCGTTTTGATTGCTTCCAGTAATGGTCGTATTTGGCCTCTCATGCGCAGGGTGAGCCGCGATAGATCAGGGAAAAGTTGCACCGACGCCCCATCAAAGTCCAAGGGGCCCTGGGACAATGCCCTTCTCAGAATCTCTTCTTTAATTGTGTAATAGTGAACTCTCGCCAATATGTCTCTCGGTGCGAGATCATCTCCTCCCCTAGGACCCTGCACGCGGTGCACGCGGTCTAGTTCCAATTCCGCTGTAGGGGGTTTGTCCAGTAGTCGATTGAATATGGCCACAATCGTTGCTCTGAGATCACCTCCTGAAGTGGCTTCAGGCAGGCCGCGCACTCTGATGTTGTTTCTCCTGCTGCGATTTTCGCCATCATCTATTGAAAGTTGCATCAGGATCAGGCGCCTTTTATAGTCCACATGAGCCTTTTCCATGTCTGACATTCTTGACTCCAGCAGGGAAGCAGATGTTTCTACCTCTGATACCCTGGAGTCTACAGTATCTATTCTCTGCTTTAGATCATGAATCTCTTTAGACAGGGTATTCACAATAGTAGCTGCAGATTCAGTGATGTCCTGTTTAATGGGGAGGAGGGCGAGTATCCCTTTCCAGCATTCAGGGAATGATTGCTCCTGGGTGTTAGCAGACTGTATGGATGAGCAGCTATCAGCCCCTGGGATTTCTGGGGACAGGATCGGGGAGTCTGGTCTGTTAGGAAGAGACCCATTACCTTGTGGGGCATTAGGGAGCCCCTTGCCTGTCTTCTTGAGCGATGCCGTGCCCGCATTGCCAGTGCGTGGCGGCGCCATCTTGGACTCCGGGGCCTGTGACGGAGTTGCCGAATTCCGTAAAAAATAGGCTGCAATGTCCACGGTTCTGTTAGCTGCGGGTGATCCCGGAGGTCTGTCCGTCATGGACATGTAGTTTTGAAGCCGGTACGTACGCTAGATCCGGTTCTCAGCCTAAACGATGCACGGAGCTCCCAGGAAAAGCAGCCTCACAGCGCCATTGCCAAGCCACGCCCCCCAGAAGCGCATTTGTGAGGTCAGGCACTGATGTGGACGAGAAGGCCTGGCTCGCAGTCTCCGTTCTAATTCATCCCAAAGGCGATGAACCTTTGGGATGAATCTCTATGGAGAGCAAAAAAAATCTCAAGAAATTCTTTAACTATGTAAACAGTAAAAAAGGGAGGACAGACCATATTGGCCCCATAAAGAATGAGGAAGGACATCTGGTTACAAAGGATGGGGAGATGGTGAAGATATTAAATTTATTCTTCTTCACGAGGAAATCGGGGGGGCTTCAGTAACCAAAACTGCAGTGTTTATCCTCGTGACACATCACAGGTAGAACCTTCATGGCTAACATAGGACAGAATTACAATTAGACTTGGGAAACTTAACATTAATAAATCACCGGGACTGGATGGCTTGCACTCAAGGGTACTCAGGGAACTCAGTCAAGTAATTGCCAGACCATTGTTCCTAATTTTTACTGACAGTCTACTGACTGGAATGGTACCAGTAGATTGGAGAAAAGCCAATGTAGCACCAATATTTAAAAAGGGCCCAAAATACATCCCTGGGAATTACAGACCAGTTAGCCTAACATCAATAGTATGCAAGCTCTTGGAGGGGATGATAAGGGACTATATACAAGATTTTACTAATGAAAGTGGGATCATTAGCAGTAATCAGCATGGATTCATGAAGAATCGTTCTTGCCAAACCAATCTATTAAAGAGGGAGTCCCGCAAAAAAAAAAAATATTTCAATGTCAGCAGCTACAAATACTGCAGCTGCTGACTTTTAAAATAAGGACACTTACCTGTCTCAGGGTCCAGCAATGTCGGCACCTGAGGCCGAATTGTCGCTCGGCTCTTGGGTGCTGCCGCCGTCATCTTCTGTAAGGGAATCAGGAAATGAAGCCTTGCGGCTTCATTTCCCGGTTCCCTACTGCGCATGCGCGAGTCGCGCTGCGCAATCAGGACGGTCCCTGCTGTCTTTGGGACCCGTGTGTGTGGGTCCCAAAGACGGGGGGACGGGAAGTGGCGTAGACTCCCGTGGGAGTCTACACCCGGCTGTGGGTGCAAATACCTGTATTAGAGAGGTATTTGCACCCCCCTCCCCCCTGAAAGGTGCCAAATGTGACACCGGAGGGGGGAGGGTTCCAAAAAGCGGAGGTTCAATTTTTGTGTGAACCTCCGCTTTAACCTTCTATGAGGAGGTGAGTTGCCATCTAGATAAAGGAAGGCCCGTAGACGTGGTGTATCTGGATTTTGCAAAAACATTTGACACAGTTCCCCATAAACCTTTACTGTACAAAATAAGGTCAGTTGGCATGGATCATAGGGTGAGTATATGGATTGAAAACTGGCTACAAGGGCGAGTTCAGAGGATGGTGATAAATGGGGAGTACTCGGAATGGTCAGGAGTGGGTAGTGGGGTCCCACAGAGTTCAGGGAGGATGGGATAAACAGTTCAATCTCTGTATTTGCGGACGATACTAAGCTAAGCAGGGCAATAACTTCTCTGCAGTATGTGGAAACCTTGGAAGAAAAACTGAACAAATTAATGGGGTGGGCAACTACATGGCAAAAGAGGTTTAATGTAGAACAATTTAAAATAAAGCATTCGGGTGGCAAAAATATGAATGCAATCTATACACTAGGGGAGAACCTCTGGGGGAATCTAGGATGGAAAGGACCTGGGGGTCCTAGTAGATGATAGGCTCAGCAATGGCATGCAATGTCAAGCTGTTGCTAACAAAGCAAACAGAATATTGGCATGCATTAAAAAAGGGATCAACTCCAGGGATAAAGCGATAATTCTCCCAATCTACAAGACTCTGGTCCAGCCACACCTGGAGTATGCTGTCCAGTTCTGGGCACCAGTCCTCAGGAAGGATGTACTGGAAATGGAGCGAGTACAAAGAAGGGCAACAAAGCTAATAAAGGGTATGGAGGATATTAGTTATGAGGAAAGGTTGCGAGCACTGAACGTATCCTCTCTGGAGAAGAGACGCTTGAGAAGGGATATGATTTCAATTTACAAATACCATACTGGTAACCCCACAATAGGGATAAAACTTTTTCGTGGAAGGGAGTTTTTAATTTAATTTCTTTTTATTAATATCAGTGTAAAAACAAAGTTACATACTTTTCGTGGCAAATTGTATTTAAAGTGTATTTAGCAAAGACAATAAAACAATATTACAAATGCAGGATAACAACACTGATAACTCGCTTATCTTCTGTGCACTGTGGTAACTACTATCATTCAATAAATATGTACGTAACAGCTACTTATAATGTGCTCGTTTTTTTTCTTTTTCTTTTTTTACTTACCCCTCTTATATTATTCCCCCCCCCCCTTACCCTCCCTAAACTTCCCAACCACCCTCTGACTATTCCCCACCTTACCCTCCCCCCCCTTGTTATCAGCGTAAAAGTTAAGTACGTTCACATTAGGACTCACATGCTATAACTATCTAAGCCCCGATGGGACCTGTTCCTACACCCGAGTTTATCCAGTTTGAGCCTTTATTTACCCCCCCCCCCTCATGAGGGGGTCCAGGGTACATTGATTCAGATTAGATGTTGGATATTCTGCTCCTGGAGCCAAGGCTTCCATATACCGATAAATTTACTGTAGTTCCCTTTTTTGGTGTATACTGTCCTTTCTGTCCAGACCAGGGAGTCCATTGTTTTAAGCCAATCCCCTATAGTTGGAGGGTTTGTTGAGAGCCAGTGTTGTGCTAGCAACTTTCTCGCTTGGTATAGACATCTCACTATGGCAGTGATTGTACTGGTGTTACCCATATTAGCTCCCGTGGAAGGGAGTTTAACAAGACACGTGGCCACTCATTTAAATTAGAAGAAAAGAGGTTTAACCTTAAACTACATAGAGGGTTCTTTACTGTAAGAGCGGCAAGGATGTGGAATTCCCTTCCACAGGTGGTGGTCTTAGCAGGGGGCATCGATAGTTTCAAAAAACTATTAGATAAGTACCTGTACGACCGCAACATACAGGGATATACAATGTAATACTGACATATAATCACACACATAGGTTGGACTTAATAGACTTGTGTCTTGTTTCAACCTCACCTACTATGTAACCATATAACCTTTTTTGTGCACTGGTGTGCAGTCACGTTGGAACAGGAAGGGGCCATTCCCAAACTGTTCCCACAAAGTTAGAAGCATGAAATCGGCCAAAATGTCTTGGTATGTGAAAGAATCATGTAAAAAGCCCCTTGTGTTTTGTAATCTAATATACCAACTGCGCCTTTTGTAATAATATGAATGAACCATCATGACTTCCACTGCGGTCAAACCTATTCTCGGAATGTATATCCTGTTTAGCCTTAGGCAATCAGCTAAGATATGTGACTAATGACCAGATGTCCTATCTAACCCCTGATAGATATATATCAGGTAACAAACCTGTATAACCCTAGACACGTATGCATTAAACTAACCACTCTTCCTCCTTTGTTCTATACTGTATACAACTACTTTCGCGCTCAATAAACTCAGACATATGAATGCACAACCTGCCTCTCGTTCATTCGGTGTCTCCAGATATGTGAGGGCTCTGTTGGTGTACCTACAAGAAGGGTAGTCATCCAGAATACCTACTATTTCCTTTCAGTATGCTGATGCCTTAATGCTGTGTACACACGATTGCACATTCCGACAACAAAACCGTTGATTTATTTCCAACGGATGTTGGCTTAAACTTGTCTTGCATACACACGGTCGCACAAATGTTGTCGGAAATTCCGATCGCCAAGAACGCGCTGACGTACAACAGGTACAACGGCACTATAAAAAGGAAGTTCAATACCAAGTGCGCCACCCTTTGGGCTCCTTCTGCTAATCTCGTGTTTATCTCGTGTTAGGAGACGTTTGGTGAGAGACGATTCGCGCTTTTCAGCCTCGTGCTTTTCAGTTCCTTACTGCTCTTCAGTTTGTGCTTGTGGGTTCATATCTGTTTTTTAGTGCGTGTTGTCAGTTCATATCAGTTTGAGACTGGGTTCATACTGCTGCGGTGCGGGAACGCTGCGAATCTACTGCGGGTTCCCGCATCACACCGACTCGCACGGCAGTTCACACTGCCACATGCGAACTGCTGGGGAGTGTCATACAATGTTAACGACACCCCCAGTTCAGCTTGCATATCGCACTGCGAACTGACAGTTCGGACATGAATTGGATCGCATAAGTGTGAACACCCATGCAATCCGATTCTGGTCCGAATAAAAAAAAGGGTCAGACAGACATTGCATGTGATTTTGTGATTTGAACAGCAGTGCGCTGCAAATCACATGCAATGTCTGCCATCGCAGCAGTGTGAACCCAGCCTGACAGTGCATTCTTGTCCGCTCGTTTCTGATTTTCAGCTCGCTCTTCTCAGACCTTTCTGATTTTCAGTGCGTGCTGTTTAGTTCGTTCTGACCAGCCGACCGTTTTGAAGCCATGTTGTGGGTACGTACTCATCGTAGAATTTGTGCTGTGCAGGTGCTTGGTGTTGGGGTTTTTACTTTGACCCAAGTCCAGTCCATGAACAGGGAGAGGAGGAGTTCATGGACGAAGAATTGGTTGCTCCAGCGTGACCAATTCCCTCACATGCCTTCCTTTGTTGCGGGAGATACAGGAATTTCAGGAATTATCTCAGGATGACGGACCCCGTTTTTCACCGTCTGTTGGCTTTGCTGTCTCCTTTTATATTATGAAGCAGGACACCTGCATGCAGCAAGCCATCACTCCCAAGCAGAGGCTCGTTGCCACATTGCAGTACTTGGCGACGGGGAGAAACCTGCAGGACATCAAGTTCTCAACAGGCATCTCCCCCCAGGCTCTGGGGATCATTATTCTAGAGACCTGTTCTGCCATCATTCAGGTCCTGCAGAAGGACTATATTAAGATAAGTTTTCCACTTTAACATCACATTTTATGTATTTAATGTTTGCTAATGTATTGTATTTATTTCATCATTCCCTAATTACCATGATTGTAATATGCTGTGAATGTCCTCTTTATCCTCATGCATGCTGGAAGTTTTTTAAGTTCCATTTTTGTCCTTCATGCATATTTGTCTTCACTAACCTCCCCAGCATGCTATCCTGGGCCCATACACACCTAGCCCAGTCACTTAAGAATGTATTTTGTCTGCTCCATTGTAGTGCTTACCTTAAACACCCCCTAAAATGTGTTTAAATGTTTTTTTGTCCTTAAATTCAGGCGGAGTGCAAAAGGTTTTTTTTTGGGGGCCCAAACTCATTTGAAACCCTCCCCCCCCAACCGCTAAGTCAACCGATACCGATCCTCTATCTGCTGACTTTGCCAAACCCATACACACTATATCTACCTCTTTTGAATACTTCCAAATGGTACTGTTTAAAGTTTTGTTCTCCTATTATCTTGATAGGTAATTGCAGAATGTAAAAATGTGCTTAAATTTGTACAGTGTGTATTCATATTTTTGTATTATGAAACTTCTTACCTGTCCAGTGGGCTGCCAATAGTGTAAGTAAGGAGAGGCTGGCCAAAGTAACACACATTATTTATGCATTCAGCTCTCAATGAAGTGGAGAGAGTTACCTGTCCAAAACATACCCCCCTAAAATTTTTACAATGGGCCATCAGAGGGTGTGAGGAATCTGATAAGTGGACTTTATACTGTTGTCTTTAAATACTCCTTAAAATAAATGTTATACTGATGTTGGCCAAGAATGTTTGTGTCTAATCTGCTTGCAATGTACAAAAGTACTATTTTTTTTCTTGTTTGACTCCACAGTTTCCTTCAAACCCACAGGAATGGCAGACTGTGGCATCCCACTTTGCCCAGCGGTGGGACTTTCCCAACTGCGGAGGGGCAATAGATGGGAAACACGTCCACATCGTCCCACCCCCCAACTCGGAGTCATACTATTATAACTATAAGGGGTTTAATAGTATTGTGCTGATGGCGGTGGTGTCGGCGACATTCGAGTTTTTGTATGTGGACGTGGGGAAGAATAGCTGGATGTCGGATGGTGGAGTCATCGCCCAGACGGAGTTTTACAGACGGCTCGAGAATGGTGGCTTGGGCTTGCCAACTGCGGAAGACAACGTGACTGGTCTTCCGTTTGTGTTCATCGCTGATGAAGCGTTTGGGCTAGGAGAACATCTGTTGAGGCCATTTCCCATGAGGACCCTCACGCCGGACCAGAGGGTTTTTAACTACCGACTGGCCAGAGCCAGAAGATGCTTTCCGCCTATTTCTAACACCAATCCACATGGCAGAATATAAACTGAACCATTGTGCTTGCCTGCAGCATTATGCACAATTTTCTACGTAAAAATGCTAGAAACTATGTGGCCTCAGTTTTGACTGAGGCCGGCTTTCCTGATCATTCAACCCTGATGGCACTTGAAGCTGGTTGTCCTGGCTTGCCCCCCAAAGCTCCCACGAAGTAAGACAAAAATATCTGGAGTACTTTACGGGTAGGAGGGCCATTGATATGCCAGCAAATGTGTGAAACACTTTTAAAATACATTTTTATTTTAAACTGAACTAATATTTCATTTCATTTACTGCTTGTCAGACGAGATTGAAATCAGGCCATCACTCTCAACCCTTCCTTCCACTGTTCTTTCCACTCTTCCTTCCACCTCAGCTGAGGCTTCCGATATCCAGCCTGGGCCTTCCACCCAGGAAGAAGTGGAGGAGCCCAGCTTGAGTCAGGTATAGCATTGTTTAACATATTTCTTGTCAAAAAATGAATGATGTTAACTAGATGTTATTATTGATCACTAATTTCTAATTTAACAAAGTGGTTTACATATCAATAGACAGTAGTAGACAAAAAATGATTGGGACAAGAATGAAAAATGCTGGGGTCAGAATGATAGTCTTTTCTATTTGTTAACATTCTATTTGCAACAGTCATGAGCTCTAAATTGTGTGTGATTGATGACCAAAAAACTAAAACTATGTCTCATTTTCATACACAGGAAAGTCATAGCTAGGAGGAGGCTGTTGAAGTGGCAGCCAGGAGGTGACGGGGGAAAGTGGCAGCCAGGAGGTGGAGGGGGAGAGTGGCAGCAAGAAGGTGGCCGGGCCCAGTAGCCTGACCGAGTTACAGGTTCCCCCCTCCACCTTCCAACAAAAAGGACCAGGAAGGGGAGGAACGTGGAGGAGTCAGAAGCTTTCTTTGATTCGGCAGGCTACTACGACCCTCAGAACCATACCCAATCTTCAATCTATGCCTGTATGGCAGCCAGTAAGATGCAGGAAATGGAGATGGGCCAATGCCTCATTTGTGAGGAAGTCCTCTTTCAGGCCCTAAATAAGGGGGTGAGGGGCGAACTCATAAACAAAAGTCATGTTTGTGAGTTGGACCATCCTCCTCCTCTTCCACTTCCTGCCACAACTCCAACACCACAGCCACAGCCTGGAAGAAAGCGTGCAAGGAAGTCTTGAGAGCGATGGCCTGGGTTTGGTCTGGTCTGGCAAAAGACGCAGGCTGTTGTAAGACCACAGCCTCGGGACATATACAGTATGTCATCTGCTGCTGTTCCTGATCTCTTGCAGTCCTGGACCGGGTTGTGCTCCCTATTAAATGGACTCCTCAGGCTACCAATTTTGCCTGTCAAATAATTGATGTGTGCCCTGGGGTACAAAGACTTCGCCAATTTCAACAGTTTATCCAGCATTGCCTTCCTCTTTATTTTGTTATGACCCCTAATAAATGTCTATTTTTGTTTGACAAATACTTGGCTATGTGTTTTACTTCAAAAAGAACAGTTTGTTTGTGAGTAGGCAGGTACATTTCAAAAATACAATGTCAAATTAACAAGGGACACCAACACCAACCAACCTCTTTGAGGTTAAAAAATACAAGATAATAATGGTGTTGTGGTAACTTGACACACAAAACAACAAAAAATATTATGGAGATCACTAGAAAAAAAAATTATAAACATTATTCTGGAGATCTGGCAAAAAAAATAAATAAAGATTATTCAGGAGATCACGAGAAATAAAAAAGAAATCCGTTTGTCAGAACTCTGTGTGAATATCAGCAGCAAAACAACTTCATTATTCTAGCACTATAAAGAAGATGAGAATGCGCTGCATTAAAAGATTAAAAAATTTGCACCGTTACTAATGTGCCATCGCCATTACGAACGCTAATTTTACCATTTTTGTTGCTAATTTTGTTGTCGGAAAATTTAAGATCCAGCTCTCAAACATTTGTTGTCGGAAATTCTGACAGCAAATGACTGATGGAGCCTACACACGGTCGGAATTTCCGACAACAAGCTCACATTGAACAGTCCGACCGTGTGTATGCTCCATAGGACATTTGCTGTCGGAATATCAGACAACAAATGTTTGAGATCTGGATCTCAAATTTTTCCGACAGCAAAACTTGTTGTCGGAAATTCCAAGCGTGTGTACACAATTCCGACGCACAAAATTCCACGCATACTCGGAATCAAGCAGAAGAGCCGCACTGGCTATTGTCGTATGTCTTGTACGTCACCGCATTCTTGACGTTCGGAATTTCTGACAACATTTGTGTGACTGTGTGTATGCAAGACAAGTTTGAGCCAATATCTGTTGGAAAAAAATCCACAGTTTTGTTGTCGGAATGTCTGATTGTTTATACGCGGCATAAGAGTTTGGGGTGGAGGAACTTAACTGGCCTACACAACCAGATAGAACACCTTTGGGATGATTTAGAGCGGAGAATGCGAGCCTGGCCTTCTCATCCGCATCAGTGCCTGACCTCACAAATGGTCAAACATTCCCATAGACACACTCCTTAACCTTGTGGACAGAACCTTGTGAACCTTTCCAGAAGAGTTTAAGCTGTTATAGCTGCAAAGGGTGGGCCAACTCAATATTGAACCCTATGGACTAAGATTGGGATACCATTAAAAATCGTGTGTGTGTAAAGGCAGGTGTCCCAATACCTTTGGTAATATAGTGTACCTTATATTACACCTAGTTATGTCATCACTGGGTCTCTGTGCTTCCTGAAAACATCACAGTACCCTGCCTCAGTACCCATCCCAGAAGCCCTCAATTCTGATGCAGTGGGCTGTGAGAAGTTATGCTCCTGTGATGGATGGATGTTAATTTGGAGGAGTGGGTGTTTCTAGGTAGGCTGCATTTGCATGTAGGTTACCCTAGGTGATGCCCACATTTAATGCTGATCTCCAAGAACTGAAATCCAAAGAATGAATGGGGTAAGTCAGGGGCAGTCAGTCTGCAAAGGAAGGAGCTGGATGATGCTGGATGTCCTCCAATCAGGAGGTGGGCACTATCTGATCTGCTGCTCACAGTGTGCAGTGAAATCAGAGTAAGCCATTTCAGTACAGGAGAGGAGCCTGTACATCTGTGCAAAACTGAAGAAAACACTTTTCCTCTGTGGCGCCAATATTGGTGGGAGGCTTGTAATAACGAAGGCTAAACACATTGACAAACAGGCCCCTGAGTTTTATTGCATGTGCATGACCTGTGGATTATACTCTGGAACTTCCTCATCAGCATTATCGTCTTCACCTTGGACTTCTGAGTGTCCTCTCTAGATCTTATGCCTTCTTATCTGGTTCTGCTCTCCCACTTCACTTTCAGTCCTTTCGTCTGCTGTGGTCTTCTGTCATGACACAGGCCAGCAGAGAGGAAAGGCATTATCCGAGCTGAGTCTAATCTCTTTATCAGAGGCCCAGGCTTCCACCCTCCACCTTTGGGACATTTCAGCAATCAGACTTCCCATCAGAAGTCCAGCATGGGGGGGGGGGGCCCACTTGTGCTGATCCTAATTTGTAAAGCTGCAAATGTACATCATAGTAGCAAAGGCCCTATTAGATGTGTCATAAACTTTTTCTAACCTTGTCATGGCCAACTGATGCAAAGCAGATACCATCCCAGGAATACTCCCAGACAAGAGGCAGATAAGAGCTTATATGACTCATGCCGAGGAGAAAACGCTCATTAAACTCATCATTTTAATGTATTGTATACAAATATGGTACTTTTTTTATTGAGCAATCAAAACTCTCCAAGTCAACTTTATAAAAGTCATAGAAATTTATTGATTGCATAGGTTTGTTAAACACATTTATTTATTACAGGTATTTAGTGCCAACAATTTGTGCAGCACTTTAAATTCCCATCAGTCCCTGTTCTCAAGGAGCTTACAATCTAAGGTCCCTATCTCGCATGTATACATATATATATTTTTTAAGCTCCACGCTGCTCTGCGCACACTGAAAACTAACACCAGGCACAATTAAAAAAAAGAGAGCACACAATAAGTGAAACCCATCCCAGAAGTGAAAAGTACACAGGGTGTCATGTTTATAGGAGAAAGAACCCATGCGCAAGACTACTGATGGCAACTGGGGTACTCGTGGTCCACCCAACCAAAAGAATAGAACCTCTTTCCTCAGGGGACCTGCCAAGGCAAGGTCCACCCAAGTACTAGGTGGGGCTCCCCCAAAAGGAGTCTCCATGGAGGGGGGAAACCTGACCATAAGGCCACGTGCCCTTTCCCCCAAGACTTTCAGGGCAAAATATGAGGACATACACCATACTAATCAGACATACATACACATACTTTGGCCAATTTAGACAGTAGCCAAATAACCTACCAGCATGTCTTTGGAGTGAAACCAGAGTACCAGGAGAAAACCCATCTAAGAAGAGAAAGAACATGCAAAGTCAATGCAGACAGCGTACTGACCGGGATCCAAACTGGGGACCCCGAGTGCAAGTGCTAACCATTAATATAATAAAATTCATTTCTTGGAACATATTACACAGGGGGCATAGGGTGTACCTATGGTCCTCCTCCTCCGAAGAGAAAGAACCACAACACAAGGCTCCTGATGGAAACAGGGAAACTCGTGGTCCACCTTATCAAAACAATAGAACACCATTCCTCAAGGTACCTGCCAAAGGAAGGTCCACTTAAGTGCAGCTCCTCCAAAAGCAGACCTCATGGGAGCGGGAGAATCTGACCATAAGGCAACATGCCCTTTCCCCCAAGACTTTCAGGGCAAGTCTGAGGACATACACCATACTAATCAAGCATACATAAACATTCTAGGACCAATTTAGAGAGCAGCCAATTAACCTACTAGCATGTCTTTGGAGTGAAACCAGAGTCCCCAGAGGAAACCCATGCAAGCACAGGGGGAACATGTAAAGTCAATGAAGATAGTGTGCTGATCAGGGATCCAAACTGGGAACCCCGAGGGCAAGTGCTAAAAAATAATACATTAAAATTAATATCTTGTTACATGTTATATTCAATTTATAGTCACTGGCCACATCTGTAAACATAATAGCTTGCTTTTGAACAATTCTAGAATTTTCACAAACTTGTACCAAAACGTTTCCTGGACTGCTTCTATTTCTTCAGGGTCAGAATGAGCAGTCTTCATCAAAAAGGTGGTTCTACAAAGTATTGGCTCAGAGGGGCTGAATACAAATGCACACCACACTTTTCACATATTTATTTGTAAAAAAAATTGAAAACCGTTTATCATTTTCCTTCCACTTCACAATTATGTGCCACTTTGTGTTGGTCATCATATAGAATCCCAATAAAATACATTTACGTTTTTGGTTGTAACATGACAAAATGTGGAACATTTCAAGGGGTATGAATACTTTTTTCAAGGCACTGTGTGTGTATATATATATATATATATATATAGATATATATATATATATATATATATATATATATATATAAATATATGTATATATATATATATATATATATATATATATATGGGTGGTGGGTTTAGACATCTGCAACTCTCTAGCACAGCGGGGTGGTAGACGTTATGGTTGATGGGTTGACTCGGTAGCTTCAAGGGGGACCACACATCTTTTTGGTATTAAAAGAAAAACTGCCGATATTTATTACCTGTAGGTCAGTTCATGGGAGATGTTCAAATCAATCGCCATTGGCCGGTGGAGTGCAATTATCATTAGTCATTCGTCTCTACCTGTTGCACATAATCCATCAGCTGATATCTGAACTATCAGGTAGTTTGGAGTTGCCAAATAGCAGTCAGTCACTGCAGTGGACAATATTTATGGAGCGGCACACATCTAAAAGAGAACTGGGGATGTTACATTTCAGAAAGTATTATAGAAGATACGAACATTCTTCAGCTATACTACAGTATATACAATGTAACATAATAGTTGCAGCTATAATAGGTTTGGGTCAGTTTTACTTCACTTGATTTATTTTTATAGCGCACCCCCTAAGGAACCACTGGTGAATTTGGTCCTATTTCCACATTCCGTGCACACACAACCAGGCACACACCATTTTCTTCATTCTTTCACTGGACCAGAAAACAGTCTAGGGGTTCTTTATTGCGTTTTTATTGGGATGAGCTTGGATAGGGGTGGGGAGCATAGGATCCCCGATAAACTGCATACTGAGCAATTTGAGGACTCCTCAACTTCTGGCTGCACTTCACAAACTGAGTGTCCCACAGGATTCCTAATGCTGCTGGTGACCTGTCCCCCCTTAAAGAGTCAAAAGCTACACACAGTCACTTCCTTCAGCATTGAGGGCATCTACTCACTTAGCCGCAGTTTCATCGGTTACATCCTTCTGATATCCAGCAGGCTCTTTCCAGTGAGGGAGATGTGGAATCACCACCAGAGGACAGTTGGACTCTTTCCCACCCACTTCCTTCTCCTCTAGCTCTCTTCAGTAAGCTTCCTCCTGACCCAAACTGATCCCTGGACACAGATCAATGAATAGGCCAGCCAAGCAAAACCTAGCTGTGTCTTCCTCAAAGCTCTCTCAAGGATCCTGCAGCAGGGGCAGAGCACCTGCACAGGTGTCTTCTCCACCAGGACTGGACCCAGGAACACTGCACTCTGCTGCCCAGGCCTCAGCCTATTTATGGGCTCTCTTCCCACCTTCTGGGCACACCTCCCCAGGGATTGGCTGGAGACAGTGGCGTAGCGTGGGTTGTCAGCACCCGGGGCAAGGCAGGTAATTTGCTCCCCCTAACCTGCGTACTTTTAGCACTCCCCGAGTCCCTTCAAAGACAATAGTACTGACCTACCTGATTCCTATACTGACCACTATACTGACCTACTTGATTTCAACACTGACCAACCTGATTCCTTTACTGACCATTACACACTACACTGACCACTATACTATACAGTCCACTACACTGACCACTATACTACATTGACCACTATACTATACTGTCCACTACACTACACTGACCACTATACTGTCCACTACACTGACCACTATACTGTCCACTACACTATACTTTCCACTATTCTGACCACTACACTGACCACTACACTATACTGACCACTACACTGTCCACTACACTACACTGACCACTATATTGTCCACTACACTGACCACTATACTATCCACTACACTATACTGTCCACTACACTATCCACTATACTGTCCACTGCACTATGCTGTCCACTACACTACACTGTTCACTATACTGACCACTACACTGAGAACTACACTGTCCACTACACTACACTGACCACTATACCACAGTGTCCACTACACTACACTGTCCACTATACTGTCCACTACACTGTCCACTACACTATACTGACCACTATACTAACCACTACACTACACTGAGAACTACACTACACTGACCACTATACTGTCCACTACACTGACCACTATACTATACTGTCCACTACACTACACTGACCACTATACTGACCACTATACTACACTGTCCACTACACTACACTGACCACTATACTGTCCACTACACCGATCACTATACTATACTGACAACTATACTGTCCACTACACTACACTGAGCGCTATACTGTCCACTACACTGACCACTATACTGTCTACTACACTACACTGACCACTATACTGTCCACTACACTGAGAACTACACTGTCCACTACACTACACTGATCACTATACTGTCCACTACACTACACTGTCCACTACTCTACACTGTCCACTATACTGTCCACTACACTATACTGACCACTACACTACACTAAGAACTACACTACACTGACCACTATACTGTCCACTACACTACACTGGACACTATACTGTCCACTACACTACACTGTCCACTACACTGCACTGTCCACTATACTGTCCACTACACTACACTGACCACTATACTGTCCACTATATTACACTGACCACCAAACTATGCTGTCCACTACACTACATTGACCACTATACTGTCCACTATACTACACTGGCCACTATACTATACTGTCCACTACACTATACTGTCCACTACACTACACTGACCACTATACTGTCCACTACACTACACTGACCACTATACTGTCTACTACACTACACTGACCACTATAATGTCTACTACACTACGCTCACCACTATACTGTCCACTACACTACACTGACCACTATACTGTCCACTTAACTACACTGACCACTATAATGCCTCATACACTACATTGACCACTATACTGTCCACTACACTACACTGACCGCTATACTGTCCACTACACTGACCGCTATACTGTCTACTACACTACACTGACCGCTACACAGTCCACTACACTGACCGCTATACTGTCTACTACACTACACTGACCGCTATACTGTCCACTACACTGACCGCTATACTGTCTACTACACTACACTGACCACTATACTGTCCATTACACTATACTTCCACTATACTACACTGTCCACTACACTATACTGACCACTACACTGACCACTATACTGTCTACTACACTACACTGACCACTATACTACACTGTACACTACGCTACACTGACCATTATACTGTCCTGGCTACAGTCTTCCTATACTGACACTACATATACGGCGCCTCTTTCTCTCCCCCTCAGTCCGTGTCCATCCATTCCTCACCTTCCCACCTGCATCGGTCCGGACTCCGGAGAATAGGAGGAGGAGGTGGAGGAAGAGGAGAAGACAGCAGCCCCGATGGCTCACACTTTACAGTGCCTGTCTCCCCGCGCTCCGGCCGCCATGTTCAGTGTTTTCCAGTGCACTGTGATTGGGCGAATGGGGGTCATGTGCGGAGGCGGGACTTCAGGAGCAACCGCGATCGCGGACAGGCCAGCCCCACGCCACACGTGACCCCCATACGCCCAATCACAGGGCGCCGGACACTGAACATGGTGGCCGGAGCGCAGGGGACACAGGAAATTAAAACTAGGAGGCAGTCAGTACTGACACTACTGGCATAAAATTTCGCCCCCCTAAATGTCGCGCCCGGGGCCACGGCACCCCTGCACCCCCAACGCTATGCCACTGGCTGGAGATCCATAAATGTTCAGGCTGCTTGTTCTCCTCTCCCTCCCACTATACTTCTGGAGGCCTCTAGAAGACAGAGGGAAGGAGGGCACTACATTTTAATAAGGTTTTAAACAATTATTTATATCTTTGTTTAATACAAATACACCTTTAAAACATGACAAAGGATTCCCAGAGCACTACAAATTACCTAATGAGACAGCAGGAATCATCTGCTTTCTGGTGGGTTGGCTTTCAGAGAAACCTCAGACTGAACTGTCTGATAGGGGATGGATTATTAGGGCACATTCACACCAGCTGGTGTGCATATTGGTGGGCATACCACATGCCCTGGTATGTTTTGTGCTCCGATGGTGCAATGAGTTGTAACAATGCATCACATTGTTTAATTTTTAATTTGTTTTGTTTACCTTTATTTTATATTAACCCCTTAACTCCGGTGCCTCCCAGGCCTTTAGGTGGTTTTTGATGCCAAGAGGCGGGGCAGGGTACATGATCATGTGACGGCCGTGATTGGTACCTCTCATCATCAAGGCCCACCCACTGAGAGGATGCATATTTGTGTACTCTAAGCGCAATTACAGCTGCAAGTCTTTTTGGGGATGTCTCTACCAGCTTTGCACATCTAGAGAGTGACATTTTTGCTCATTCTTCTTTGCAAAATAGCTCAAGCTCTGTCAGATTGGTTGGAGAGCGTCTGTGAACAGCAATTTTCAAGTCTTGCCACAGATCCTCAATTGGATTTAGGTCTGGACTTTGATTGGGCCATTCTAACACATGAATATGCTTTGATCTAAACTATTCCATTGTAGCTTTGGCTGTATGTTTAGGCTCGCTGCCCCGATGGAAGGTGAACCTCCGCCCCAGTCTCAAGTCTTTTTTCAGACTGTAACAGGTTTTCTTCAAAGATTGCCCTGTATTTGGCTCCATCCATCTTCCCATCAACTCTGACCAGCTTCCCTGTCCCTGCTGAAGAAAAGCATCCCTACAACATGATGCTGCCACCACCATGTTTCACAGTGGGGATGGTGTGTTCAGGGTGAGGTGCAGTGTTAGTTTTCCGCCACACATAGCATTTTTTTTTTAGGCCAAAAAGTTCAATTTTGGTCTCATCTGACCAGAGCACCTTTTTCCACATGTTTGCTGTGTCCCCCTAAATGGCTTCTCACAAACTGAAAACAGGACTTCTTATGGCTTTCTTTCAACTATGGCTTTCTTCTTGCCACTCTTCCATAAAGGCCAGATTTGTGGAGGGCACCACTAATAGTTGTCCTGTGGACAGATTCTCCCACCTGAGCTGTGGATCTCTACAGCTCCTCCAGAGTTACCATGGGCCTCTTGGCTGTTTCTCTGATTAATGCTCTTCTTGCCCGGCCTGTCAGTTTAGGTGGACGGCCATGTCTTGGTAGGTTTGCAGTTGTGCCATACTCTTTCCATTTTCGGATGATGGATTGAACAGTGCTCTGTGAGATGTTCAAAGCTTGGGATATTTTTTTTATAACCTAACCCTGCTTTAAACTTCTCCACAACATGTCTGGTGTGTTCCTTGTCTTGTGTGTTCCTTGTCTGGTGTGTTCCTTGGTCTTCATGATGCTGTTTGCTCACTAAGGTTCTCTAACAATCCTCTGAGGGCTTCACAGAACATCTGTATTTATACTGAGATTAAATTACATACTTGAACTCTATTTTAGCTGACTTCTGAAGGCGATTGGTTCTACTAGGTCAGTGGTTCTCAACTCCAGTCCTCGGGACCCACCAACAGGCCAGATTTTAAGTATTACCTTGGGGAGTTGCAGACTAGAATACTGCAATCACTGAGCAGCAAGTGATATCACCTGTGATGTATTTCAGCTATCTTGCAAACCTGGCCTGTTGGTGTGGGTCCTGAGGACTGGAGTTGAGAACCACTGTACTAGATTTTAGATAGGGGCATCAGTGTAAAGGGGCTGACTACAAGTGCATGCCACACTTTTCAGATATTTATTTGTAAAAAAAAAATTGAAAACCATTTGTCATTTTCCTTCTACTTCACAATTATGTGGCACCTTGTGTTGGTCTATCACATAAAATCCCAATAAAATACATTTATGCTTTTGATTGTAACATGACAAAATGTGGAAAATTTCAAGGGGTATGAATACTTTTTCAAGGCACTGTATGAACTGTTCACCATGCTTACTCTGTTCACTTTATGCATTTCTCTCCAGAAAGACAGAGACATCTTTATTCAGGTATCATCCAGGATCAACATCTACTTCCCGAAGTGAAATACTCAGAGATGACACAACCCTTTATATCCAGGTGGCTGCGAAGTTCTTGTCTGTAGTGACAAATGGCTGATGTAAACCAGCCCCTGCTGCAGCCACTTACCTTGTGACTTGCTAAAAACGCACAATGTTGCAATTCGGCCATTGGGGGAGAGGAGACTGAGAAAATTGCCTGCAGCAAACTGAAGGCATCATCTCACTTGACTGGAACTCATGAACTGCTTTATAATTGTCAAAAGTACAGTGTTACTAACAATTATACTGTTGCTCAGGGGCGGACTGACCATTCGGGCACTCGGGCACTGCCCAAGGGCTCCATGCCACTAAGGGGCCCCATCAGGGTTGCCAGCCTCAAAAAACCAGGGACAGTATGTAAAGATCTGTGTTTTTTTTTTTAATTCCAAGATTATAGCTGCCCTGCCTCTCCAGTACCTTTTCAGTGTGTGTATGTGTATTCTGTGTGTGTATACTGTGTGGCCCCATAATCTATTGCCTGGGGGCCCCATAATCTCCTATTGCCCTGGGGCCCCATAATCTTCTCCTATTGCCCGGGGGCCCCATGAGTTGTCAGTCCGCCCCTGCTGTTGCTGTATATTGTGTGTACTTACCCCATCTAGGTCGCGGGCAGCTTCGGCTCCTTCCTGTGTCTCCTCCTCCTCGGCGGCATTCGTCCTCAGCGGCTTCACCCTGCATCTCCTCTTCGTAGGCTTCACGATGGCTTCCCCCTTTTAACTCCTCCTCCCCGGGGGCCAATAAGCCAATTAGAGCCTCAGGTTCTAATCATGTGCTTAAAAAAAACCCAAAAACCCCATTAAAATCCATGTGTCCAGCGCCCTGCCTCTAGATTAGGGGCCGGGCGCATAGGTTAGGGGGGTGGCGGCCCTTTTGGTCGGGCTGCCACTGGCATGCACAATCTCAACACAGGAAAAATAATGTAATATATTCAGTTGACCAGTCTTTTGATATGGTATGTTGCCTTTAATTTTAGTTTCCTTCCCTATATTTTCACCTGATGGTCCTTCCAGTAACACAATTTCTGTCCTCGGGTGACAGCACTCACCCACACTGTACTTTATCTATGGAAGACCGGTGCTTCTGTTTTGGACCATAGTACACCTCCCTTTTCCTTTTCGCTTCCTAACATGGTGGGGAGGTGTTCTGTGGCCCACGTTAGTTAAATTAGGCAGGCCTGTAAACAATTCTTGAGATTTCAGTGCAGTCAGCTCAGCTAACAGTAAGTTAGTGCAATGGATTTTTGGCAGGATCAACAAATTTCTGTGCACTTTCTGAACAGATAACACATAATAGGTGTAAAAAACAGAAGTTCTTAAAGTGGAGTTTCACCCACTTTTACAACTCTTCAGCATCCCTCACTAAACTGTGCACTGTAAACAAATTGGATATTTTTCTATTATTATTTTCTCAGCACCTACTGTATATCTGCTGTATTCATTTTTCACTTCCTGCTCCCTGGCCGCGGCCCATCGCATCATTTCCTGTTTGCAATGCCTTCTGGGAAGGGGCGGCAACTTCCTCTGAAACTGCCGTTGCTATGGAAACCTGACCTGAAACCTATTACACTGCTTGTACTGCACTGAGCATGTGCGAGATCTGCAAGGATGAGATCCAGGAAGAAATACAGTCTGGCTTCAGATGCCCACACTTAAGATGGCCACGGCCTGCTGTAAGTTTATAAAATAACAAACTACTGCTATAAACTAACAAAATAGACCTTAGTTTACAGACTAACTTTACTAGAATACATTAAGCTTGTGTATTATAGGGGTATTTTTATTTAAAAAGTACAATTTCGGCCGGAACACCACTTTAATTAGCATTTACACACACTTTCACCTTTGCGTGCAGTATTTGTATTCAGCTGAGAAAGGCTCATGTGAACTGGCAGGTGACCTTGTGTTACTTATATTGCAAGCTGTTTCCTAACTGCATGTGTCATTATTATATTGTGTACCGTTGTACACTGGGCCATCACACACTTTGACCCCTTTCACACTGGGGCCCCAGCTGCGTTCGTGGTAAAGCGCCGCTCGTTTTAGCAGCGCTTTACCGCTGTTTAACCGCTTCAGCCCCGGAAGATTTTACCCCCTTCCTGACCAGAGCACTTTTTGCGATTTGGCACTGCGTCGCTTTAACTGACAATTGCGCGGTCGTGCGACGTGACACCCAAACATATATGATGTCCTTTTTTTCCCACAAATAGAGCTTTCTTTTGGTGGTATTTGATCGCCTCTGCGGTTTTTATTTTTTGCGCTATAAGCAAAAAACAGTGACAATTTTGAAAAAAAATACATTATTTTTTACTTTTTGCTATAATAAATATCCCCCAAAAATATATAAAAAAATATTTTTTTTTCCTCAGTTTAGGCCGATATGTATTCTTCTACATATTTTTGGGAAAAAAATCGCAATAAGCGTATATTGATAGGTTTGTGCAAAAGTTATAGCGTCTACAAAATAGGGGATAGTTTTATGGCATTTTTATTATTATTTTTTTTTTTACTAGTAATGGCGGCGATCTGCGATTTTTATCAGGACTGTGACATTATGGTGGACACATTGGACACTTTTTACACATTTTTGGGACCATTGTCATTTATACAGCGATCAGTGCTATAAAAATGCAATGATTACTGTAAAAAAAGGCACTGGCAGTGAAGGGGTTAACACTAGGGGGCGATCAAGGGGTTAACTGTGTTCCCTGCTACGTGTTCTAACTGAAGGGGGGATGGGACTTGCTAGTGGAAGAGATAGATCGGTGTTCATACTTTGTATGAACAGACGATCAGTCTCTTTTCCCCTCAGAGAACCGTGATCTCTGTGTTTACATAGATCCCGGTTCTCGGCGTGTCACAAGTGATCACAGGAGCCCGGCAGTCATCGCGACCGCCGGGCACACGCATCGGCCCCTGGGGCGAGCAGCGGGCGCACACACGCGCCCCTGGTGGCCACAGGCGATGCAAGGTAATGTTGGTTCGCCCAGCCGTGCCGTTCTGCAATACAACTGCGGCGGCTGGTCGGCAAGTGGATAAGCGGCCGCTAGCGGGGCACTTTTTAACCCCAAAGAGGGGATTAAAAACTCCCATGTTACGGCGCTTGCGAATCACTTTTCAGGCGCTTCGGAAGCACTACCCATTCATTCCAATGGGCAGGGAGTTTTGGGAGCGCTAAATGCAGCGCTCCCAAACTGTCCCAAAGATGCTGCTTGCAGGACTTTTTGGAACGCACGCGCACCGCCCCAATGTGAAAAGACACACTTGAATGAATGGAGGGCGGTTTTCAGGCGCTTAGCAGAGGCTATTTCCAGCGCTAAAGTGCCTGAAAACCGCCCCAGTGTGAAAGGGGTCTTTCAGATGTATAGGCAAGTTCTTATCAGCGGCTCCATTCAGGCTACCAGACCTTCTACTCCAGCAGATGCTGATTACATAATCTGCTTAGAACTCCCGGTGTGCAGATGTCAGAGCTATGAAACCACTTGCTAAACTACAACTCGCCATACATGACTAGATTTTCTCTCATTAAGGCTGTGTTCACACTAGTGCAATGCCAAACATCGCATGTGATTCGCACCGCATTGCTGTGCACATTACATGCGATGTCTGTGCGATGTGAATTCAGCCATGCAAACTGTATGGATAAAAATCGCATCACATTCGCACTAAAATGCTGCAGGACCCATTTTTTAGTCCGCACTGGAATTGGATCGCATGGGCATCACACCAGTGTGAACCGAGCCCAAAATGTAGACTGAATGAGAGGAAATCACTAGATACACGCTAAACAGTGTGGATAGAGGAATTTCCACTATCGGCTTTTGCATTTAAGTAGCCACGCCACCCACGGCTGCCTGAATCCCCAAACAGTAGTGAGGAGCTTAACTGCCCTGGGTCCAAGCAGGGTTTGGCAAACTTCAAAGAACCAATTGAAATCAATGGTAGCCGAATCTGTCAAATGAAAAATGCTCATTTTCTGGGCCAATAGGCAAGGGGTGTCAAAAAATTGCATTAGGGGAAAGGGGTGAGCACTGTCCTGAGGAACATGTACCAATGCAAAAAAAAATAAAAAATAAAAATCCATTTGGCCAGGAGCAATGATATTTTTTTAAATGCTTAACCACTTCAGCCCTGGAAGATTTGGCTGCTGAATGACCGGGCCGTTTTTTGCGATTTGGCACTGTGTCGCCTTAACTGACAATTGCGCGGTCATGCGACGCTGTACCCAAACAAAATTGACTTCCTTTTTTTCCCACAAATAGAGCTTTCTTTTGGTGGTATTTCATCGCCTCTGCGGTTTTTATTTTTTGCGCTATAAACAAAAAAAGAGCGACAATTTTGAAAAAAACACTTATTTGTTATTAATTAATAACATTAATCATTTATTATTATTACATTAATATTAATAATAGTAATATTTTGTACTTTTTGCTATAATAAATATCCCCATTTTTTTTTTAAAAAAAAGCTAATTTTTTCTCAGTTTAGGCCGATATGTATTCTTCTACATATTTTTGGTAAAAAAAAATGTATTGATTGGTTTGCGCAAAAGTTATAGCGTTTACAAAATAGGGGATAGTTTTATAGCATTTTTATTAATTTGTTTTTATTTTACTAGTAATGGCGGCTATCAGCGTTTTTTATCGGGACTGCGACATTATGGCAGACACATTGGACACTTTTGACACATTTTTGAGACGATTGGCATTTATGCAGCGATCAGTGCTTTAAAAATGCACTGATTACTGTAAAAATGTCACTGGCAGTGAAGGGGTTAACACTAGGGGGTGATCAAGGGGTTAACTGTGTTCCCTGTGTTTGTTTCTAACTGTAGGGGGAGGGGACTGACTAGAGGAAGAGACGGATCGTGGTTCCTAGCTATTAGGAACTCACGATCTGTCACTCCCCACAGAGCAGAACAGGGATTTGTGTGTTTACACACACACTTCTGTGCTCTGCCTCTCGTGCCCGCGATCGCTTGTGGCCGATGGTCATCGCGACCATCGGCCACAAGCATCGGCACCCCTGCAGTGCAGAGGGCACATGCACGTGCCTCCGGTGGCACGCACGCACCTGCTATCCCAATCCCACGAGCCGACGTATAGCTACGATGGCTCACGTCAACATTGTATAGCTACGATGGCTCAACACCAAAAATGTGTAGGACCCTTTTTTTGTCCGCACCAGAACCCGGATTGCATGGGTGTTCACACCCATGCGATTCGATTCTGCAAATCTCACTGCGTTTTGCAAACTGATTTCGGGGTGTCGTTAACTTAACATACACACCCACAGCGGTTTGCATGAACGGGGTGTGATTTGGATGTGGTGTGGAATCTGCACCAAATTCACTGTGAATTTGCAGTGCACAAGTGTGAACTGGCACTTACAAAGGAAAAAAAAGATAAACCTGCCAGCAAAGATTTTGACAGATGTCATTGCCCCTCCAAGGATCTGCTATATATTTTGGGGGACCTTTGGAGGGGTCTGTGTTTTTTTTTAAAGAAACTGGCAATGAATGTAATTTGCCGGCAATTTAAGCTGTGCCATTTTTTTTTTCCTTTGTACATATCATTTTTGCTGTAGCACATCCTACAGCAAGAATGAAAACAAATTGTGCAGAGTCTACCCCAAAGTGCACGCCACATTTTTTGAGTATGGTATAGATATTAAGGGGCTAAAAAAAAGTGTATAAGGTCCCCCAGGAAATTCATACCAAAACCTTTGAGCTTGTACGAGTTTAAAGGGGGGCACCATGCAAAAAAATTAAAAAATTGAGGTCCTCCAGAAAATCCATACCAGACCCTTAATCTGAACAAACAGCCTGGCTGGTCAGGAAGGGGGAAGGCCACATGCCCTCAACATACAGGGGTGCCTTGTTGATGAGGATAAGGGCCTCTTCCCAATAAACCTTGCCTGGTGGTTGTGGGAGTCTGCAAGTGGGGGCTTATCGGAATCGGGAAGCCCCCTTTAATGAAAAGGAGGCCCCCAGTTACCGCCCCCTCTCCTAAGTGAATGAGTATGAGGTCATTATGCTCCTAGTTTGGTGATAACCCCAACCAGGGTGATGGTTTGAGGAGCTACCCTGAGAACATAGAGTGGGCTATTGAAGCTTCTCTGAGAGATGAATCCTCTTGCCAACCGGCCCATAGTAAAAGTACATAATTACTTTGACATTAAATATCAGTGGTATGGCATAACCCTGGTATAATTTTTTTACTACGGGCGATTCTGCATTAAGTAAAAGTAGTCCATCTGGCATATTCACAGCGGGATCACTTTTAGAGGCAGTGGGAAAGGTCCCCCAGCCCTCTAGCCGCTTCCCTGACATTTCTGGGCATACTAGAGACATCGGTAAAGCCCAGAAGTAATCTGATGTGGCTGTTTGCTGGACAGCAAGTTGAATGAGGGCAAGATGGCCCCCCCCCCCACTCGTCTCTATGCCCTTGGAGAACTGGAGCGACCTCTGATGTCACTTCCAGTTCTCGGGCGTAAACAATTTTTTTTTTTTTTACAAAGTCAAAATGTTAAAAAAATAAAAATAATTATTTTGCTTTTAAAGGTAAATGAGAGATCTGGGGTCTTTTTAACACCAGATCTCTCAATAAAGAGGACCTGTCGTGCTTATTTCTATTAGAAGGGATGTTTACTGTCCTTGTAAAAGGAATAAAAGTATTCATATATGTAAACGCCGTGATCGCTAAACAGGTAACCTGTACAAATGGTTAAAGCGTCGCCTATGGAGATTTTGAAGTACTGTAGTTTGTCGCTATTCCACCAATGTTTTTTTTTTTTTATTCATTAAAATGTACTTTTATACAGTGTGACATAAAATATTTCAACGATCGCCATTTTATTCTCTAGGGCCTTTGCCTATAAATCTATAAAATTTGAGGGCTCTAAGTAATTTTCTAGCAAAAAAATACTAATTTAAACTTGTAAACAAAAAAGTCCCAGAAAAGGCTCGGTCAGCAAGTGGTTAATAAGTGATGCTTGAATGGTCAGAGGTAGGCTAGGGCATGAGAAGTGGGGCATAAGCAGCTATCGCGAAAGACGGCTATAGCGTGGGCTTAGTTTACTGGGAGGGCATACGTGGACTTTCTTCCGTGATTGCGCTGCCCGTGCACCCTCAGATCGGGGTAAAGGGCCAATCACATGATCAGCTGTGTCCAGCTGTGTCACGGCTTTCCTTTCCTCATGCTGACCCCGTGAGGAGAGAAGAAGAGAGCTGATAACCGACTTGTGTTAAAGGGATATCGACACTGATTATCAGTGCCCTGATTTTCAGTGCAGTTCCACCAGTGCCACCAATCAGTGCCCACCAGTGCTGTCAATCAATGCTCATCGGAGCCACTTATCAGTGCCCATCAGTGCTGCCAATCAGTGTCCATCAGTGCCTCCTCATCAGTGTCACATATCAATGCTGCCAATCAGTGCCACCTACCAGTGCCTATCAGTGCTCATTTATGCCACCTATCAGGGCCGCCTATCAGTGTCCATCAGTGCCGCCTACCAGTGCCCATCAGTGCCATCTATCAGTGCTCCCTATCAGTGCCCATCAGTGCTGCCTAATAGTGCCCCCTCTCAGTGCCCTTCAGTGCCACCTCATAGTGCCCATCAGTGCCACCTATCAGTGCAGCCTAATCAGTGCCTCCTTATTAGTGCCCACCAGTGCCGTCTCATCAGTGCCCATTAGTGCCACCTATCAGAGCCCATCAGTGCAGCCTACCAGTGCCCATCAGTGCAGCCTCATCAGCGCACAACAGTGCCCATCAGTGCACATCAGTGCCCATCAGTGCAGCCTCATCAGCGCACAAAAGTGAAGGAGAAAAATGACATGTTTGCAAAATTTTATAACAAACTATGAAAAATATTTTTTTTTTCAAAATGTTGGGTCTTTTTTTGTTTGTTTAGCAAAAAATAAAAAACCCAGTGGCGATTAAATAAAACCAAAAGAAAGCTCTATTTGTGTGAAAAAAAATGATACAAATTTCAAATGGGTACAGTGTTGCATCACCACGCAATTGTCATTCAAATTGTGACAGCGCTGAAAGCTGAAAATTGGCCTGGGCAGGAAGAGGGTAAAAGTGCCCGGTAGGCAAGTGGTTAATAGGCAGGTTTTCTGGCCTCAGAACCCTCAAGTTTGCCCATATATGACATCCATAAAAATGTTGTTTCATCTCGATCGATGACTTGTTTTAGAGGGAGATTAACCTGACAAAGCATTGTTCTTATAAGGCAGATCATTCAATGCCATGAATATCAGCCTTTGTTGTATGAAGACACAGAGTTCAGTGGGTTGGGTTTCTATTAGACTTTATAACCTGGCTAAAGTATAGAACTGTATGATGACAGAACAGCTATGAGCAAAGTACAATGAAAGCAAAGGATGATACAAAGAAAAACATTCCTTGGAAAAAACCTAGTTTATAATTTGAACTTGTTACATAACACACATTTTAGTAGTCAGCCCAAAATAGGACCCAACAGACACAGGAATTGGGGAATACATCATTGTGAACAGACTGGACCCTGGCATTTGTTCGCTGTCTTTACACAAAGTAAAAGGTCCATTTAATGGCCCCAAATGCTTTTACTTGCGCTCCTTGTGGCCCCCTTGCTACTCCATTAGCCCACTGAAGCCAAGACAAAAATTTTTGTGGTCGGTGGAATTTCTACTTGTCCTCATATGACAGCGGTTGGGCATGGCATTTGGCTGCTCAGGCACCCAGGGGTACATCATGGGAAGAGGTGTGAGGCGCATGCCAATCCCAAATTACCAGGTACTTCACCTGCCTCTGGCAGGCAAAAAGGAAGGCCGGGGGTATGCTAAATATAAGTATAAGTGGTGGGAAGGGAGAGGGGGTGCAGGGGGAAAGGAAGATGGGGCAATCAAGTGACCTTACCCTAATGCCTTTTTTGGTCAATTATATTTGCTTTTTTTACTTTATGTAGCGCTACCCCTACACAGCACTCTTGAGACAAGAAACAGTCCAGCAGCTTTGTCTTTTTTGTTTTATTTAGGGGTTCATAAACTTGGATGGGGTTAGGGGTATTATGGGATGCCCACTTGACTTTAGCAAAACTCTTCAGGGACAACTGCCCTATGTACAGTCTCTTTACACACTCCTCAGCTTCCTCCAGCACATCACTTGCTTGCAGAACAACTTCTCAGACCCAGCTAGCACACTGTTTGATGATCTGACAAAAAGAGCTCAGTCAGATAAAGCAAAGGCCCATTACAGGCAGGGACTGCAGGCCCCTTTGGTGTGTAGAAAATTCCCAGTATCCAGCTGCCCTCCTGTGGCTACTGATCCCAGCGCCACCTCTTCAGGCACTGCCAGGGGCAGTGGAGATTGGGTGGAAGATTGGTTGTAGAGTCAGTCTGTTAGGACTGTGGAAGATTAGCCAGGAGGGCTAGTAAAAGAGGAAGCTGCCCCTTTCACTAGCCCTCCTGGCTAATCTTCCACAGTCCTCCCAGACTGACTCTACAACCTTCTCAGACGGCCACTCTTCAGTCCTCTCAGGCTGTCTCTCAGTCCTCCTCGACTGTCTCACTCACCAGCCACCCGGCTGTCTTCTCCCTGGAAATCTCCTGGCCATGCTGACTCTCTCCCACTGTCCTCACACCTGCTCCCATGCATCCACGACTGGATTACTCATGTGTTATAGAAGATCCCAAACCCGACACAATCTGCGATATCCCCACTCTACTGCAGCGATATTGTAACTCAATAAATTGTATACAAGCAACTATAGACAAAAAGTGCTGCAACCAAAATAAACTTGAATATCTAGTTCTGTAACATATATAATAAATTCAGGTGCTCTACTAGTGTCACAATGGTTAAAGTTAATCTTCAACCCAAACTTCTTGATATTTATGTATTACTTAGTAACAATCCTAATAAATAAACATATGTGAAGTCCCAAAAAAAATGAATCAAAAAAATGTGTCAAAAAATGTACCAAAAAATGTGTGTTTCTATAAAGATAGTCCTTCTTTCAGCTAATGGGATTGCTGATCCTTTAGTGTCTGAACATGCTGACAAAGCGGTATAAGAACATGCTGACAAAGCGGTAACATAAGGGGGGGGGGGGCGCTTACCAGATATGTTGGACCCCCTATTATGGGGGTCTTTAGAGCCTCTCAGGTGCCAGATCTTATAGGCAGGAACAGCTGCTTTCACTTGCGGCTTCAGATCCGCCTTGGCTTCTTATCGAGTACCGGGATGATCTCAACTTGACCGATGCCGCTATGTGATCTCAGATATGATGGACCCCTATTACGGAGGTCTTCAGGGTTTCACCGGTGCCAGGGCTTAGGACACGAACAGCTGATTTTATCTGCAGTTAGAAATCCGCCCTGGGTTCCTCCCAAGCATTGGGATGCCGTATCGTGAGCTGTGCTTCTGTGTAATCCCTCATTAGCATGTTGGGGATAGGACAGAAAAATCCTCCATGGTGAAGTACATAAAAAATCTCTTTTATTTAAAACTGATGGATGGCTGACATCAAGGTTAGAGCAGAAATTACAAAACGAACAGCTTGGCTGCGGCGAGGCTTGCCCAGCTGATGTGTGGTGACGTCAGGTCCCGTAGCTCCGTCAAACGCGGCGTTTCTCCATATGAGGCTTCGACGGGGAAAGGAGACTGGGAGACTAGAAGATCCCTCCTGCACCTGAGCCCCATGCCTGAAGTCACCCCCCCTCACACTAGGGGGCTCCCTCAAGGGCCTCCAACAGCCTCCTCAGCACTCCATCTCCAATCTTCCACCCAAACTCCACTGCCCCTGCTGGTCTGACCCTGAGTATTTAGGAGGTCCCTCTCCCTGCCAGCCCATTTGGCCAGGTATTGGTTGGGGCCCTCATCAATACTCCAGGCAGCTCCTCCTAACCTCCCTCCCATTCTTCTGGAAGTTTCTCAAAGTTCCAGCAAATAAGGGGATTTAACAGAGATGCTGCCTGAATAGTCATTCCAGCCTCCCTGACCCAGGATAAACACAGGCTTGGATGCCAGCCTAACAAAATTTACCTACACTAAGCAAATATGTACAGTTCCCATTCTAGCACACTAGAGGGTGCTACATTTATAAGTTTATAAACAGATGTTTTATATCTATTTTTATTTTAATATTTACATCAACTCCTTATTCATTTAAAAGCACCTACACCTGTAACCCAGTTCTGAGACCACTAGGGGCCATTTAACACCTTTCCGCCCAGCCTGCAGTAAATGACGGCTAAACGGGACCTTCGCCGTTCTGGGTGGACATCATATGACGTCCTCCCCAGAACAGGCCACGGTACCATGTGATCCCTGTGACCAATCACAGCAGATCACATGACAATTGTGCACAATGGATGTCTTCCATTCATTCCATTAATTGTGTACTATTGTGTTGATCTCTGTGATTGGTCATAGTGTTCACATGGTACAGACAGGGCCAATAACAGCCTATCTGTAACATGTGATTAGCTATGGCCAATCACTGCTAATCACAATAGTAAACACTGAATGAATAGAATTCATTCAGAAAAAAAATGGTTGCTTATAACAGTGAAATTCACTGTTATAAGTAAACATAGTGTATAATTAAAAAAAAAAATCCTGATCACCTCGCCAGAGTAGTACAGTGGTACTATGGTAACACTGTATTGCACTGGCCACAGTATTTAAAAAATAAAATCATAAAAAAAGAAAAAAAAAAAAAAAAAAAGAAAAGTAAAACGTAATAACTTGAAATTTTTTTTTTTTTTTTTTTTTTTTTTTTACATACACCAGTCAGTATCCCTGATCACTGTCACTGTCACACTGTCATTATATAATGATACTGTAAGCATTGATGACAGTATGTAGAAAAAAAATGTGAAAAAAAAACATTTTTTTTTTAAATTGCTTTATTTTCACAAAAATTGCAACAAAAAATTATAACTGCAAAAACTCACCATGCTTCTTACTAAATACCTTGGACTGTCTACTTTCCAAAAAGGGGTTATTTGTGGGATATTTTTACTGTCTTGGCATTTTCGAGGCTCAGGATTGATCAGTTTTCAAAAATATATATCCCATAATTTGTAGACTCTATACCTTTCCTACAGACTAAATAATATACACTGATTTGGGGTATTTTCACTGAAGAAATGTAGCAGTATACATTTTGGCTAATATTTTGGAAGAAAAAATATTTATTTGAAAAATTTTATAACAGAAACAAAGAGAAATGCTTTTTTTTTTTTTCAAAATGTTTGGCAATTTTTTATTTATTGAGCAAAAAATAAAAAACTCAGTGGTGATCAATATCACCAAAAGAAAGCTCTGTTTTTGTGAAAAAAATCAAATTTGGGTACAGTGTTGTATGACCATGCAATTGTCATTCAAAATGCGACAGCACTGAAAGCTGAAAATTGGCCTGGACAGGAAAGGAATGAAAGTGTCTGGTATTAAAGTGGTTAAAGAAGGATCACAGTGGCTACCCTTTGCCTTTATTTTCCTAATTTAAATTTTATGTTAAACATACTGAAAACAGCAGAAGGTAGGGTAATAAGGGGAATCTCTGCTTGAACTATTGTGCTCTGTAAACAAGCTTCCTTCAGCAACAAAGAAAAAGACAGCCAGAAACCTGTAAAAAGGAAACTAAGGCAGGCCATAGATGGTACTATTTTCTTTCTTGCAACCACGGGTTGATGGGAGAATCCCAACGTTGGGGCTATTGTGTTCTCCCGGGGGGGGGGGGGGGGGTGGTTTAGGGCGTGGGGAGAATACAGTGATTATTGCTAGCAGCGGTTTGATGGATCAACTTGGGTACAATCAGCCTGCCCCTACATGGGTCGAATCTCAAACAGCCCCTGCTGAACTGGTCAATGTAATCTAAAGGGGGATAAATTGGGACTTTAAATGAGATGTATGGGTAGAGAATTGAGACTCTTCCTGGAGTCTCAATTCTCTACCATTTTCAGAGGCACTTTGAGAGTCAATTAAAAAAAAAAACATTTATTGAATGGAAAAACGGTTAAAAAAGTTGGTGACAAGGGGGTCGTTCCCTTTAGTAAATCAACCCCACAGTCTCTTTAATTTGACCAAACTTTGCCCATGTTACAAATATATTTTGTTTATGTTCATAGTCACCAATTGGCCTTCAAACCTGAAGTTGGCCTTTAAACCTCGAATTTATGTTTTTTCATATCACAATCGAACACTGAACTAACATTTAACGAACCAGTTATTGTACATACAAGCCCACTTTTTCTTTAGGTATTATTTAAACCAGCTTTGTCCCTCCTTCCTCTATTTGTTCATTCATTCTTGTTGACACCCAGTGTAAAGCACAATGTTGCACGCTGATAACGCCGTCTGCTTTTGTGTTCCCTGAATTCTAATAATTCAGCTTTTATAAAAGTGACAGGTAACACAGATTGTAATTATCCCGGTTAAGTAAGGAAACAGCGACAGCAACAAAGCGCTGTGTTAGTTACTGAGATCGGAGTCTTTGCATAGGACTAATAAGCAAATAGAGGGAATTGGAATATATAGGAATATTGACATTTTGTGATCTATTGTTCCTAGATCTCTTAGTATTAGTATTTGTTCTGTAAATGGCTTATCGGATTGAGCTGCTTGTACATGTGTAAAGTGTAAGTTGCTTTCTCTGCCTCTGTGGGGAAATACGTTGCATTGAATAAGCACCAGCGGGTAATTTTAGAGTAATTAAATCTTTTGGCATCATTTTGTAGAGCACACAGTTCATTTCCATTGATTCAATGGAGTTGCACAATTGGACACTGGTCATCTTCCCACTTTTAAAGGGAAACTATAGTATATTTGATATTTCTCTAGATATACTGTACATAAGGAAGTAATCAGCTGAAAGGAACCGTCTGCACTAAAAAATAATAATATGATTATTTTGAGTTTTCACATCCAAATAACAGGCAGGACTTTAACCACTTCAATACAGGGCACTTTCACCCCCTTCCTGCCCAGGCCAATTTTCAGCTTTCAGTGCTCTCGCACTTTGAATGACCATTGCGCGGTCATGCTACACTGTACCCATATGACATTTTTAGCATTTTATCAACACAAACAAAGCTTTCTTTTGGTGGTATTATATCAGTCCCCCTGTACTAAGTATTGCTTTCAGTGATTTCCTGTGATATTGTATGTTTGTACACTTAACCTGGTGTGTTAGAGGGGCTGAGATTTTTTTTGGAAAAAGTTGAGGCAAAGTACAGAGGACCTATCCTAATCAGCGACTCCTACGGAGGTAGCGCTACAAAAAGAATACTTATTTTCTCAAAGAATGAACCTCTCCTGACAGCGAATCCCTCTTAATATAGTTTGGACAGCATGTTTCCCAAGTTCGAGGAATTAGGTGAAGAGAATATCTCACTGTGAGTTATGTCATAGGTAGTTTTGCCTTCTATGCTCTCTCACATTGAAGCATTCCTGTCCACTAAATTACATGGCCAAGAGTGAGACACTCTCCTCCCTCTCTTGATGCAGCCACTATCTCAAAATGCCTTGCTATGTCGTCCCTGGCTAGACACAGGCACCCAAAGTAATTGGTACTTCTTTTTCATTCTTTATATCAATAGCACAAACTTTACACTGCAACAGTAACCTTTTTGTGATGTTTTAGGAAAAATTGTTTTAGCAGAAGTGTTGCTTCAGTGCATTTGCTGTTGGAGTACCAATTTTTACAGCAGCTCAGGAGCCAAAGCTGCAGATTTCTAAAGCTTCCTAGAGAAGGGACTTTATGGAGGTGCTGTGAGATAACGTTGAGGGTCTCTGGAGCTGCCTAGAGGTGGAGCAGAGGGTTTCTGGAGATGCCTGGAGCTGGAGATGCAGGTTTATGAAGCTTCCCAAAGTTGGAACTTTATAGAGGTTCCCAGGGGCGTTGCTAGGTCTGCAAAAGATCTGGGGCTAGAGCCCATAGCAGTGATCACCAACCTTTTTGCAGGCCCGCGGGGGGGGGGGGGGGGGGGGCACGCCGGTGGTAAGCCATATTTTGCGGGCAATGGCTGGTGTTGACGCTTCAATCATCATGGCACCATGGTTTATATGGTGTCAGGGTGATTGAAGCGCTGGTTAAGCAGGGACCCTGCAGCAAGAGACTCGGGGCTATGGGCCCCAGATTCGGGGCTATAGCCCCAATAGCCACCCCCCAGCAACGCCCCTGGAGGTGCTTAAAGATAAGGTTGAGGGTTTCTGGAGCAGCCTAGACCTCGAGCAGAGAGTTACTAAAGCTACCTAGAGCTGGGACTTTATAGAGGTGGGTGCCTGGAGCTAAAGTTGAAGGTTTATGGAACTGAATAGAACTGGAGTTGAGGGTTTCTGGAGGTGCCTAAAGCTGGAATGGAGAGTTTCTGGAGCTGCCTTGAATTGGAGTTGAGGAATTGTGGAGCCACCAGGGATAGGAGGTATTTGGAGACACCTAGAGCTTTAGCTCTGAAGCGACTAAGTACTTAGAGTTTCTGTAGCTGGATCTGGAAGTTTCTGTGGCCACCTAGAGCTGCAGTTGGCCTTCTAGAGTAGTAGTTTCTGGGCTTAAAGCTGTAATTGAGGGTTTCTGGAACTATTTAGAGCTGCAGCTGGGAGGTTTTGGAGAAGCCAAGAGCTGGAGCTGAGGTTTCTAGAACCAACTAGAGCTAGAGCCAGTGGTTTCTTTAAACTCTATGCCAAGCGTAGAGCTGTAGCTCCAGATGCTCCAGCCACCTCAGAATCAGAGCTGGCAAGCATGGAGTAATGCCAGCCATTTCACAGAACACTGCAGTGCAGAAGGCATATACATTTTAAATAAGATCCTTTGTAAAGAGGATCTGATAGAGCTCACTGCTTCATTACAGCTGCTGAACCAGACTGAGATATATACACTTTGACAGATGGGTTTAATATGCATTTTTTTTCTCTGTGGTATAAAATATAGTGTTTATAACTTTGGCCATGTTTACACTATCACAGTGAAGTACAATCATTTCCTCAATTCGTCTAAGCCCCATAAGAACATTATTCCAAGCTTCTGTCTCTATACACACAATACACTCATCAGCAGCAGTGTTAAAACAATGAAAAATGTGATTAACTCCCCAGTGTAGTGATACAAGTCTATTGTTTCACAGTCCCAAATGAACACACAAGTTAATATGTAACACTATGAGAAAGAACAGCTTCCAAATCCCATCATCCCATGTTTAACTCATTTATTAAACAGGCAGGCTGACAAAATTTATACGCTGATGTGTGGAGCTAAATCCATGCTGGAGACCCCTGGCCTAGTATCATTCATTACAGTCCAAACATTAGGAGACAGGATATGATGCTCAATGAGTGATACGCTCTGAAGCATCCCACAAGCATGAAATGATAATGGCTTGATCCAGCAATGGTGGCAGGCAGATGTGTGTTGGTCCACAACTCTTGGGAAGACTTTGAGGGGTCAGGTTAAATAACCTGTCTCAATTCTTATGGTTTTCTCATCCAATAAGTGGTGTTGGCAGTCTGTGCATACCTCCCAACTTTTAAAATTGAGAATGAGGGACATTTCAGGGAGGTAGTGACCTGTGGGTTTCAGAAGGACACCGGGATTTACCAGTGGATGGAGCGGGGATGGGATGGGGGGGGGGGTGGATGGAGCAAGGATGGGATCAGGGGGTGGATGGAGCAGGGATGGGATCAAGGGGGTGAATGGAGCTGCGATGGGATCGGAGGGAGGTTGATGGAGCCGAGATGGGATGGGGGGGTGGATGGAGCACGAATGGGATCAGGGGGGTGGATAGAGTCGGGATGGGATCTTTGATTTGGGGAGGGGGGGTTAGAGGATATCTGATAGGGGTTGCTTTGGGAGGGAGGGGAATTGTGCTGGGGGTTCAAACCTCAAATCTGCCCCCTTCCTTCTACTTCTAGTACAAGTCCTCTCTAACTCAAAAAAGCACCCCTTAGCACCTATCCTCTAACCCCCCTCCTTAAAATCACTCCTGGCAGCATAATTGTTACCTGCCGATGCCCACCTCAACCACAATGTCCCCTTTCTCTGCATAATACTCCTGTTATTACATACCTCATGGCAGGTGCTGTAGCGTGGTGTCCCTCTTCCTCGGCTCTTCCTCCCGGCCTGTGTACTTGAAACGTCAGAGCCGAGGAGGAGGCAGCTATAGTCCGGCGTGTGGGGGTGTGATGGATGATCTGAGTCGGACCAGGGCACCCTGTTTCTCTGCCTCACTCCCTCCCCCCCCACACTCTCTCCCTGCACATCGCATGGAGCAGAGAAGATCCCGGAACGGAAAAAGGGTGCCGCCGAGCGGCACCCCTCTCAATGCGGCACCGGTGCCAGTCTGAGGCGAGCCTGGTGTCACCCTCTGGCGGGTGTCACCCGGGTGTGGGCCGCACCCCCATAACAATGCCACTGCTCCTAGAATGCCTGAAGATGCTATTTGATGTTGAGCCTCTCTATGTAGCCAGTCTGTGTAAAAGTCTCACACATGTGGTATTGCAATACTCAGGACAAGTAGCAAAATGTGTTTTGGGGTGTAATTGCAAGTATGCCTATGCCGTGTGCGAGAAATAACTCGTTAATATGACAATTTTGTGTAAAAACAAAGAACAATTCATTTTTTAATTTTCTCAAGAATTGTAAGAAAAAATTACAACTTCAAAAAACTCACTACGCCTCTTAATACCTTGGACTGTCTACTTTCCAAAAAGGGGTAATTTGGGGGGTATTTGTACTGTCCTGACATTTCAGCGCCTGAAGAAATGAGTTAGGTCATTAGTACATCAGGTGTGATCAATTTTCAATGATTGGTACCATAGCTTGTAGACATTATAACTTTCAAACAGACTAAATAATATACACTCATTTTGTTTTTTGTTTTTTTTACCAAAGACATGTATCAGTATAAATTTTGGCCCAAATTTATGAACAAAAATTACTTATTTACAAAATTTTATAATAGAAACTAAAAAAAGTGTTTTTTTTTCAAAATGTTTGCTCTTTTTTTGCTTATATCACAAAAAATTAAAATAAAATGATTGTTGGGTACAGTGTAGCATGACTGAGTAATTGTCATTCAAAGTGTGAGAGTGCTTAGGCCTAATTCACACCTATGCACCTATGGTGCATTTTGTGTTTTTCAATGAACGCTTTTGATCCTTTGAGGTCTATGGAACCAAAAACCAGGAAAAAAAAGTCCCTGGCCCTTTCCATAAAATGCACAGATGTAAATTATATCCATAGGAAACCATGTTAAATGGACTGTAGTTTCTGCAAAACTGAAAATGCATTGAAAAATGCATAGGTGTGAACCAGTCCTGACGGCTGAAAATTGGTCCGTGCAGGAAGGGGGTAAAAGTGCCCTGTATTGAAGTGGTTAAAAGCAAATGGCATTTTGAAAAATCTGTCAAGAACATTTTTTAAGTCATCGAATATAGTGAGAATTTTCATACAAATTTTCGGTACAAATGTTTGTTTGAACATTTGTTTGAAAATCTACTAGTGTTTGGACAGTTTTAGTTCCAGAAACACTGACCCCCTCCCCCACCCCCCACCCGTTCTTTACCCAAAGAAGCCCCAAATATTGACAATAAAGCTGCCTTAAGCTTAGTTAGGAGAAAGAGAAAAACAAGCAAAAAGTAAAATAATACATTTAAGGTGATAGTGCAAATACAATGATCAAATACACAAAAAAAGCACAAATAAAAGAACACTAATTTATATAAACTAAACTGGTACAAATGCACCTTCCCCCTAAAAAAGCAATAGCAATAAATAATAATAGTAATAATAATAAATAAGACAAACAAATCTCTACATAAAAAAAAAAGAGAGTAGATTTATATTTTCCAAGTAATTTGAATCTAAGCAGCTCAATAACTGAAATTGAAAAGTTAAAATTGTTAATTTTAAACAGTAATCAATTCAGTTAAAATCACTTCACTTATCAATAGTGAGTACCTGTCAGTGAGTACCCGAAGCTTAATATTTGCCTAGGGCTGCTTTAAAGCTGATCTATGCCATAATATAGTGGTGAAATTGTAATCACACCACCATTGGAAAGCTATAGCATTATCTAACGTGAGCTGAAATATTAAATTTCCCAGTAAGGTAAAAATTTGGAGAGATTCCCAGACTCCTAAGTCCAGCCATAGACAGATCGAAATTCGGATGGTTCTACAGAAACTGGACGAATTTCAATGCATTTATGGAAAGGTTGGTTGCATTTAAAGCGGTGTTTCGCCTGGGGAAAAAAAATTAAAAGTCAGCAGCTACAAATACTGTAGCTGCGGACTTTAATATATGGACACTTACCTGTCCAGGGAGCCCACGATGTTGGCACCCTAGACGATTTTTGGATCAGCTGTCGGGTGCTGCCGCTGCCATTCGTCGTAAAGGAAACCGGCAGTGAAGCCTTTACGCTTCCCAGCCAGTTCCCTACTTTGCACGCGTGAAGCGCTCTGCACTTTCTAATTTGCCCGGCGGTGGGGGACGGTGGAGGGGGGCCGAACTTCCGAGGGATGGCACCGTGGTGCCATCGCCCGGAAGTGGGGAAGGGTACCTGTCAAAAAAAGGTACCCCGTTCCCCCCTCCAACCTGAAAGGTGCTAAATGTGGCACCGGTAGGGGGGAAGGAAGCAGATCAGCGGAAGTTCCACTTTTGGGTGGAACTCCGCTTTAAGTTGATCTATCAATCGACTTAAGTACAATCAACTTGTCTGTTCTTTTTTCATGTGATCACTGCCAGAGGTTATAGCCGTCAACAGTGACCATTGTATTCTGACAGCTTGGAAACCTCCCGCTGTAAAAATACAATAGTGAAGCTGGAGGGATTGTGACCTGCTTGATAGTATTTAATTAACTTGGCAACACCCAAACCTCCATTTTGTATATTAAAAAACACAGTTTTTGCAGGGAAGTTTTTGCTTCCAAAAGTCCTGCATTCTGCAGGCTTATGGTTGCTGTAGAAGTCTTTTCTCCAGTGATGCCCGGTCCTCTTTATATCATTGAGCTTCCAGTACTGCAGGGGATATTAGCTCCGGGTTTAACACCACAGTACATTAAAGAAGGCTTCAATGAGAACACGGCCAAAACAATGCAATGCAAAGACTTTTGCCATTAGAGGAAACTACAGAAAAGGATAGGTGCCCATCAGAACCTTCTTTAATGTACTGCAATGTTAGAGCCAAAGCTATTCACCGAAGAGAGGATTTCTACAGGAACCATCAGCTTGCAAGACATGGGACATACTTCATTTTAGTAAACTTCAGCTTTAAAAGAGAAGTATGGGAATTTTTTCTCCACATATTCAAACTTACCTAGGTGGATGCAGCATCAGTCCAATGCTGCATCTGTCCCCCGCCGCCTCTGCACTGAGAAGCGAGCCATGGAACGGTTCTTTCAGCTACCCGAGCAGAGAGCTGCTGACTCTCAGTCAGCATCTCTCCTGCTCTGCTCCTCCACGCTCATTGGAGCACTGAGCTGTGGAGGGGCGGGGAGCGGCCGTCTCAGCCTCACAGTGGCTCACTGAGAGGCTGAGACAGCCATCAGTCCAGGCACCTAGCGGATCCAGACTTCCAGAGTCGGGATGATGCGGTGCCTGGACTGATCTGTGTGACTCTGCTGAAAACAGGTAACAGGAGTGCAAAACGAATTGCACTCCTGTGACCCATGGGAGAGGCCCAGTCAAACGAGCTCAGGCTGGACTTCTCCTTTAAGTACACAGGCAGGAAAATGAATATGAGCCATTCAGGAGATAGGAAGGGAACTTCAGGAAAATAGCATTGCTTTAAGTTCCTGAAATAAAGGCAGAATATAAGGTAAGTAAAATGAGTCATAGGTGCATGTGAGTTTTTTGACATTCAGGGAGATCGATTTTGTTTTGTAAATGCGCAGCCCCAAAATAACTGAAACTTGCCATTTCATTTTGACCAAAGTTGGGTAATATTCAGAAGCATATCACCTACAAGCAGACTTATTTTAACCACTTCAGCCCTGGAAGGATTTCCCCCCTTAATGACCAGGATATTTTTTGCGATATGGCACTGCGTCGCTTTAACGGTTGTGCGACGCTGTACACACACAAAATTGACGTCCTTTTTTACCCACAAATAGAGCTTTTTTTGGTGGTATTTGATCACCTCTGCGGTTTTTATATTTTGCGCTATATACAAAAAAAGACCAACAATTTAAAAAAAAAAAAAATTTTTACTTTCTGTTATAATACATATCCAAAAAAATTATATAAAAAAAATGTATTCATTAGTTTAGGCCGATATATATTCTTCTACATATTTTTGGTAAAAAAAATCTCAATAGGCGTATATTGATTGGTTTGCACAAAAGTTATCACGTCTACAAACTACGGGATAGATTTAGGGACTTTTATATTTTTTAATGTTTTTACTGGTAATGGCGGCAATCTGTGACCCAGGACATAGGAGACAGGTAGAGATATGAGATTCAGGCTAGAAAGTCAAGGCCGAAAGAAAGTCAGGGCCTAAAGACTAGCAGTCTAGAATGTAATATAGATTGTCCTACGTCACTATGTCAAACGCTTTGAAGATATCTAGGGATAAGATCAGTCCTAGGATACATCTCTGTTGCACAAGATGAATCAGCTGAGTGCCATTATTACTGCCCTGGGGCAGTACCCCCTACACCTATTAATCACGGAGAAATTTAATTTGTTGAGGCAATTGGTTAATATTTTGTCCAATAATTTAATGTCCGTGTTCAGCAAATAAATTGGACAATAGTTAGAGTTAGCCGCCCATGGTCCTATATCATAATTATCATATCATATCATAATTAGGGATGAACTGCTGATTCAGTCCGACCTGACCTGACTCCTGATGTCCATGTGCATATTTGGTTAATGGCATCACCCAGGAGACCCACCCATGTAAATTCCATGGCAAGGACCAATAGCTGCTATTCAAGGTGAGCCAAGAGCAGATCATGTTGGCGGGTTTTTTCTTTGGTAGGTTCAGCAGGTGGTGCTCCTCATGACTGAGAATCTGCAACGCTGGACGGCACAAACGATGATGGGTTTAAATCATGGGACATTGTTTCAGCTTTTTTTATTTTTTAACAAAAGACTTGTCAAAAAGTGTTTGTCTTTATTTATTTATTATTTTTTTAATGAATGAGTAGGGGTACTATATTACATTCATGTAGGGGGAGGTGGCATCTGGGTGCCCCTTTATTTTTAGCTTCCAGATCCCAATAAGCCCCTTACCTGCAGACCCCAACAACCACTCAACCAGGGTTCTTAGTAAGAGGCCCTTCTTCTCTTCAACATGAAAACAAAGTGCTTTTCCAGGGCCTTTCTCACTGGCAAGGTACTCTCCTCATGTACAAGGCATGGACACCTGTCCACTCATTTCCTGGCCAGCAAGGCTACATGCTTGGATAGAGGTCTGGTATAGATGTTAGGAAGGCTGGGGGCACAAAATTTCTTCTTTTTTATTTGCATGTTGCATGTGGTTCTCCCGTAAAATCCATACCAGACCCTCATCTAATATAAGGGTCTGGTATGGATGAAGGGAATCACTGATTGTTTGTTTACAAACAGAAAAAAGCAACAGGGAGCTGTCATTTAAAGCGGGGGTTCACCCACACCGCCAAAAAAAAAAAAAAAATATTAAAAGCCAGCAGCTACAAATACTGCAGCTGCTGACTTTTAATACATGGCCACTTACCTGTCCCAGGGTCCAGCGATGTCGGCAGGGGACGCCGAGAACCCGCTCGGTTCTCGGTAGCTGCCGCCGCCATCCTAGCTGAGGGGATCAGGAAGTGAAGCATTGCGGCTTCACTTCCCGGTTCCCTACTGCGCATGCGCGAGTCGCGCTGCGCATCCCTAGTGGTCCCCGCTCTCTCCTGGGAGCTGTGTGTTCCCAGCAGACAGCGCGGTCAGGACGGGAAGAGGCATAGACTCCCATGGGAGTCTATGCCGGAAGTGGGTGCAAATACCTGTCTTAGACAGGTATCTGCACCCCCCTCCCCCCTGAAAGGTGCCAAATGTGACACCGGAGGGGGGGAGGGTTCTGAAAAGCAGAAGTTCCATTTTTGTGTGGAACTCCGCTTTAACTGTATTTTTTTGTTTGCAAATGTCAGTTTTGCTTTAGATTGTTACATAGTTACACAGTAGGCAAGGTTGAAAAAAGACACAAGTCCATCAAGTCCAACCTATGTGTGTGATTTTATAGTATTTATTGTTTACTTATTGTACATTGTATACACCATATAGATGCACTACTATCCACAGGCAGGTTAAGGCCATCCCCAGGCATATCAACAAGACGTTTGCATTTATAATGCTGCTAACTTAAACATTATTAAAATGGCTGACATATGAATGAAATTTTAAGAAAAATGTATATCTTTGGTACATATCCCCAAAGGCAGTGATCAACCCCCCATGCCATTTGTTTGCCAATCCCTTGCCTATGCCATTTGTTTGACAATCCCTTGCCTATTAGCCTAAAAAATGTCTATTATTGTTTTTTTTTCCATTTGGTTCCTATTGACATCAATGGGGCTCAGACTTGTCACCTGAATTTTAGTTACCTTTGTGAACCTACCCCAAATCCAAAACATTTGGCTTATCACTAATTCTAATAGAAAGTGCCTGCTTCATAATTGTCACCCCTGGGGAAACTACCAAAAGCTTTAGAGTGATACCAAATATTTTTGTCCTGTACTTATTTTCCCTCAGACATGACCAATGCATGGTTGTTTTGCATGACTTTGGTTGTACTGGAGGGGGGGCACTTTATAAAGAGTCAAATAGCTGTGCACTCCACCTTTTTGGCGAACTTTTGTCCCACTATTAACAATTTTTGGTTATGTCAATGAGCTTGCTTTTAACATCAGACCAGAATGGGCATTATTAGGTTCTGACCTGAGGTTGGCCTTCTCCTTCTTTTCCATAAATTAATAAACTTTATTTCTTACAGTGGAAAGATACATCTTGCCAAACTTCATAAATGGTGATGCCTTTCACCCTGTATAAGGAGGACAAGATGAGTGCTTGGGTGAAGCCAGCACCCACGCCTGGTAAAAGTAGCTGTATCATTGGATTGGAGCATTGTAACTGGTTATTCAGTCTTTCTGAACTTTTGGTATTTTTATCTCTTGAGCAAACAGTTTAAAAGAGAACCTAAAGCATGCCCTGGGCTTGGTTTATTAGTCTGTGAACAGCTACATCTCCCAAAAGTTCAGATCTCCTCTCAATCAAACTTTCCAATTCATATTCATAGTTAGAGGGGTTTTTAAACTAGGCGATGGGGGGCCCAGAGGTAGAGATAGTCAGTGCGGAACATATTCCAGAGGGTAGTATTGGAGGCGTTAGTGGTAGGTTGACTAAAGCACATAAACCCAAGGTAAGTATAGTAACAAGTCCTAGTTGCAAACTCGGAACACCCAATAAGAGGATAGTATGCAACTGGTCTAAACTACATGGCATGTTCACCAATGCCAGAAGCCTGGCGGACAAGATGGGTGAACTAGAGATACTGTTGTACAAGGAGGATTTGGATTTTGTGGGAATTTCAGAGACCTGGTTCAACAGCTCTCATGATTGGCTGGCAACCATTCAAGGGTATACCCTTTATCGCAGGGATAGAGAGGGTAAAAAAGGGGGAGGGGTATGTCTATATATCAAGAATAATGTACAAGTGAATGTGAGAGATGATATCACTAAGGGAGCTAGGGAGGAGGTGGAATCCTTATGGGTAGAGCTCCAAAGGGATGAAGCTAAGGGGAATATATTACTGGGAGTATACTATAGGCCCCCTAACCTGAGGGAGGAGGGGGAGACGGATCTCCTATCACAAGTTGGATTAGCAGCAAGGATGGGAAGTGTTATCATAATGGGGGATTTTAATTATCCAGACATAGACTGGACTGAGGGATTCACGCATTCGTCTGAGGCTCGCCAGTTCCTAATTGTCTTGCAGGACAATTTCATGGTTCAGATGGTAGAGGCACCAACTAGAAATAAAGCGTTACTGGATCTACTGATTACCAACAATACAGACCTGATCACGGATATGGAAATACGGAGCAATTTAGGAAACAGCAATCACAGGTCAATTGGCTTCAGTATAAATCACACAAATAGAAAACATGAGGGGAATACAGAGACACTGAATTTCAAAAGAGCCAACTTCCCTAAACTACAAACCTTGTTAGAAGGCATGAATTGGGATAAAATCTTAGGAACAAAGAACACGGAGGAGAGATGGGTTTGCTTTAAGAGCATATTAAATAAGGGCATTAGCCAATGCACCCCATTGGGTAATACATTTAAAAGAGCGAACAAAAGTCCTGAATGGCTTAACTCCAATGTAAAAATGCATATAAAAGCAAAGGAGAAGGCCTTCAAAAAATACAAGGTTGAGGGATCATCATCAGCATTCAGACTTTATAAAAGAATGCAACAAGAAATGTAAGGGTGCAATTAGGGTGGCTAAGACAGAACACGAAAGGCACAGCGGAGGAGAGCAAAAAAAAAATTACAAATTTTTTTTTTAAGTATGTAAACAGTAAAAAAGGGAGGACAGACCATCTTGGCCCCATAAAGAATCAGGAAGGACATCTATTTACAAAAGATGGGGAGGTGGCAAAGGTATAGAATTTATTCTTCTTCTTGGTCTTCACGAGGGAATCGCGGGGCTTCAGTAACTAAAACTGCAGTGTTTATCCTTATGACACATCACAGGAAGCACCTCCATGGTTAACAGAGTACAGAATTAAAATTAGACTTGGGAAACTTAACATTAATAAATCACCAGATGGCTTGCATCCGAGGGTACTTAGGGAACTCAGTCAAGTAATTGCCAGACCATTGTTCCTAATTTTTACTGACAGTCTACTGACTGGAATGGTACCAGGTGACTGGAGAAAAGCCAATGTAGCACCAATATTTAAAAAGGGCCCAAAATACATCCCTGGGAACTACAGACCAGTTAGCCTAACATCAATAGTATGCAAGCTCTTGGAGGGGATGACAAGGGACTATATACAAGATTTTAGTAACGAGAACGGTATCATTAGCAGTAATCAGCATAGATTCATGAAAAATTGTTCTTGCCAAACCAATCTATTAACCTTCTATGAGGAGGTGAGTTGCCATCTAGATAAAGGAAGGCCCATAGACGCGGTGTATCTGGATTTTGCAAAAGCATTTGACACAATTCCCCATAAACGTTTACTATACAAAATAAGGTCCGTTGGCATGGACCATAGGGTGAGTACATGGATTGAAAACTGGCTACAAGGGCGAGTTCAGAGGGTGGTGATAAATGGGGAGTGCTCGGAATGGTCAGAGGTGGGTAGTGGGGTCCCCCAGGGTTCTGTGCTGGGACCAAACCTATTTATTGTATTCATAAACGACCTGGAGGATGGGGTAAACAGTTCAATCTATGTATTTGTGGACGATACTAAGCTAAGCAGGGCAATAACTTCTCCGCACGATGTGGAAACCTTGCAAAAAGATCTAAACAAATTAATGGGGTGGGCAACTACATGGCAAGTGAGGTTTAATGTAGAAAAATGTAAATTAATGCATTTGGGTGGCTAAAATATGAATGCAATCTATACACTGGGGGGAGAATCTCTGGGGGAATCTAGGATGGAAAATGACCTGGGGGTCCTAGTAGATGATAGGCTCAGCAATGGCATGCAATGCCAAGCTGCTGCTAACAAAGCAAACAGAATATTGGCATGCATTAAAAAGGCGATCAGCTCCAGAGATAAAACGATAATTCTCCCGCTCTACAAGACTCTGGTCCGCACCTAGAGTATGCTGTCCAGTTCTGGGCACCAATCCTCAGGAAGGATGTACTGGAAATGGAGCGAGTACAAAGAAGGGCAACAAAGCTAATAAAGGGTCTGGAGGATATTAGTTATGAGGAAAGGTTGCGAGCACTGAGCCTATTCTCTTTGGAGAAGAGACGCTTGAGAGGGGATATGATTTCAATTCATAAATACTGTACTGGTGACCCCACAATAGGGATAAAACTTTTTCGCGGAAGGGAGTTTAACAAGACACGTGGCCACTCATTAAAATTAGAAGAAAAGAGGTTAACCCTTAAACTACGTAGAGGGTTCTTTACTGTTATGCCTCGTACACACGGTCGGACTTTGTTCGGACATTCCGACAACAAAATCCTAGGATTTTTTCCGACGGATGTTGGCTCAAACTTGTCTTGCATACACATGGTCACACAAAGTTGTCGGAAAATCCGATCGTTCTGAACACGGTGACGTAAAACACGTACGTCGGGACTATAAACGGGGCAGTGGCCAATAGCTTTCATCTCTTTATTTATTCTGAGCATGCGTGGCACTTTGTCCGTCGGATTTGTGTACACACGAACGGAATTTCCGACAACGGATTTTGTTGTCGGAAAATTTTATAGCAAGCTCTCAAACTTTGTGTGTCGGAAAATCCGATGGAAAATGTGTGATGGAGCCTACACACGGTCGGAATTTCCGACAACAAGGTCCTATCACACATTTTCCGTAGGAAAATCTGACCGTGTGTACGGGGCATTATGCAGCTATAGAGATTTGACACAGTCAGCCAGTGATAATATTTTCAAAGCTGATCGATGTAAATGCTTCCCAATTGGTTTTCAAATTCCACCATAAGTGAAAAAAGACTGGTGTTAACCGTGACTATAGACAGGTAGATACTGTATTTGTCCAAGGATGACAAGCAGGGAGATAGCTGCCCAAACTAAAACGAGTTATCAGAACACCAACGCCCACCATGATTATGTCTTTATAGTGACATCATCATGTTCATTGTACTGTACTTCTGAGTTCTTCTACATACCTCTGAACCCTTGTATAGTGTAAAAGGAATGTCCCAACATCCATCAGCTCAGAGAAGGTACATTCATCTTTGCAAATTAAAATAGATTTTATATAAGCCTCCTTCCTGAAACATACCTTGGCCCTACACTTGCTCTTCCAAATTATTATTATACAGGATTTATAAATGGACCAAAATGCGCAAGAGGTTGTGAAGAACATAGGAGCGCAACAGTGTATACCATACCCACAGCAGCCCTTATTGCCAAATTGCCAATGTACTGATTGTATTACACAGCTATGTCAATCAGGCCTTCACTGTGCAACCTTGACTGTTCCCTGACCCCGTGGCCTGGTCACCACCACTTGTGTGCAAACACATGTTAATTTGTGCCTTCTTATCTGCCGTATTTAAATAGAGAGAAACCTGGATTTGCTTCTTTGGTGAGTGGGCCAATCTCTCCAGTGTGTTTGTGTTTGCTCATTGCTGTCTCCACATACAGATCCCAGAGCTCCATTCCAAAGGATTTAGCAGCTAATATGCAGAATCCTAATTGTGCTTAAGAGCTACAGAGCCTGATAAGTCACATTTGGCTCTACTTAGTGGAAGTCGATCAAGGTGGCTCCTCAGTAGGATTTCTGCTCTGGTGACCCTTCTGGGGTAGCTAGGATATGAGAAAGGATTTAGAGTCCTGGATATAAAATAAAACTTTATACAGGGAAGGAAAAAGTCGATTTCACTTGTGCAAAGAACCAATCAGCTCCTATTATTTCTGGCTAATTGAATGCATGGTATGCCATTAACTTAACAATGTTTTCTTTGCTTGTAAAACAATTGATGTTGTATGTCCCTCAAGCACTCAGTAGCTCTTTTATCTCAACTAGTCAAAGCCTCATAGACAGTGTTATCTGTTCTTTTTGTGATTAATAGTAAGGTATTGGTTTCTTTACTCTTGTTGTACTGGTGTTAGTTTAGAACATTTATCTTGTCAGCTGAAGAGAATATAGTTTTTTTTCCAGCTTTTTATGTGTGTGAATGTGATCTTTTCAATATAGGTAATCTTATCAGTGAGTGTTTATGAAAACATTGATTTTTCTGTATAAAGTTTGTTAATATATACGCGCATAATGGCAACCATATTTGCCCATTACATAGGCAGCCTCTGCTTCCCGCTTAGTGGTGCAGCACGACTTTGGTTCACAGCCTCTCTATCTGGAGGTGCCCATAGATGGATCAAGATTCAGCTAGTTCAACAGGAACCAGCTTACTTTCAAACCATGTATGCATACCCCCCAACCTTTTGAGATGGGAATGAGGGACACCTATTAGCAAAAATATGTAGGCATAGAATACACCCCCTGCCGCACCCCTTTAACCACTTCCCCCCTTTAGACGTCATATGACGTCATTGACATTGAGGGGAGAATTCTGAATGATGCCTGCAGCTATAGGCATCATCCAGATATCTTTTTTTTCAGCCAGCGATTTCCTACAGTGTAAAAGCCATATTAGTGACCGTTTAGTCCCCTCCCGCCACCCTCCGGTTCTTCTCCTGGCTCTCTCATGTGATCAAGAAGCCGGTGAATGGATCCGGAGGCGGTGCTGGTTTACCATAGAGCTGGCTGTAAATCAGGTGACCTTTGGAGGCCGGAAGCGACGTCACAATGTCATGTCCGGCTCTTGCAGATGTAAACACTGTCATTTATTTTTGCTGGAAAGCCTGAGATTGATTTTTTTTGGGGGGATTTCAGGCTTTCGAGTATAGACGAGAGATGTGGGGACTTATAGACCCCAGATCTTTCCATTAAGAGGACCTGACATGCCCAATTCCCATTACAAGGGATGTTTACATTCCTTGTAATAGGAAGGGAAAGTGTAAAATAAATAAATAATTAAAGCATCCCATCCCCTCGTATTCGCACGCAGAAGTGAATGCATACGTAGGACGTGCCCAACACAGTGTTCAAACCCCACATGTGAGGTATCGCTCTGATCGTTAGAGCAAGAGCAATATTTGTAGTGCTAGACCTCCTCAATTTTAAAACGTGATACGTTTGGTATCTAAATACTCGGCATAACATCATCTTTTATATTTTACCAAAAACTTTGGTTATCTATTGTATTTTCTTGCATTAAAATTAATTTAAGTGTATTTTTTTCCAAAAAAATTGCATTTAAAAAATTGCTGCGCAAATACAGTGGGGTTGATTTACTAAAACTGGAGAGTGCAAATTCTGGTGCAGCTAAGGATGGTAGCCAATCAGCTTCTACCTTCAGCTTGTTTAATAAAGCTTTGACAATAAAACCTGGAACTTGATTGGTTTCTCTGCAGATCTGCACCAGATTTTGCACTCTTCAGTTTTAGTAAATGAACCCCAGTGTGACATAAAACTTGCAACAACTGCCATTTTATTCCCTAGGGTCTCTAGGGAATAAAAAAATAAAAATAAAAAATATATAGAATGTTTAGGGATTTTGTGTCACTGAAAATTTGTGTCGTGGGAGGTTGCTATAAATAGATTAGCAGAGAGCTTGTCTTGTCACAGCACAGCTCTGAAAGTATCTTCATTCTTCTGCCTATGAGGAGTGGGGGGTGTGTGCCTTTCCTCCAATCAGCTGTATCCCAGTGTAAGCCAAGACTACACACCTACTGCTGAATGAGGAAGTGAAAATTCTAAGTCGATGTAAGAATTCTAAAGAATATAGCAAGCTGAAGACAGCAGATATCTAAGTAAAACTTATGTAGGGAGATTTGTTTCATCTCAGTGTATCATCTGAGGCTGTTCACTTCACTGGGTATATGTGAGGGTTTACATCCAATTTAAGCAAAGCTATCCAGAAATAGTTCCTGCATACAATTGGCAAAATGCAGAAATAGTAGGAAAAACAGAGCATATTATAAACACGTATTAAAACAACAAGTGGTGTGCTAGAACAACATTGTAACAAATGAGAAATGACCAAATAGCCGCAAAAATACTATAGAAGACCAAACACCACACATGTGCCAAAATTAAACAAGTGTAATGCCGCGTACACATGAGCGGAATTTCCGTCGGAAAAATCTTGGATGGTTTTTCCGAGGGAATTCCGTTCAAGCTTGGCTTGCATACACACGGTCACAGAAAAGTTCGCTGAACTTTCGACCATCAAGAACGCGGTGACATACAACACTACGATGAGCCAAGAAAATTAAGTTCAATGGTTCTGAGCATGCGTTGAATTGTTTCCGAGCATGGGTAGGAATTTTGCGCGTCGGAATTGGTACAGACGATTGGAATTTCCGATCGGAACTTTTTCGGACCGAAAAAATTGAGAACATGCTCTCAATCTTTTTCTGGCTGGAATTCCACCAGCAAAAGTCCGATGGAGCATACACACAGTTGCATTTTCTGACCAAAAGCTCTCATCGGTCTTTTGCTGGCCGAATTTCCGATCGTGGGTACGCGGCATAAGAGTGTGAATAGCACCCCACATAAGACAAAGACAATAGATCCACAGAAAGCACAGACACTGCACAAAGATAGTGCCAATGTCTTGCAGGAGCTATTTCTGGATAGCTTTATTTACGCTAGAATATTGTATACTTTGCTTTTTTGATGGAATATTATGATTTGCTCTTTTTGTGATCTTTTTTCCCTCTACCCTGTATGTGTCTTTTTACCCTTGCACTGTGTGAGGTCACCACTAGGGGATGTTGCTGGTGGGTGGGACTTTGGGTTTATTGGTCTGTTCACTTCCCTGTGATAGTGTCTTCAGAAAGATGGACTGAGCTTCATCGAAATGTTGACAAAAAAAATGCTGCTGTTTTGATCTACCTGCTCTGCAAAACCCGTGATTAGCTCTATACTTGTTTTGGATATATATATATATATATATATATATATATATATATATATATATATATATATATATATATACACACACTATATTGTCAAAAGTATTGGGACACCTGCCTTTACACACACATGAACTTTAATGGCACCCCAGTCTTCGTCTGTAGGGTTCAATATTGCGTTGGCCGACCCTTTGCAGCTATAACAACTTCAACTCTTCTTGGAAGGCTGTCCACAAGGTTTAGGAGTGTGTCTATGGGAATCTTTGACCATTCTTCCAGAAGCGCATTTGTGGGGTCAAGCACTGATGTTGGACAAGAAGGCGTGGCTCGCAGTCTCTGCTCCAATTCATCCCAAAGGTGTCCTATTGGGTTGGGTCAGAACTCTGTGCAGGCCAGTCAAGTTCCTCCACCCCAAACTTGCTCATTCATGACTATACAGACCTTGCTTTGTGCACTGGTCCAAATAATTTGGTGGAGGGGGATTATGGCGTGGGATTGTTTTTCAGGGGTTGGGCTTGGCCCCTTAGTTACAATGAAGGGAACTCTTAAGGTATCAGCATACCAAGACATTTTGGACAATTTCATGCTCCCAACTTTGTGGAAACATTTTGGAGCACCATTGCACTTTAATTGTATGGAGCACCCAGCACTTTGAAAGAGACTGTGTTTGTTGTGTTTTTTTAATATGGATGTCATTTGATTGTCTATCACTGCCAGTGTTCACACACAGATTGCTTTTGAGCACTTACCCATTTGCACATGTGGGTTTGCATATTCCTGCAAGCGCTGTTTATATATATATATGCATATTTGCTTTCTGAGGCTCTAGCATCTTGTGGACAGCTGCTGCAGGTTTATTTATTTTATTTTATTTTTCCATCTTTCTAGCACAGTGGTTCTCAACCTTCTAGTGCCGTGACCCCTTGATAAAATTTCCCAAGTTGTGGGGACCCCTAACAGTAAAATTATTTTCGTAGCGTGGTTTGTCAGCACCCAATACAAGACAAGTAATTTGCGCCCCTAACCCGCAGACATTTAGCGCTCCCTGAGTGCTTTTAATGGCAACTATAATCACAGGTAGTGTTACTCACTGTGTCTCCGACTTTGTGGTGTCTCTTAGCAGTGACACCTATGCCGAAACCAGGAGATAGGGTCTCCTCCAGCCTCTCCCACTTCACATTCCTCACCAGTCAGCTGACCTCTAGTCTCTGCCCCCCAGCCATGCCGTGAACTGAATGGGCGGCTGCGAAGAGGCTTAGTGGGCAGCCACAGGCTCCAGGGATAGCCCTGCTGGGAGAGCGGTGCAGGCTTCAGGAACAACCCAGGATTCGGGGACCCCTGGCAAATAATCATTTGCCCCCCGAGGGGGTCCTGACCCCCAGGTTGAGAAACACTGTTCTAGCACTTTATCACATTTAGCGCAAATATATATATATATCTCAATCATTAGTGTTAGTTTTGGATAGGGTAGGGCAGTGATGGCGAACCTTGGCACCCCAGATGTTTTGGAACTACATTTCCCATGATTCTCATGCACTCTGTTGTGTAGTTGGGCATTATGGGAAATGTAGTTCCAAAACATCTGGAGTGCCAAGGTTCGCCATCACTGGGGTAGTGGATGCTTAAAGTGGTTATAAACCCTTACAAATACCAAGTGATGTGACTAGCCTCAGGTAATACAAAGTGGTGATACAAATCCTCCTAAATTAGTTGTACCTGTTTATCTGCAGCCCTCTCTCCTCCACAGCCATTTAAAGTTCATAAATTACACAGCGTTTGAGGTTCAGATGGCAAGGTATGGGGATCTTATATCACACACTGCACAGTGCAAAGAGAAGAGTTGAGTGTAACTACACACCTGAGTGGAGGAGGGACACCACTCCCTACCCAGTCTCATAGGGAAACATGCACAGCTGAGGCTGTCAATCAGAGGCTGCGTGCTGGAACCCCACCCCCCAGGATTCAGTAGTGTTAGCATAACCTGTCTATAGTGACTCATGCAGATAGCAGAGGCAAGAGACAGCATCCAGAAATCACTGTAGGAGGTGCTTTGGATTGAGGCAAGTACACATTAGTAAGATATGCTTTGTTCATTTTTTATTTCATAAGTTTACAACCACTTCAAACCCCCAGACAGAATTGCTAGGCTGTTTTTGTTGCACTGGGGATATTTTCCCTCACTCACTGTCTTGCAGGTTTAACAGAAAATTTAGAGGAATTCACTTCACATTGAGGGGAAATCTCGTCTCGGATCATTGTCACTGCAATAGATATTGGAAGACTTCACTTCAGCTCTTGTTTTAGTGGTGATCATCATTTTTTAGTCACCACCAGGACAAAGAGAAAGGGTTAATCACCCCAGTAGGGCACAGAGGGCAATCAAGGCCTGACAGGGGTTCTAATCCTTCCCTACCCCATCCAAAAAAAAGGCCTCGTCTGTGATTTATTTTTCCTTTGTAAGCTCAGTCAACCTTGCATAGGGCAGGGTGTGAAGTTGGAGGCTGACGGGAATGCCAAAAATTTGGACAGGTTTTCAAACCTATCCATCCCAAAAGTGGTTCACTGGCAGGTCAGCAGAGGTCATCTCAAACATCATCACATCATCCAAAAAGACTGGATCAAGGGTCTTTCATTTTGTGTTTTGTGGTACACTAAATTTTGTAGTTGCTTATTATCAATAAGATTTTAAAGTCCATGTTCTTATATTTTGGTTTTTCATTTTCCTCTCATCAACATGCTAATGAAATTTTAACCACTTGTCCTCCAGAAGGTTTTCCCCCTTTCATAGCCAGGGCATTTTTTTTGCTATTTAGCACTGTGCTACTTTAATTGCCAATTGGTCACTCACGCAACGCTGTATGCAAATGAAATTTATATAATTTGTCACATAAATAGAGCGTCTTTTGGTGCTATTTATTCAGTTATTTTTTTTATCTTTTGCTATATTAATTAAAAAAATACCGAAAATTGTGAAAAAAAGTTTTTCTTAGTTTCTGTTATAAAATTTTGCAAACAAATAATCTTTCTTCATAAATATAGGTCTTCTGCAGTACTTTTTTTTTTATAGTAAATATACCCCAAATCAGTGTATATAATTTAGTCTGTTTGAAAGTTATAGAGTCTATAATGTACGGTATATATATTTGAAAATTAATTGGTCCTGATGTACTGATGGCCTATCTCATTTCTCGAGGCCCTAAACTGCTGGGACAGTACAAATACTTCAAAATGACCCCTTTTTGCAAAGTAGACAGTCCAAGGTATTTAGTAAGAGGCAAGCCAAGTTTATTGAAGTTGTAATTATTTGTCACAATTTTTGGGAAAATGAAGAAATTAAATAAAATATGCTTTTTTTTTTACATCCTGTCACCAGTGCAGTACAGTGTCATCATATGACTGGTGTGGCGGTGATCAGGGATGTAAAAAAAAAAATATATATATAATAATAATTTTTTATTCAATTTAAAACATTTTTCTTCTTTTTTGAAGATTTTTTTTTCTTTTTATTAAGATTTGTTTTTTTTTAACATACTCTCATCAGTGTAGTTTAGTGTCACCATAGTGATCAGGGATGATCACTGTCATAAGCAATAGTTTTAACTGAGCAATAGTTTTAGCTGTCATTAAAGGCTTTCATTCATGACAGCTTGCTTACTATTGTGATCTGTGATTCGCTATAGCTAATCACATGGTACAAGGTGCTGTGATTGTCCCATGTACCATGTGATAGCTGTGGGCCAATTACAGCATCACAATAGTAAGCAGGCAGTCATGAATGTTTTGCTTACATGATTGGTTATAGCGATCACAATATACCTCGGTCGCTCACGGTGGCCAAGTACCAAGTATCATGATCTGCTGTATCCACCAGACACAGTGGTCATGGGATCATGCCGCTGCATACCTTAGAGTGCGCGCCAGTGTGCATGTGCTAAGCAACATACCAGTAGGCAATGGCCACCCACTCATGGTAAATGTACCGTGTTGGCGAGTGGCAAGTACTTAAATAAAACTTTTCTGATTTTGAACCCAATGATATCACCACTGGGTCTTTGAGCTTTTCTGCGAAATGCAGGCAGATCATGGTGCTGTACATAGTTTCCTGAAAACATCACAACACATGTCACAGCCTGGAGTCAGGCTGGGAGGCCAGTAGCTATTACAGTGGAGCAGCCCCTACCGACAAGCGGGACAGGTATACAGGCATATCACCCTGGCTGATGACACAAGTTCACCTGAGGTGTGGGGTCTAAGTACTATCCAGTATTCACCAGAGCTATTGATGGTGGAGATGGGTTTTGCTGCATGTTAGTACCAGGTCGCAGTCCTCAGGATGGCCCCACCAGGAGGTGAGCAAGCCAGGGTCCGGTAGCAGACATAACAGGTAGGGATCAAGCAGAAGCGTAGTCGAGGAACAAGCCAAAGGTTGGAAACGAATGGTAGCAAAGATACGGATGGCAGCAGGAGAGACAAAAGCGAGATATTGGCTGAAGAGAGCACAATAATATGGCAAACAGGAAGTGCAGAGACAGCTTAAATCAGGAAGTTCATGGGAGGAGCAACCAGTTCAAGGATCATTCAAGGAATTGTCCAGGAAACTGTCCAGCATACCAGGTGGCTCAGCAAGCAGAGTTATTGTCAGACACAGAAGAGGTCCCAGGTTCAAGTCCAGGCCCTGAGAATACCCTCTTCCTCCCAGGACATCCCCTGGATGTCTTAGGGCCAGGTTTATGAGGAAACCTCTGGTGGAATTCCTTTGTTAATCAAGGGGCATGAACAATCTTCTCAGGTTCCCAAGAATTTTCTTCTGGCCCATAACCTTCCTATTGAACCATATATTGTAATTTTTTCCTAAAGATCCTGGAGTCAAGAATTTTCTCCACCACAAACTCTTCTTCACCCTGTACCTTGACAGGTGGAGGAGGTGGACGAATTCTTACAGAAAAAGGATTTTCATTAAACAATTTGAGTAGCGATATGTGAAAAAACATGGTGAATCTTCATACTGATGTTTTAAGCGAAAGGTGACCAGTTTGATTTGAGAAGAAATCTGAAAAGGTCTCACAAACTTTTGACCCAACTTAGGATATGGAACATGAACTTTCAAATTTTTGGTAGATAACCAAACTTTGTCACCCACATGAAAAGTAGGAATTGAACTACAATGTCCATAGAAGATCGACTACAAAGTTCATAGAAATTGACCCCTATGGTCTTGATGGAACAGGCAGTGGTTGGAGTAGCCCCAGAGGAGAAGATTGGGGTGTCTTATTGCGAGCACAGGTCAGACATGAGGACACATAACTCTTGACATCCTTCTTGTACCCAGGTCACCAAAGAAACATGATAAGAATTCTTGTGTGTTAGGAACCCCAAAATGAGCAGTAAGTTTAGAGTCGTGAACCAACCTGGGGGCTTCTACCCAAACTGATTCAGGTACATAGAGGCGTTACGCTTGAGTCCAAAAGCCGTTTTTGTACTCAAGGTTAATTTCCGTAGGAGGATGATTGAGAAGTGAAAAGTATTATTAGGCTACTGAAGTAGAAAACAAATATAGAGTACCTTCGTCCTATAAATGTAAATAGAAACCACTAAAAAATGAGGACATTTTGGACTTTCATGGTACAATATAGACTTACAATACTGAAACAGTTTTATATAAAAATACAAATTTATTAAACAAAAAAAGATTTTAAAAAACATATAACTTCAACAACGGACATGTAACATACAAAGGGTGCCGAATATAGCAGAGGGCCCCTATAACAATCAAATTTTCTCTGACATAAACTGGAAAAGAATAAGTGTGTTAATCTGTAATAGAAAATACGGTAATCGTCTTTATCCAGTTGTGGACTCTACATGTTTTGCGGTGACCCGCTTCTTCAGGAGTATGATTCAGAGAATTATTGTTCAAGAAGGAAACATACACTTAAGGAATCTTCATATAAAGAAACAGGATATTATATTAAAACTGTGGGATAACCACCACCAAATAACCGCCATGATGCAAGACGCCCACAGTAAAAAAACGTTCAGAGTAGTAGATGCATTTGTTAATCCCCCAAAGGCTTTGGTCACCAAAGGAGTTGACCCAGGGGCAGGAGTACTCACCAACAAGGGCAGCACCAACAAAACTAAGCGTCTCAAGGCCAATATTGGCAGTCTCCCAGATTTTTAAAACATTTTCTGTTTAAAAAATGTGTATTTTTATATAAAACTGTTTCAGTATTGTAAGTCTATATCATACCATGAAAGTCCAAAATTGTCTAATTTTTAGTGGTTTCTATTTATGATTGAGAAGTGGGCCATTCTCATACCCCTCCTTAAAAAGATTCAAAAATGTCTTAGAACTCGTGGCCCCTAGAAAGTTCTTTTGAGGCAGGATTGTACATTCAGAGTTGCTTTCTTGGAGTGGCCCAGCCAACATCCACGATAGGCATCAGCCTTACCATTCCTTGAAATAACAAAATTGAACCTGGAGAAGAATAATGTCCAATGTGCTTGTCTAGATGGCAACCTTCTGGCAGAACTAATAAATTGAAAAGTAAAGAAATAGGAAATAGAAGTGGGACTTTGCATGAAACATGCTATTGTGGGTAGAGATAATATGTATGAATGAATATATAAAATTAAATAAATTTTAATTTGATTTGATGTCATTAACCCCTGAGGGTAGTCCATGATTTTTAAAGCATAATAAATAAAATAATATATAATACGGATATAATCATAAAAGATTAACATAATAATTATAATAACAATAATGAATGTAATGCAATCGATGGACATGATTAATGCAATTCTTACAAATGAATACATAAATCAATACATTTACAAATCAGAAATACATAGATCACATGATAGAGGTACAGACAAGGGAGAATAATGTTATTGGAATTCATAATTAAAACAAGCTTAGCTAGGCACCCTTAGTTGAAAACCCAACGCGTTTCATGACTTTCTGCCAATCATCAAGGGTAAGATGCACGTGTTTACTGAAAAATCAAGTAAATAAAGTAACTATTAATATATAGAACCTTTGAATGGAAAGGAAATATCAGAGACGACCGCTTACTGAAAATACTTACTTACAGAATAGCCTGTAAGTTATGCCCGACTCCAGCAATGGGATAACATGGTGGTCTGGAACAAACTGTCTCACCTGGGGTTGAGGCAGGGTAACCCCCCCCCCCCAATAAATTAAAAAATTTTATGACCTGTGAGAAAGGTAACAAGGTGCTCCACCACTTCCAACAGTTGCCTCCACTCAGAAAATGCTTCCTTAATTGCCAGCAACTCCGTGTTTTCAATGTCATAATTCTTCTCGGCTGAAGGCATTAGTCGAGAGAAATAAGCCCAAGGATGAAGCTGCATCTTTTCTCAAATTTGCTGAGAAAAGAAAGCTCCCACAGCAGAATCTGAAGCATCAACTTCTACGATGAAAGGTTACAAATCCACCAAATCGTTGTATTTCCTTAACATTCCTAGGGACAGGGCAATCCACCACCACTTTGATCTTATGGGGATCCATGCTCACTCCTTCAGGAGAAATTATGTATCCCTAGAACCGGATCTGAGTTTGTGCAAACTCGCATTTCTCTAGTTTAATGTAAAGTTGACTCTGCCTTAGTCTCTCAAAGACAGTACAGGCATGCTGGCGGTGTTCCTCCAAATTATCAGAAAAATTAGAATATCATCCAAATACGCTATTGCAAGCTGGTCCAATCTAAAAAAACATCATTAATTAAATGTTGACAAGTTGTGGGAGCATTGCAAAGTCCAAAGGGCATAACCAAAGACTCAAAATGTCCATATCTGGTTCTGAAAGCAGTTTTCCATTCATCTCCAGGATGAATGCAGACAAGCTTGTAAGCCCCCTGTAAATCTAATTTGGAGCTTGGCGTAGTGTAGTCTCTCAAGCATTTCTGGAATCAGTGGGAGTGAATAGCAATTTTTAATTGTGATCCTGTTTAAATCTCTATGGTTGATACATGGACACAGGGTGCTTTTTCTCCACAAAAAAATAAGGGTGGGTGTCACCAATGGGGTCATTACCATGGCAGCCTTCAGTCAAAGTATACTGGTGCAGAAAGCACCCTGCATCATCACATGACTGGCCTGAAGTCTTCAAAAGGTAAGTTTTAAAAAAAATTGCAAAAAAAACATGCAGAAGGACCTTCAGGGGAGGGGATTTTACATGCATTTATCTGCATTTCTGGCCTATTGAAATCTATGAAAATACATAAAACTGCAGATATTACATTTCATGCTTTTATTTTTTGTATTGATTGAACTTTTTTTTTTTCAACACGACCAACTATGTACTGTAACTATGTAAACCCCTTGCGGAAATCTTTGTGGAAGCACCAAAATGAGTAGAGTTTGTTTGGTTATGATAGGAGATATCTCCAACTACTGTATATAACTTGATCCAACTCCTAATAGTTAGGATTATAAAATAATCAATTGCCATATATAATTTGAATGTTCTACTGTATATAGTAAATTATTATTTATTGTTCCTCGCAGGAGTTTTTGTACTCTATAAGTTTGTAATAAAAAAAAAAACTAAAACTGGTGGGGGTTATGAAAGTGATGTCACACAGAAGAGTTGAATGGTCAAACTGTAACATTGTTTGTTGTAGAGCTGCAAAATTTTATAACTTAATAAAATACTGTATAACTGATTGGAACTAGTCCCATGCATAGGTATAGTTGGATTATTTTTGTCTTTTGGGTACATTTTTAATGTGTGTTTAATGTGTCAGGAACAGAGATCTTTCTAGACATGGCCTGGGGCCACAAAACATTAAGGATGTATAAACAGCCACCTATCTCTCATGTTTCTGGTTGGATCCATGCACTAGCTAGCAGAATAGAATGATATGGTTCCCTACTCTCTTTGCTGCTGGTATTAGGTGTATGGACGCAGAGTAGAAAACCCGGGAGGGGGAGATATTCACGGAGTCGGTCCTCGGACCCCTTTACACTGTAACCCCCCTTTTAGGTTCTTTACCACCAATGTCAGTGTCAGCAGACATGTAGATAGTTAACTGGCATAGGAAAAGACAGTTGACTTAGGAAGGATACATTGTAGACAATCTTTCATTGTTTAGGTCTAGAATTAAATGTGAAAAGTCCAATTACCAAAAGTACTTATGAAAATGTTTTAAATAAATAATTCTCTGCAATTCTGAAGGCACAATCTGGCAAGCTGATTTCAAAGGAAAAAATATCTTCCAGGACAGATTTTCTGAAATAATCATTGATATTTTCTTCAAATATGTCAACGCTACAAATGCTGCATAACATTTCAGTTACAGTAATCATGCATGTCCAATATAAGTTTTTTTAAATGAAAGCTCTCATGTCCGTGGCCTTAAAGTGATACTAATCACACGCTGTTTCATTTGCAATATCCCTTCTCCTTCTGTATATGGCTGATGGCACTGAAATTTTTTAATAAAAAAAAAAAAAATGAAGCACCTTCTTTCCTTATCGATATACAGTTGTCACGTGACCCAGCTCTTTCCTAGCCTGCCTGGAGGGAAACAGTGGCAGGAGGGGCTTCCAATAATCTGCTGCTGGCCACATGTGCAAAATAAAAGCATAAAGAGTAAACATAAATAATTAATATCAATAAACTGTTTGAAATTGTCATACAAATATATATTTGAAATCAAATCTTTATTTTTTCTTGGCAATAACATGGTGTGGGTGGATTTCTGACAGTCACAGGCTGTGTCACACCCCTCCAACCTGTGTCTCAGAATAACAGGGAGGTGAAGCCCCCACTAATCCACATGCATAGAGAGGAAATGATCAGGGTAGAAATATACTGAAAAAAGAGTCTGCTCTGCAAAGTCCCCAACTGCAGTGGGGGCATGGAGAGGAGGTGAGACAGAGAACAGCAATATCAACCAGGTTTTTTGCGGAATACAGAAAACATATGTCATAGCGACTGAGTGAGTATGGTCAGCATGTAATACAGCATTTATTGATAGTTTTTATTGATGTGGGTTTAATGACACTTTAAAGAGCAGAGTATGAACTTTTACATTGCAGGGAATGAAGATTGCAGTGAAGAGGTGGTCTCCAAAGTAAAAATTGTCAAGAAGAAGCTGTGTGTGTCGAAGCAGATCTCTGTGGAGTCGGACTTGTCAAGAGTAATAAGGGTGGGCTTCAAAGCCCTCTATTCATGTCTTCCTTTTTGTCACTGGACCTCCAGGCACACATCCTTTGGCACCCCTTTATTAGAGTCACTGCTTTCAAACAAGAAATCTCCTTGTTTTCCTGGTCCTAACCTTGTTGGGAAAGTTATAATAATCTGTAAATAACCTTGTATGAGATGACTAGTCCTACTGATGATGGAAAAAAAATGTCTGTCCAGTAATTATACAGAGCAAAGCCAGTCTCTGTTGCTTGCAGGTACGTGCATGCTGTGCATAAAGGTAAATCTGGTTATACCATTAAGTGTAAAGCCACTAAAAGTATATGTACATTTTAAGCTGACTAATAAATAATAGCCAGACCTAATGTCTGGTGGTCACCCCCATACAGCCATTTAAAGTTTGTTGAAGGAAGGAGCAATCAGAAATGTAGGAAAATTTAGTTCAACTGCTTTTTTTCTCTCCTCACGCTACAGTCTTTGTGGTGTTTTCCACACGTCTAGTCCAGACCTATTTTTGGCTAAACATGAATAGCTAAATGATGCTACTGTATAAACTTAGGGACCTGGCTCCTGTCATAAATGTAGTCAGATTATACCTTCACACCTGGCCACCATTTGGCCCAAACCAACTTTGGTTCCTTAGCTGGTTCTTATAGTAAGACGGCAACATATTCAGTCTATCTCTTCAGTCTATCATGAATGCTGCTGCCAGACTTATACACCTTACCAACCACTCAGTGTCTGCCAACCCTCTCCTCCAATCCCTACACTGGCTCCCAACCACCCAGCGAATTAAATTCAAAATACTAACCACAACATTCAAAGCCATTCACAACTCTGCCCCGAGCTACATCACCAATCTTGTCTCCAAATATCACCCAAATCGTCCTCTCCGCTCTTCTCAAGACCTCCTACTCTCAAGCTCTCTCGTCTCCTCCTTCCATACTAATCTCCAGGATTTCTCTAGAGCCTCCCCCAACCTCTGGAACTGGCTACCTCCACCTGTCCGGCTATCCCCTACCCCCTAATCTTCTTGTATTTTATTGTATTATATCTGTATTGTCTCCCTTTTATATTGTAAAGCACTGCGTAAACTGTTGGCGCTATATAAATCCTGTATAATAATAATAATAACTTATAATGCCTGGATTCCTCTGCTCTTTAGTCTTTTGTGTATCGTGTGAGTTACAACATTTGCCCTCAGCAGCATTCTTGAGTTTTTTTTTTCCACATTCATTACTTGATAAGCAGGGACCAAAGTCCTTTCCTCTTTTGGGCAAGGGAAACAAACAAGATCTTGATGGAGTAGTTATTAATTTCAGGCGGGAGGTTTAGTCTTTTCTCTTGGCAACATGTCTTCCTGGTGGACTTTCACACACCAATCAATACTTTGGGAGGTTCGCTGCCAGCTGCAAACTTCCATTTAAGAATTTAGGAATGCATTTTAAATGTTGTACACTCTACTGAGTACTAGATACAATTTATTCAATCACCATGTTTTCAAGTTTCAGTATAGCTCTTTTATTGAAATCTTTTACATTGCACACTTATAAAGATCAAAAGGAGAGAAGTGTGACCTGACCTGTCCACAGTAAAAGTCCTCCATCCCTGGCTATATGAAATAAAAACAAAGAAAAAGAATGGGACTTTAAATGAGGCTTATTGCTGCAAAAATGAATGTATGGAGTAAATATATGATAAAACCTTTATTGTATCAAAAGCAATTCTGTGGTCTAGAAATGTATGATACTGTTTTCAAAACATACATAACCATATACAAAGGCTGACATTTTGGTAAAAATATACCATGAACACATACACTGTATATAATGACGATACATAATTATATATATTTATAACTGAGTATATGCTGTATAAAAGCCGAAATGTCTTGGCATTACATGAATAGAAAAACTCTACGCGTTTCGTGATCCACGTTCACTCATTATGAGTATGGATGTAAAAATTCATTCACTGTAAGTACAGAAAAATCATATATATAAATATAATAAACCCTTCATAAAAATGAGGGAGGGAAAACTCTCTGAACGATACAAAAAAGTTCCCATAGGGAGTATTTGGATATACTAATACTTACAGATCAGCCCAAGAACTAAACTGGCTCACGTGAGGATGAATGGAGTGGGAGAGGGGGTCCCCATCACGTGCCTGGCCCAGAGCTGAGGCAGGAAACCCAAAACCAAGTAAGGGGGTCAGCTCGTAGGCAGGTCAGGTCATCACAGTGCAATCCCAGAGAGGACAGATGAACTAATAACAATCCACACCAATCTGGAAGATAATAATTCTATGAAATGTGAAAAAAAGTATGTGAATGTATAAATTTATTGTAAGGATGTGTGTTGTGTAAGTGAAAATAAATAAATAAATAAATAAATAAATAAATAAATAAATAAAAAAATATAATGTATTAAAATAAAAAATAAAAAAATGAAAAAAATCTAAAAATAAAATTATAAATGTAAAAAAAACCCTAAGCAGGAAATGAGAAAAAAGTGTGAGTGGAGTCACAAAGGACTCCTGCCTACCTTGCATGTGTAAAGAACAATCTGAAACCAGTGATGTAGTGTCTCTCTCATGGTGAAGGATAAAGATCATTTCTAATCTCTGTTTCCTCTGTTTCTGTAGCTCTAATGATTGCACACAATATGTATGTATATATGTTATGCATTTTATTACCGGATATCAAACAGACTCCACCAAAATTATTAACTCCCATTATCATGTGGCTGCATCTCAAAAATTAGAATATCAGCAAAAAGTTAATTTATTTCAATAATTCAATTCATAAACTGAAACTCATATTATATAGATTCATTACACACAGAGTGATATATTTCAAGCATTTCTTTCTTTTAATTTTGATGATTATGGCTTACAGCTAGTGAAAGCCCCAAATTCACTATCTCAGAAAATTAGAATATTGTGGAAAAGTGAAATATTGTAGACTCATGGTGTCGCACTCTAATCTGCTAATTAACTCAAACACCTGTAAAGGTTTCCCGAGCCTTTAAATGGTCTCTCTGTCTGGTTTGGTTCAGTAGGTTACAACAGTTGTTCTCAACCCTGTCCTCAAGTATCCCCAACAGGCCATGTTTTGGGCATTTCTCTTAGATAAAATAGCTGTCCAAAACAAAAACAAAAACAAGCCATTGACGCTGATTTAAAGCACCTGTGCAAGATAAAGGAAAACCTGCAAACATGGCCTGTTGGGGGTACTTGAGGACAGGGTTGAGAACCACTGGGTTACGCAATCATGGAGAAGACTGCTGACTTGACAGTTGTCCAGAAGACAGTCATTGACACCCTCCACAAGGAGGGGAAGTCACAAAAGGTCATTATTAAAGAAGCTGGCTGTTCACAGAGTGCTGTATCCAAGCATATTAATGGAAAGTTGAGTGGAAGGAAAAAGTGCGGTAGAAAAAGGTGCACAAGCAACTAGGATAACGCAGCAAAAGCCATTCTCGAATTTGGGGAATTCACAAGAAGCAGATTTTGGCTGGTGTCAGTGCTTCAAAAGCCATCACACACAGACATATCCAGGGCATAGGCTACAACTGTCGCATTTCTTGTGTCAATAAAGTTCCCTGGCTGGAATACACATTGGACCGGAAGTGATGTAAGAGGCGGAAAATGCAGATGTTTTTTACTTGTTTGAAGCGCAGATTTAGATGTAAGCAGTTATTGTTTTAATAAATGGTCTTTTTAATTGTAATACACTATTGGAGGCTCTTTTGCCTACTTCATCCTTATATGGGAGTCTGGATTCATATCTGAGGATAAGCTGAGGAGTCCCTGGAAGGATGGACCATCTTGCCCATATTAAAGGCTGTTCCAAGGCTCAAGTTATCTACCCTTAAGGTAAGAGTTCTGTGAGCACTGAGGTGTTGGTGGAAGCAGAAAGACTCTTTGGGATTATTATTATTATCAAAGGACTACTTTGTGTGTGAATTTTCTTCATTTTTATGATTTGTTTATTTACACTTATGGTATAGCTCAATAGCACTTTATTATTATTTATGTTTGTGAAGTTGTGAATTCAATAGCTATTGCAGCAATTCTCCACAAGGATATTTGGATATTTATTCTCATAGTAGCGCAGAGGATCACTATATTATTTCTTGTGTCAAGCCACTGCTGAACAAGAGACAATGTCAAAACACCTTTCCTGGGCTAAGGAGAAAAAGGACTGGCCTGTTGCTCAATGGTCCAAAGTCCTCTTTTTGGATGAAAATAAATTTTGCATTTCATTTGGAAATTAAAGTCCCAGAGTCTGGAGGAAGAGTGGAGAGGCACAGAATCCAAGTTGCATGAGGTCCAGTGTGACGTTTCCACAGTCAGTGATGATCAGTGATGATTTGGGGAGCCATGTCATCTGCTGGTGTTGGTCCACTGTGTTTTATCAAGTCCAAAGTCAGCACAGCCCTCTACCAGGAAATTCTAGAGAACTTCATGCTTCCCTCCACTGACCAGCTTTATGGAGATGCTGATTTCATTATCCAGCAGGACTTGGCACCTTTCCACACTGCCAAAAGTACCAATACCTGGTTTAATGATCATGATATTACTGTGCTTGATTGGCCAGCAAACTCACTTGACCTAAACCCCATAGAGAATCTGTTGGGTATTGTCAAGACGGAGATGAGAGACACCAGACCCAACAATGCAGACGAGCTGAATGCCGCTATCAAAGCAACCTGGGCTTCCATAACACCTCAGCAGTGCCACAGGCTGATCGCCTCCATGACTCGTCGCATTGATGCAGTAATTCATGCAAAAGGAGCCCCGACCAAGTATTGAGTGCATACTATACTGTACACGGACAAACTTTTCAGAAAGCCAACATATCTGTATCAAAAATCCTTATTTTTTTTATTGGTCTTATGTAATATTCAAATTTTCTGAGATACTGAATTATGGGTTTTCACTAGCTGTAAGCCATAATCATCAAAATTAAAAAAAAGAAATGCTTGAAATCTATCACTCTCTGTGTGTAACATATCTATATATTATATGAGTTTCACTTTTTGAATTGAATTACTGAAATAAATTAACTTTTTGATGATTTTCAAATTTTTGAGATGGATCTGTATGAGGGCTGTACTGAAAGTAATGCAAGAGTGGGCATAACTTTTTCATAAACTTACATGGGCTGTTCAGATTTCCTCAGTGGCGGCCCATCCATACGGGGCGCAGGGGCGCCACCCTCCTAATCCATGCGCTCGGCCCCTAATCTACATGCAGGGTGCCGGACGCATGGATTCCATTGGGGTATTTTTTTTATTAGAAGCACGTGATTAGAGCCTGAGGCTCTAATTGGCTTTAAAAAAAGGATGGGCTCGGGGAGCAGAGCACTGCACCCTGAGCCCACCCAGTTGTGTGACAGTAGTGAATTAATATTTGCTATTGTCTTCCTGATTCTCCTCCTGGCCAATCAGAAAGCGGGTCCTTAGACCCGTCACTCGATTGGCCGAGGGGAGAAGCAATCCTATTGGCTGCCTAGGAGGAGGAGGACATGGTGGAAGCCGTCGTGATGCCGAGGTGGAGGAGACATAGGGGAAGCCCCCTCCTGTCGCCCGGAAGAAGCGCTGCCTGCGACCAAGATGGGGTAAGTGTGGTGCTGGTGACCGACCCACCGTGGGGGGGGGGGGGTGGCTGTGGGTGCATTGTTTGCCACCCCCCCTAAAAAAATATACCATCAGCCGCCACTGGATTTCATATGTTGGTATAGTAACTCATTGTAACTCTACTCTTTCCTCTTTCTCATTGCAGATAAATAAAGAATTCCAAGAAGAAGCAACATTGAGTTCTCGACCAAGGAGGGGTGCAGGCTGTCCGACAATGTTTATGGAGATGACACCATTGACGTGAGTCACCAATGACAAAACAAAACAATGCAGATTGCTTTGTTTTAAATGTTTTACAGTGATTTTTCAACTTTCTGCAGTAATCACATGCAAACAAGACTCTACTACTGCTCTTTTAGAGGTTTATATGGGTTAAGAGGTTTTGGATAGTGTAAATTACATTTTTGATAATCAACATTTGATATTGCATTTTTTTAAAAATTTTTTATGCTTTACGTAAATAATGGCTCCTGCTAGCACGCTTTGGATGCGCAGTCCATTTTTTCTGTATGGTTTACATTCAGTCTGTATCTAATAGCAACATTTTGGATTGGTTCACTCTTTGTCCTACGACAATACATAAAAAGTGGGGTTATACTCTGTGGTGATATGCATTCTTATTGGCACCCCAATGCACCTTATCAACACATCTGCTTTGATGTGCACAACACACAATAACACATTAAAATACGTGGTGTACTAAGTTACAAAAAAAGATGCATGCACCAGTTTTTCTGCATTTTGGTGGATTAGATAGCCCAATCAAATAATTAAATTGCATTTAATTACTGCCTTTGAGCAGCCTCAAAGTGACCCAAATCTTTCCTTTTGCTATTCCATATAATGCCCTGTACACACGAGCAGACTTTTCGACCGGACTGGTCCGACGGACCTTTTCGGCCGAAATACCGACGGACTTTAGATTTGAAACATGTTTCAAGTCTTTCCACCGGAACTCCGCCGGACCCAGTTCCTATCGGGAAGCCTGTTCGTCTGTATGCTGGTCAGACGAACCAAATACGACGCAGGGGCAGCTATAGCACCTGCCCGCGAGAATGTTTCCAGCACGATCCTATTGCGCTGGTACTCGGTGACAGGGTACTATGCATCTTGCGCTCGCTGCATTTTCCTATTGCAGCGAGTGCGAGAGGGAGGCGACAATGTCCCGTAGGTCTGGTATGGATTGTAAGGGGAACCCCCTACGCCGAAAAAAAAGGCGTGGGGGTCCCCTCAAAATCCATACCAGACCCTTATCCGAGCACGCAGCCCAGCCGGTCAGAAAAGGGGGTGGGGACGAGCGAGGGGGCTGGGTGCTTTGGGGGAGGGGGGCGCCCTGTGGCCCCCACCCACCCCAAAGCACCTTGTCCCCATGTTGATTAGGACAAGGGCCTATTTCCGACAACCCTGGCTGTTAGTTGTCGGGGTCTGCGGGGGGCTTATCGGAATCCAGGGAGCCCGCTTTAGGAAGGGGGCCCCCAGATCCCGGCCCCCACCCTATGTGAATGAGTATGGGGTACATCGTACCCCTACCCATTCACCTGGGGAAAAAAAGTGTCAATAAAAAAAAATACACTACACAGGTTTTTAAAGTAATTTATTAGGCAGCTCTGGGGGTCTTCTTCCGACTTCAGGGGTCTTCTTCCGACTTCTCCGCTCTGTCCGGCCTCTTCTCCTGGTGTCCGGTTCTTCTCCCGCTCTCTGGCCTCTTCTCCCGATGTCCGGTTCTTCTCCCGCTCTCCGGCCTCTTCTCCGCTTCTTCTCCTGCTCTCCGGTTCTTCTGCCGGGCTCCTCCGCTATCTTCTGCTCTTTTGCCGCTCTCTTGCTAGCGATGGCCCGGTCTTCTCCATTGTTTTCTTCCCTCTTCTCTTCTTCCGATGTTGACACGATGCTCTCTCCCGCTGTAATGCTGTGTTCACGGTGCGCAACGATTTATATAGGCATGGGGCGTGGTCACCGGGTGGTGACCCCACCCCTTATGACAACACAGTCCCAGCATGCCCCAAGGCTCTGTTATATCAGCAGGACAGTAAAAGAAGGGGAGGATCAGGGAAGATAGGATCAAACAGCATTTTTACACAATGTGGAGGATTAACACCTTCTAGGTTCTACAGTAAGTATAACAAGCATGTTTTACTGTATTATACAGACTTATTCTACTGTTGTGGGTTTAGTAACACTTTAACTCTTTAGCTATTGTTAAAGCTGTGCTCTGGTCAAACCATCCTTTCATAAACAAGACTCCCCACCCCTCTCCAGCGATCACTGGAGCAATTTAAAAATAACCTTCAATCTATCAAAATGCCTCAAATACTCGCCTAAATCCACGATCATGTGACATGACGGGTCCTGGGTCTTCTCAATTCCTCACTGCAGAGTGGAAAGTTTCTTTTTCGGTGTCCATGTTGCTGCCTAGTGACATGGACACTTTCCATTGGCTGTCTATGAATGGGGCCCTCACAGGTCCTGAAGATTCCATCAATGGTGTGGTGACTTTAAAAAGAGAGCTAGTGACACTACCAGTTGGCAGGGGGCCCAGACTGCCGTGATGGATCACTGTCCCCACTGGTGTGAGAGGCAGTGGCAAAGGACACAAGATGGCGTGGGGCCTTATTTGGGTGGGTGGGATGGGGAGAGGGTTGTTTTACCAGATGTCATGGAAACAGGGCCAGGGCTAGACTATTTTTCGCCCTAGGCAAGACTTGCACCCCCCCCAAAAAAAAGAAAACTGTACACATCGCTCCCCTTTAACCATACACTCCCCTTCCTATATACACTGCGCCTTTAATCATACTCCCCTTTCCTCTACACACTGCCCCCTTTAACCTTACACCCCCTTCATGTACACACTGCATCCCCCTTCCTACACACACTGCCCCCCTTTAACCCTACACCCCCTTCCTGCACACACGGCCCCACTTCCAGCACACATTGCCCTCCTTTAACGCTGCACCCCTTCCTGCACACACTGCCCCCCTTTAATGCTACACTCCCTTTAACCCTACACCCCCTTTCTATACACACTTCCCCCTTAAACCCTACACCCCCTTCCTGCACACACTTACCCCCTTAATCCCTACACCACCCTTCCTGTATACACTGCCCCTTTAACCCTATACCCCCTTACGGCACAATCTGCCCCCTTTCCTGCACACACTGTCCTGTATAGACTATACCCCCCCCGTGATGTGTGTTTCCCCCCTCATTGAACTGACCTGAGCTGCCTTGCCGAACACAGCGAGCAGCGCATGGTTGGAGTATCTGGTCTGTCAGTCCCTGCTCAGTCCCACCACCCGGCTCAGTGCTTCCACGATTCAACTTGCTCCCACAGCCTCTGGCACACTGCAGGACGGTGATGGTAGAGGGCCCCATCAGGCGCAGCACATCCTCCAGCTGCCTCTCCACCCCGCGCCTGAACTCCTTCATCTTGATTTGCATGTGTCCCCGATAGCGTACATTCCCTCTCCTCCTCCGATACACTCCAGCAGACCGGCCACACCGATATCTCCACCCCAAGCTCCATGATGGCTGGCAATGACAGGCGGTGATCAGGGCCAACAACACTCGTCAGAGGCAGCTGAGTGACACCAATCTCCTTTCGTACCTGTCTGTGGGGATGGCATTCTGACCACCACTGTTATGCCCTGTACACACGACCGGTTTTCCCGTCGGAATAAACTCTGAAGGTTTTTCCGATGGAATTCCGCTCAAGCTGTCTTGCATACACAAGGTCACACCAAATTCCGACTGTCCAGAACGCGGTGACGTACAACGCGTAGGACGGGACTAGAGAATGGAAGATCAATAGCCAGTAGCCAATAGCTTCTGTCTCGTACTTGCTTCAGAGCATGCGTAGTTTTTGGTACATCGTGACAGCATACAGACAAGCGGTTTTCCCGATTGGAATTGGTTCCATCGGAAAAATTTAGAACATGTTCTCTTTCTAGGTCCGTCAGAATTTTTGACGTAAAAAGTCAGATGGGGCATACACACAATCGGAATATACGATGAAAAGCTCCCGTTGGACTTTTTCTGTCGGAATTCTCCCTACTGACTACCAATGTAAGAGCTGTTTTCCCATTGTCCCTTGATGAATTGGTTTTAGTAAGGGCTCTCTAAGACCTGAAAACTATTTTAGGGGTTCCTCTGACGTAAAAAGGTTCAGAAAGCCTGATCTACCCAGCCACTGTTTACCAAACATATTCTCATTCAACGATGTCTGCTCCCCATAAATTATCCCACATCTGGCAGAAAATGGATCATGTAGCACCCCCCCCCCCCCAGGCACATTTAAGATCTGGTCATCCATTGTTTATATATGGAATAAGGATCCAAGGTGGAAATGGCTTGACACAGGGGATTTGTACAGGTCCTTAATGAAGCTGCCTCTTATTAATTACATCTTGCATGGAAACATTCAGAGTGGAGTGTTATCACGGCTCATTATTCAGCCATCATTTATACAATCAGCGTCAATGTAAAAGCGTTTAGATTTAAAAGGGGGGTGGCTGTAATAGTTGACCCCTGGCTTGCCTGCCGCCGCTGGAATTTTCTGTCACTCCGGGAGTGGATGGAGAAAAGGAGAGACAATGGGATTTCACATCAAGCCATGCTATCAGGAGTCTGCCTTATCCACAGCATGTTTTTCTATTAGTCTAACACTCCATTGTGCATCCCCTTATCAGCTGAAATGTTGATGTAATGCCTGGCTCCCAACTGCTTGTGTATCCCACCAAGTTACATATTTCACTTACGTTTAAGGGGGAGCTGGTGGGAGATTCCTTATCAGCATTCTCACAAGGAATAAATTGGGGGGAGGCGGGGGGGGGGTGCTGGTAGAAGCCATAGATGAGAGTAATGATTATTAAACATTGGCTAATCTCATTAACCTCGTGCAGACTCACATTGACGTCAAGGCTGATTATTAAAAATAGTGCAACTTAAAGTATTCCCCAGGAAATAGTTCTACTTTGTTACATATAGGAACCTACTGTCTTTAGGTAAGTCACACATATGCATGTGAAGCATCTCAACTGCATGTTCTTGACTATGGTGGCCTAGAAAATCAGGCTGCTTGGTAAATAGACCCTGTCACCAATTTCAAATATTGCAGGTAAAAGCAAAGAAAAATGCTATACTTTAATGTAGCGAGGTCCCGGGTCCCTTTAGGTCTAATGAGAACCTCCAGAGTTAGGGACAGCTGACATCCTTCTGTATAGAGTGGGTTACAAGGCATAGTGGGTGTAGTGCAAGATAGATTCATGGGCGCCAGACACTTCTAGGATGCAAAGAGATTTATTTTCTCTTGAACAGAACTCTGGGAGAACTCTGGGAGAGAGGGTTAGGGCCAGGACAGGTTGCAATGTTAAATGGCAGACTTTGAGACTTCTACAGGTAGACAGCCATTCAGGGAAAGGCATCCAGCAGGACACCACATCTGCATGTGTAGGATCGCTGTCTCCTATGGCACAGTCTTATAACAGTTTCTAACACAAGTTGTAACAGACTTCTTTACTTCCTCTACAATCATTTCTTGTAGATCTTCTTTCAACTGAGCTCCCAGTCTCTCTCACTAGACTTCTGATCCACTGCCACTGGATCCCCTGAGCTCTTTCAATCTTCATACTCAGTATCTTTCTCAAGCATCACCACTGTGTCCTTGCTGCGTTCCTAGCTTGCCATTCACAGATACTCCTCAAGTGTCACCCCACTGGCCTGCTCGGTCCCTGGCTTGGCACACAAGGCTCCTCTGCAAGTGTCACCTCTCCTGGCTGGGTCCCTGGCTTGACACCTGCTGAAAATTCCCAATTCTTCACCGTCCCCGGTTGGTGAGAATGCTGCTCCGGTACTTGCTTCAGCTACTTACTGTGGTCCCTGGTAATAAGGTGAATGGTACCTTAGTGGAGACAGCTTCCCCTCTACCTCTGACCACGTCAGGTTCTCCGGCCGGCAGAACTGCTACTTATGGTTGGACTGCAAGCCGCAGTTCCAACCCTACGCTGCTCTCTTGCTTCTGGATAGGCCTTCAGACAGCCTAGCAATCAGATGTCCCCGGGATGGGCCTCAGGTCTCTGGCCTAGCAGCCTGGGGCAGCACAACACACGTCCACTCAGACAGCTGTCCAGGTGGCACAGAACACCAATCACCGGACCCCACCCAAATATATAGGTTCTCCCAGCAGGCCAAGGGATTCAAGAAAACCCCTGCCCGTTGGCTGAGATATCCCATATACTCCTAATCTATCCTTGCATTGTCCTTGTCATATCTAATATCGCCAGGTACCCAGCCACCTATCGACAGAAGAGAGAAATGCAGCAGACTTAGACTTAGGGTGAAATCAATTGATCCCTAACAATTAGCCAAGGCAACTATACCTGGCAGGTAAATTTAAGAGCAACCCTGCCTAAACATCAGGGTGCTACATTAAATTCTCACTTGAAGTTTTTTTCTTTTCCATAAATTATGTTTTAATTGCTTCTGAACTTGTTGGTAAATTTGACTACTTCAGGAAGAGTCAGTTTTCTAGTACAATCGACTCTCTCCTTGCATGTCAGAAACCTTTCAGGTTCTGGGAGTGTCTATGCTGGACCAGTTCCTCTGCCCCTCCCTTCACCACCTACATAACCCTGACACAGCACCATCTTCAGGTTCACAAACAAACGTCAGCACTACACCTGCCTGAAGGCAGACCATCAATGCACACACATAAAATGCAGGACCACTGTTACTGACACTCTTCTGGGAGTATTACAGGGGGTCCCCGACTTACGAACATCCGAGTTACGAACAACCCCTACTTACGAACGGGGCCCGAATGACGTCACTGCTGGCCGAATCTTCCTCTCCTGAGCCTTTCCTCCGTTCCTGGCTTGGCTGCGGGTCCCCTTCATCCTCCTGCCTGCCCATCCACAGGCCTGGTATGGTCCGGTGGCCTGCCAGGCCGCTAAAACTGCCCGTTGTGGCCGAGGTCTTGTGCGGCCTACGAAGCCTCCAGGATCCCCGGTCTTTCCTATGCCGCTGCCCCGCGAGGGTGCACCGCGGCCGGCCGCTCGGCCGGCCGGCCTGCCTGGCCTCTGATGGCTGCTTTCACCATCCATCTCCCTGCTGTGCCATAGTGTACCTCTCTCTGCTGTCTCCTGTCGCTGCCGCCATGAAAATAGTGAGAGGGGAGAGCTGTGCTCAGCTGCGCTCCTGGACTCCTGTTTTGGAAGTGACAGGGTCAATAAAGAGAACCTGTCACCTCCAATTGCTATCACACAGGGAATTGTTTCCTCCTGTGTGATAGCAATAAAGTTAAGTGAAAAAAAAATTGATAAAAAAAATAAAAATAAGAAATACAATAATAATTAAATTAATAAAATAAAAAAAATAATTAAAAAAAGTAAAGAATAAGAAAAATAATATTAAAAATAAGAAAATTATACAAAAATAAAAAAAAAAGTAAACGACAAGCTACAAATAAATACAAATAAAAAAAAGTGATTAAAAAGTAAAAAAAATAAAAGAAACAAAAACATATTTGAACTAACCATGCCGCCCCTGCCATCCGGTTGCCTTTCTCTGTTGATTTGGGTTTACATCCTGTCTCTGAGACTAGATTTGCACTTAAAAAAGGTACTGTTCCGACTTACAAACAAATTCGACTTAAGAACAAACCTACAGTCCCTATCCTGTTCGTAACCCGGGGACCCCCTGTAAATTACTATCTGTGATGTCTCAGCTCCTCCACCTCTTCCTTCACCATCCTACATACCCTTTTATGTAGAAACTGGGGGAGGAGCAAAGGGGAATATTATAGAGTGGGGATCAGCGACCTGTCAATCGCAATCTACCCAATGACTGTGGGCAGGTGACATTTAGAGTGCAAACACGTCCCCACTTTGCCGACCTTATAGTCCAGACACCACTAAATGGAGGACCGTGATCCTGGTCACTGTCTCGTCCGGGTGACAGTGGTCAGGTGAATTAGGTGCCGGTCCTTCCCCCTAGCCTCTGCCACTCTCATCATCATAGCAAAGTGAAGAGAGGGAGGCAGCACAGTTCTGGACAGAGGGCGAGAGCAGGAGCTGCCCCAGTTAACCTTTCAAGATAACCAGCAGGTAATTGTTTGCTAGGACGTAGGGCAGTCCTAGCAACCAGTCATCAGCTTAATTAATAGCTCAGTAAATATAATTAATAGCTCAGTTAACAGCCCCGTTAATATGAAAAGTTAACTCTGGCAGTTTCTGCTCCCGCCCTTTGTCCGTAACTGCCTCCCACTTTCTGCTCTGCTGTACCCCCGTGCAAGGTAGAAGAGTGAAGCTAGGAGCTAGGACAATGCTGTGTGTTTATGTAGGGGGGTGATGTAAAGGGGGCAGAGTACAATGCTGGGGGGGGACAGAGGACACTACTATGGGGTGGTAGAGGACACTATTGTGGGGGGGGGTAGAGTTAGGGCAGAGGACACTGCTTGGGCGGGGGCACAGGGCACTCCTGGAGCGGTGCAGAGAACACTGCTATGGGAGGAACAGAGAGGCAGGGGACACTACTGTGGAGGTGGGTTATTTGAAGGGGCGGGGGAGGCTGGGCAGGGGCAGGCAGAGGACACTACTGTGAGGGGGATGGGGTGATGTGAAGGGGGGCAGATGAGATGACAATACTATGGGGGAGGGGGCAGAGGACTCTGTGTGATACACTATGGGGTTTATTAAAGCTTAATTGAACAGGCTAAAATATTTTTGGCTACTATGCAGAGCTGCAGCAGATTTTGCACTCTCCAGTTTTAGCAAAACAAACCCTATGTGTTTTGCATGTCATCCTTTTACTGGTGGCTTTATAGCCATTTTTTAATTGATTTTTTAAAAAAAAAGGTGCGCCACACCACGGCAATCCTTGATCCCTTTCATTTTATCCAGGTAGATCTCAACCTCTCAAAGGTTGTGAGTTGTGGCTCCCCAAGTAACCAAGATAGTCACACACAAATCTATTGCTGCCTGGGAGCTGCAGGTGGCTATCCGGGGGCAAGCTCAGCATCACTGGGGGGCGGGGCGATTATGTCAGCAAGAACAGTTTGGCCACACCCACTGTTTGCTGCAGCACTCATAATTACTACTCTCCTCAGGGCTCTTAAAGGTGTCCCAGGTCTTTTTTAATCCTATAGTACATACTATGGGGGTGGCCCTGTGTCTCTAAAGTGTTTGGGTTTGGTTTGAAGAAAAGGTGGCAACCCTGCTACTAAGTGGTGTACAAATATAATACTTCCAGGTCTTTGTTACCTATAACAAGATATAGTACTCCCCCTGACAATGACTTCATTGGTTTTTACCTCCTGAAGAACAGAGCCATCTTTATTAAGGCATCATCCTGGGTCCCCATCTACTTCCTGGACTAAAAGCCAGCTCAGAGATGACACAGTTACTGTATATAAATCCTGATGACTTTGCAGTTCATTGTTCTATTTACAAATTTCCAACACAGATCGGGCCAAGCTCAACTTACTCTCCTTACCACAAAGTTACACTGTACAGTCTGATTGCTGAGGGAGAGGAGACTGAGCAGCGGCAGCCGGTCCATAAGGGGCCCCCCTAATCTCCATGCGGGGCGTCGAATTCATAGGTTTCTATGAGTTTTTTTGAAGCACATGATTAAAGCCTGATGCTCTAATTGGCTTCAAAAAGGTTGGGCTTGTGGCTCAGTGAACCCACCCACTTGTGACATTAGCCAATCAATATTTGCTATTGTCCTCCGACTTCTCCTACAGGCCAATCGAGATAGGAGGCAGATCTTAAGACTGGATTAGCCGGGAGGAGAAGCTGAGGAAGCCGTGACCTGGATGGGGTAAGTGCGGACACGGAAAAAATGGAGCACCAGCTGCCACTGAGACTGAGGAAATGCTTACTTCTACCTACAGAAGGTCTATGTCACCATTCCACCCAAGACAAATTCACCTGCCTATAGCTCAAGGATGGCTTTGTAATTAAGAAAGGTGGAAAAATTATACTGTAGCTCAGGGTTATTTTTTATTTCAAATAGGTGCAGGTACTCCTCTCTTCCAAGTCACCCCTTGTCTCCATCCCCTATCCACCTCTAGGCACTGTCCTTTGGTTCCACCCTCTACTCACCTTCCAGTACTGCCGCTTTTAGAGAATACAGAACCAAGTATCATTTGGTGATGTTAAGTAATTTGAATAGAATTTGTCAATGATAACATGTACAGCAGCAAAATAGATCCCCTGCATCCAGCAACAATAAATCCACCCCATCAACAATAGACCCCCAGCAACAATAGCTCCACCAAGCTACCAAAGATGCCCCAGCACCAATAGATCCACCCCAACAACAATAGATCTCCTAGCAGCCAGCATGAATAGAACCTCTAATGCCGCGTACACACGGTCGGACTTTACGGCAGACTTTGCCCGGCGGACTTTTCGACGTAATTTACGACGGACTTTCTGAATGAACGGACTTGCCTACACACAATACACCAAAGTCTGTCGAATTTGTACGTGATGACGTACGACCGGACTAAAACAAGGACGTTCATAGCCAGTAACCAATAGCTGCCCTAGCGTGGCTTTTTGTCCGTCGAACTAGCATACAGATGAGCGGACTTTTCGACCGGACTCGAGTCCGTCGGATAGATTTGAAACATGTTTCAAATCTAAGTCCGTCCAACTTTTGAGAAAACAAAGTCCGCTGGAGCCCACACACGATGGAATTGTCTGACAAAATCCAGTCCGCCAGGCAAAGTCTGCCGTAAAGTCCGCTCGTGTGTACGCGGCATTAGTTATCAAGATGCAATTCCCCTCCTTTACCTCTCTCCAATCTAAATATAATTTTCCTCTCTCAGAGTTCTCTCGCTACATCTAAATTAAAAACTTCTATGCAGAACATTATTCATTATCCATCCATCCCCCAAACACACTATTTGAATAAATATGTATAAACTCCTCGAGAGATAGAGGTTTGATCTCACAACTTTATGGTTACCTCAATAATTTCAATATGCCTGAAAAATCTGGACCAATGCTACACTGGGAAGCTGATTTAGAATGCTCCCTTATCATTGAAATGTGGACTACAAGGACAGATAACCTTCGCAAAAGTAAGCGAGCAGTTTCATTCAGAGAAACCCCAATGAAGCTATTTTCCAGATGGTATAGGACGCCTTTAAAAATCCACTCCTTCTACCCTGCAGCCTCCCCTAATTGTTTCAGGGGATGTCCTGAACGTGGTACTTTTTTGCACATTTTTTGGAGCTGTAAACATCTTGGGACAATATAGACAATTGAGACAAACAGTCAGCGCAAAAACCTCCTAAAATGCTAAAAGTCGCTGAACACTAAAGGCAAATATATAAACCCTTTTAAACAATAGGGGGCCCCGCGGGCAGGGCCGGATCCACGGCAAACCCCCACCCGCTAGCCAACCCGTTTTGCGGTACCGCTGCTTATTTCACTGCGACCGATCAGGCTTGTGTTTACTTCCACTTCCTGATAGTGGTGGAACGCACCATAGGGCGGACGTGATGTCATCAGCCAGAAATGATGGCCGCGTTGCCTCCCATGTCTTGCATCATCTCCAGCTGATGACATCACGTCCGCCCTATGGTGCGTTCCACCGCTATCAGGAAGTGGGAGTACACAAGCCCGATCGGTCGCCGTGAAATAAGCAACGGTGGCGGCGAAACGGGCTTGCTAGAGGGCGGGAGTTGACCACGCCCCCTAAAACGTCACAGTCCCAGTATGCCCAGGGACTGTGACATCATAAGGGGGCGGGGTCTCCGCCTATATAAGTCACAACGGAGCCCTCAGAGAGCAGTCCAGCTGGAGAGAGCGTCGTGTCAACATCTGGAGAAGAGAAGACAAGAGAAGACAAGAAGCCCAGAAGTCCGGACCTCCGCTGGCAAGAGAGCTACCTGAAGACAGCGGAGGAGCCGGCCGAAGAACTGAAACACCGGGAGAAAAGGCCGGAGAGAGCGGAGGAGAACCAACCGGACGCCGGGAGAAGATGAACCGGAGGGACCCCCGAAGCCGGAAGAAGACCCCCGAAGCCGGAGTAAGATCCCCCCGGAGCTGTTTAATAAATTATTTTAAAAACCTGTGTAGTGTGTTTTATTATTGACACTTTTTCCCTAGGTGAATGGGTAGGGGTACTATATATATAGTATATATACTATATATCTTATATATTACATTCTGCTATAAAACATATTCAATAAAAAAATGGAAAAATCTAATTTCTTCATCAATTTAGACCAATATGTATTCTGCTACATATTTGTAGTAAAACAAAATCCCAATAAGTGTATATTGATTGGTTTGCACATAAGTTATAGCGTCTACAAACTATGGGATATTTTTATTTATTTATTTTTTACTAGTAGATCAGCGACTTATAGTGGGACTGCGATATTGCAGCGGACACTGTCTTTGTACTCACTAATATGGCAAAATGAAAAATATCTGAGGTTTATGGAGTTGCCAGCTGTTTTTCTCTGTTGACTATTGCAGTGGACGTTTAAACACTTATTGACACTTTTGACACTTTTTGGGATCCAGTGACACTAATATAGTGATCATTGCTAAAAAATATGCACCATTACTGTACTAATGAGGCGATCAAAGGGTTAACTGTGTGCCTAGCCAGTGTTTATGTGTACTGTGAGGTGCTTTTCTAGGGGAAGAGATGGAATTTATTCCCTGCTTTGCAAAGACACAAATTCCATCCCTCCCCACCTATCAGAACAGCGATCTGCCTTGTTTACATAGGAAGATTTCAGTTTTGTGTCTCTGGCTGATGATCGGCAGGTGCCAGCGGACATCAAGTACCTGGCATCCACCAATTGGCTTCCGCTGTGTGTAACCACAGCTGGAATAAGCCGCTGGTGGCGTGGATGCGTGCCCCCTACCCAGAATTGTGGGATCACATGTACAGTCAGGTCCATAAATATTGGGACATCGACACAATTCTAATCTTTTTGGCTCTATACACCACCACAATGGATTTGAAATGAAACGAACAAGACGTGCTTTAACTGCAGACTTTTAACTTTAATTTGAGGGTATTTACATCCAAATCAGGTGAACGGTGTAGGAATTACAACAGTTTGTATATGTGCCTCCCACTTTTTAAGGGACCAAAAGTAATGGGACAATTGGCTGCTCAGCTGTTTCATGGCCAGGTGTGTGTTATTCCCTCATTATCCCATTTACAAGGAGCAGATAAAAGGTCCACAGTTCATTTCAAGCGTGCTATTTGCATTTGGTATCTGTTGCTGTCAACTCTCAATATGAGATCCAAAGAGCTGTCACTATCAGTGAAGCAAGCCATCATTAGGCTGAAAAAACAAAACAAACCCATCAGAGAGATAGCAAAAACATTAGGTGTGGCCAAACCAACTGTTTGGAACATCCTTAAAATTAAAAAACGCATCGGTGAGCTCAGCAACACCAAAAGACCCAGAAGACCACGGAAAACAACTGTGGTGGATGACCGAAGAATTCTTTCCCTGGTGAAGAAAACACCCTTCACAACAGTTGGCCAGATCAAGAACACTCTCCAGGAGGTAGCTGTATGTGTGTCAAAGTCAACAATCAAGAGAAGACTTCACCAGAGTGAATACAGAGGGTTCACCACAAGATGTAAACCATTGGTGAGCCTCAAAAACAGGAAGGCCAGATTAGAGTTTGCCAAACAACATCTAAAAACGCCTCCACAGTTCTGGAACAACATCCTATGGACAGATGAGACCAAGATCAACTTGTACCAGAGTGATGGGAAGAGAAGAGTATGGAGAAGGAAAGGAACTGCTCATGATCCAAAGCATACCACCTCATCAGTGAAGCATGGTGGTGGTAGTGTCATGGCGTGGGCATGTATGGCTGCCAATGGAATTAGTTCTCTTGTATTTATTGATGATGTGACTGCTGACAAAAGCACATATGCAGCTACCACATTTAAGAACTGGCAAGCTGCAATATATTACATTTTTGTTTTGGGGTTTAAAAATCCTTTAAACGTCAATTGGCTAATAGGGGTTTGCCTAATTAGAGGAGATAAGGGAGCCCACAGAATTCGAGGGTGCATTGTCACCCTAATGTAACGGCTCTTATTTGGAATGGTTACTTGAACTTATTTCCAATCCACAAGTAAATTTGTGAGAAATTTAAAGGCTCCTTTACCGTACTGTTCTGACTGTATGTTTTACATTTCATCTAGTGTCTATTGGTACCTTCAATATATTCACAATCATCTCGTTAATTGTGCTTTTGAGTGTTTTTAATTATGTATGGATGATGAAATGTAATCAAGGGATGAGAGGAGTGATTTTGGTAAAACCCAAGAACTGTTGAAATACCTGCCTCAGGATAGCTGAAAGAATTTTTTATATCTCTTGGATCCATTAAAATTCTATTGCACCATTAAAACCCACCAAAAACCCCTAAAACAGGACTCCAAGAACAAACATTGTCTAAATAACAAAGGGGTGTGTATTAATATGTGAATCTTTACCTCTGTGCATGAGCTTCCTGGTTCCAGGTTCCCCAGGTTCCCTGGAGCACTAGTGGGAGACCCCAGAAGAAGAGGATTGGGTCTGCTCTGTGCCAAACCATTGCACAGAGCAGGTAAGTATATGTTTATTATTTTAATTTAAAAAAAATGAAGCTTTAATGTCGCTTCGGGTCTCCCGGCACAGCTGCACTTTCCTCCATTGAGAACATTTTTTTTTTCACTGATTACACTGCCTGTCACAATATCTGTGTGTGGAGGAGTGTCTGATTAGTCACAGGATTCTTTTCCCATTCATAGAGTGTGAACTTTTCTCAATGTTGGAGAGGGCAGAATGGGATCCATTGAATCACCTTCATTGTAGCTGAGCCCAGTGGCCCAAAGCTGTTTGCCCCCACAGTTCAGCGGCAGCAAGAGGACGGGCAGCCCAGCAGCCTGCACAGCATGGGACATACAGTATTTCATTACAGGTACAGTGCTGTGAAAAAGTAATTGCCCCCTAAACCTAATAACTGGTTGTGCCACCCTTGGCGGCAACAACTGAAATTGAGCGTTTGCGATAACTAAGCATGAACAGCCTATTTAAGGTCATGCCACAGCATCTCAATCGGATTTGAGGCTGAACTTTGACTAGGCCACTCCAAAAACCTTAATTTTTTTGGGGTTTTTTTGAGCCATTCAGAAGTGGACTTGCTGGTGTGATTTGGATCATTGTCCTGCTGCATAACCCAAGTGCGCTTGAACTTGAGGTCACAAACTGATGGCCGGACATTCTCCTTCAAGATTTTCTAGTAGAACGCAGAATTCATGGTTCCTTCAATTATGGCAAGTTATCCAGGTCCTGAAGCTGCAAAGATGTAAGGGGATGAACACCTTTCAAAAAGTTCAACTTTTGTCTCATTTGTCCAAAGAATATTTGCCCAAAAGTCTTGGGGATAATCAAGATGTTTTTTGGCAAATGTGAGACCAGCCTTTGTGTTCTTTTTGGTCAACGGTGGCTTTCGCCTTGGAACTCTCCCATGTATGCTATTTTTTCCCAGCCTCTTTCTTGTTGAATCATGAACACTGACCTTAAAGTAGACGTCCAACCTAAAACTAAAATACCTGCATCTACAGTCCCTGACAAAAGTCTTGTCGCTTGTGTACAAATTGACCTGAAGTGCCGCTAAAATATATTTCTAATCAAGATTTTGTTACAAGAAATGGGTCATTTTAATCCCAACAGCTTTTGTAATAATGTAACAGTGCAAAACGAAACTGACAAAAAGTATTCTAAAATTCACAGCTTGGTAAAGCCCATTGAGTCAATTTTTGCCAAGACATAAGTGTTGTCGCCTTGTTATATGAGCTTCATCTGTGACCTATAATGGATCAGTTAGGTCTCAGGTGTGTATAAAAAGAACACCAGTACACTAGACCTTCTCAACTGCAACTAGACCTCTGCAAACATGCCTAAGATTCACCCGGAGACTAAAGTGTTGATTATCAAGAGGCGGAAGACCAGATCCACTGCTGATGTGGCAGACACCTTCAATGTGTTTCAGCGTCAAGTTCAGAGGATAAAAAAAAGATTTGAGGGGCGTGGCTTGACTGGAGTCCGAAATGGCCGCTTGAACACAGAGCTCCGGCCACTCGAGGATTAAAATCAGCTTTTATTGGGGATTGACGCAATATTCCACGATGGGAAAACCTAATAGGAGTGCCTCAGCCTCCCGGACACCGAAAGAGCCGACAACCCAGCTCAGTCGCAATATCCCGGAGATTTTCCGTACGCTCCGGTCCGGCGACCACGAGGCCTTGCAGATACCACAGGCCTCAGGCTCCATTTCACCCAGTCATGATTCGGACTCACAGCTAACGGACGGGGACACACGAACCCACCGACATAGCCAAGCTGTTAATCTCTCGGATCTACAACATGTCGCAGTGGATATTACTAACAACATCACAGGCACCCTGAAAGCAGCCATTTTAGACCTCAAGATGGACATTCAAGCAGTTGCGGCCCGAATCACAGATGTGGAGCAAACCACACAGCTTCACACAGCAGCTATCAGGCAAGTGCAGCACACTTATGATGCCCAACTCTCATACCTTTATGACCTACACCGCCAAGTCGAGGACCTCGATAATCGAGGACGGAGGCATAACATACGGGTCAGAGGGGTACCGGAGAGCTCAGAAGCAGGATCATTGCCTCAGATCATTTGTGCCATCTTTAATGATCTATTGGACCGTCCCCCGGACTCCCCTATCGAGATGGAGAGACTACATCGAGCCCTTAGACCTCCCCCCCGAGACAATGAGCCCCCAAGGGATATCATATGTTGTGTGGTGAACTTTCCGTTAAAAGAGGAAATCTTGAGAAGAGCTAGAGAAAGAGGCCAAATACACCACAATGGCACTGAAATCAAGCTTTTCCAAGATCTTTCCCCAACCACTCTGCAGAATAGACGAGCATTGCGCCCCCTACTGGACCAACTCAGAACGCGGAACATACAATACCGCTGGAAATTTCCTTTCTGCTTGTCCGCTACCGCCAGAGGCCGCACTGCGCTCCTGAGATCCCCGGACGATCTAGCAGCGTTCTGTGATCAGCTTGATCTACCGCTGACGGAGCTTCCGGACTGGTGTACGTTCCACTTCCCGTCCGAGCCATGGAGACCAGTCTCACACAACCCTTCGCCTAAGGCACAGAGGCATCGCTCCAGACGAAGAAGGTCGGGACCCCCATCTCCCGGTGCTCACGCTTCCCGCCGAGATTCGACATATCGCGACATGGGACAACCAGTAACCCCCCGAAGGAACAACCAGGAAGCCTGACATACACAGCTCCTGACTGTACCTGAGTAACTCAGTTTTTTCTTTTTCTCCGGAGAGACTTGCACCACTATTATTTTTTTGTTTTCTGTTGATTTACCTGGTTCGAACTCTGCTTCCCAGCTCACTCCGCACTGTTCTCAACACTCATGCAAGGAAGCGCTGCAGCCTGCCCTGTGAGCAGCAGAAAGTGACTTGCCCATTGGCTACAAAGCGGACCCCGACGCACCCGGACAGGAAGCAAGACGCCACTATGCTGAGAAGAACGGAGTGCACTCCACCTACACAGGAACGACGAGGATAAACAGTATATGAGAAGACAGCAAAGACAAGGAACTGGTCAAAGCAGCCTTAGGGTCCGTAGATGAGACCATTGTTTGAACAATACAAGCTGTAAGACCTACCCGGCAAGACACAGAATCAACACTATGTCACCGATGAAGCCACCCACACAGAAGACTCTTAGAACTATCCCTTCCCACTAAAGCAAATGAAGATGACCCTGTCAGGTGACGAGCGGACATACTGCTCTTAGATTTAGGGGAACAACCATTGCAGTGTCTTTGAAATACCTGGGCCACCGATCTCCCTCATTAGACCTTCCCCTTCCCCCCCTTTTTTGGCTCGTAGTCCCACTCATCCCTACACTTCCCCTTTCCCTCCCCTGCTCCCCACCTTCCTCTACTGACCCCCACCCATTGCCCTCTCCTTTTCCCCCTTACCATCCTTGTCTCTATCCCCACCCTTTTTCTCCTTCTCCCTCCCCTTATCCCTGTGCCTCCTTCACCCCGTTAATCCTCAAATAGGGTCATATGTATTTAAGGTTATTGTGTTTTGATGATAAGAATACACATGGGGGACCAGAAGTCGCCGAGGCAGCCACAGGCAGATCCCATTCCTTTCTAAAATGATGCAGACGCTTCTCACAGCATGCATAGAAGAGGCCATTGTTACTTAAATGGCTTGGGGAATAGCACCCCTTTATATTCCCTATTAATATTGTCCATAACCTACCCAACCATGCATAGCACACCATTTGAACTGCCTTGGTGACTCCTGGGACCACAGTCACTTCGATATTGGTGAAGTTTGCAGATACAGAAGCTTGATCTCAGATCTCCCTGCAGATAAAAAGCAAGGGCAAAAGCTATAACCTATATTATCCTGCACTCTCTTATAGAAAGCTTAGATTACGCTCGCCGGTGTCGAAGCAGATGCCAGACACTCACAGATCGAAAAGTTTAACACAAAGAAGCATGAGTCTCGATACTTAGGTCCATGTTCACACCGATATTTGCTTTACTGTTCATCACATGGTTTGAAAAATTTTTAGTTATCTCTGGAAGTTTACGTTCTTGTTTGCATTGACTCATTATTGGCAGATACTCAGGATATATAACCCCAGGTGTCCGATAGCAAAAACCAAATGTGCTACTATTACTGCTGCTCTATTCCCCATTATACCGCTATTTAATCTAAATCCTCCCAGTGGCCATGGAGTAGGATTCCAGACACCCTCACCAACCCCCAGCAGCAGCACTAGGCTCTAGTCTGCTGACCATCCGGCCCTCTTTCTAATAGGTGAATTGGCATCTCCATTTTCACCTCTGGTACCTCCCTCTTCTTTACATCTCACTTGCTCTCTCTGACTTTTTCTTTACTGGTCTGTCGGGCTTGGCGCGGGGCTCTCCCTCCTCATTGATTAGTACCTACCCCCTACACTCTATATAAGAACCGCCCCATCACCCCCCCTCTATAGCTACTGTCCGGGACACTCCATTGTGATTTGGTCTTCACATTGGAAAATAAACACACACCCGGGCACTAAACCTTACACCAGAAACCAGCCACTTGATTACGTACCAAAATGCCTTCTCCAGCTCCTCTATCATTAAAATGTGTCTCTTTAAACGCAAAAGGACTGAATGTACCTGAAAAGCGTTCGCAGGTCCTATCCTCCCTCACTAAACAAAAGGCTCATTTCATCTTCCTTCAGGAGACCCACTTTAGATCTAACTCCATACCAAAAATGACTAACAACATATACCAAACAGTTTTTCACGCTACGAACCCTATTGCAAAAACCAAGGGAGTATCTATACTCATTTCTAAACATGCCCCATTCAAACATACAGATTCCTTGCTAGACTCAGAGGGGAGATTTGCATTTATCAAGGGTACCTATGCCTCCAGACCGATCACACTGGCTAACATATATGCTCCCAACGAACACCAAGTGTCATTTTTTAGGAAAGTGAGCGATCTTCTACTCTCTTTCAAGGAAGGGATAGTTGTTGTGGGAGGCGATTTCAATGCCCCCCTCAACCCAGACATAGACACTTCCTCAGGCACCTCAGCATTACCCTTCCGGGCTCTAAAGCAAATTAAATTACAACTCCAAGCCCTGGCATTACATGACACTTGGCGCACACTGTACCCATCCGTTAAAGACTACACGTTCTATTCCACCCCCTTTCAAAAATACTCAAGACTAGACTATTTCTTCCTCTCCCAACCGGACCTGACCTACCTTACGCAAGCCACAATTGAACCCATGTTTCTATCCGACCACCACCCTATATCTGTTACACTGACTTTCCCAGACTTGACCCCAAAAACAAAAACGTGGAGACTTAACTCCTCCCTATTAAAAGATGAAGTTTTCACTAAACACTTAGCAGCCACCATTAACTCCTACTTTAAGGAGAACTCTACCCCCGACATATCACCCACTATTCTATGGGAGGCCCACAAATGTGTGATCAGAGGGGAGCTGTTGACCCAAGCAGCGAAAGTAAAAAGAGCCCATCAGACAATCCTAGACGACCTGATCACCAACATTAAACGGTTGGAAGCCACACACAAAAAGTCCCAATCACAACAGACTTTACAGGAGCTGACACACCTGCGTACAACACTCCTGGAAGAACTAGGTAAACGCGTTAGACGCAGATATGTCCTGCACCAACGAATTTTTTACGAACAGGGCAACAAATGCGGCAAATTGCTAGCCAGGGCAGTACGAACCTCTAAACCGGTTAATACGATCCACCACATTAGAACCCGCCAAGGTGCTTTGTTGTCTAAAAATGAAGACATAGCTCGGGCCTTTGAACAATACTACAAGAAATTATATAATCTTGACCCTCTTAACACAAATCCTGCCCAAACGTTGCGCAGAAAGGAGGAAATACAAAACTTTTTGTCCCAATACAGCCCACAACCACTCACACAAACGCAAGCGGAAGACTTAGAAAAACCCCTCTCCACAGAGTAATTACAATTGGCTCTGAAACAGATGAAAACAGGTAAAAGCCCGGGCCCGGACGGGTTTACCTTACAATATTATAAGTGCTTTGTCCAGATTCTAGCCCCTAAAATGTTAACCGCCTTTAACGCACTAGCAGATCCTACAATGACTATGGGACGCATGCTGGAGGCACATGTCACAGTAATCCCTAAGGAGGGAAAAGATACCACCCAAATACAAAATTACAGGCCAATTTCACTATTAAATGTTGATATTAAGATCTACGCCAAAATTTTAGCCAATAGATTGTCTACCCTATTGCCGGGACTCATCTCATTAGATCAAGTGGGCTTTGTCCCCGGCCGAGAAACTAGGGACAACACTATCAGAGCACTAAACCTACACCATGGGCTCACGTCCTCAAAAAAGCAGGGCTTCTTCCTGTCTTTAGACGCTGAGAAGGCGTTCGACAGAGTGGCCTGGGACTATATGCGTGAGGTCTTAAAGAGGATTGGCCTCCACCCGCGCATGCTGTCTCATATCTCAGCGCTGTACTCTAATCCGAGTGCGGCTGTAAGAGTAAACGGCCACCTGTCGAACGCCTTCCCCATAAGCAACGGTACGCGTCAGGGCTGCCCCCTTTCACCTTTAATTTTTGTGTTGTCCCTAGAACCCTTCCTGAACAGACTAAGGGCTAACTCCGACATTGCAGGCATCACAATCAAAGGAAGGGAATACAAGGTCTCAGCGTTTGCAGATGACATTTTGCTCTCCCTGTCCTCCCCAATCACATCGATACCCAACTTGCTCAAAGATATTGAACACTTTGGGACTCTATCACACTTTAAAATTAACTATGCAAAATCTCAAGCCCTAAATATCACGCTCACGCCACAGGAACTTGAACGGTGTCAATCCTCCTTCCCCTTCCAATGGAACCAACGTTCGATAACATATTTAGGCATCCAAATCCCCACCAAACTAGCAGATCGATATGGTACCAATTTCCTCCCGGCCTTGAAAAAAGCTCAACACGACTTAACAGCATGGGGCCCCCTCAACATTTCCTGGTTCGGTCGTTCAGCCCTTCTAAAAATGATAACTCTACCACGATTCCTATATTTCATCCAATGCATACCTATCAATCTACCGGCTGCTTTTTTTGCTACATATAAAAAGATGTGCACGCTATTCTTGTGGAAAGGTTCCCCCCCACGCATAAAATTCACGCGACTTACGCGACCAAAACTCATGGGGGGCATAGGTCTTCCAGACCTTCATAAGTATTTCCTGGCTAGTCACTTGGCCCGGGTGGTGGACTGGAATGTCCACGAGTCGGGTAAAACCTGGGTCACTCTTGAGAAATTATTCTCTCACATTCCCCTGGAATCTCTGCCCTGGATTCGACCTAGTCAAATCCCGCAGCAGACATCAGCACATCCACTTATATCAGCCTCGCTCAATTCGGTCAGAAGAGCAGCCAAACTCTCCTACATATCTTCCCTGCCGGGCCCCTTAACTCCCTTGAGAGGGAACCCTGATTTCGAACCCGGGCTATCACAATCCTTCCTTAAACACATATGGCCCTATGACAAAATACTAGCGTATCAGTTTTTTGCTGACAAAACCCCTAGACCATACGAGAATCTAGTCGACCTCTCTCTGCTCAAATCCTTCCCCTTCTGGACGTACAGACAGATCCGACACTTCCTTTCGACTCAAGGGACCACCCCGACCTGGACCAGACAATTAACCCTATTTGAAGAACTATGCACTCGCACCTCTCCACAGAGGCATCTTATTTCCCTCCTATACAATATACTCTCAGAAAGCGCCTCCTGCACTCTTGACTCAGCACATACAGCCTGGGAAACGGATCTCCAGATGACCTTCACGGAGGAAGACTGGACACGAATCAATGAATACATACACAAGGGTTCCCCTAATGTAGCCATTCAGGAAAATGGATATAAAATCCAAACACGCTGGTACAGGACTCCTTCACTTCTACATAAGTTTTGCCCTACTGTCCCAGACACTTGCTGGAGGTGTGGGAAAACTACAGGGACCATGCTACACATATGGTGGGACTGTGACCTATTACAACCCTTCTGGAAGGAAGTACACGACCTTATCTCACATATAACAACATACACCTTGACCTTCTCGCCTGCTCAGTATCTTCTCCACCACACTCACCTAACTAAAAGTGAGTACTTTAAATCTTTGGCTATGCATTTGGTGAATGCGGCTAGGCTCTGCATACCGACACACTGGCGATCCACAACCATCCCCACAATTGGAGAATGGTTCCGGAGGATCTCCAAGATAGAGGAGATGGAGGAGTTAGTACATATCTCTCAGGAGCGTATTCAAAAATACACGACCACTTGGGCCTGCTGGACTTACTTCAAATCAACCCAGCGATACAGTTCATTCCAACCTTGACAACTGGGTTGGCCTATTTAAGAGGTCAAATAGTTAGATATACAACTGTATTCCCCAAAATCATTTCAATTTAAGAAATGTGGGGGGGGGGGCCTCGCGTCGAGAGATTAGACGGACCAAACTTCTTCTTCTTACTTCTCTCTTTATTTCCTTTCTCCATTCTCTTTCTTTCCTAGTAAACACATTCCATATCCCCATAGGGGGGCTATTTATACCCCCCTTTTCCGAACAAACTATGAGAGGTTACGATCAATACCATACGACTGAAATAAACAAAGAGTGTAAACTTGAATATGCATGTATCCATCTACATTAACGCAATACATATGTAACCTGAATCACTATGTACAAAAGGAATGTATAATAACCTGGATTTAATGCAATTGTTGTATAATTACATCTGCTAATAAACATTATTGTGGAAAAAAAAAAAAGATTTGAACAGACTGGAGACATTTTGGACAAGGCCAGGTCAGGCCGACCCCGCAAGACAACTGCTCGAGAGGACCGTTTGTTGGCTTGAAGATCCAAGGCCAGCCTATTTTCCACTGCAGCAGAGCTCCACGAGACCTGGTCACCTGAAGTCCCTTTGTCAACCAGAACAGTTTGTCGGATTCTGTCTCGAAATGGCCCCCATGGTCGAATCAGTGCCCATAAGCCAGCACTAAACAAAAGACAATTGAAAACCCGTGTGGCATTTGCCAAGGCACACAGCCTGCTAAAAGGATGGACTCTGGAAAAGTGGCATAAGGTGGATTTTTCAGATGAATCTTCTCTTGAATTACACCACAGTCGCCGCAAATATTGCAGGAGACCTACTGGAACCCGCATGGAGCCGAGATTTACCCAGAAAATAGTGAAGTTTGGTGGAGGCAAAATCATGGTCTGGGGTTACATCCAGTATGGGGGTGTGTGAGGGATCTGCAGGGTGGAAGGCAACATCAATAGTCTAAAATACCAAGAAATCCTAGCTACCTCTTATATTCCCAACCATAAAAAAGGCCAAATTTTGCAGCAGGATCGTGCTCCATCGCATACTTCCATCTCCACATCAAAGTTCCTTAAGGCAAAGAAGATCAAGATGCTCCAGGATTGGCCAGCCCAGTCACCAGACATGAACATCATTGAGCATATGTGGTGTAGGATGAAAGATGAAGCATGGAAGACGAAACCAAAGAATATTGATGAACTCTGGGAGGCATGCAAGACTGTTTTCTTTGCTATTCCTGATGACTTCATCAATAAATTGTATGAATCCTTGCCAAACCGCATGGATGCTGTCCTTCAAGCTCATGGAAGTCATACAAGATATTAAATTTGGATCTCACAGCACCACTACTTGATTTGCTGACATAGTTTTGGATTTTCAGTAAAGTTGTTCAATTTCTGTATAGGCGACAAAACTTTTGTCTTGCCAAAATTTGACCTGTCTGTCTTGATTAAATGATAAATCTTTTTTCAGTGAAACTAATTTATTTCAGTGCATTAAACATCATTTGGGAGGGCTTTAGCTTTTCATATGAGCTATTTCTATCACCAATTGATTAATTAAAAGTCAGGTTAATAGCAGGAGTTTCTACAAAATAGAGAAGCGACAAGACTTTTGTCAGGGACTGTATAGACAACCACGATCTAACACTAACCTATCTAGCCCTATAAAGAAGAAATCAGTGTACATACCTTTTTTTAAAGCCGATCCAACCCGATCTCCAGCTACAGAAGCTCTGCAGAGGATACAGCAGCTGTGAAATCAATGGGGAGTGATGTCACCCATAGAGTTACTATGGGGCTTCCGTTGTCGGATGTGTCCTCTGCACCTGCATCCACAGCAAAGCTGCAGCTGACAGCTCAGCATGGGATCTGGTCGGAGCAGCTTCAGCAAAGGTATGTATACTGATTTTTTCTTCACAGGGCTAGATAGGTTTGTGTTAGATCGTGGATGTCTAATGGTGTAGGGATTTTAGTTTTAGGGTGGACTTTTACTTTAACTGAGGCAAGTGAGGCCTGCAGATCTTTAGATGTTGTTCTGGGTTCTTTTGTGACCTCCTTGATGAGTCGTTGTTCTCTTGGAGTAATTTTGGTAGGCCGGCCACCCCTTTGCAAGGTTCAACACTGTTCCAAGTTTTCTCTATTTGTGGTTAATGGCTCCCACCATGGTTCACTGGGGCCCCAAAGCATTAGAAATGACTTTGTAACCCTTTCCAGGCTGATACACGTCAATTACTTTGTTTCTCATCTGTTCTTAAATGATGTGTTGCTATTTTAGATTTTTTAAGCGTGATTCATTTTGTCAGACAGCTTCTATTTAAAGCGGGGTTCCACCCAAATTTTGAACAATATCTGTATGTATTCTCTTCCTTGCCTAGATGCTGACATGCCGTTTAAAAAAATTTAAATCGCAGTAATTACCTTTTATTTTTCTATTCTTCTTTGCACTTCCTGGTTCTCCTCCCGTGGGAGTAGGCGTGTTTCTAGCCTCTCCCAGACTCCTGGGAGCTAGTCTCAGGCTTCCCAGGATGCCACTGAGCATGTGCGGGAACGAGCGGTGAATGCTGGGAGCACAGCATTCACCGCATCCAGGAAATAAATGCTTGTGGGCTTCAAATGCCCACAATGAAGATGGAAACCGCCTGCAGTGAATAATATAAGTTATTCTTTCTGACGAAATCTGACACAGGCGGACATATTACACACAATATGTGAGTATGTAATGCTGAGAAGAAAAGTTTGTGAAAACGATAGATAGGTGGACCCCCGCTTTAAGTGATTTCTAGATTCAACAGGTCTGGCAGTAATCAGGCCTGAGTGTGGCAAGTGAAATTTACCTCAGATTAAAAAATTATGGTTAATCACAGTTCATTCACGATTTAGCAAGGGGGGAAATAACTTCTTCACATAGAGTCAGGCAGTTTTGGACAGCTTTTTTTTCCCCTTAATAAATGAAATAATAATTTAATAACCGCGTGTTGTATTTACTAAGGCTATCTTTGTGTAATATTAAAATTTGTTTGATGATCTGATCACTTAAATGTGACAAAAATGCAACAAAAAAAAAAAATCTGGAAGGGTGCAAATTCTTTTTCACAGCACTGTCTGTAATGTAACTAAAGCTGTAGTTCAGCTTCAGCTTTATATGAAAGTTTGTGTGAGAGTCCAGCAGAGTCCAATCCTCGCATTGACTCCAATTCATTTAGCTAAAATGGTGAAGTGTTGGCAAAATCTCCTGATTTTCAGATACATTTTGAGAAAATGAAAACTCTCAGCTTTGCTCATTCCCTATAATGTTCACTTTCATTAGATTAGCTATGTAGCACACAGAGTTTGTTTTATTAACTCCAGAGGGATGACAGAGTATATGTAACGGGTACACTTATGGTGGGCAGTAAGTGAACATTTCCTGTCTGCATTAGCTATTGTTTGTTTTGTTAGTGTTATTGTTTTTCACAGAAAACATATGATGTCACCAATCCGGGGGACACGTCAACAAATAGGAATGGCAGTCCGTGTGGCTGCGGTCCAGATATGAGGTGTCCACTGTGGAGATAACAGAAAGGGAATGAGGAAAGTGATGCTGAAAGAAGCTCAATCCAGCCAAAGTTGAAAACAGAAATGATGTATAACTGTACTTTTAGAGAAATTTCACTGACTTTGACATAAAGGAATTGTCCTTCACTACTTCTTTCTTCTGGATCTGCCTGGGCAGCTGAACCTATAAACTTCTATGGGGCTATGTCCTAATACAGAACATGGTCAGAAGATGGCCTCGTGAATGACTGTGGGATTTGACTGCACATACGTGGCCAGGGGAAAGAAGATTTCAACCAGGGCAAAAATTTGTAGCTGTGGGTGTCCGATTTAGGTGTGTGTACATCTGTCATAGACAGAAGGGGTTCTTTTAGATTGGGGGTATAGGCCGTATATAACCGTACTCTGACTCAAAGGATTGTTAATCTTTAACATCTTGAAGCTGCAGATAGAAGTTAGATAAGGCTAGGTTCACACTGAGGTGAATTGGATGCAGGTTCCCCCCCCCATCTAATTCACATGATAGGAGAGTTCACACAGCTCCGGGGAGGCTGTGCAGGGCACTGGAAAAGGGTCCTGTGCATCTTTAGCTCTATTTCAGGGGCAAATTCAGCCAAAAATTTGTACCCGATTCGCACCTGAAATGTTGTACAGGGATGCACCAGACCCCTGCTGTGAGCCGCAGCAAGTGTGAACCCAGGTCTTTCTCTACCTTTTTACTCTGAAGGGACCTCTTAAATAGTTTTAGGTCTTGGGGTTCCCCTACTAAAATTAGCACCAACAGCTCATTGTAGATTAGTGTGAACAGTAGGTTGTAGAGAGTTTTAAATAAAATAATAAAGAATGGGGTTTACTTATCAATAAAGCAATTAAACAATTTAGAATAATGGCCATTTGTGGTTAGTGTAGAAGTTACCCCTTACTTTAATGGTTAGTGTAGTATGGACACCTTACATTGGTGGTCAGTGTAGGGGTGACTCCTTACATTGGTGGCTAGTGTAGAAGTTACCTCAAATGCCCCGTACACACGGTCGGATTTTCCGACGGAAAATGTGTGATAGGACCTTGTTGTCGGAAATTCCGACCGTGTGTAGGCTCCATCACACATTTTCCATCGGATTTTCCGACACACAAAGTTTGAGAGCAGGCTATAAAATTTTCCGACAACAAAATCCGTTGTCGGAAATTCCGATCGTGTGTACACAAATCCGACGCACAAAGTGCCACGCATGCTCAGAATAAATAAAGAGATGAAAGCTATTGGCTACTGCCCCGTTTATAGTCCCAACGTACGTGTTTTACGTCACCCGTTCAGAACGATCGGATTTTCCGACAACTTTGTGTGACCGTGTTTATGCAAAACAAGTTTGAGCCAACATCCATCGGAAAAAATCCTAGGATTTTGTTGTCGGAATGTCCGATCAATGTCCGACTGTGTGTACGGGGCATTACACTGGTGGTTAGTGACACCTTAGATTGGTGGTTAGTGTAGAAAGAACACCCTAAATTTGTGGTCAGTGTAGGGCTGACTCCTTACATTGGTGGTCAGTGTAGAAGTGACCCCTTACAGTGGTGGTTAGTGTAGAAGGAACACCTTACATTGGTGATCAGTGTAAGGGAGACTCCTTACATTGGTGGCTAGTGTAGAAGTTATCTCTTACATTGGTGGTTGGTATAGAAGTGACACCTTACATTGGTGGTTTGTGTAGAAGTGATAGCTAACACTCTGGTTAGTGTAGTGGTGACTCCTTACACTGGTGTTCAGTGTAGAAGCGATCCTTTATGATGGTGGTTAGTGTAGATGTGACCACTTATATTGGTAGTCTGTATAGGCAGGAGATCAATCTGTCACTGCTCTCTTGTCAAGGAAACCCTAGCAATCTCTGGAGGAACCCCAAGGTCCCACTGAATCCTGGTTGGAAAAGGCTGCATTAAAAGATATTCTAATGAAAGATTTTTTTTACAGACATGCAAGTTTGAGTCTGGCAGTCTTGCATGATTTTGCCTACTGAGTGCTGTCTCAGTAGAAACAATAGTGATTGACCAGGAAATCCAATATGGCCAACCAACTTTCACTCAAGCTGGCTTTCCCAGGAAGCATCTCTCAGTTCTGGCAGTTCTACTGCGTCCCACAGGCTCCTCGCATGATCCGGGTAGCTGGGAAAGGTTCTAGTGTGATGTTGTGCTGAAAAGCTGTACATTCAGGAAAACCTTACGGCTCAAGCTGGACATCATGGAGCTCAATACTTCCTGGTTTTCCTGAATGTACAGCCATTCAGCACAACATCACACCAGAACCTTTCCCAGCTACCCTGATCGTGCAAGGAGCCTGTGGAACGCAGTAGAACTGCCAGGACTACATACTTATGACAAGCATGACTCCCACTTATATTTTGTAAGTGTTTTTAATCTTGTGTAATAAATAAATGATACTGTTTCAATACTACACTTAGAAAGGCACCCCCCCCCCCCCTGTTTCTTTTGGATTAGTGTAAGAGATGTGTTTTGAAAAAATCTTACTGAGCTGTGATGCTAACTCATAAGGCCACTGCCCCTCATACAAAGACTGTACAATCAGCTTGATGTTGGTTGATAATTCCTACATAAATACTACATCACATCTCTCAGTGAATCCTGGCGCAGAGCAGTGGGAGATAGAGGCGGCCATATTTCCATATTTCCACATTTTTTTGGTTGATAATTCCACCTGTCCCTGCATGCACGCCAGAGCCCATGACAGATTTCTGTCCTGTACCAACACACTCTCTACCAACCTCTCAACATGGCTGAGAGAATCTGGAGCCACTTTAACCTGGGTATTTATGTGACTTTGTTGAATGTTTTTAAGGATGCCACCAATCTCTCTCTGAGTAACAAAGCCCCGCTTACTGTCTGAAGCTATGGCTGAGAGTTTGTTCCTCAGGAGACTGATGTTCACTCCATTAACAACACCCATCCCAACTGCTATTCCCCCCAATATAGTGCTGAATACATCCCTCCTCTTTTGGTTACTTCTCAGAAATAAGTGTCCTGCATGAATCTTATCCTGCGTCTGCACATCTCTGAGAGCAAACCACTGGTACAATGACCGCACTTAATTCAGCATATACTCAGGACATATAGGGTAATAGGTTTTTATCAACCACTGTGACATGTTGAAGCGCCATGTGGTCAAGGCATACTGTACCCTGGTAGCCCGTGTTTGTTCCCCTTTCTCTAAGGGAGCATGCTTCTGTGCGTAATCACTGGCATTACCTGTGCAAGGTTCTAACTTCTCAGGTGAGACATCAACCAGGCATATCTCCCCCATATCCAGCTCTGGTGTCCCACATGTCCAGTAACCGAGAACCTCTCTTTAGGACTACTAAGTTTGAGACACCACCCCTACTGGAAATTTTCACCCCATTGATGTGTCACCTGGCACCCTCGAATCTGGCCAACAGACACCTTACTATGTAATAAACAATAAGTCCGAAAATCATAAAAATTCGTGTCCAATCCTTGACTTTTTAAACTTATTGAGGCAGCGCTAAGTGTCCGATATTATAAAACACTGTATATAGAACCAATGTTTAAAAAGACAGGAAAGTTCATAATTAAAGATGCAGACTGTGGATGTGAAGGTAAACGTAGAAATCCTTTCACCAATAGCGATCACCGCGTGAGGGGGTCACCCCCCGTGAGATTGCACTCACCACAATGTCTATAACCACAGGCCTTTGGATAATGATCTTTAGATCTTTGCCGTCTCCTTAATTCAACCACTAGGTGGTGCAAGACCCGCTCGGTATGTATAACCTGGAAGTACTGGGAAGTTTTCAACAGAGGAAATAGTAGTGGCTGAACACTGGTATCAGATACTGAGTTGCAGAGAGTCAGGGGTGAGGGAGGACAGACATTGCTCCTTGGCCGTGAATGGGCAAAGTGAGCGATCTCTTTAAAACCATTGGATGTTCCCGCACAGGTCAGATACCACACTCCCCAGTCTACACAAACACAGAACTGGTTCCAGGATGGAAAAAAAAAAAAAAAAAAAAAAAAAAAGGCTCCATCCTGGAACCAGTTCTGTGTTTGTGTAGACTGGGGAGTGTGGTATCTGACCTGTGCGGGAACATCCAATGGTTTTAAAGAGATCGCTCACTTTGCCCATTCACGGCCAAGGAGCAATGTCTGTCCTCCCTCACCCCTGACTCTCTGCAACTCAGTATCTGATACCAGTGTTCAGCCACTACTATTTCCTCTGTTGAAAACTTCCCAGTACTTCCAGGTTATACATACCGAGCGGGTCTTGCACCACCTAGTGGTTGAATTAAGGAGACGGCAAAGATCTAAAGATCATTATCCAAAGGCCTGTGGTTATAGACATTGTGGTGAGTGCAATCTCACGGGGGGTGACCCCCTCACGCGGTGATCGCTATTGGTGAAAGGATTTCTACGTTTACCTTCACATCCACAGTCTGCATCTTTAATTATGAACTTTCCTGTCTTTTTAAACATTGGTTCTATATACAGTGTTTTATAATATCGGACACTTAGCGCTGCCTCAATAAGTTTTAAAAAGTCAAGGATTGGACACGAATTTTTATGATTTTCGGACTTATTGTTTATTACATGTTTTAATTTTAAGGCAGCTGCTTGGGTCTACTGCATCTGATAGCGGAGTGATTCTGAGGCGCGGATTGATGTGAGGCAGAGGCGGAATTTTTTATTGTCCCCACATTTTCACAGTTTGAGACACCTTACTATGCATAAGTGCCAGCCTCCTGGGTACCTGCTCCATATTAATTCAGTTATGCCAATACACGTCACACATTAAAAACACGATTTCCTTCTTTCAATTCCTCCCTCCAAAAAAAACATATTTTACATTTCTTGTTCTGAAGGATTGGATAGGTAATATTCATTCCCCAACCTCCAACCCATTATATTAATAGTACGTTTGCATTCATAAATGACAGGAGAGACTCCGAAAAAACGTTTCACAAGTCTCGCTGCTGGGCAAAGTCTTTCAGATGCAGCATTAGCACTAAATTGTCCATAAGAAAAAGAAACCTTATATTGCAAATATTAATCTGAATCTTTTCGTTTGTCCCTTCTCTCCTGAATGTTTATCGGAACAACTTTGCAGTGTGGTGTGGCACAGACAAACTGCCAACCAGATGAACATCTTTCATCTCTGTTCCAGAAACCTCTCCAATCTCGCTCCACCAGGACTCTGGAAGTGAAAAAAAAAAAGAGCAGAATCAAATTCTTATCCACAATATCTACTCGCTTTCTATGTTTACTTATAGTTCCCTCCTTGAAACCCAGGAACTTAGTATTCCTGGCTTCTGCAACTCTAAACAAATCATCAAAACAACCATAATTTCTTTAGGCTGAACCCACTCTAAAATGGATCCCCATGGTAAGAGCAAAAAATAAAAAATGAACGTGAATGTTGCTTCTCAAAAATTCTCAATTTAAACTCTAAAAAAAACAATGCATTTACCTTAAGACCTATGCACTAACTCCCCTTTTAGGTGGACAAAGCCTGAAAGTTTTGGAACTTTTTCCACCTGAATAAAAATAAAAACAGAGAAAAAAAAAAACTACAGTAACTCCAGCGGCTAAAATGGCTTTCTACCAACTCTTGTCTTACACAAAAGCTGCTAATTGAGGGCATAACCAATTACCCCCCTTTCAGGTGAACGAAACCTAACAATTTTTCCACCTGAAGAAAACAAAAATAACATGAATGAATAAATAAATAACAAAAAATAAATAAAAATTAAAAAAAAAAATTATATATATATTTTTTTTTTTTTTTTTTTTTTTTAAAAAGATTAAAAAGAAAAATAAGAGAAAAAAATAATAATAATCATAATAGAAAAATAAAAAAATATAAATAAAAATCCATAGTCTTATCCTTGAAAATATGAAAAATATATCAAGGTTCTCTATAATATTCCAAAAATGAAGGCCAAATCTCTGAAACTCACATCTAAACGTTATTCATAGCAAAGAAACATTAACCAGAAAATTCTTACCATCCATGCAGCTCACTAAGGGCTGCTAACATTGTTTCCCCCAGTGCTATATTTGAATGAACATTTACCTCCATTTTAAGTTTATGCAGCTGTTCTACACAGTGATGCCTTTCCTGCCTTAACTGACTTTTTTCAGTTTGTAGTCTCCGCATTTGGATCTTAAAGGCTAAATAGAGTTGAGCTATATCCATTTGTACAGGACAGTGAAAGTGGTTCCATCACCCATCTGACCCACCTCTAGTGTAAATGGGCCTTTCAGCATCTGAGATCCCTTGTGCCTGCACATATAATAAGTCCACCGCTGCTGTCAGTGTCAGAGAATGGAGAAAAGTGACTATTCCAAACCTCCTTGACTAAACAAGCATTTATTCCTTGCAGTTCAGGAGGATGAGCACTGCATGGTTAAATTTATAACGCTTGAGTTCAGTATTAAGCTCGGTACTGTCCACTGGCAATGCTTTTATATAACTAGCATTGGACAGCCCAATTATTACATTAATTGACAATGGTGGACCACAAGCATGGACTCTTGTTGCTGTTGCAAGGCTGTATTAATTGCAAACTGACATTTTTTTTTAAAACAAACTGTGTTCTTGACCTTCACGCTGGTTTATCTCTCTATTCAGCTATTTCCCGGGTCTTTCTTCCCCTCAGCATCTCATCCCCTTGTTTTCATCTTCTTGAAACGCTCACCCGTGATGTACAAGGCCGAACGTGGAGGCAGGAGAAAGGAATTTCACACTAAACTTTACACAAACACAATGTTTTCAAGGGCATGGGACTTAATGTTCCTTGTATTCCCTCAGCACAATGAAGAACAGCAATGTCTAATGTAAGACCACGGGAATTGTGAATTATGGCTGCTATATGTTATTTATTTATTTATTATAAAACATAAACATTTTCTCAGATGATATAAAGACCACGGGATATTCAAAAATGTGTTGACCACAGCCTGATTACACTATGGTTACATAGCCAAAGTGATAGCACCCAACATCCTGGCTGCAGTCAACTAAGTATAATTAAGAAATATCAAAACACCGTGCTGTGTAAAGTAGCACTATATTTGTAAAGGCGTGGCATTTTGATAGTACTTACTTGTTTGAACATTGGAAACCTTGATTGCTGTAGCTTTTTTTATTCTTCTTGCACCTGAGGGGCCAATAGATACTGCAACACAGGTGTTTGGCTCTACTCACAGATCCTGGCAATAGTCAGTTCAAAGCTACGACCTCTGGCAGCGTAGCCCAGCTTCCAGCTCAAGAAGGGGGGTCCAAACGCAAACAGTCCCTGTTCCCATGAGCACACGGATCCATCCCCACAGGGGGGAAAAAAGACACTTCTTCCAGGGTCCCAGCCTATTTTACAGTAGCTCAGTCACCATCTGGGCACACCTCCCCAAGGATTAGCAAAGCCCTAATAAATATTTAGGCTGGGGGTCTGAATTCTCCCACCCTAAACTCTAGAAGCTTCTTCCGAAAGCAAGGGGAAGCATTTAAACTTCCAGCCTGTGAAACCCTGAACAGACTACACCAAACAATTAGTGCTTCTGTGATTACAGCAGAAGCCCAAGCGCTAAATTTGCCTAACAGCCTAACTAAAAGGGGGCTACACCTGTAATGGGACAATTTTTATATCCTACATCTAATGCACCAAGACCCATCATAATAATGCATACTAGAGCTTCTTTTGGTAAGACCGTCACAATTTTACCAAAATAGACTGTTCCTCTTTCACAACCTAGCCCCCTTTTCCTTTTTTGTTGTCCTTTTTTCCTTTCTGACATATAGACCATATTAAATATTATAATGGTCATGGATCCTGGGACACTGTTAACCATACCGACAATCTGAATTTTGTCCTTTCACTTTCCAGGTAGGTGTGTTCAAATCACGTCCACTTTATGGGTTGGTTTCACCCTGATCCAGCTCTAAATAAGTGGGGGCTGCCTGCCCACTATCCACCTACGTCATCTCTAAAAATGTGGGGTGGCATATCACACCCACTTTACAGGTTGGCCCTGTCCAGATCCACCTTTAAATAGGCAGGGACATCCCACTTGTGGCCCCAACCCATTCAATGCCTTTCCGAGTTACTGCACATTTTTAGTAACTCAAACAAGGTTAATGCTGTGATCCTGGGACATAGCTTGGGACACAAAATTAGTGGGACAGAGGGCCAAGATGCAGGATTGTACCAGGAAATCCAGGACAGTTTGTTTCTATGATAGACCTCTATAAAAATGACACTATATAACTACCAAAGGTATATACTATAACAAATTTTGCACACCACCTCTATATTATTGCATTTGTTGTACCAATATAAAAGAAAAGTAGTGGGCAAAAACAGCTCTTCTGGGTTTAAGCAATTATTTTGTGTTTTTTTTAATTAGAGGATCGCAACAGATAACAAAAATATATTGACTCCATACATTTGTCTAACGTATGTTCCAAAACACTGCAAGGTACATTTCAAAAACTATCCACAGAGGGGTACAGCATTACACACAGAAACCAAATTAATCAACAAGAATCCTTATACTAAGGTATCAACAATCCATCCAAACATGGTTAAATGACTTGGTTACTTGGGTAGAGAAAGGTCTCTGGGATTCTAAGATTGGCCACAGGGTAGAAACCTTCAGAGCACGGTACACAAAAGTGTGCGAAAGTGAAATATACATATACCTGCCTGAATCAATGCACATCAAAAAGAGATTTTAATGTATTACAAAAAGAGAATAGAGCAAAAAGAAGAGGAGGCAAGGAAAAAAAAAGGGGGGGGGGGTCACCACTGGGGGGGGGAGCCAGAAAGACACAATTCAGTACCATGGCCCAATAGGTAGCTGGAACAAAGGAACTGGGTGAGTCGCACATATTGCAGGTATTCATCAGAAAAACTAAAGAATTCAGTAGAACCTCCTGGTCTTATGTTCCTCAGTTTTGTCCTGAAGGGCCGAGGTTCGGTGCTCTAATTGTTCGATATCATTCACCGTTGCTAGCCAGTGTGCAACTGTTGAGGCAGATTGTTGTTTCCACATGCTAGGGATACAAGTGTTTAATAGGAGCTTAAATAGAGATTTGTGATACCGCTTCTTTGATAGTGGAGTGAGATTAAGCAATATCGCAGCAGGGGAATCCTGCAAGGAAATGTCAGTAAATTTGTGAATAAGTTGAAGCACAGGTTGCCAGAAAGCGCGCAGCTCAGGGCATCCCAAAAAAAGAGAGTGCCCTTAGACGAACCACATTTCCAGTAGTGATCACTCTGTTGAAGGAACAACTTGACAAGGACTGATGGAGTCCTGTACCAGTGAGTCACCGTTTTGTAAGTGGTCTCCTGGTATCTGTTGCTCCTTTTGAGGGTCAGAGGAAGTTACTTATAAGTCCCTCTCCCAGTTAACAAGGAAGGAGGGATAAGACTGAGCATGATGTTCAAAGATTTATTTGTAAGAGGTGGAAAGGGATATTCGAGTTGGGCCCTCTCCCAAACATTGCTTTTTGAATGAGTGAAGTTTCCTAGGGAAGTGCATGTTTAGGTAGAGAATGCAAGAACTTAGATAACTGGAGAGCCCTCCAATGATCCAGAGAAGGAGTAGACGAACTAGGGAACAAATTGCACATCGTAAGCCAGTCATTGGAAAGTAAGAAATGTGAGGCACGCAGTAAGCCTTGAGGCGACAAAGATCAGAAGTTTGGGTAGGAACCCTGGATTGCCTAGTAGGGATGAGCCGAACACCCCCCGGTTCGGTTCGCACCAGAACCCGCGAACGGACCGCAAGTTCGCACGAACGTTAGAACCCCATTGACGTCTATGGGACTCGAACGTTCGAAATCAAAAGTGCTCATTTTAAAGGCTAATTTGCATGGTATTGTCCTAAAAAGGGTGTGGGGACCCGGGTCCTACCCCAGGGGACATGTATCAATGCAAAAAAAACTTATAAAAACGGCCGTTTTTTCGGGAGCAGTGATTTTAATGATGCTTAAAGTAAAAAAAAAAAAGTGAAATATTCCTTTAAATATCGTACCTGGGGGGTGTCTATAGTATGCCTGTAAAGTGACGCGTGTTTCCCATGTTTAGAACAGTCCCTGCACCAAATGTCATTTTTAAAGGAAAAAATCTCATTTAAAACTGCTTGCGGGTTTAATGTCATGTCGGGTCCTGGCAATATGGATGAAAATCAGTGAGACAAACGGCATGGGTACCCCCCAGTCCATTACCAGGCCCTTTGGGTCTTGTATGGATATTAAGGGGAACCCCGCACCCAAATTAAAATAAGGAAAGGTCCCTATATACTCTGAACAGCAGTATACAGGCGGTGCAAACAAGACAGGGACTGTAGGTTTGTTGTTAAGTAGAATCTGTTTGTAATTTTGAACATTTTTAACTTGTTTAGCTCCAGCCAAAAAATCTTTTCTAAGCTTTTTGGAAAACATAGGGAAGGGTTATCACCCCTGTGACATTTGTTTTGCGTCTTTCCTCCTCTTCAGAAGATTTCACCTCACTTTTTTGTCCCAATGAAAAATGTTTTTTGAAAATTTGGGTTTTTTTGTGGAACAAGGATTGGAAAGCATCAGTGGAAAGGAGAAATTGTTTTCCCATATTAACTCTTACATGAGAGAATTTCCCTTCCTAGGGGTAGATTTCATCTCACTTCCTGTTGTCTCCTTCCGTTTGCAAGTAGGAGTCGTTTGTAAGTTAGATGTTTGAAAGTAGGGTCCTGCCCTATATACTCAGCAGAAATTTGGGCCTTAGGTGTTGCTGTGGCCAAAACACTGTAAGCCCTCACAGGGCCCTGCTGTGAAATATTAGATCAAGAATTGTAATTACATGCCCCTGTTGAACAGGAGCTGAAAAATTAGGCCTTAGGCACTGGTGCTGGTGCCACAACACTGCAACCCCTCACAGACACTCTAGTTGGAACGCAGGAACGAGCACTGCTGCAAAGTATTGCATCAAAAATTGTAATTACACGCCCCTGTTAGACAGGGGCAGAAAAATTGGGCCTTAGGCACTGGTGCTGGTGCCACAACACTGCAACCCCTCACAGACACTCTAGTTGGAACGCAGGAACGAGCACTGCTGCAAAGTATTGCATCAAAAATTGTAATTACACGCCCCTGTTAGACAGGGGCAGAAAAATTGGGCCTTAGGCACTGGTGCTGGTGCCACAACACTGCAACCCCTCACAGACACTCTAGTTGGAACGCAGGAACGAGCACTGCTGCAAAGTATTGCATCAAAAATTGTAATTACACGCCCCTGTTAGACAGGGGCAGAAAAATTGGGCCTTAGGCACTGGTGCTGGTGCCACAACACTGCAACCCCTCACAGACACTCTAGTTGGAACGCAGGAACGAGCACTGCTGCAAAGTATTGCATCAAAAATTGTAATTACACGCCCCTGTTAGACAGGGGCAGAAAAATTGGGCCTTAGGCACTGGTGCTGGTGCCACAACACTGCAACCCCTCACAGACACTCTAGTTGGAACGCAGGAACGAGCACTGCTGCAAAGTATTGCATCAAAAATTGTAATTACACGCCCCTGTTAGACAGGGGCAGAAAAATTGGGCCTTAGGCACTGGTGCTGGTGCCACAACACTGCAACCCCTCACAGACACTCTAGTTGGAACGCAGGAACGAGCACTGCTGCAAAGTATTGCATCAAAAATTGTAATTACACGCCCCTGTTAGACAGGGGCAGAAAAATTGGGCCTTAGGCACTGGTGCTGGTGCCACAACACTGCAACCCCTCACAGACACTCTAGTTGGAACGCAGGAACGAGCACTGCTGCAAAGTATTGCATCAAAAATTGTAATTACACGCCCCTGTTAGACAGGGGCAGAAAAATTGGGCCTTAGGCACTGGTGCTGGTGCCACAACACTGCAACCCCTCACAGACACTCTAGTTGGAACGCAGGAACGAGCCCTGCTGCAAAGTATTGCATCAAAAATTGTAATTACACGCCCCTGTTAGACAGGGGCAGAAAAATTGGGCCTTAGGCACTGGTGCCACAACACTGCAACCCCTCACAGACACTCTAGTTGGAATGCAGGAACGAGCCGTGCTGCAAAGTATTACATCAAAAATTGTAATTACACGCCCCTGTTATACAGGGGCTGAAAAATTGTGCCTTAGGCACTGGTGGTGGCGCCCAGAACCAAAAATGTTCTTGCAAGCTATCAGCGTGATGATTGAGGAGGAAGAGGATAACTACTCAGGGATAGTCACTCAGCATCAGCATAGGCAGTCTTTGAAGGGATCTGAAAAAAATTATTCAGTTACATCAGCATCAGGTGCTTGGTAGCTGGTGGTGATCCAAGACTGATTCATTTTTATGAAGGTCAGCCGATCGACCGAGTCAGTGGACAGACGCACCCTGTGATCGGTTACCACGCCTCCAGCAGCACTGAATGTGCGTTCCGAAAGAACGCTGGATGCAGGACAGGCCAGTAGCTCAATTGCATACTGTGCAAGCTCTGGCCAGTGATCCATCCTCAAGACCCAGTAACCCAGAGGATTTTCGGTGGGAAAGGTGTCCAAGTCTGATCTTGCCCCTAGGTATTCCTGCACCATGTAAAACAGACGCTGGCGATGGTTGCTGGAACCGATCATACCTTGGGGCTGCGGACCAAAAAATTGTCTGAACGCATCGGTCAGACGGCCACCTTCTCCACCGCTCCTTCTTTGACTGACCGAAGCCTCAGCAACACGTTGTCCAGAAACAGGAGTTTGTAACCTCCCAGTCTCTGGGAACGCGTTGCACAGACCTTTCTGCAAGGCCTCCCGAAGATGTTTCATCCTCTGCTCCCTCTGCGATGGCAAGATAAGGTCCGCAACCTTACCCTTGTAACGTGGATCAAGGAGGGTTGCCAGCCAGTATTGGTCCTTCTCCTTGATACCACGAATACGAGGATCCTTACGCAGGCTTTGCAGGATCAGGGAGGCCATGCAGCGTAGGTTTGCTGAGGCATTCGGTCCGGAGTCCTCTGGGTCACTAAGGACAACAACGTCCGCAGCCACCTCCTCCCAGCCACGTACAAGTCCATGTGTTCCTTGGGACTGATCCCTTAAAGACTGCTGATGCTGAGTGCCAGGCTCCACCTCCATACTGACACAATCTTCCTCCTCCTCCTCCTCCTCCTCCTCGTCCTCTTCCTGTGTGATCGGCGGGCACGCAGGAACACTGTCTGGATAAAGGGGGCCTTGAGAGCTAAGGAAGTCCTCCTCTTCCTGCCTCTGTTCTGCCTCAAGTGCCCTGTCCATTATTCCACGCAGCGTGTGCTCCAACAGGTGGACAAGGGGGACAGTGTCACTGATGCATGCACTGTCAGTGCTCACCATCCTCGTGGCCTCCTCGAATGGTGACAGGACAGTGCATGCATCCCTGATCATGGCCCACTGGCGTGGGGAAAAAAAACCAAGGTCCCCTGACCCTGTCCTGGTGCCATAGTCGCACAGGTACTCATTTATGGCCCTCTGCTGCGTGTGCAGCCGCTGCAGCATGGCCAATGTCGAGTTCCACCTGGTGGGCATGTCACAGATTAGGCGGTTCTTGGGCAGGTTAAACTCCTTTTGGAGGTCCGTCAGCCGAGCACTGGCATTATATGACCGGCGGAAATGCACACAGACTTTCCTGGCCTGCCTCAGGACATCCTGTAAGCCCGGGTACCTGCCCAAGAACCGCTGCACCACCAAGTTAAGGACGTGAGCCAAACAGGGCACATGGGTCAGTTGTCCCTGTCGGAGGGCAGAGAGGAGGTTGGTGCCATTGTCGCAAACCACCATTCCTGCCTTAAGTTGGCGTGGCGTCAACCACCTCTGAACCTGCCCCTGCAGAGCTGACAGAACCTCTGCCCCAGTGTGGCTCCTGTCCCCCAAGCACACCAGCTCAAGCACCGCATGGCATCTTTTGGCCTGCGTACTTGCGTAGCCCCTTGAACGCCTACGGAGCACCGCTGGTTCCGAGGAAGAGGCCATGGAGGAAGAAGAAGAGGAGGGGGTGGAGGAGAGAGGTGTGTCACAATCAGCATTTTGGAGGCGTGGTGGCGGAACAACCTCCAACACTACTGCACCTTGTCCTGCATCCTTCCCAGCTGCCAGCAGAGTCACCCAATGCGCCGTGAAACTTAAGTAACGTCCCTGTCCATGCCTGCTGGACCATGAGTCAGCGGTAATATGCACCTTACCGCTGACCGCCCTGTCCAGCGAGGCATGGACATTGCCTTCCACATGCCGGTAGAGAGCTGGAATCGCCTTCCGTGAGAAAAAGTGGCGTTTGGGTACCTGCCACTGAGGAACCGCACATTCCACAAACTCACGGAAGGGGGCAGAGTCTACCAACTGAAAAGGCAGCAGTTGAAGTGCTAGCAATTTTGCCAAGCTAGCATTCAACCGCTGGGCATGTGGATGGCTGGGAGCAAACTTCTTTCGGCGGTGCAGCAGCTGGGGCAGGGAAATTTGCCTGGTACAATCTGGCGTCGGTGTACCAAAAGCAGATTGCCCACAAGTACTTGGCTGTGACACACCTAATTCTACACCTTCATTCCTCTCACTGCAGGTCTCAGAGAGGACTGAAGGTCTAGTGGGGTTGGAAATCTCAGCTGATGATGAGGAGCAAGGAGAGATCCTCTTTGTTCTTTGGTGTGGGTCTTTTAGATACGCTTGCCAACGAACTGCATGGCAGGTCAACATATGTCTGGTCAAGCATGTGGTACCCAAGCGGGAGATGTTTTGGCCACGCGAGATACGCTTGAGACATATGTTGCAAATAGCAGCGGTGCAATCTGATGCACTCGTCTCAAAAAAGGCCCACACCAAAGAACTTTTTGAATAACGCGCAGAGACTGCAGCGCCCTGCACATGTGGAGCTTTGGGGTGTGATGCAGTCAATGTGCTGCCCTTAGGCTGGCCCCTGGAGGGCATCCTGCCTCGTTGGTGATGTGCCGCCTCCTCCTCCTCCTCCTCCTCCTCCTCTCTCCTATCAGGCACCCACGTTGAGTCAGTGACCTCATCATCCCCTCCCTCCTCATCACTGGAGCAAACCTGGCAGTATGCTGCAGCAGGGGGAGCATGACTGCCAGATTGCTGTCCTTCTTGGGCACCCCCTCTGTCCGTGCTCATGTTACTGCCTTCATCGAGCTCAGTATCATCATCAGAGCCTTCCAAACGCTGGGCATCCTCCTGGAGCATGTACCCAACACTGTGGTCAAACAGTTCGAGGGAATCCTCATGAGGACATGGTGGAGCTAGGGAAGGAGTCACTGATGACATTGAGCTGAGGGAAGAGGCCGCTGCTTTGCCAGACAAAGCACCCTGGGCATGGGTGAGAGAGGATGAGGAGGATGAGGACGGCTTGGTCATCCACTCGACCAAGTTTTCCGCATGTTGCGGCTCAACACGGCCAGCTGCCGAAAAAAAGGCCAAGCGTGTCCCATGGCCACGTGCTGATGAGGATGCACCGTCTCCACGACCAGCACTAGACACAGAGCCTGCTTGCCCTCTCTTATTGGCTTGTGACTGTCTGCCTCTCCTTCTTGGCCTTCCAGACATACTAATGGCCTGTAGCTGCACTAAGCTGGGATAGAACACCTGTAATTTTCTTCAGGTAGCTTTATATACTGTAACCAGACAAGCCTGCCTGTCAGTAGGAAGATAACAGGAACGGATCTAGCTGAACACTGTGAGCAGGACACACTGTACTAAATGTAAATAGTCTAGCTGCCTGACCGTGGTACTAATAGGATCAAATAGAACACCTGTAATTTTCTTAAGGTAGCTTTATATACTGTAACCAGACAAGCCTGCCTGTCAGTAGGAAGATAACAGGAACGGATCTAGCTGAACACTGTGAGCAGGACGCACTGTACTAAATGTAAATAGTCTAGCTGCCTGACCGTGGTACTAATAGGATCAAAAAGAACACCTGTAATTTTCTTAAGGTAGCTATATATACTGTAACCAGACAAGCCTGCCTGTCAGTAGGAAGATAACAGGAACGGATCTAGCTGAACACTGTGAGCAGGACACACTGTACTAAATGTAAATAGTCTAGCTGCCTGACCGTGGTACTAATAGGATCAAATAGAACACCTGTAATTTTCTTAAGGTAGCTTTATATACTGTAACCAGACAAGCCTGCCTGTCAGTAGGAAGATAACAGGAACGGATCTAGCTGAACACTGTGAGCAGGACACACTGTACTAAATGTAAATAGTCTAGCTGCCTGACCGTGGTACTAATAGGATCAAAAAGAACACCTGTAATTTTCTTAAGGTAGCTATATATACTGTAACCAGACAAGCCTGCCTGTCAGTAGGAAGATAACAGGAACGGATCTAGCTGAACACTGTGAGCAGGACACACTGTACTAAATCGAAATAGTCTAGCTGCCTGACCGTGGTACTAATAGGATCAAATAGAACACCTGTAATTTTCTTAAGGTAGCTTTATATACTGTAACCAGACAAGCCTGCCTGTCAGTAGGAAGATAACAGGAACGGATCTAGCTGAACACTGTGAGCAGGACGCACTGTACTAAATGTAAATAGTCTAGCTGCCTGACCGTGGTACTAATAGGATCAAAAAGAACACCTGTAATTTTCTTAAGGTAGCTATATATACTGTAACCAGACAAGCCTGCCTGTCAGTAGGAAGATAACAGGAACGGATCTAGCTGAACACTGTGAGCAGGACACACTGTACTAAATGTAAATAGTCTAGCTGCCTGACCGTGGTACTAATAGGATCAAATAGAACACCTGTAATTTTCTTAAGGTAGCTATATATACTGTAACCAGACAAGCCTGCCTGTCAGTAGGAAGATAACAGGAACGGATCTAGCTGAACACTGTGAGCAGGACACACTGTACTAAATGTAAATAGTCTAGCTGCCTGACCGTGGTACTAATAGGATCAAAAAGAACACCTGTAATTTTCTTAAGGTAGCTATATATACTGTAACCAGACAAGCCTGCCTGTCAGTAGGAAGATAACAGGAACGGATCTAGCTGAACACTGTGAGCAGGACACACTGTACTAAATGTAAATAGTCTAGCTGCCTGACCGTGGTACTAATAGGATCAAAAAGAACACCTGTAATTTTCTTAAGGTAGCTATATATACTGTAACCAGACAAGCCTGCCTGTCAGTAGGAAGATAACAGGAACGGATCTAGCTGAACACTGTGAGCAGGACACACTGTACTAAATCTAAATAGTCTAGCTGCCTGACCGTGGTACTAATAGGATCAAATAGAACACCTGTAATTTTCTTCAGGTAGCTTTATATACTGTAACCAGACAAGCCTGCCTGTCAGTAGGAAGATAACAGGAACGGATCTAGCTGAACACTGTGAGCAGGACACACTGTACTAAATGTAAATAGTCTAGCTGCCTGACCGTGGTACTAATAGGATCAAATAGAACACCTGTAATTTTCTTCAGGTAGCTTTATATACTGTAACCAGACAAGCCTGCCTGTCAGTAGGAAGATAACAGGAACGGATCTAGCTGAACACTGTGAGCAGGACGTACTGCACTAAATGTATATAGCAGGAACGGATCTAGCTGAACACTGTGAGCAGGACGCACTGCACTGAATGTAAATAGCAGGAACGGATCTAGCTGAACACTGTGAGCAGGACGCACTGCACTGAATGTAAATAGCAGGAACGGATCTAGCTGAACACTGTGAGCAGGACGCACTGCACTAAATGTAAATACCAGGAACGGATCTAGCTGAACACTGTGAGCAGGACGCACTGCACTGAATGTAAATAGCAGGAACGGATCTAGCTGAACACTGTGAGCAGGACGCACTGCACTAAATGTAAATACCAGGAACGGATCTAGCTGAACACTGTGAGCAGGACGCACTGCACTGAATGTAAATAGCAGGAACGGATCTAGCTGAACACTGTGAGCAGGACGCACTGCACTAAATGTAAATAGCAGGAACGGATCTAGCTGAACACTGTGAGCAGGACGCACTGCACTGAATGTAAATAGCAGGAACGGATCTAGCTGAACACTGTGAGCAGGACGCACTGCACTAAATGTAAATAGCAGGAACGGATCTAGCTGAACACTGTGAGCAGGACGCACTGCATTAAATGTAAATAGTCTAGATAGAAGATAACAGGAACGGATCTAGCTAAACTGAATACAGTGTATATATATATATGCAACACCTGGGATGCATATATATACACAATACACTGTAAGTGCAGCTAACTGACTGACTGTTCTGCCTAATCTATCTAACTCAAATCAAATGACACTGTCTCTCTCTCTCTCTAAGCACACCGGAACACACACTACACAGGGCCGCCGTGCAGGCGGCCTTATATAGTGTGGGGTGTGTACTAAATTCCCTGAGCCATAATTGGCCAAAGCCACCCTGGCTTTGGCCAATTACAGCTCTCTCTACTGACGGCGCTGTGATTGGCCAAGCATGCGGGTCATAGTGCATGCTTGGCCAATCATCAGCCAGCAATGCACTGCGATGCCGCAGTGAATTATGGGCCGTGACGCGCCACACGAATTTGGCGCGAACGGCCCATATCGTTCGCAATTCGGCGAACGACCGAACAGCCGATGTTCGAGTCGAACATGGGTTCGACTCGAACACGAAGCTCATCCCTATTGCCTAGTATTAGTTATAAAATCTGTCCATTTCGGTCAGCACAGGACCTAATAGTGGATGGGTGGCAAGGTGAGATCTATGTTGTTTTGTCCATGTAGCAGGGAGTGTCCTTTGTCAACATACCTTTTGCTAAATGGTGTGCATCTTTTTCATCGCAGAAAGTTGGGAGCTATGCAATGCCAGCTGGTAGTCCTCAACATGGCCTTCAACGGCTTAAAACAATAAGCTCCATTCACAGAACCAGATCACATGCAGTATATAGGTGTTTTCCCAAATACCACATAAAGCAAAAATGCTCAGTAAACGCTTGGTAGATACTGCAAAACAAAGGAGTGAAAGTCAATTCACACAAAAAAAATAAAAAATTGCATGCAGTAAATAAGTAGTGGTCCCAACATGCGATGAACAATAAACAACCTGGTTGTTAAGGAGCAGGAGGCCGACATGTCCTTAACAACCGATGAGCCATCAGCTGTCAGCAGGCTCCTTTCGGGTCTGGTATGGATTTGGGAGGGAACCCCCATGTCAAAATGTAAAAAGCAAATGGCGTGGGGTCCCCCCCAAAAACCATACCAGACCCTTATCCAAACCTGCAGCCTGGCAGGTCAGAAAAGGTAGGGGAAAAGCGAGCTCCCCCCTCCTGAACCATTCCAGGCCACATGCCCCCAGCCAATTGAACAGGTGCACCTAATAAAGTGGCCGGTGAGTGTATATTGTACATTCACATCATTCCCTGCCCTCAAGGAGCTTACAATCTAAGGTCCCTGACTCACATTCATGCACATACTAGGGCCAGGAGACAGGAGACAATTAGCCTACCAGCATGTCTTTGGAGTGTAGGAGGAAACCCACACAGGCACAGGGAGAACATGCAAACTCCAGGCAGGTTGGGATTTGAACCGTTGACCCTAGTGCTCTCAGGCAAAAGTGCTAACCACTGTTAACAATAATTCTATTTTATATTATGACAAAATAATAATGCTCTTGCCTACAATTATGCTATAACGCTAATAAAAATGTTTTTAAAACTCTAACTTCTTTTCTTGTAAAACTACAAACCTCCACTGTCCTATAAAGACAGAGGATGGGCAATAAATATACACTGCTAAGACAGCTAAGCAAATGCTTCTTACTACACAGGGATTAGTGCTTACTGGTGATCCCGAGACTTCAGCCCTTCTATACTGAAAAAAAAAAGTTTTTATGTGCGTCGTTTGGGACTGAGCTCAGGTAACCTATAAAAAGGGGAAGTATTGTATGCTGCAAAAATGAATGTAATGTTGCTTGAATGGTCAATGGACCTAAAACAATGCCATTTTCAAAAGGCCATAATAGCGTCAAAGTGATGAATGCTAATTTTGAGTAATAATAAAACCAAACTTTTTTTTAATTTTAAAATGTTTTTACTTTGGATAGAGTGGAAATGAGTTAGAACCTATATATCCCATGCCCTCGATGACGTCAATTGTGATGAAACACGTTGGTAACACCTAGGCCACGAGTCGGTCGGATCGGATCTCGGGACCTGTATTTTTAATTCTTATGCTTGTTTCCATGATAGCTTCCTTTTTTATAATAAAACTATTAGATCGTTTTACACTATGTGGATCTTTCTGATTGTATTTCCTTGTATGTCATGATGGAACATTTTAATACTATTGCTTGATGGAACATTTCATGCTATCAGTTTGTTTTGCACTCCTGTGACCCATTTTCAGAAGACAACTGAAGCTCGCTGTCAGCTGATGTCACAGAGCTGGTCCTGGCTCTGAAAAGATCCTGACCATATGGTCTGGATCCACCCAGAAGTCTGGACTGGCACCTGAGAGGCTGAGCCAGCCCCTCCCACCCCCTCCACAGCCCAGCACTCCAGTGAGCACTGGAGGGGAAAGCAGAGAGCCAGTGACTGACAGTCATGGCTCCCTACTCAGAGCCGAGGGGGAGAACTGAGCGATCAACAGGGTTTTTGGTTGCTCAGTTCTCACTGCAGAGCCGGCAGAGGACAGATGCTGCATCCACCTAGGTGAGTAATATATAAGTTTTTTTTCCCCATAGCCCATACTTCTCTTTTAAGTTATACAGTATCTCACAAAAGTGAGTACACCCCTCACATTTTTGTAAATATTTTATTATATCTTTTCATGTAACAAAATGTAAGAAATGACGCTTTGCTACAATGTAAAGTAGTGAGTGTACAGCTTGTATAACGGTGTAAATTTGCTGTCCCCTCAAAATAACTCAACATACAGCCATTAATGTGTAAACCACTGGCAACAAAAGTGAGTACACCCCTAAGTGAAAATGTCCAAATTGGGCCCAAAGCGTCAATATTTTTTGTGGCCACCATTATTTTCCAGCACTGCCTTAAGCCTCTTGGGCATGGAGTTCACTAGAGCTTCACAGGTTGCCATTGGAGTCCTCTTCCACTTCTCCATAATGACATCACGGAACTGGTGGACGTTAGAGACCTTGCACTCCTCCACCTTCCGTTTAAGGATGCCCCACAGATGCTCAATAGGATTTAGGTCTGGAGACATGCTTGGCCAGTCCATCACCTTTACCCTCAGCTTCTTTAGCAAGACAGTGGTCATCTTGGAGGTATGTTTGGGGTCTTTATCATGTTGGAATACTGCCCTGTGACCCAGTTTCTGAAGGGAGGGGATCATGCTCTGCTTCAGTATGTCACAGTACATGTTGGCATTCAAGGTTCCCTCAATGAACTGTAGCTCCCCCAGGGTCGGCAGCACTCATGCAGCCCCAGACCATAGCACTCCCACCACCATGCTTGACTGTAGGCAAGACACACTTGTCTTTGTACTCCTCACCTGGTTGCCGCCACACATGCTTGACACCATCTTAACCAAATAAGTTTATCTTGATCTCATCAGACCACAGGACATGGTTCCAGTAATCCATTTCCTTAGTCTGCTTGTCTTCAGCAAACTGTTTGCGGGCTTTCTTGTGCATCATCTTTAGAAGAGGCTTCCTTCTGGGATGACAGCTATGCAGACAAATTTGATGCAGTGTGCAGTGTATGGTCTGCGCACTGACAGGCTGACCCCCCACCCCTTCAACCTCTGCAGCAATGCTGGCAGCACTCATACGTCTATTTCCCAAAGAAAACCTCTGGATATGACGCTGAGCATGTGCACTCAACTTCTTTGGTCGACCATGGTGAGGCCTGTTCTGAGTGGAACCTGTCCTGTTAAACCGCTGTTTGGTCTTGGCCACCATGCTGCAGCTCAGTTTTAGGATCTTGGCAATCTTCTTATACCCTAGGCCATCTTTATGTAGAGCAACAATTCTTTTTTTCAGATCCTCAGAGGGTTCTTTGTCATGAGGTGCCATGTTGAACTTCCAGTGACCAGTATGAGAGAGTGAGAGCGATAACACCAAATTTAACACACCTGCTCCCCATTTACATCTGAAACCTTCTAACACTAACGAATCACATGACAAATGGCTAATTGGGCCCAATTTGGACATTTGGACTTAGGGGTGTACTCACTTTTGTTGCCAGCGGTTTAGACATTAATGACTGTGTGTTGAGTTATTTTGAGGGGACAGCAAATATACACTGGTATACAAGCCGTGCACTCACTAGTTTAAATTATAGCAAAGTGTCAGTTCTTCAGTGTAGTCACATGAAAAGATATAATAAAATATTTACAAAAATGTGAGGGGTGTACTCACTTTTGTGAGATACTGTATGTACTGCTACTTTAAAATACCGCTGACCTTATATAGGGAAATCTTTATGAAAGAGATTCACAATTTTGGTTTAAAAATGGGAATCTTTATAAAGTTTACTGCTTAGCCAAGTGACCAATGAGGAGGCACTGGTCACATGGCAATGCCATTGCCCCTCTATAAATACTTTAACAGAGAGCAAGTAACTAGGTGCTGATTTAAGGCCAAGGTGTCATTTTTGGTTTGGGTTGGATTGGGACAGTGGAAGAAGGGGATTATCAGAGAAGACAGGATCAACCAGCCTTTTTACACAATGTGGAGGATTACTGTAACCCCTTACAGTGAGTATACGGGCATGCTTTACTGCATGTAAACACTAATTTTACTGTCGTGGGTTTAGTAATACTTTAAAGCTGTATTAAACCCAAAACAAAAAAATTTAATATCTTGCAGCTTACCAATTATTAGATGTGATGGATGCATGCATTTTTCTTTCTTTAGGCACCTTTTCCCTGTTTTCTACTCGTGATCTGGCCAGTAACACACCTCCTGTAATAAAGCCTGGATGAAGTAATTGGGCATACAATGGCTATGGGGGTCCAGGTACCACCCTGGGGGACATGTATAAATGAAAAAAAAGTTTGTAAAAAACGTCATTTTTAAATGAGCAGTGATTTATTGATGCTTAAAGTGAAAGTATAAAAAAGAAAAATTCCTTTCAATATAGTGCCTGGGGGGTCCCCTTAGTCCACCTGTAATGTGGCACATCTGTACTGGGTATGGAAGCTGCTGCAGCAATAATTGCATTTATAAAGCCCAGAAAATGTCATTCTCCTGCAATCTTTCTTTATGTTGTAAGTAATGGCTTGGGGAGCCAGTCTGTATGATAAGGCCACAATGTAGTGCACGTGGAACAAGATTAGAGATTTTTTGGATAAATTCTGCAGTCTCTTCCACAGACTTTGGATTTCTACTTCAATAACGGGTGCGGAAAAATTGTTCTTTGGGTGTGGGTGGGGCCTTCACACTGTAACCCTATAGAGGTACTCTTGATGAAAGCAAGAATTGGCCTTGCTGTCAAAAATTGCAATGATATGCACCTGTTAAACAGGTGCGGAAAAATTGTTCTTTGGGTGTCGGTCACAGTAATGCAATAAAATATACAGTGTTAAACTTGCAGTAATGCACAGAACTATATGGTGTTAAATTTGCAGTAACGCACAAAACTACAGGTAAAAGCCAGTAAATTAGAATATTTTGAAAAACTTGATTTATTTCAGTAATTGCATTCAAAAGGTGTAACTTGTACATTATATTTATTCATTGCACACAGACTGATGCATTCAAATGTTTATTTCATTTAATTTTGATGATTTGAAGTGGCAACAAATGAAAATCCAAAATTCCGTGTGTCACAAAATTAGAATATTACTTAAGGCTAATACAAAAAAGGGATTTTTTATAAATGTTGGCCAACTGAAAAGTATGAAAATGAAAAATATGAGCATGTACAATACTCAATACTTGGTTGGAGCTCCTTTTGCCTCAATTACTGCATTAATGCGGCGTGGCATGGAGTCGATGAGTTTCTGGCACTGCTCAGGTGTTATGAGAGCCCAGGTTGCTCTGATAGTGGCCTTCAACTCTTCTGCGTTGTTGGGTCTGGCATTCTGCATCTTCCTTTTCACAATACCCCACAGATTTTCTATGGGGCTAAGGTCAGGGGAGTTGGCTGGCCAATTTAGAACAGAAATACCATGGTCCGTAAACCAGGCACGGGTAGATTTTGCGCTGTGTGCAGGCGCCAAGTCCGGTTGGAACCTGAAATCTCCATCTCCATAGAGCAGGTCAGCAGCAGGAAGCATGAAGTGCTCTAAAACTTGCTGGTAGACGGCTGCGTTGACCCTGGATCTCAGGAAACAGAGTGGACCGACACCAGCAGATGACATGGCACCCCAAACCATCACTGATGGTGGAAACTTTACACTAGACTTCAGGCAACGTGGATCCTGTGCCTCTCCTGTCTTCCTCCAGACTCTGGTACCTCGATTTCCAAAGGAAATGCAAAATTTGCTTTCGTCAGAAAACATGACTTTGGACCACTCAGCAGCAGTCCAGCTCTTTTTTTCCTTAGCCCAGGTGAGACGCTTTTCGCGCTGTTTCTTGGTCAACAGTGGCTTGACACGAGGTATGCGGCAGTTGAAACCCATGTCTTTCAAGCGTCTCTTGGTGGTGGATCTTCAAGCACTGACTCCAGCAGCTGTCCACTCCTTGTGAATCTCCCCCACATTTTTGAAGGGGTTTTTTTTCACAATCTTGACTAGGGCGCGGTGATCCCTATCGCTTGTACACTTTTTCTGACCACAGTTTTTCCTTCCCTTTGCCTCTCTATTAATGTGTTTGGACACAGAGCTCTGAGAACAGCCAGCCTCTTCAGCAATAACCTTTTGTGTCTTTCCCTCCTTGTGCAATGTGTCGATGGTCGCCTTTTGGACAGCTGTCAAATCTGAAGTCTTCCCCATGTTTGTGTAGGCTTCAGAACTGGACTGAGAGACCATTTAAAGCCCTTTGCAGGTGTTTTGAGTTAATCAGCTGATTAGTTTGTGGCACCAGGTGTCTTCAAAATTTAACCCTTACACAATATTCTAATTTTGTGACACACGGAATTTTGGATTTTCATTTGTTGCCACTTCAAATCATCAAAATTAAATGAAATAAACATTTGAATGCATCAGTCTGTGTGCAATGAATAAATATAATGTACAAGTTACACCTTTTGAATGCAATTACTGAAATAAATCAAGTTTTTCAAAATATTCTAATTTACTGGCTTTTACCTGTATATGGTGTTAAACTTGTAGTAACTCACAGAACTATATGATGTTAAACTTGCAGTAACGCAATTAAATATACAGCATTAAACCTGCAGTAACGCAATGAAATATACAGCGTTAAACTTTCAGTAACGCAATGAAATATACAGCATTAAACTTGCAGTAACGCGATGAAATATACAGCATTAAACTTGCAGTAACGCAATGAAATATACAGCATTAAACTTGCAGTAACGTAATGAAATATACGGCGTTAAACTTGCAGTAATGCACAGAATTATATGGCGTTAAACTTGCAGTAACGCACAGAACTATATGGTGTTAAACTTGCAGTAACGCAATGAAATATACAGCGTTAAACCTGCAGTAACGCAATGAAATATACAACGTTAAACTTGCAGTAACGCAATAAAATATCCAGCATTAAACTTGCAGTAACGCAATGAAGTATACAGCGTTAAACTTGCAGTAATGCACAGAACTATATAGTGTTAAACTTGCAGTAACGCACAGAACTATATGGCATTAAACTTGTAGTAACGCAATAAAATATATTGCATTAAATGGTCACTACATTCACACTGACTGAACTATCCCTACACTCACACTAATATAAAGATGAATGGTCACACTACACTCACACTGAACTATCACTAGATTCACACTAAACTGATATTCTACACCAGTGTTTCTCAACTCCAGTCCTCAAGGTGCCCCAACAGGTCATGTTTTCAGACTTCCCATTATTTTGCACTGGTGGTTTGATTAGTTTCACTGCCTTAGTAATTACCACAGCCCTTTTATCTGAGGGAAATCCTCAAAACATGACCCGTTGGGGCGCCTTGAGGACTGGAGTTGAGAAACATTGTTCTACACTGACAATAGAATCAGTATAGCACTCTAACTGTCTAGTAGCACTGGACAGAGCCCTGTTCTATCTCTATCCACGCCGTTATCACACTACAAATGGCCACTATGGAAAGAATACTTTTATAATGTGGGGCGGGATTAAGAGCAATGAGCCATGGTTGGATACAGTCATCATGACAGCGTCTGATCATGGCTCTGACAGTGCTCTGTGCCCTGATTGGGCGAAGCAGTGCATTGTAGTAGCTCGGCGGGCCGAACAAATGGTTGAACGACCCTATAGTTTGGTTGTTCAGAGAACTTTTGTACAGCCAAAGTTCTGCCCAAACTCATGCCCGGGCCGAACCTTTTGCCCATCCTCAACCTTCAACTATGTAGTGCAAGGGCCTGTCTGATTGCATACAATTTGAAAGTGTTTATGTTTGACCTCATATTATATGGTTTTGGTAAGGCCCCTTTCACATTGGAGTGGTGGGTGCGTCGGCGGTAAAGCGCCGCTATTTTTAGAGGCGCTTTACCGTCAATTTTGCGGTGCTATTCAGCCGCTAGCGGGGCGCTTTTACCCCTCCACTAGCGGCCGAGAAAGGGTTAAACCCACTGCAAAGTGCTGCTGCAGGCGGTATAGCTGCGCTGCCCCATTGATTTCAATGGGCAGGAGCGGTGAAGGAGCGGAGTATACACCGCTCCTTCACCGATCCAAAGATGCTGCTAGCAGGACTTTATTTAGCGTCCTGCCAGCGCACCGATCCAGTGTGAAAGCCCTCGGGACTTTCACATTGGAGAGACAGCAGTGGCTCTTTCAGGGCGCTTTGCAGGCGCTATTTTTAGCGTTATACACGGGTCTTAATCTAAAGGGAAGTTGTACAAGAAAATTGTATAGTGTGTAGTCAGCTTTAGAAATACTAGCAGATTTAGATACACTAAGAAGTTGAAGTTGAACTCCAGCTAAGACTTTATTATCACATCATACAATTTACAGCAATTTGCAGCATACAATTTACAGCACACAGTTTTCTTTTTCCTTTTGGATAAAGGTTTTACATAAATAAAAGCTGATCATTTTAAGCACCCCTGTCAGGGTTAAATGGCATTTCTGGTGAAAAAACAACAGACTTACTGGCTGGATCACCAGATGAAAATAGGAGAAAGGAAGCCTAAAAGAAGGAATCTAATACAGCCATCACATCTAATGCCGCGTACACACGGTCGTACTTTTCGTCTACAAAAGTCGGACAGCCTGTCCGACATACTTCCGGCGGACTTTCGGCGGACTTGCGGCAGACTTTCTAACGAACGGACTTGCCTACACACGACCACACAAAAGTTCGACAGCATAGTACGCGGTGACGTACACCAAGTCCGGCGAGACTATAAAACGGAAGTTCAATAGCCCGTACGACACCCTTTGGGCTCCTTCTGCTAATCTCGTGTTTATCTCGTGTTAGTAGAAGTTTGGTGAGAGACGATTCGCGCTTGTGAGACTCGTATTTTTCAGTTCGTTTTAACTGTTGTTCAGTCTGTGCTTGTGAGGTTTGTATCTGCTTTTCAGTGCGTTTGGTCAGTTGGCATTGAGAAATCTTTGTTTTATTGTCCGCTCGTTCCTGATTTTCAGGTCGCTCTTCACAGGCCTTGCTGTTCTTCAGTGCGTTCTGTTTAGTGCGTTCTGACCAGCCGACCGTTTTGTAACCATGTTACCTGTACGTACTCGTCGTCGAGCTCGTGCATTGTATGTGTTTGGTGCTGTAGTTTATTCTTCAGACCAAGACCAGTCCATGAACAGGGCGAGGAGGAGTTCATGGACCAAGAATTGGTTGCTCCAGCGTGACCAGTTCTGTCACATGCCATTGCTCCGTGAGATCCGTGAGAATAATCCTGAGGATTTCAGGAACTTTCTCCGGATGACGGACCCCGTTTTTGACCGTTTGGTGGCTTTGCTGACCCCCTATATCAGCAGGCAGGATACCTGCATGAGGCAAGCCATCACTCCGGAGCAGAGGCTAGTTGCCACGTTGCGGTACTTGGCGACAGGGAGAAGCCTGCAGGACCTCAAGTTCTCGACAGGTATCTCCCCCCAGGCTCTGGGGATCATTATCCCAGAGACCTGTTCTGTCATCATACAGGTCCTGCAGAAGGACTATATTAAGGTAAGATATTTTTCTTTGATTAGCATCACATGTTCTTTTATGTAATCTTTGATAATGTAATGTATTTCTTGCTTCAAACACTACTTACCATCATTGCAATATAGTGTGAATGTTCCCTTTTTATCCTCACACATGCTGCATTTTTTTCCTGTTCTTTTTTGTCATGCATGTATATTTTCCTTCAATAACCTCCCCAACATGCAATGATGGGAACATATCCACCTAGTCTACTCATTTTGAATGTATTTTGTTTGAGTGTATTTAGTGTGCTGCTAATTAGCAATTAGCTTGATTTCCCAACCCCCCACCCCCCACCTAAACTCACTCCAAATAGTGTGCTGCTAATTAGCAATTAGCTTGATTTCCCAACCCCCCACCCCCCACCTAAACTCACTCCAAATAGTGTGCTGCTAATTAGCAATTAGCTTGATTTCCCAACCCCCCACCCCCCACCTAAACTCACTCCAAAGAGTGTGCTGCTAATTAGCAATTAGCTTGATTTCCCAACCCCCCACCCCCCACCTAAACTCACTCCAAATAGTGTGCTGCTAATTAGCAATTAGCTTGATTCCCCCCCCCCCCCCCCACCCTCGTAAAAATTGGCTTGAATGTTCTGTGTTGTTGATTTGTATAAAGCAAATATATGTTGCACTTTGCAAAATGCATGTGCACTCTACAAGTGCATTTGTTCCAGTGCTTTAGTAAATGAGCAGAAGCTCTGCTGATTTCCATCATCAAATCATATGCAAGCCACAAAGTGTTTTCATTAATTGCCCTTGCATGTGATTGTGTACTCCTTGCAACATGACTGCCTTTTTACCTTCCCTCATTTACTGTAAGCTGGTTAGCAACTGCACTTGCAGAGTGCGACAACTGCAGTCTTGTAGCCTTTTTAGTCCCTAAATTCCTGCGTGTCCTAAAAGTAATCTTTTTTATGGTTTTCACAACCCCCTAAAATGTAATCAATGTTCCATCAGAGGGGGTGAGCAATCTGATAAGTGTGCCTTTCCATATTAGATATTACAGAAGATTTAAATTATTTAATGTTATACTGATGCTGGGAAATAATGTTTTTAATTGTATAATTTTCTTGCAATGTTACCTTCCAAATTAATGATTTTGGTTTTCTTGTTTGATTCCCCAGTTTCCTTCAACGCCACAGGAATGGCAGACTGTGGCATCCCATTTTGCCAGCCGTTGGGACTTTCCCAATTGTGGAGGGGCTATAGATGGGAAACATGTCCACATCGTGCCACCACCCCATTCGGGGTCATATTATTTTAATTATAAGGGGTTCCACAGTATTGTTTTAATGGCGGTGGTGTCGGCACACTATGAATTTTTATATGTGGACGTGGGGAAGAATGGCCGGATGTCGGATGGAGGAGTATTTGCCCAGACGGAGTTCTGCCAGCGTCTCCAGAGTGGTGGCCTGGGATTGCCACCTGATGCGGATAACGTGGAAGGACTCCCCTTTGTCTTCATTGCCGATGAAGCCTTCGCTCTGAGCAAGCACCTCATGAGGCCATTCCCCCAAAGAACCCTCACCCCGGAGAGGAGGGTTTTTAATTACCGGCTGGCCAGAGCTAGAAGAGTGGTTGAGAATGCGTTTGGGATTCTGGCCAGCCGGTTCCGCCTGTTTCAAACATCGATTAATTTGGCGGAATACAAACTTAATTTTATCATTTTATCCTGCTGCATTCTGCACAACTTTTTACAAAAACATTCGCAAAATTATATCGGAACAGTTGGGCCTGAGGCCGTACTTCTAGATGACCACCTTACGGGCCTGGATACTGTCCGTACTGGCTTGGCCCCCCAAAGTGCCCGTCAAGTTAGACAGCAATATGTGAATTATTTTATGGGTAGGGGGGCCATTGCAATGGGCCAGGATATTTAATTTTTTTAAATAAAAAAAATTTGGATGAAATATTGAATTAGATTTATTGCTTGCCTTTCTTTTGGGCTTTCTCCTAAGGTTATGGTCGATCAGTTGTAGTGCCAACTGTATTTTCCTTTTAAATGTCTAAATAAGCTCCATTGCCACTGTAAACAACTTGTTGACAATTATAACCAAACTGATACTGAGCATAGAAATAACAAACCACACATTTCTTGAATTCCTATAAGGAGATTTTTTTATTAATCGTTGTTATGCATTCAGTTATGCATTTATTATAAAATGTTCCTAGCCAAAAATATAATATCTTAATAATTTTGAAAAATATAATTATATATGAAGATTTGTACATAATCCCTAAAAAAAATTTTTGGGGCTTTTTTAAAATCCTTTTTTTTTTTTTTTTTAATTTTTTAAAAATCTTTTTATTTTTTTTATTTTTTTTAATAAATTTTTTTATTTTTATTTGTGTTTTTATTAAAATCAATTTTTTAAATTTTTTTTGTTTTTCTTTTAAATCAATTTTTTTACTTTTTTTTGTTTTTTTTTAAATCAATTTTTTTTTTTTTTTTTTTTTTGTTAAAATCAAGTTTTTTTTTTTTTTTTTTTAATGTCGTTTCATTAAACAGCCCTCCTTTTTTAAATTTTGTTAAACAGCCATATACGTAATGCAAAAATAATAAAGAGAAGGCCCAGAATGGGGTCAGCAAAACAGGAAATGAAGGACATGATGGATGTTTTGGGGTTTCAAAAAGGGAATTTAGATTCGACCCAAAACATCAATCATGTCCTTCATTTCCTGCTGCATACAATCCAGCCGATTCCGCATTTGATCGATCTCCCCATTCCAGGCCATTATTTGACCAATTAGCCGTTGGGCACTGTCTGAGGTGAAATATTCAGTTCTTGTACCTAAAGTGGAATGAAAACAAATAATGTGTTTAGAAATATGCACACATACATAGTTTACCTTACCATAATAAAGCTGTTGTCTCAGACACTGACCTGCTGGGGTGCCCATGTCGCATAATTCCTCCACATCCTCGGGGGTGGGGCTGTTGCTTGACTCAAGCACAACCAGATCACCTAAAATAGAGTAGAATAATTACATAAAAGAAAAGGCAGCCATGCATAGATTTCCGGAAGCTGGTGTGTCAGACACTCACCTGGTGGGGTGCCCATGTCGCCCACCTCTCCTTCATCCACATCCTCAGTGGGGCTTGGGCTGATTTCCCAAGTATGTTGTTTGGCTTGGGGTGGACTGTGTTCTTGTTGGCTGAGTGATTTTTCCCCTATGTGAAACAAAAAATTAATCTACTTAGCACACAGATATTTTAGTACATAGTAATTTTCCTACCTTTGTAGTGAAGTGGTGTACAAATGTTCTGTTTGTGTAGAGTTCCTATTTTACCTCAATATTAAAAATGAAAAATACATATCGGATAGATAGATATCAATATCTCGAAATATAGTTAATAATCTTTTAATCTCTCTCTCTCTCTCTATATCTGTAGCAAAATATAAATATCTAAATAAATGTTAAAAAAAAAAAAACATAACTTAAATTATTCCAAAATAATGTTTTACATTTCTATATCTATCTATATCGATCTATCTATCTACCTATCTCTCTCTCTCTCTCTCTCTCTCTCTCTCTCTCTCTCTCTCTCTCTCTCTCTCTCTCTCTCTCTCTCTCTATATATATATATATATATATATATACATACATATATATATATATACATATATATATATATACATATATATATAAATATATATACATATATATACATATATATATATATATATATATATATATATATATATATATATATATATATATATATATACATACACATATATGCATATATAGATATGTAACGATGTTTATTAAAAAGATCGTTTGAAACGACGAAACAAAAATCGTATAGGAATGAAAAGCACATGGAGCAGTATACAAGGTAATAAACACAAGAGAAAAACACGACAAGTACTTACTTTTTTTAAGCACTTTACGGATCCGTCTGTACTGATCCGGCTCCCTGAGCTTGAGGTCAGACCATCTTTTTCGAATTTGATCCTTGGAGCGCTGGACCCCAAAAGAAGCCTGTAAAGTGTCCACCACCTTCGCCATTATTTTGGCCTTGCGCAAATTTGGCCGGGCGTACGGCCCATACTTCCCATCATAGTCCTTTTTTCGAAGAATGGCCACCATCTCCACCATCTCTTCAAAACTCATATTGGAGGCCTTAAATCTAGGCTTCACAGATCTTGTTGACGTTCCAGCCTCCGGGCTTTTTTCGCTACCTGAGGTAGTTAACATGTCATGTGTCTCCGCCATTATTCACCCCACTACGCGCCGTAATTAAAAATGGGCGGAGAACATGAGTTAAAATCGAACGTCAGGGGCGGGCGACGCAGGCGGAGTTTCACACATGCGTAGTGTATAAAGAGGGGCCTTGTGCACGTGTCGTACGTACGTTCTGTGCGTCGAATTAGGGGGCGGAGAACATGAGTTAAAATCGAACGTCAGGGGCGGGCGACGCAGGCGGAGTTTCACACATGCGTAGTGTATAAAGAGGGTCCTTGTGCACGTGTCGTACGTACGTTCTGTGCGTCGAATTAGGGGGCGGAGAACATGAGTTAAAATCGAACGTCAGGGGCGGGCGACGCAGGCGGAGTTTCACACATGCGTAGTGTATAAAGAGGGGCCTTGTGCACGTGTCGTACGTACGTTCTGTGCGTCGAATTAGGGCGCGGAGAACATGAGTTAAAATCGAACGTCAGGGGCGGCGACGCAGGCGGAGTTTCACACATGCGTAGTGTATAAAGAGGGGCCTTGTGCACGTGTCGTACGTACGTTCTGTGCGTAGGTGATAGTGGACCGGGACGTTACTTAACGAAGGTAATTTAAAATGTTTTTTTTTTTTTTTTTTGGTTTTTTTATGGTCATGACTTTGTAGCAAGCGGCCTATATGGCTTGATAGATTGATGAGGCCTACATAGGGAGAAGATGATGAGGGGTTAGCAGAAACCTAATAAGTGTTTTTTGTCTTGTGACTTTATCTTTTCCAGATATAATGAATCCCCTATTTAAGGATCCAGAGTTCCTTACAGCTTTCATTACGAAATATCGAGAGATGAGGAATTTGTGGGAGGTAAAACACCCTCAGTATTATGCTAAGTATGTGAGGAAGTCAACGCTGGAGAGACTTCTGTCCTTTGTCCAGGCGACCATCCCGGACGCAACAATGGAGACATTGCTCAAGAAAATTGGGGTCTTGAGGAATATGTATAAGAGGGAACATAAGAAGATCCAGGAATCAATGAGATCAGGAGCATCAGCAGATGATGTTTATGTACCCAGGCTGTGGTACTACAATCAACTACGTTTTCTTGATGACCAGACTGAAGCCAGGGCATCACTTTCAACCCTTCCCTCCACCCTTCCCTCCACCCTTCCCTCCACCCCAGCAGAGGCTGATGAGGAGCAAGCTGGGTCTTCCATCCTGGATGAACCGGATATGACCATCTGGAGTCAGGTAAATTAGTTTAAACAATATTTACTGTACTAATATTAATGAGGTTAACTGGATGTTAGAATTTTCTCCCAGATTTTTGCACTCAAAATTGTGTAGACATATCAATTGACAGGAGTAGCTAAATATGTTTGGCACCTGCTTGAAAAAATTAGGGTGTCTGATTAGACTCTTTTATTAAAGAGATGTATTCACATTAAATTTGCTAGTCATGAGAAGCAAATTGTGTGTCATTGATGAACCCCAAAAAATATACTAAAACTATGTCCTTTTTTTATACACAGGATGAGTCCATCCAGGAGGAATGTGTGGAAAGTGGCAGGCAGGAGGAGACCGGGCCCATGGACAGCCTGGAGGAGGCCGGATTCCCCATCATCCTGGAGGAGGCTGGGCCCAGTGTCAGGCAGGAGGTGGCTGGTCCCAGTGAGGTGGCTGGGCCAAGTGAGGTGGCTGGTCCCAGTGAGGTGGCTGGGCCCAGTAGGAGCATGACCCAATCACAAGTGCCTCCCCTCCACCTTCCCAAAAAAAGGGCCAGGAAGGGGGCCGTCACACAGGAGGCATCCCTGCGCCTCATGCAAGAGGCCACACGTTTCTTGAGGAGCCCCCCCGAAGCAGAAGAGGCCTATGGCTGCTACTTAGCCAGCAGGCTTCTACAAATGGACTGGGAGCAGCGTCTCATTTGCGAGCGCCTATTTGGGGAAACTATCCAGAAGGGGCTGCAGGGCACGCTAACCCGAAACACACAACTACATGAGGCAGCCCCCCCTCCTCCTCCTCCTCCTCCTCCTCCTCCTCCTGCCACAACTGAAACACCACAGCCACAGCCTCCAAAGAAGGCTACAGGGAAGGCTGCAGGGAAGGGTGCAGGGCAGCGTGGAGGGAAGGCTGCAGGGAAGAGAAGAAAGTGATGACCTGGGTTCAGTCTGGTCTGACAGAAGACGCAGGCTGTTGTAGTACCACAGTCTGGGGACATCTATATCATCTGCTGGTGCTGTTGATCTCTGGGATTCTTGGACCAGATTGTGCTCCCTCTTATATGGACTCCTCAAGATCCCTTTTTACTGGTACACAGACTTTTTCCAGCGTTGACTTCCTCTTTATTTTATTTTGACCATGAATAAATGGATCTTTTTTTGAGTTTAGCAAAAGACTTTATGTGTTTTCTTTTAAATCATTGATTTTACACACAATGTTAAATTATCAAGGGACAACAATCTCATTGAGTTTGCAAAAACACACCAAAAAAACATTACTAATGTTAATAATGTTCGAGTGTTAAGTCTGGGAAAGAACAAAAATATACATAACCAAAAACGGTGCTTTGGGTTAACTTTATCTTAAAAATAAAAAATAATCACTAGAAAAAAAAAAAAATTATAATGGGTTCTTTGTGTTAACTTTACAAACCTAAAAAATCTAAAAAAAAAAAAAAAAATACAAATGGGTTTTTTGTGGTAACTTTACAAACACCAAAAAATGAAAATTAAAAATCTAGAGATAAACATATAAAAAAGTTCAACACCAATCATAAAATAAATATCTGGATAAAAATTCCAAGAAAATATGATTCCACACAAAAAAAACAAAAAAAAAAAAAGGTAAAAAGTATTATATTAGTATGGAAACATTGTTTTTAAAAAGCATACTATATCATTCATGAGATCAAAGAGAAAAAGAATCCAGAAATCAGTTTGGGAGAACTCTAAATATGAACAGCAAAACACCTTCGTTCTTTATAGCATTCGTAATGAAGAAATAAAATGCGCTGCATTCAACGATCACAGATTTTGCAGCGTGATGAATGTGCTACCTACAATACGAACACTAGTTTTACTAGACCGAGTGCTTCCGTTTAGTTTTTGCTTATGAGCATGCGTCGTTTTTTTGTCCGTCGGACTAGCAGACAGACGAGCGGACTTCGGGGTCCGTCGTAGTTACGAAGTAAAGATTTGAAGCATGTTTCAAATCTAAAGTACGTCGGATTTGAGGCTAAAAAAGTACGTTGAAAGTCCGGAGAAGCCCACACACGATCGGATTACCAGCCAGCTTTAGTCCGTCAGCGTCCGTTGGACTTTTGTAGACGAAAAGTACGACCGTGTGTACGCGGCATAAGAATTGGTAAACTGCTATATAATACATGTTGCTTTTGTGTATCATTTAGGCCAGTTCAGCTGTGACATGCTAAATTGGAGGAATGGCCACACACAGTATCATAGGTTCATATAACTTAACATGAACAGGCATGGGTAATCAATAGACAGCGATTTTATTATTCCCAGAATATTTTGTAGTTTTCCTAAAAAGGTCATGGGGTAAGGTTACAGATACATGTTCTTTTTTTTAAGATATATTTCTGTGAGTTTTACATCTTAGACATCTCTTTTCCACTGTGTGGGCATGGCGCCAACTCTGATCCGCGGACAGAAAACAGCCTTGCCCGGCTCTGCTTCTTGCTGGAGCAATTAAAAAAGACAAATTAGAGGACCTTATCTTACCATTTTCCCTGACTATGGAAGGGGGCAGTGGAGGAGGAATGTGGAGGGCCCACAAGCCTCCATTTGTTCAAGGTCCTAACAGGAACAAAGAGAAAATAATAATTAAAAATAAAAATGATGTACCAATAAATGTATAGAAAAAAATGGACTTTCTCTGTACCCATGAGGACACATTTTTTTTTTTTTAAACAAACAATATCTTTATTACAAAGAAACATATTAACCACCTGCTGCCCGCCCCATAGCAGTTTTAAGGCTAAAGGGTGGCAGCTGTGCGCGGAATCACGTATATATGCGTGATTATGGACTTCCGCTTTCAGGGGGCGTGTCGCTGGTGGGCCGCTTCTGCTGTGATAATTCACAGCTGAAGCCAATCTGAGGGTGCCGGGCACTTTATGTCTTCCTGCACCTGCCGATTGTCAGCAATACACAGAGAACTGAATATGCAAACAAGGCATATGTCAGTTCTGACAGGGGGGGGGGGGGAGGGATGGATTCTGTGTTCCTGCAAAGGAGAGACTAAAATCCCATCACTTTCCTTAGTAAAAGCAGCACATAGTGTACACAAAAACACAGGCTAGGCACACAATTAACCCCTTGATCTCCCTAGACGTTAACCCCTTCCCAGCAAGTGTCGTTAGTACAGTGACAGTGCATATTTGTAGCACTGATCATTGTATTAGTGTCACTGATTTCAGGCAAAAGTTAAAAGTGTCAGTTAGTGTGAGAATGTCGGCCACAATATTGCAGTCCCAGTCGATGATCGCCGCAATTACTAGTATAAAAAAAAAAAATGCCATAAATATATCCCATAGTTTGTAGACGCTATAACATTTGCGTAAACCAATCAATATACACTTATTGGTATTTATTTTCTACCAAAAACATGTAGCAGAATACATATTGGCTTAAATTTATGAAGAAATTCAATTTTTTTTAAAAAAATGGATGTGTTTTAAAGCAGAAAGTAAAAAATATTGTTTTTTTTTTTTAAATTGTTGGTCTTTTTTGTTTATAGCTCAAAAAATAAAAAATGCAGAGGTGATCAAATACTCTCACTAGGGTATGCTGTGCTGCTATAAAGTGCAAATGATTGGTTGTGCTAATTATAATTATGCTTATTATTTCATATACCAATACAATAAATAAAGATAAATAACTAAAAAATTCAATTGACGCGCCTTATAAATAAATTTATCAACAAAGTGCAAAAACAGTAATCAATTGTGATGATGGTCCATATTGTCATTAAATAATCCACAGAATCTTCAAAATTAATTCCTCAAGTTAAAATTCCCGTGTTGCTTTTTTTACCCTCCACCAATGGGTTAAATCAAATAGGCATACATAGAACACCATGTGCTGTTTCTGGGCTCCCAGAACTCTCACCTCAAGTATATATAAACAGCACTTATGTTGATTATTACACCTTGTATCCTTCCTCCTTTGGATGGGTACCACTCTCTCCTCCTGTCCACAGGTGTCCCTCTCCAGATCACTCCTCTTTATTATGCAGGATATGTGTATGGCTCCTTCAATTCCACTTATGAATTCATGCTGCCATTCTGCATAGCTCTCAATATAGGAAGTGAGAATACAAGGCTCCCATAGCATAGTATATTAAAAACGCCCATCCATTTACTGGGTTATTATACAGTACACTCACATTTAAAAGGTTAAAATCACGCATAGATAACAAAACTGAAACTCCAGAGTGTCCTACCACTTCACTTCCAGTCTGTGTCAGCCTCTGCTTCCACCCAACGCATTACGTCACCTTCACATGACTTCTTCAGGGGAGAAGACGCCGGCTGACAGAGTGTCCTTTTATAATATATATACTGTATATACTTGAGTATAAGTCAAATTTTTCAGGACATTTTTTGGTGCTGAAAGTACCCCCCTCGACTTATACTCGAGTCAAGCACTTTTCTGCAGCAAAAAAATTCATTTTCCGAACCGACTTTGGGGCCCCGTATCCCAGGGCCACTTGGAGCTAGGAACCCCAGATTTGGTGTTCCAACCCAGTGGAACTGGATCCATAACATATCCAAAGCTGGGGTTCCTAGCACCAAGTAGCCCCGAGATACCGGGCCCCAAAATAGGTTCGGAAAATGTCATTCTCTGCTGCAGAAAAGTGCTTGACATTTTCTGAACCAATTTTGGGGCCCCGTATCTCAGGGCCACTTGGGGCTAGGAACCCCAAATTTAGTATGCAAACCCAGTGGAACTGGTACCATAACATATCCAAAGCTTGGGTCCCTAGCACCAAGTAGCCCCGAGATACGGTGCCCCAAAATAGGTTCGGAAAATGTCATTCTCTGCTGCAGAAAAGTGTTTGACATTTTCTGAACCGATTTTTAGGGCCCTGTATCTTGGGGCCACTTGTTGCTAGAAACCCCAGCTTTGGATATTTTATGGTGCTAGTTCCACTGGGTTTGCACACCAAATGTAGGGTTCCTAGCCCTAAGTGGCTCCGAGATACGGGGCCCCAAAATCGGTCAATTGTGTCCATCTGCAGCAATGTCATTTCAGGACCCTTTGGGTTCAGAGACCCCAAATTTTGGCTGCAGCTAGGGGGCATCTAGGAACCCTTAACTACCAAGTTTGAAATTCGGGGGACCTATGGCTACAAATGGGCACAGTGAGGCATGCAAATGGGCACGGTGAGGTTGCAAATGGGCATTGTTGACCCTCTTTTCCACTTACAGTAGCTGTGCATTTCTCACCCTCGTCTTATACTCGGGTCAATACGTTTTTCTCATTTTTTTGTGGTAAATTAGGGCCTCGACTTATACTCGGAACGACTTATACTCGAGTATATACGGTAAGTCAATGGGACAGTGGCCATTTTGTTGTCCGCATGTGTACATTCCATTGGCTATTCTCCCTTGGTCCTTCTGTTTATATTACGACGGCCATGTTTTTGTAGCTTTTTAGTATTAACATAGGTGTCCAGAGAGATATAGGATGTGTTTAGCCAAGCTTCTGTACATGTTTTGCGGCTACGCACCGCTTCTTCAGGAGAAACAGCAGCACAAAATATCTACAACAAAATGCAAAAAAATCAAGAAAAAAACAATAATAAACATTACACAAAAAGACATCTAAGCATAAATGTGTCCCACAACTGGGGCCCCCAAGACTTTCCAAAGGGCGAGAGTAGCCCAACATGCCAAGCACACTGACAAACAGGACCCAAAGCCTCCCTGGGGCGGACATGGGAGCAGTAATGACCCAACAATGATGACAAGTTTTGTGTGTGATGTCCTGGTCTGTACCGAAAAGGTCAATTTTCTTCCTACCCCCTTAGGTGATGCTGAGTATAATGGGACCCCTGTTAACTTCTGAGCCCTGGGTGAGGCACAACCCCTGCTGACACCACCATAAAACTGTAACACACCAGTTTTCACATCTAGAGAGTGACATTTTTGCCCATTCCTCTTTGCAAAATAGCTCAAGCTCTGTCTGATTGGACGGAGAGTCTCTGTAAATTGCAATTTTCAAGTCTTGTCACAGATTCTCGATTGGATTTAGGTCTGTACTTTGAATGGGCCATTCTTACACATGAATATGCTTTGATCTAAACCATTCCATTGTAGCTCTGACTGTATGTTTAGGGTCATTGTCCTGCTAGAAGGTGAAACTCCGCCCCAGTCTCAAGTCTTTTGCAGACTCTAATGCCCCGTACACACGGCCGGACTTGCGAACGGTCTAAACTCTGTCGGCTTTTCCGACCGAGAGATTAATGCTGCGTACACACGGCTGGACTTGCCAACGGGCTAAACTCCGTTGGCATTTCCAACGGAAAGATATAGAACATGTTCTATATCTGAGTCCATCCAAAATGCCGACAGAAAAAGTCTGATGAGGCATACACACGGTCGGAATGTCCGACCGAAAGCTCCCATCGGACTTTTTCTGTCGGGAAGTCCGGCCGTGTGTACGTAGCATTACAGGTTTTCTTCTAAGATTGCCTTGTATTTGGCTCCATCCATCTTCCCATCAACTCTGACAAGCTTCCCTGTCCCTGCTATAGAAAAGCATCCCCACAACATGATTCTGCCACCACCAGGATTCACAATGGGGATGGTGTGCTCATGGTGATGTGCAGTGTTATTCTGCCACACATAGCATGTTGCTTTTAGGCCAAAAAGTATAATTTTGGTCTCATCTGACCAGAGCATCTTCTTCCACATGTTTGCTGTGTCCCCCACATGGCTTCTCACAAACTGCAAACGGGACTTTTTATGACTTTTTTTCAACAATGGCTTTCTTCTTGCCACTCTTCCATAAAGGCCAGATTTGTGGAGTGCACGACTAATAGTTGTCCTGTGGACAGATTCTCCCAACTGAGCTGTGGATCTCTGCAGCTCCTCCAGAGTTACCATGGGCCTCTTGGCTGCTTCTCTGAATAATGCTATCCTTGCCCGGCCTTTCAGTTTAGGTGGACGGACATGTCTTGGTAGGTTTGCAGTTGTACCATGAAAGATGGTTCTACAAAGTATTGACACTTTTCACATATTTATTTGTTAAAAATGTTGAAAAACATTTAATATTTTCCTTCCACTTAACAATGCCACTTTGTGTTGGTCTATCACATAAAATTCAAATAAAATACATTTACGATTTTTGGTTGTAACATAAATAATGTGGAAAATGTCAAGGGGTATGAATACTTTTTCAAGGCACTGTAGCCCTCATACTGTGAGAGTTTTCGCCAAACGAGCAAAAGGAAGAGAACAAGGAATGTTAGACTAGCTCGCTTGTGGGCTCCCAGTAATCAGATCCACGGCATAACTCGCTGAGGGTTTTCGTAAGCAAAATGTCCCATACAGAACCTTACATAAAGAATCATACAATGTGGAAGGAACTCTTCTGATGGCTTGTTATAGCTGTTTACATTGGTGCACAATAGAGGTGTAGTCCCCTGTTGATGGGAGATGATATTCCCCTGATATGGAAACACAGCAAGCAGAGTTCTCCTTTAATGAATGCAACAAGTTGGAGATTTTTTAAAAGACGTCAGAAAGTTCTAAAAGTTCTTCAAGCTGAGGAAAGGTAGGAAGAATTTAGCCCAATCAATGCTGCGGCCTATCTACACTATCTACCAATTGAAGTACTGCAGGCAGGATATCATTCCTAATGCTGTCTGTTTACCTGATTAGGCAGGAACTGTATAAGGTACATTACCTCAGGCCTATTCTATCCAAGGAAGCCACAAGTTCCACAAACCAAATTTAAAGGGACACATTACTAATCTGCTCCTAACTTTTCTCAGCTTAAAAAAACTTTAGAACTTCTTTTAGCTTTAATTCATCCGGTCCTTTGGTCTTCGGAAAGTGGAGCTCCCCCAGGGTCCAGCAGTGGGCTGTTCCTGGTCTATGGAGCCTGCTCTGGGTGTGATGACCCCAGGCACCATCCACTATTCCAGACCGCTAGACCACAGGCGGTGGGGTGGGCAGGAGCCGCAAGGACTGGTCTTGTGCTTGGAGGATGTGAGAATTAGATATGTGTATCTCTGTTCTCCTTTCCCCTAGAAAAAACAAGCAGGGCCAGGGTTGTGGGGATGAGGCCCTTGTCCCCATGTTGTTGGGGTGGGGGGGCAGAGCCTGGTATGGTTCAGGAGGGAGGCGCTCGATCGTCCCCCCTTTCCTGATCTGCCGGGCTGCATGCTCGGATAAGGGTCTGGTATGCAATTGGGGGGGGGGACCCCACGCTGTTTTTTTCATCAATATTAATAGTCACTGACAGCTCATGAGTCATCCATTATTAGGAACATGGCGGCCGGCTTCCTGGCCTGCTACTTATCAAACTGCCTTTTTACACAATGCAGAGGATAAACCCTTTATGTTCCACAGTGAGTATAACAAGCATGCTTTACTGCATATATAGATTGATTTTACTGTCGAGGGTTTAGTAACACTTTAACCACTTAAGCCCCGGACCAGTTGGCTGGCCAAAGACCAGAGCACTTTTTACGATTCGGCACTGCGTTGCTTTAACTGACAATTGGGCGGTCATGCGACATGGCTCCCAAACAAAATTAACGTCCTTTTTTCCCATAAATAGAGCTTTATTTTGGTAGTATTTGATCACCTCTGCGGTTTTTATCTTTTGCGCTATAAACAAAAAAAGCATCAATTTTGAAAAAAAAGCTATATTTTTTACTTTTTGCTATAATAAATATCCCCAAAAAATATATAAAAGAACATTTTTTTCAGCTTAGGCCAATACGTATTCTTCTACATATATGTGGTAAAAAAAAAATTGCAATAAGCGTTTATTGATTGGTTTGTGCAAAAGTTATAGCGTCTACAAAATAGGGGATAATTTTATGGCATTTTTATTAATAATTTTTTTTTTACTAGTAATGGCGGCGATTTTTATAGTGACTGCGACATTATGGCGGACGGATCGGACACTTTTGGCACGATTTTGGGACCAATCACATTCATACAGCGATCAGTGCGATTAAAAATGCATTGATTACTGTGTAAATGTGACTGACAGTGAAGGGGTTAACACTAGGTGGTGCTGTAGGGGTTAAGTGTGTCCTAGGGAGTGATTCTAACTGTGGGGGGCAGGGGCTATGTGAGACACGACACTGATCACCGCTCCCGATTACAGGGAGCGGTGATCAGTGTCCTGTCACTAGGCAGAATGGGGAAATGCTTGTTTACATTAGCATCTCCCCGTTCTTCCTCACCGTGAGACGATTGCGGGTATCCCCGCAGACATCGAGTCCACGGGACCCACGCTCACGGAGCTCCCGGCGGGCGGGCGGGCGCAGCAGCAAGCCGCCTCTTAAAGGGCAACGTACAGGTATGTTAATATGCCTGTACGTGCCCTTTAGCCGCAGTATATCTGCGTGAGGTGGTCAGGAATAGGGATGAGCTTCGTGTTCGAGTCGAACCCATGTTCGACTCGAACATCGGCTGTTCGACCGTCCGTCGAATTGCGAACGTTATGGGCCGTTCGCGCCAAATTCGTGTGGCGCGTCACGGCCCATAATTCACTGCGGCATCGCAGTGCATTGCTGGCTGATGATTGGCCAAGCATGCACTATGACCCGCATGCTTGGCCAATCACAGTGCCGTCAGTAGAGAGAGCTGTAATTGGCCAAAGCCAGGGTGGCTTTGGCCAATTATGGCTCAGGGGATTTAGTACACGCCCCACACTATATAAGGCCGCCTGCACGGCGGCCCTGTGTAGTGTGTTCCGGTGTGCTGATAGAGAGAGAGACAGACAGTGTCATTTGATTTGAGTTAGATAGATTAGGCTAGATCTGTTCCTGCTATTTACATTTAGTGCAGTGCGTCCTGCTCACAGTGTTCAGCTAGATCCGTTCCTGCTATTTACATTTAGTGCAGTCAGTGCGTCCTGCTCACAGTGTTCAGCTAGATCCGTTCCTGCTATTTACATTTAGTGCAGTGCGTCCTGCTCACAGTGTTCAGCTAGATCTGTTCCTGCTATTTACATTTAGTGCAGTGCGTCCTGCTCACAGTGTTCAGCTAGATCCGTTCCTGCTATTTACATTTAGTGCAGTGCGTCCTGCTCACAGTGTTCAGCTAGATCTGTTCCTGCTATTTACATTTAGTGCAGTGCGTCCTGCTCACAGTGTTCAGCTAGATCTGTTCCTGCTATTTACATTTAGTGCAGTGCGTCCTGCTCACAGTGTTCAGCTAGATCCGTTCCTGCTATTTACATTTAGTGCAGTCAGTGCGTCCTGCTCACAGTGTTCAGCTAGATCCGTTCCTGCTATTTACATTTAGTGCAGTGCGTCCTGCTCACAGTGTTCAGCTAGATCTGTTCCTGCTATTTACATTTAGTGCAGTGCGTCCTGCTCACAGTGTTCAGCTAGATCCGTTCCTGCTATTTACATTTAGTGCAGTGCGTCCTGCTCACAGTGTTCAGCTAGATCTGTTCCTGCTATTTACATTTAGTGCAGTGCGTCCTGCTCACAGTGTTCAGCTAGATCTGTTCCTGCTATTTACATTTAGTGCAGTGCGTCCTGCTCACAGTGTTCAGCTAGATCCGTTCCTGCTATTTACATTTAGTGCAGTAAGTGCGTCCTGCTCACAGTGTTCAGCTAGATCCGTTCCTGCTATTTGCATTTAGTGCAGTGCGTCCTGCTCACAGTGTTCAGCTAGATCTGTTCCTGCTATTTACATTTAGTGCAGTGCGTCCTGCTCACAGTGTTCAGCTAGATCTGTTCCTGCTATTTACATTTAGTGCAGTGCGTCCTGCTCACAGTGTTCAGCTAGATCTGTTCCTGCTATTTACATTTAGTGCAGTGCGTCCTGCTCACAGTGTTCAGCTAGATCTGTTCCTGCTATTTACATTTAGTGCAGTGCGTCCTGCTCACAGTGTTCAGCTAGATCTGTTCCTGCTATTTACATTTAGTGCAGTGCGTCCTGCTCACAGTGTTCAGCTAGATCCGTTCCTGCTATTTACATTTAGTGCAGTGCGTCCTGCTCACAGTGTTCAGCTAGATCCGTTCCTGCTATTTACATTTAGTGCAGTCAGTGCGTCCTGCTCACAGTGTTCAGCTAGATCCGTTCCTGCTATTTACATTTAGTGCAGTGCGTCCTGCTCACAGTGTTCAGCTAGATCCGTTCCTGCTATTTACATTTAGTGCAGTGCGTCCTGCTCACAGTGTTCAGCTAGATCTGTTCCTGCTATTTACATTTAGTGCAGTGCGTCCTGCTCACAGTGTTCAGCTAGATCCGTTCCTGCTATTTACATTTAGTGCAGTCAGTGCGTCCTGCTCACAGTGTTCAGCTAGATCCGTTCCTGCTATTTACATTTAGTGCAGTCAGTGCGTCCTGCTCACAGTGTTCAGCTAGATCTGTTCCTGCTATTTACATTTAGTGCAGTCAGTGCGTCCTGCTCACAGTGTTTATCTAGATCCGTTCCTGCTATTTACATTTAGTGCAGTGCGTCCTGCTCACAGTGTTCAGCTAGATCCGTTCCTGTTATCTTCCTACTGACAGGCAGGCTTGTCTGGTTACAGTATATAAAGCTACCTGAAGAAAATTACAGGTGTTCTATCCCAGCTTAGTGCAGCTACAGGCCATTAGTATGTCTGGAAGGCCAAGAAGGAGAGGCAGACAGTCACAAGCCAATAAGAGAGGGCAAGCAGGCTCTGTGTCTAGTGCTGGTCGTGGAGACGGTGCATCCTCATCAGCACGTGGCCATGGGACACGCTTGGCCTTTTTTTCGGCAGCTGGCCGTGTTGAGCCGCAACATGCGGAAGACTTGGTCGAGTGGATGACCAAGCCGTCCTCATCCTCCTCATCCTCTCTCACCCATGCCCAGGGTGCTTTGTCTGGCAAAGCAGCGGCCTCTTCCCTCAGCTCAATGTCATCAGTGACTCCTTCCCTAGCTCCACCATGTCCTCCTGAGGATTCCCTCGAACTGTTTGACCACAGTGTTGGGTACATGCTCCAGGAGGATGCCCAGCGTTTGGAAGGCTCTGATGATGATACTGAGCTCGATGAAGGCAGTAACATGAGCACGGACAGAGGGGGTGCCCAAGAAGGACAGCAATCTGGCAGTCATGCTCCCCCTGCTGCAGCATACTGCCAGGTTTGCTCCAGTGATGAGGAGGGAGGGGATGATGAGGTCACTGACTCAACGTGGGTGCCTGATAGGAGAGAGGAGGAGGAGGAGGAGGAGGAGGAGGCGGCACATCACCAACGAGGCAGGATGCCCTCCAGGGGCCAGCCTAAGGGCAGCACATTGACTGCATCACACCCCAAAGCTCCACATGTGCAGGGCGCTGCAGTCTCTGCGCGTTATTCAAAAAGTTCTTTGGTGTGGGCCTTTTTTGAGACGAGTGCATCAGATCGCACCGCTGCTATTTGCAACATATGTCTCAAGCGTATCTCGCGTGGCCAAAACATCTCCCGCTTGGGTACCACATGCTTGACCAGACATATGTTGACCTGCCATGCAGTTCGTTGGCAAGCATATCTAAAAGACCCACACCAAAGAACAAAGAGGATCTCTCCTTGCTCCTCATCAGCTGAGATTTCCAACCCCACTAGACCTTCAGTCCTCTCTGAGACCTGCAGTGAGAGGAATGAAGGTGTAGAATTAGGTGTGTCACAGCCAAGTACTTGTGGGCAATCTGCTTTTGGTACACCGACGTCAGATTGTACCAGGCAAATTTCCCTGCCCCAGCTGCTGCACCGCCGAAAGAAGTTTGCTCCCAGCCATCCACATGCCCAGCGGTTGAATGCTAGCTTGGCAAAATTGCTAGCACTTCAACTGCTGCCTTTTCAGTTGGTAGACTCTGCCCCCTTCCGTGAGTTTGTGGAATGTGCGGTTCCTCAGTGGCAGGTACCCAAACGCCACTTTTTCTCACGGAAGGCGATTCCGGCTCTCTACCGGCATGTGGAAGGCAATGTCCATGCCTCGCTGGACAGGGCGGTCAGCGGTAAGGTGCATATTACCGCTGACTCATGGTCCAGCAGGCATGGACAGGGACGTTACTTAAGTTTCACGGCGCATTGGGTGACTCTGCTGGCAGCTGGGAAGGATGCAGGACAAGGTGCAGTAGTGTTGGAGGTTGTTCCGCCACCACGCCTCCAAAATGCTGATTGTGACACACCTCTCTCCTCCACCCCCTCTTCTTCTTCTTCCTCCATGGCCTCTTCCTCGGAACCAGCGGTGCTCCGTAGGCGTTCAAGGGGCTACGCAAGTACGCAGGCCAAAAGATGCCATGCGGTGCTTGAGCTGGTGTGCTTGGGGGACAGGAGCCACACTGGGGCAGAGGTTCTGTCAGCTCTGCAGGGGCAGGTTCAGAGGTGGTTGACGCCACGCCAACTTAAGGCAGGAATGGTGGTTTGCGACAATGGCACCAACCTCCTCTCTGCCCTCCGACAGGGACAACTGACCCATGTGCCCTGTTTGGCTCACGTCCTTAACTTGGTGGTGCAGCGGTTCTTGGGCAGGTACCCGGGCTTACAGGATGTCCTGAGGCAGGCCAGGAAAGTCTGTGTGCATTTCCGCCGGTCATATAATGCCAGTGCTCGGCTGACGGACCTCCAAAAGGAGTTTAACCTGCCCAAGAACCGCCTAATCTGTGACATGCCCACCAGGTGGAACTCAACGTTGGCCATGCTGCAGCGGCTGCACACGCAGCAGAGGGCCATCAATGAGTACCTGTGCGACTATGGCACCAGGACAGGGTCAGGGGACCTTGGTTTTTTTTCCCCACGCCAGTGGGCCATGATCAGGGATGCATGCACTGTCCTGTCACCATTCGAGGAGGCCACGAGGATGGTGAGCACTGACAGTGCATGCATCAGTGACACTGTCCCCCTTGTCCACCTGTTGGAGCACACGCTGCGTGGAATAATGGACAGGGCACTTGAGGCAGAACAGAGGCAGGAAGAGGAGGACTTCCTTAGCTCTCAAGGCCCCCTTTATCCAGACAGTGTTCCTGCGTGCCCGCCGATCACACAGGAAGAGGACGAGGAGGAGGAGGAGGAGGAGGAAGATTGTGTCAGTATGGAGGTGGAGCCTGGCACTCAGCATCAGCAGTCTTTAAGGGATCAGTCCCAAGGAACACATGGACTTGTACGTGGCTGGGAGGAGGTGGCTGCGGACGTTGTTGTCCTTAGTGACCCAGAGGACTCCGGACCGAATGCCTCAGCAAACCTACGCTGCATGGCCTCCCTGATCCTGCAAAGCCTGCGTAAGGATCCTCGTATTCGTGGTATCAAGGAGAAGGACCAATACTGGCTGGCAACCCTCCTTGATCCACGTTACAAGGGTAAGGTTGCGGACCTTATCTTGCCATCGCAGAGGGAGCAGAGGATGAAACATCTTCGGGAGGCCTTGCAGAAAGGTCTGTGCAACGCGTTCCCAGAGACTGGGAGGTTACAAACTCCTGTTTCTGGACAACGTGTTGCTGAGGCTTCGGTCAGTCAAAGAAGGAGCGGTGGAGAAGGTGGCCGTCTGACCGATGCGTTCAGACAATTTTTTGGTCCGCAGCCCCAAGGTATGATCGGTTCCAGCAACCATCGCCAGCGTCTGTTTTACATGGTGCAGGAATACCTAGGGGCAAGATCAGACTTGGACACCTTTCCCACCGAAAATCCTCTGGGTTACTGGGTCTTGAGGATGGATCACTGGCCAGAGCTTGCACAGTATGCAATTGAGCTACTGGCCTGTCCTGCATCCAGCGTTCTTTCGGAACGCACATTCAGTGCTGCTGGAGGCGTGGTAACCGATCACAGGGTGCGTCTGTCCACTGACTCGGTCGATCGGCTGACCTTCATAAAAATGAATCAGTCTTGGATCACCACCAGCTACCAAGCACCTGATGCTGATGTAACTGAATAATTTTTTTCAGATCCCTTCAAAGACTGCCTATGCTGATGCTGAGTGACTATCCCTGAGTAATTATCCTCTTCCTCCTCAATCATCACGCTGATAGCTTGTAAGAACATTTTTGGTTCTGGGCGCCACCACCAGTGCCTAAGGCACAATTTTTCAGCCCCTGTTTAACAGGGGCGTGTAATTACAATTTTTGATGTAATACTTTGCAGCAGGGCTCGTTCCTGCATTCCAACTAGAGTGTCTGTGAGGGGTTGCAGTGTTGTGGCACCAGCACCAGTGCCTAAGGCCCAATTTTTCTGCCCCTGTCTAACAGGGGCGTGTAATTACAATTTTTGATGCAATACTTTGCAGCAGGGCTCGTTCCTGCATTCCAACTAGAGTGTCTGTGAGGGGTTGCAGTGTTGTGGCACCAGCACCAGTGCCTAAGGCCCAATTTTTCTGCCCCTGTCTAACAGGGGCGTGTAATTACAATTTTTGATGCAATACTTTGCAGCAGGGCTCGTTCCTGCGTTCCAACTAGAGTGTCTGTGAGGGGTTGCAGTGTTGTGGCACCAGCACCAGTGCCTAAGGACCAATTTTTCTGCCCCTGTCTAACAGGGGCGTGTAATTACAATTTTTGATGCAATACTTTGCAGCAGGGCTCGTTCCTGCGTTCCAACTAGAGTGTCTGTGAGGGGTTGCAGTGTTGTGGCACCAGCACCAGTGCCTAAGGCCTAATTTTTCAGCTCCTGTTCAACAGGGGCATGTAATTACAATTCTTGATCTAATATTTCACAGCAGGGCCCTGTGAGGGCTTACAGTGTTGTGGCCACAGCAACACCTAAGGCCCAAATTTCTGCTGAGTATATAGGGCAGGACCCTACTTTCAAACATCTAACTTACAAACGACTCCTACTTGCAAACGGAAGGAGACAACAGGAAGTGAGATGAAATCTACCCCTAGGAAGGGAAATTCTCTCCTGTAAGAGTTAATATGGGAAAACAATTTCTCCTTTCCACTGATGCTTTCCAATCCTTGTTCCACAAAAAAACCCAAATTTTCAAAAAACATTTTTCATTGGGACAAAAAAGTGAGGTGAAATCTTCTGAAGAGGAGGAAAGACAGCAAAACAAATGTCACAGGGGTGATAACCCTTCCCTATGTTTTCCAAAAAGCTTAAAAAAGATTTTTTGGCTGGAGCTAAACACGTTAAAAATGTACCCGTTCAAAATTACAAAGAGATTCTACTTAACAACAAACCTACAGTCCCTGTCTTGTTTGCACCGCCTGTATACTGCTGTTCAGAGTATATAGGGCCTTTCCTTATTTTAATTTGGGTGCGGGGTTCCCCTTAATATCCATACAGGACCCAAATGGACTGGGGGGGTACCCATGCCGTTTGTCTCACTGATTTTCATCCATATTGCCATGACCCGACATGACATTAAACCCGCAAGCAGTTTTAAATGAGATTTTTTCCTTTAAAAATGACATTTGGTGCAGGGACTGTTCTAAACATGGGAAACACGCGTCACTTTACAGGCATACTATAGACACCCCCCAGGTACGATATTTAAAGGAATATTTCACTTTTTTTTTTTTTACTTTAAGCATCATTAAAATCACTGCTCCCGAAAAAACGGCCGTTTTTAAAAGTTTTTTTTGCATTGATACATGTCCCCTGGGGTAGGACCCGGGTCCCCAAACCCTTTTTCGGACAATACCATGCAAATTAGCCTTTAAAATGAGCACTTTTGATTTCGAACGTTCGAGTCCCATAGACGTCAATGGGGTTCTAACGTTCGTGCGAACTTTCGGTCCGTTCGCGGGTTCTGGTGCGAACCGAACCGGGGGGTGTTCGGCTCATCCCTAGTCAGGAAGCAGTTAAAGTGGAGTTCCAGTTGCCCAAACACTTTTTTTTTTAAAAACTGCTTTGAATTTGTCCAAACATGTACATTACCAATTGCAAAACATGTCATATGTGTTGCAATTTTACGTTCTTTAAAAATAGTTTTGTACCTACTGATCTCGGAAGCAGGCAGGTTCCTTTTAAGCTGTGGGTATCTGAAGCCCTCCTGTCTTCATTTCCAGGATTTCCTCCCGATTTTGCGCATGCGAAGTAATGCCGCTGCGTGGCTCTTTGTCATCCTGACAGGTTGCCATAGCAATGTTGGCGACGGCGGAAGTTCCCACCCCAGTGCAACCTGTCAATCAGACACGTTCACCTCCTTTACTGTCTGTAAATAACGCAATATTTCGTCAGTAGGCGATTTGCAAGGACTCCTGGGATACATTCTATTCAATATTCCAGTCGCACACGTTCCTGGTAAAATGGCCGACGAAGGGATCCTGTGCAGCCCCGAAACGTTGCACCTTCTTTGTGATGTAGCTTCTTTTCATTAAAAACCTTTTTGGACAACTTTTTGCTGATCCATGGTGTGGTGGCGAAGATATACGTTCTCCTGGGATACATGACGCCGCTATCCCAGGAGCCCTTGTGAATTGCCTGGTGAGGTAATCTTCTAGGCGGGGAAATTCCGGAAGCGCAGGTGAAACCCTAAACTAAAGGTATTTACATGCCAGAAAAAAAAAAAATTTCCATTAGTAAAAGCATGATCAATGGGTATGCAAGTGAGATCAAGCATAAAAAATGGGTGGAACTCCGCTTTAAGAGCTTTTTAACCACTTCAGCCCCAGAAGGATTTACCCCCTTAATGACCAGGCCATTTTTTGAGATACGGCACTGCGTCGCTTTAACTGACAATTGTGCAGTCGTGCGACGCTGTACCCAAACAAAATTGATGTCCTTTTTTCCCCACTAATAGAGCTTTCTTTTGGTGTTATTGTTTAGGCCAATATGTATTCTTCTACATATTTTTGGTTAAAAAAATCGTAATAAGCGTATATTGATTGGTTTGCACAAAAGTTATAGCGTCTACAAACTAGGGGATAGATTTATAGACTTTTATTTATTTTTGTATTGTTTTTACTGGTAATGGGGGCAATCTGCGATTTTTAGTGGGACTGCGACATTGCGGTGGACAAATCTGACCCCAAGTGACACTTTTTGGGGACCAGTGGCATTATTATAGTGAACAGTGCTAAAAGAATGCACTAGTCAATGTAAAAATGATACTGGCAGGGAAGGGCTTAACATTAGGGGGGCGATCAAGGGGTTAAATGTGTTCCCTGGGAGGTGTTTCTAACTGTGGGGGGAGTGGAATGACACTGTTCCTATTTACTAGGAACAGACGATCTCTCTCTACTCCCCTGACAGAACGGGGATCTGTTTGTCTACATTGACAGATCCCCATTCTGGCTCTCTGTGAATCGATCGCGGGTAGCTGGTGGACATTGCGGATGCCGGCTATGCGTATCGGCGCCGTGCCATGGGAGCGTGCGCCCACTGTATCTGATGCACTGTGTTTCCTGGGTGTGTTCTAACAGTGTGTGTGTGGGGGGGGGGGGGTGGAGTGGGTGGGCTTACTGGGACAACACAGAGGTCGCTGTTCCTGATCACTAGGATCAGCAGATCTCAGTGTTGTCCCCTGTCAGAACGGGGATCCGCCTTGTTTACAGATCTCCGTTCTGCCTCTCTGTACCGTGATCGCGGGCTCTCTGTATTGCGATCGCGGGTGGACGAGGGACATCGAGCCTGCTGGACCCGCGGGAGCCGTGGGCGCGTGCCCACTTTATCTAATGCGCAGACCAACGTACGGATATGTCGGTTTACAAAGCCGAGCCGCCTTGCCGCAGAATATAAGCGGAAGGCGGTCGGCAAGGGGTTAAACGATATGTACCGGCACTTTTTTATTTTGCGGTAAATACCGCAAAATCATTTTTTTTTATGTTTTTTTTATGAATTGGAATAAATTTATTGCATGCTGTAATTTATGCAAATGAGTCACATGACCACGTTTTTGCAGCCGGTAAATTGACCCCGAATTCATTACAGGGCCATTAAGTAGAGGATGTGTATGGATTGTGTTTGGAGGATAAGGATATCGTTTAGTGTCACTTTAAGTATAGCTAATTCTTTGGAAGACTTGGATGGAAATTCAGCGTTACGCTCATACGCCATTTAATATGAAACTTAAACTGTGGCTGACCCATAGAACGTCTTGAGCAGTTAATACAGCAAATTAATACAGGCTTTCTAAAAATACCCTCCTCTTCATTCCTGTCTCTGGTTTAACTCCTGACGATAACCATACAGAGCCTTAGCGGAGTCCGGACAAACTTGGCAAATGTCAGCCACAGTTCCTTTTAATCTCCAGGGAGGTAGGTCGGTGCCTGCACTGACGGATTCCTCTGTCCGCCTTTCTGTGGGATATAAACAAAATCCTGGAGAGAAGCGCAGTGCGTCCAGTACAGCGCGCTTCCTCCACAACCGTATGGCGCTGGAAGCCCACACCCCCCCCCCCCCACGGCCGCCATGAAAAGCTTTTCCTTATCTCCAGTACAAAAGTGATTTTGGCGAAAGTTGTTTTCATGCTGTGTTTAATGTTTTTGTGATCCTTGCCTTCTGGAAAGCAGACGCACTACATCAAAGTCACGACGTTTTTTTTTTCTTTTTTCTTCATCATTATTATTTTTTCTCAAGATAAATATTTTTGTGACCTTGGTTGAAACTCATTTTGCCTTGGTCAGCCTGGAAAAGAAGTAGTTAATCTAGGAATCCTTAAAGTGGAATTACACTGTATCTGAGCACCACAAACCAAAAGCGCTATTTCAGCGCCATTTCATCCCTGGAAGGATTTACCCCCTTAACCACTAGCCGACCAGCGCACAACGATACACAATGGCACGGCTGGGCAAATGGGCGTACAGGTACGTCCCCTTTAAATCGCGGCTTTGTGCCCGCGGGTCCCGCGGACTCGATGTCCGCCGGGGGGCACCCGATCGTGTCACGGAGCGGAAGAATGGGGAGATGCCTATGTAAACAAGACATTTCCCCGTTCTGCCTAGTGACATGACAGAGATCACTGCTCTCTGTCATGGGGAGCAGTGATCGCCGTCATATCAGTGGAAGCCCATCCCCCCCACAGTTAGAATCACTCTCTAGGACACACTTAACCCCTTGATCGCCCCCTAGTGTTTAACCCCTTCCCTGCCAGTGTCATTTACATAGTAATCAGTGCATTTTTATAGCACTGATCGATGTATAAATGACCATGTTCCGAAAATGGTGTCAAAAGTGTCCACCATGATGTCACAATCACGATAAAAATCGCAGATCGCCGCCATTACTAATAAAAAAAATTAATAATAAAAATGCTATAAATCTATCCCCTATTTTGTAGACGCTATAACTTTTGCGCAAACCAATCAATATGCGCTTATTGCGATTTTTTTTAACAAAAAAATGTAGAAAAATACATATCGACCTAAACTGAGAAAAAAAAATGTTATATATTTTTTGGGGATATTTATTATAGCAAAAAGTAAAAAATGTTGCTTTTTTTTTCAAAATTGTCGCTCTTTTTTTGTTTATAGCGCAAAAAATAAAAAACGCAGAGGTGATCAACTACCACCAAAAGAAAGCTTTATTTGTGGGAAAAAAAGGATGTCGATTTTGTTTGGGTGCAACGTCGCACGACCGCGCAATTGTCAGCTAAAGCGACGCAGTGCCGTATCGCAAAAAGTGCTCTGGTCAGGAAGGAGGTAAATCCTTCCGGGGCTGAAGTGGTTAATGACCAGGCCATTTATTGCGATACGGCACTGCTTTACTTTAACTGACAATTGCGCGGGCGTGCGACGCTGTACCCAAATAAAATTGATGTCTTTTTTTTCACACAAATAGAGCTTTCTTTTGGTGGTATTTGATCGCCTATGAGTTTTTTATTTTTGGTAAAAAAATCCTGATAAGCGTGAATTGATTGTGAATTCTAGTGTCTACACAATAGGGGATAGATTTATGGCATTTTTATTATTATTATTTTTTTGACAAAGCACTTCTATAGTGTGAAACGCGTCAACCTACCTGCATTTCCCCTGCCTGTACCCATCCAGTGCTTTTAATATTTATGCTTCAATAAAGACTTTACACTTTACTTTCTGTGTGGGTGTGCTGCCGATCTGAAGATTCTCTGTTCCAAGTTAAAGAAGTTGTGTCATCTATTTATTTTTTTTATTTTTAGCTATATATGGGGATTTTATCATCCTAAAGTAGAATAAGCTTAAAGTGTAGAAAAAGTCCTGAAAAAAAAAATTTCTACTTACATTTTTTTACTATTAGGGCAGACATCCTGTGCACAATGACCAATTACGAGCTTGTGCTTGATCACATCAGAACTCAGGGTTAACATTTTAGAAGCATAAAGTTATATTTATGTACCCAGTCCTTTTTCTCTACTGCAGTTCAGATACTGATACAGGTCTTGCCCCTCTCCCAGACTGTGACTGGACAGTGAAAGAAGAAGCAGCGCACTAATGAACTCTTCTCTCTGCTCTCTCCTCCTGTAAGCAGGACAGTCTTATCATATGATCACTGCAGCACAACGGATTGGATTGGATTAAAAAAAAATGCACCGGTTGAAAACGCACGGATGTGAACGTTACCCATAGGAAATCATGGTAAATGGACTGTAGTGCATTTCTGCAAAGCTGGTGTGAACCTAGCCTTAAAGAGGTTGTAAAGACAGAAGTTTTTTTTTATCTTAATGCATTCAATGCATTAAGATAAAAGAACCTTCTGTGTGCAGCAGCCCCCCTCAGCCCCCCTAATACTTACCTGAATCCCATCTCAATCCAGTGATGTTGCACAAGAGACACGGCTGCCCGGAACTCTCCCTTCTCATTGGCTGGTGCCATTGGCTCACGCTGCTGTCAATCAAAGTCAGTGAGCCAATGAGGAGAGAGAGGGGGCGGGCCAGGCCGCAACTCCATGTCTGAATGGACACATGGAGCTGTGTCTCGGCTCGGTGCCCCCATAGCAAGCTGCTTGCTGTGGGGGCACTCAACAGGAGAGAGGGGTCCGAGAAGAGGTGGATCTGGGCTGCTCTGTACAAAACACACTGCACAGAGCAGGTTAGTATAACATACAAGACTTTAGTATCACTTTAAAGTGTTATTAAACCCACAACAGTAAAAAAAAGTCTGTATATGCAGTAAAGCATGCTTGTTATACTCACTGTGGAACCTAAGGGGTTAATCCTCCGCACTGTGTAAAAAGGCTGTTTGATCCTTTCTTCTCTGATCCCCCCTCCCTTCTTCCACTGTCCCCAAACCATCTCCTTATAAGACACAGCCTTTGGAGTCACTCTGCACATGCTCAGTTTGATGTGTATAGTTAGAGAGGTTTTTTTTTTCTTGGGAGGGTGCATGTGATCAGCACAGGGCCAATTAGCACTGTCCACACAGAGCGTCAGGGTCCTGCAGCCCCATAGGACAGTCAGAGGAGAATGAAAACTTCCACAAGCTTTAACCAGACACTGATAGAAGTCACAAGACTGCCATATACTACTGATGAGAAAAGGTATTTAGCAATTTATGTTTACTAAAATATTTGCATTTCCATGTTCTGTGCACTGTAGGACACTAGATATAGTGAATGCAGGGTTCTGAGTTTAGTATCACTTTAAGCTAGGCAATAGTAAAATCAAGATTTCAGATTCAAATGGAATGGGTTGTAAACCCTCGCCGTTTTTCACCTTAATGCATTCTATGCATTAAGGTGAAAAACATTTTTTAATGCAGCAGCGCCCCCGAGCCCCCGTTATACTTACCTGAACCCCAAAATTTGCACGACGGGAACAAGCACACCAGCTCCGGCCGGTGTCTTGTGTCCTGATTAAATAGATTGATAGCAGCGCAGCCATTGGCTCACGCTGCTGTCAATCAAATCCAATGACGCAGGTGCCGGGGGGCGGGGCTGAGTCATACATTCTGCAGCTATAGACACTGAATGCTGGTCTCGGGAGCGCGCCCGCAAGGTAACCCCCTCGGGAGAGCGCTTCTCCTAGGGGGTTATCTGATGCGGGGGCGAGCCGCAAGAGCCGCCGGGGGGAATCCAGAAGACGAGGTTCGGGGCCACTCTGTGCAAAACAAGCTGCACAGTGGAGGTAAGTATGATATGTTTGGTATTTAAAAAAAAAAAAACCCTTACAATCACTTTAAAGCGGAGGTTCAGCTGAAAAAAAAAATTTAAAAGTCTGCAGCTACAAACACTGTAGCTGCTGACTTTTAATAAGCACACTTACGTCCATCGGATCGGGTTCCGGCGCCGCCATTCGAACTAAGGGAAAGAGGCAGTGGAGCCTTGCGGCTTCACTGCCCGTTTCCTACTGGACAAACACAGTTCCCAGAACACAGCGCATCCCATTCCCCAGAAGACAACGCGAGGAGGAGAAGAATGAAGATCACCGCAGAGTAGGAGGTGGCAGATTAGGACGATCTGCCTAGCAACGGCCATTTCCGGTAAGTACATTTTTTTTTTCTTTTTTTTTTTCTGATTTTTTGGAGCATTTCTATGTAATTTTTTTTTTTAGGGTGGGCCTCCTCTTTAATCAGTCTTCCCAGTTCTCATTTTAGGTGACAAAACAATTGTCCCCTATGTTGTGGAGATGAAAAATGAAGCAGGGACTCTGTAGTTAGCAAAAACCAACTGGGCAGGGCTGACACCACTTCTTGTGATTGCAGTACAGAGAAGGCACTGTGTTGTCAGCCTACAACAGGTATTTTTCTGTACTTGCAGGGTCTATAAAGAATAAAACATGGGGAAGTGTGCATGCATTGTAGCCATGCGCTGTATTCTATATGCTTTAGGTATTTTATTATGCCCTGTTCTACATATAGAAAATCCACTAGAGGGCAGGTGATACTTATGTGAACTACTCCCATTGTCCAAAGGAATATACAGAACACTCACAGACTGGTAACCTGTGTAGCTCTGCTTTTAGCTTAGTTATTGCTTTTGAGGGCAACTCTTCCCATCAAGGTCCTAGGCGGCGGTATAGATTAGACGGGTAACAGAACCCTAGCTCATCCGTAGGGTTGCCACCTCATCCCTTTAAACCCGAACACACATGGATTACACAGGTTCTGTAGCTGATTAAGGTGGTAATTAAACTCACTTGGTGCCTTATCTGCATTAAATTAGCCTCAGAACCTGTGGAATTCATATGTGTTCGGGTTTAAAGGGATGAGGTGGGAACTCTATTCATCCGTCCTAAAATGGAGAGAACCATTCTGAATTCCGTTGCCCTTTCAATACCCCCATTGTCTGTTGACCATGCCTCGTACTGTGACTATTTTATAAGAATATGATTTGAAATTTCTAGACACCGCTGAAGTATTTAAAAGGAAGTACATTAGTAATTAGAGACGGGATCTTGAGCCACAAGCCTGACTCACTGACATAATCTGGGCTGCAGCCAGAGAAAGAGGTCAAGAACCTCAAAGTGAAACCATTTAACGTCTTTTAAGCTCTGGTGTCAGTGCCGAGTTGTCTTTGTGGTCACAGAAGATGAATGCATTTAAAAGCATAGTACAAAATGTATGATTTACATTGAAGCTAACAAAAAAGATGTTAAAGCTAGGATGCATTTAAAAAAAGAGAGTAGCTCCAATGGGGGGAAACCGGGACATAGTTTAAAAATAAGGAACCACTTGAATATAGTTTGTTGAAGGAGATGTCCACTCAACCACTTGATGGCAGGGTGTTGACTCCTGTAGGATTCTGATCTATGTGCCGGTGGCCGGTTGGCAATTTGGCTACACTTACGAACAAGTTGAACTTAAGAACGAGCTCCTGGAACGGAACTCAATCTCACGTAGGGGACTTAGGCTGGCCATACGTGGTCGAATTTCAAAAGAATTTTCTTTTGAAAATCAGAAAATTTGTACATTTTGTGATCCGATTGATTTCGAAATTTGACCAACCAAGCCTTCAATTTCACCTCATGTTGCTACAGAAAAGAATTTTCGTGGCTGGGAAGCTTCTTTTCTTTCCGGGAATCTTCTTTTCTTGCACATGCGCATTTCTTTTTCGAATTACATTTCTCGCACGATTCTCCCATTATTGATTAGAAAATCGTTAGTTTTTTTGAAAAAGTTCCAACATGTCCGATTACTTAAATTCAATGGCCGTACGAAAATTTGCACTAATGGTGCGAAATACGAACGAAAATTCTTAGATACGATTTTCAAAAGAAAATTCTTTCGAAATTCGACCCATGTATGGCCTGCCTTTACTGTACTGGAAAGGCAGGATTTTACTCCTACTGACCACCAAGGCCTTATTAGAGGTATATGAAGCAAGTTTTAAAAGTTTTAAACCCTCCAAGTACTCCGTTGTTTTATTTTATTTTCAGTCCCCCCACTTCATAATTAAATTTTTCCCATTTACATATTTTTCTATTTTTAATCTTTATTTTTTTTACATTCAATTGGTAACAGTGTTTGTATAGGGAGAGTTTTTTTTGCACCTTTATTACAATGGTATTAAACCCAAAACAAGAAATGTAATATATTTCAGCTTACCAATCATTAGATGTGGTGGCTGTATTTGTTTTCTTTTCTTTTTTTCCCTTTGTTTTTATCTGCTGATCTGGCCCGTAGCACCTCATGTATTAACCACTTCAGCTCCGTAAGGTTTTACCCCCTTAATGACCAGTTTTAACTGACAAATGCGCGGTCGTGCGATGCTGTACCCAAACAAAATTGAGGTCCTTTTTTTCTCACAAATAGAGCTTTCTTTTGGTGGTATTTGATCACCTCTGTGGTTTTTATTTTTTGCGCTATAAACAAAAAAAGAGCGACAATTTTGAAAAAAGAAAAACAATATTTTTTACTTTTTGCTATAATAAATATAAAAAAAGTTAAAAAAAAAAAAAAAACAATCTTCTTCATCAGTTTAGGCCAATATGTATTCTTCTACATATTTTTGGTAAAAAAAAACGCAATAAGCGTATATTGATTGGTTTGCGCAAAATTTATAGCGTCTACAAAATAGGGGATAGATTTATGGCTTTTTTTATTTTTATTTTTTTTTACTAGTAATGGTGGTGATCAGCAATTTTTAGCGAGACTGCGAGACACTTTTTTGGGACCAGTGACATCTATACAGCGATTGCTGTATAAATGACACTGGCAGGGAAGGGGTTAACACTAGGGGGCGATCAAGGGGTTAACTGTGTTCCCTGAGAGGTGTTTCTAACTGTGGGGGGAGTGGAATGACACTGTTCCTAATCACTAGGAACAGACGATCTCTCTCTACTCCCCTGACAGACCGGGGATCTGTTTGTTTACATTGACAGATCCCCCTTCTGGCTCTCTGTAAACCGATCGCAGGTGGCCGGCGGACATCGCGGCTGCTGGCTACACGCATCGGCGCTGTGCCTTGGGCACATGTGCCCACTATATCTATTGCACAAAGTGACGTACACCTATGGCGATTCGCACAATAGAGCCGACCTGCCGCAGTATAACTATGGTGGCTAGTTGGCAAGTGGTTAAAGTGGTATTAAACCCAAAACAAGAAGTCTAATATATTGAAGCTTACCAGTCATTACATGTGGTGGCTGCCTTCATTTTCTTTTTTTTCCCTCTGTTTTCATCTGCTGATCTGGCCAGTAGCACCTCATGTATTAACCTCCCTGGCGGTATGATTATGTCGGATTTTAGGTGCTGAAAGCGGTACAATTATTTTGCATAGAAATTTGGCGTTTTATATTGTAGGCCTGTAATTCTTAGCAATAACACACTTAAATCTGTCCAAACCAGAGTCTAGTAGAATCCCAAGTATGATGAAGTTTAAAACACAAAATCATAAATTATAAAATAATAAGTAAATAAGTAAAAGTTAAAATAATTAAAAAAAAATAATAATAATATAATAATAATAAAATTAATTTCCCCACAATTCACTATCGCTCAATTCTGCAAGTGTTCTAATTTACTATCGCTGTTTTCTAGCTGGTCTAAAGCCACTTTTGATGTAAAGGGACACTTTTTGGTTGCTATGGACAATCTCCAGTTTCCAGGCAGAAAGAACAGTATATATCATATAAAACTTCATGCAGGGCATTGGACAAAGCACTGGGGACAAAAGGGATGTGAAATAATTTCATACAGTACTGTAATCTGTAAGATTACAGTGTACTGTATACATTTTGATTTTTACATTCTTTTGAATTTTCCGCCAAGCTCCGCCCCCTGTGTGATGCTCGCAGGAAACGGAGCCTGGCACAGACAGGCTTCGGGCGGAGGACAGAGCCCTGCAGACAGCGCGGAGGGACATCGCAGGATCCTGGGGACAAGGTAAGTATACCGCACCAGGATCCTGCAATGCAATCCCAAGTGTGGCTCGGGGTTACCGCTAATGGTACTGAAATTTAACCCCGAGCCACACTCAGGAAAACCGTCAGGGAGGCTACAGTGCCTCCACTCTGGATGAAGGAGCACAGGGACACCTGAATTGGCAGTCGGGGGAGGTGAGTGTTAGATGTACTAGTAGATTTAGATACACTATCAAATTGAAACCAACATCCAGCTAACACTTTATTAATAGTTACAGGCACCATTTTTTATTTTATCTCTTCCTATTTCTTCTATTTTATTTTTGGATAAAGGCTTTCCATAGATAAATAAAAGCTTATCATTGTAAGGACTCCTGTCAGTGGTAAATGGTTCGTCTCAACCCCCCAACTGCTACACTTCAGGACAGCTTGTTCTGTTGAAAAACAACAGACTTACAGGTAGGATCACCAGGTGGATATGAAGCAAAGGATATGAAGGAAAGAAAGCCTAAAAAAGAAAACCAATGCAGCCATCACCTCTAAGAATTAGTAAGTTGCAATATAATTAAAGTTTGCTTGTGGGTTTATTACCACTTTAACAATATTAAGTAAAATGCATTGTTTTGCATATATATATATATATATATATATATATATATATATATATATATATATATATATATATTTAAAGAGAAACTGCAGTTTGCTTACATAATTTGTAATATCATCTTTGCCATTCTGAAGCTTCCCTCCAACCACTTTGCATATTATTTTATATATACTGTGATTCTGTACTTGCCAAATATGCTGCAGAAATCTCCCTCCACTGAGTCTGGCTGCAGCCATTTTAACTGTGGGCAGCTGAAGCTGCTGCCTGTTCACTTCCTGAATTTACACAGACACACAGAGGCACACCTCCAGCTCTGCAGCTCTCATTGGCCCTCCTATTATACATCAACCCTCCCTTCATTGCAAACTCTCACCATAGTGAGAGAGAGAGCTGTGCATGATGTCATAAGCCTAGGCCAATGACCAGACAAGAAACAGAAAGTGGGCTGTATAAGGTATTTACTGGCAGAAAAAAAAAATGTTTTACTATCCAAAGTTAAAACAACAAGGGCAGAAGATTTAATAGAAGGAAAGATGAAAAAATTACTGAAGTTCTGCATTTAAGGGCCTCTATATGTCTGTTTCTTAGATGTATATATAGCTTGCCCCTCCTCATTTCTATGATTAAGGGAAATGTGCCAGATGGAACTTTGTCTTACCTTTACAGAACAAGAAAGCTTTATTCTACGGTGTGCCACCGGCTTCTCTAGTTTGGATCTACTTGTAGTTTGGTGCACAAAAGAGCCTCTGCTTGGCTCTGACATCCAGTTACCGAAGATGCTTGGGAGTAATGGCTAACCCTCATTGCCTCCAAATATTGAACTTGCATAAAGGACATATCTTCAGCACTATGGACAGCAGGGATCCATAGGGAATCATTGCACAATCATTGTAAAGTGCAGAGATTTGCCACTTCAGCCTACAGATAAGAAAAATGAAGGTGTCCAGCCAATATGTGCCAAGTGTGACATTTGCAGAGTTATACTGTAGATGGGAATAGCACACGTAAGTCTTGTTCTCTATTAATAAACAGGTGTTGCCAAGGGTCAGCAATTGTTACTTGGCCTGGTAAATGTGCTGCTGCTGACCAGCAAATTAGATTTATGAGTATGGGAAATTTCGCTTTGGCAAATGTCCTGAGTTATATACCAAATTGTATATAAATATATTGGTTGAAACTACCAAATCCCTAATAATGCTTCTGGGTTCTGGAGAAAAAGAAGAGCATCTAAAGAATAAACATTTTAGCACATGGAGAACAAATGTTTCCTGTTACAGGTATAACCTTGTTCTGTCGGGAGTGGTTCTGGGTTATCAAACTTTGGAGAAAGTACTCACTGAGCATACTATCAACCAGGTATATATTTATAGAAAATACAGTTTATTTATACCCAGTGCTAAAATCCATCCCCTTGCTTCACTCCTCTCTTCCCCTCCTCCTCTGCCAATATTTATACCATATCCATATACAAAAAATCCCTCATCCGATAAATAAAATCTTTTAATATAATAATTGATTATTTATTCGTTATTATTGTTATTACCATTTAATTTTACCATAGTCACCATCATTTTACCCAGTATATGATATGAGTTCCTCTACATTCATTTTATATTTTATCATAATCACCGGTAAGATATTAATTATTCTACCTTCTGTAATAATATGAATAAATCATAAGGACTCATAATTCCCATCATTTGATTTGTTCCTGCTATATTCAGTATAGTCTCCCATTGCTTCTGGTTTCAGGTTGTATATGATTATGTAGGAATGTCTGTATAATAGCATACACCCTATAGTGTTTATTTATGGTCAAGCCCTTTCAAGTTTGTATGTCCTGTTTATCAAAGGAAATCAACTTAATTTTATGACTGAATGACCAGGCGTCCAGTTTACTGTTTTTTGGTATCTGTACTTCAAAGTCTATCTCTTCCTGTCACTAAGACCACACCCCCCCTTCCCTTTTCTTTTCATCTGTATACTATATAAGCTGAATGATCTCCCATTAAAGACAGAGACCCTATGAATACACATCCTGCTTGCTTCCTGTATTTTTAGGGTCTCTCCCGGTACCGGGGGTCCAAGTGGCTTGCCGAATTAATCTAGGATGGCCGTCCACAACCAGAATTCCTTTCTCCTTCATTTTACATTGTATCATAATTACCATAATTATACCCTGTATATTATATTAATTTTTCCACCTTTATTTTATATTTATTTGCTCTTATAAAATAATAAAATTGTCTCCCCTCCTGCCCCTCCCCCACTTACTTATTATCAATTGCCACTTTCCCCACTTTCCATCTACATACAGTCTTCACAGTATATATAGTGCAAACATACCTTTATTATATGTCATTATTTGTTTTATTTATTCATTTATGTGATTTTTTTTTTGTAGATTTATGATTAATTTGATGTCTTATTTTTATAATTTTTTAACATTTGTATAAATTATTCTGGGAGCACACACAGTGATCCACCCTCAGGGTTGCCAACCTCCCGCAGAATTTTTTACTGACAAAACATGGAAAATTTACTGGCGGAGCATATTTTTTACTGACAACTTGAGAAATTACAGAACTCCTATTGAAAACTAACACAGTGAAAATTTTAACAGTATAAACATGTTATGGAAACACTGACAATACCTATAACGCCCTGTACACACGGTCGGATTTTCCGACGGAAAATGTTCGATGGGAGCTTGCTGTTGGAAATTCCGACCGTGTGTCGGCTCCATCGGAATTTCCGTCACACAAAATTTGAAATCTGGATCTCAAATTTTCCGACAACAAAATCCGTTGTCGTAAATTCTGATCGTGTGTACACAATTCCGACGCACAAAAGTTCACGCATGCTCGGAATCAAGCAGAAGAGCCGCACTGGCTATTGAACTTCATTTTTCTCGGCTCGTCGTACGTGTCGTACGTCACCGCGCGCGCTCTTGACGTTCGGAATTTCCGACAAGATTTCTGTGACCGTGTGTATGCAAGACAAGTTTGAGCCAACATCCGTCGGAAAAAATACATGGATTTTGTTGTCGGAATGTCCGATTGTGTTTACAGGGCATAACAATGTAATTTGCTTGATTTACACTTAAAAAGTCAACACAGCATGAAATTATCAGCACTTCATATTTACTGGCAATTGTAAAAAAAATCACTGATTTTTACAAACTGTCAGTAAATTTACTGGCGGTTGGCAACCCTGTCCACCCACCAGCTGCACGAACTATTCCTCTATTTGGCGTTCCGGACCTCCACCAATGAGCTTGTTTTTACTTAAATCTTGTGAGTAGCCCCTTAGAGGGGGTTAAATTAAATGTATTAGTCCTACTACGCTTAGTGGCACTTCTTCTCTTTGTTCTTAGCTCTCCTGGTTTCCAGAGCCAGCTACAGCTCCTGGACTAGCCTGCCCTAGTATTTGAACTTCTTGGACATTGTAGTTCATTTATTCATTCATTTGTATTTGCTTGTAATAGTTGTCCCCCATTGAGAGAATCTGCCTTTGCGCCTACAACAGTGATGGTGAACCTTGGCACCACAGATGTTTTGGAACTACATTTCCCATGATGCCCAACTACACTGCAGAGTGCATGAGCATCATGGGAAATGTAGTTCTAAGACATCTGGGGTGCCAAGGTTCACCATCACTGGCCTACAACATACTCCCTTTTGCTACTACTACTGTATAAGCTGACTTGAAGTTGGACATATGGGCAGAGAGGAGTCTCCTGGGGCTGTAAAGGAACCATAAAGCAAATAAAATTATTATTATCCCAGCCAGGTCCAATCAAATAAAAAAAGAATTCATGTAAAATTGCCTATTGATGATTGAGAATGGCTCTATGTTTCAGTATGTGAGATTCCCATACACATAAACACAGGGCAATACAAAATAATATGTAGCCAATGATACAGACATAACAGTAAATGTGTCACTGTGTTCTCTGGGTTTTCAACACAACACAATTACAAGGCCAGATTCCAACATCTTTGCATGGCAAATTTCACAAATCCTTTTCTCATTTTATTTAAATAAACATCTTCATCACTGCTGGACCGAAGTTTGTGCTGCTCATTTTCTGCCTGTTACGGTAAAGTGCCATCAATAGACACAGAAAACTTTGTTCTTTGACTCTAGCTATATTTGCAGAGTTTTAGTTCTAAAAGAGATACAGTAAGCAAAGGAAAAATCTAATACAAGGGTTGTATCAAAAGTAATACAAAATTGGGCACAACTTTTTTATTAACGTACATAGGTCGTTCAAATGTCACATGTTGGTAGGGTAACTCTTCCTCTATTGTAACTCTTCTTCTTGTTCACTGTAGGTAAATAATGGATTCCAAGCCGAAGCAATGTGCCCTCATTGAGTTCTTCAAAGGAAGGCTACAGAATGTTTATGAAGATACTGAATGACAAGACATTGCAAGACAATTAGGAGCTCCTTTTTGTGCTGAAAATATTTAAAATAAAGTGAATAAGAAAAATAAAGAAGGAAAGAAATGTCTGTAATCATAGCCCTAGTTTCAACCCTATTGCCACCATACATTAACCTTAAACCTAACCCTTCCACACTTGTCCAAACCCTACCGCTATCCTAATCCTAGCCTTAACCCTACCACCACCATACCCTAACCCTTGTCCTCAACTTACCTTCACTATACCATAGATCTAAATCTACCCTCCCCATTACCTAACCTTAAGCATGTTACACACTACTAGCATTTTTTCATTCAAGCCAGCGACTGAACTAAAAAAAAAAAAAATGGACAGCTCAGGAGGAGCTGCTGTACTAACATGCCAATGTAAGTACAGCGATCTCCCCTGCCGTGCTATTGTGTTCTGACAGGGGGATGCCCCCCCCGCCAGAAGACTCCGGTCAGAGCTCTCAGCCATTGGCTGAAAGCACTGATCGGGTGCTGATCAGTAGACCTTTCCTCGGACATGCCCCTTCAACAGAAGCAGGCTGTTTGGCTGTCTTCTGTCAGATTGGCTGCAGTACACAGGGACCAAATGTCGGCCAGTTTCTATTGAACCGGCCAATGCGACCTGACATTTGGCACATATATACTAGGCTTTAGAATTAACTCCACCACCACCCTACCTTAAAGTGGTTGTAAACCCTTACAGACCACTTTGACCTACAGGTAAGCCTAGATTAAGGCTTACCTGTAGGTCCAAGAAATATACACGGTTTAGGAGATATTTGCAAAAAGACAGGCGCGCAGGCACACTGAGCATGCCGCTGCTAACGGCGATATGCCGTTAGTGGCGGCTCCCGTGAGCATGCGCGAGAGTGACGTCATCGCGGCTCCGGCCAATCACAGCGCCGGAGCCACGATACCCAGGAAGAAGATGGACGCTCCGTAGCAGAGGGGACATCGGTGACAACGCAGGCTCCGGTGTCAGGTAAGTGACACATATGCTTTACCTTTGCAGGGAAACAAAGAGGAAGTAAACCCATCAGGGTTTACTTCCTCTTTAAATCTGCTCCTAACCACATCACTAGACCACTTCCACAATCCTAACCCTACTTCTACCATACCCTAACTCTAGTGTTAACCACACCACTAGACCACTTTAACAATTCTAACCCTATTTCCACCATGCCCTAACCCTACAAACACCCTACCCTAGATAGTTATTCCTAGCCTAACTGCTACCCTACCCTGCTTTAACCATAGTCCTAACCCTATTTCAACCCTACCCTAACAATAGTCTTAACCCTACCTTCACCTTCCTAATCCTACTGCCATTCAACCCTATGCCTAGTTCCAGCTCTATTGCCAACCTACCCTAACCCTAGACTAAACCCTGCACCCACCCTAGTCCTAACCCTACTGCCACCCTGCCCTAACACTGTCCTAACCCTATTGTCATCCTATCTAAACCCTCTTCAAACCCCACCATCATGCTACCCTAATCCTGTCCTATCTTTACAGCCTTAAACCTTCCAAACAATAACTAAAACTAAAGATAAATATAGACATATAAACAGATTAGTAATATTTCTCAAAGTGATTAGGGATTTTTTGTGTATTACAAGAGAGAATTTTTTTTCACTCTTACATTGCTCCCCCATACTATAGGACAATACTCTGCAATATAGTTCTCTCCTTCCCTTTGGTATTTGTCAGAGAGATTCAAAGGAATGATGGGTCGTGATTAGATTTACATCTCTCACTGCTTGCTCATACTTATATGAGCTTTCCAGCCAGATCTCTTTAGTTTGTGCTATTGCTGAGTGTATTGGTGGCAGAATTCCTCTGTAAGAGTGCACTGCCCACCCTTAGAGGCTGATGTACTGAAGAAGTGATCCTACTCCAGTGGCTCAGGAAGGAGTAAGGATAACTGTGAAAAGACTTATGCCCCGTACACACGGTCAGACATTGATCGGACATTCCGACAACAAAATCCATGGACTTTTTCCGACGGATGTTGGCTCAAACTTGTCTTGCATACGCACGGTCACACAAAGTTGGCGGAAAATCCGATCGTCCTGAACGTGGTGACATAAAACACATACATCGGGACTATAAACGGGGTAGTATCCAAAAGCTTTCGTCTCTTAATTTATTCTGAGCATGCGTAGCACTTTGTGCGTCGGATTTGTGTACACACGATCGGAATTTCCGACAACGGATTTTGTTGTCGGAAAATTTTATAGCAAGCTCTCAAACTTTGTGTGTCTGAAATTCCTATGGAAAATGCGTGATGGAGCCTACACACGGTTGGAATTTCCGACAACAAGGTCCTATCACACATTTTCCATCGGAAAATGCTATCGTGTGTACAGGGCATAATAGTGACATCTTGCAGCTACCAAGAAATCTTCCTCCACTTCCTGTCCCCGTGATAGCCTGCCAGACAGGAAGTGAGGGAAAATCTTGACAATGAGAGGAGTCAGAAATAAAAACCTGAAAGAAATTCTAATCCTTCTTTACTATATTTAAAATAAAGGAAAAAAATGTACTTGGCCTGGGCTTTGACCTCTAAAAACCAAGCCTAAAACAAATCTAAACTAAAGACTAAAACATGTTAATCCCTAGTCTAGATAGCATACTGAAAGCACATAGTACCGAAATCCCAGCGCCAAAAAATTCCTGACTAAACCTGTTATAAGCCGTTATAAGCCTAATAGGATTGTCATGAAAGCGTTAAAGTAGGACAGCTACTGGGAATATATTGTCTGTGAGATTTATATTATATCTACAACTTGTCTGGGATTGTCTGCAAACTGAGACATGTAACTGACCACTGAAATTATCCAGATAATGCAAATTAGGCTCTTGTTTCTGGACGTGATTGCTGCAGATTGACTGTGTATTTGTATTTTTCATATTTTCTGTCATAAGTGGGGATCTGCTTCGTATTCTGGCATTGACTCTTTTCTTTTCTGTCACTGAGCTGAGTATTCCCACTGACCTCCTTCTCTACGCTACATTGCCCAACCCAACTACAATAAGCTGTCCTCTTATGCATGTAGATGCCATAAAGGGGACCTTTCAATAAAAATGCCTTAACTATTATCATTACCCCCCTCTCCCCCCCATCTAAAAGCGTAACTAAATCCTAGAAAAAAAATACACATTAGGAGAGTAAAAGCAGTAAATACTTACTGCACAAATTGGATTTTGATGTATTCACCTAGGAGAGGGTGAATCTACTCACCCCGAGGTACTGGTACTGCTAAGAATCTCAAAGTTATTTGTAGGATGTCATCTTTGCCAAGGCTGGGGTCTGCTGTAGGTATCTATTTCTTTTTTCTCTATTGTAGGTGGTACGGCAGGGCGAGCCTGTGCCACTGTTAAATATGGCCGTCTAGGCCAGATTTTGTAGGAAGCAGGCACAATAATGATGCAGGTGTGTGCTGCATTCATCTTGGAGCCAGAGCTAGTTCTCAGAGCCCCCCCTTCCTGAGGAGGTCAGTGTGTGAAGGGAGCAGTGAGAGGTGCTTGTCTGCACCATGCTATCCAGGCCAGGACAGACCAAGGCCCCAGCCTAAAGGAGATAGAGTCCATGAGGGACATAGCAGCTAGGGAGCTGCAAGGAAAGACACAGAGCTGAGGTACAGCATCTGTGCGCGAACACTGGGACGTATTTGATAGTCAGGAGGAGCAAAAGGTACTTATCAGAGCAGTAAAGCTGCCAAGAGAGCCAGGAGGCTGAGGGTTATGTTTTGTTAGTTTTGATGGTGAGAACCCCCTGCGTGGGAAGACATACCTGTATGAACTTTTGACTTTCTTTTAAAAAACAGGGGGCAGGAAAGCACTGAAAACTATTACTGGCATGGAGTAAACTCACTGTTTTGGCACTACCACCGAGCTAAAAAAACCCAACTTGTCACGGGGTTTATTTTTTTAGGACCTTAGTGTTTTTAGATTGGAATTGAAGGGCTACTAAGTAGGGCTGAAAAAAAAGCTGAGAAATGCAGAAACCACATCTATAGTTTGGTAAGCAGCAATATATTACATTTTTATTAATGGGGTTAGATACATTTTACGTCTGTAACCTTCAGGCCACTTCCTTTATTAGTAAAGAGACCTTGTCGCCAGACCATTCATTTCCAAAACAATCTTCTTATAAGATATTATGTGCATTTAACATATTTGAGGCATATTATTCACCTGTAAAAGCCTACATGATGTAGACATCCAAAACACCATAGACGGCTGCTGGGTGCCACCAATTTGAATGTGATATCAGTAGCCCCATAAGACTCAGAGTTGTCAGTCAAGAGCAGCTATATAGTATTTCTCTTCACCCCTCACACAGCTTCCACATAAAAGGTATACTAGGGAGGTGATAGGAGGGATGAAGGAGCTGGGCTAGCACAGACACTAATGAGACAGTCTCAGAAGAGGAGAGGGCTGTGCTAGGGAATTGATTCTTCCTGAAGCAGTCACATTTTCTAGCAAGTTCAAAGGCACACGTGAGTAAAACGTAATTGTGAAATAAAGGAAAAATGCTGCAGGGTCTTTTGGTTAAAGGTATGCTGCCAAACTTATCCTTCAAACAGTGAGATACAAGTCTTCGGTTCCTCCTTAAAATGTGTCAGATTTGAAGATCCTGTTGGAGGTAGAGCTCCATAATGGAGCAAAGATCTTCTCTTACCTCTGGCAAAAAAAAGAATCAGCTATGCTAACTCCATATGAGAAAGTGCATATGAAAGTTAAAGGTCAGAGGGGGGCATATTAGTGATTTCTGATATACTGTATATAAGTTGTGTCATATGACTACATGGAAAATTGAGGTGACAGAGTGACGGATTCTGTGGACTCTTGGTTTTATCAATGCTTTAGAATTTTTTAATGTGTTATGAATATCTCACTTATTGAAGCTCCTTTTAAAGTTATGTCGCTGTGGTATTTGCTTCCCATTAGACTTGCAAAAATGTATCCATTCACAGCACATGTATCCCGGTCACAATACCTATGTTTTAAGGCACTATGATCCATATTTTGTGAGAATGTCCCAGAATCAGACCTACTGGAATAGAATTTTGAATTAAATTTTCAAAATTACAGGTATATGAGTACTAAGACATATCATCATATACTGCTTAATGAACCAGTCCAGAGTATGTCTAGACATTCCCAATCTTTAATCTTTTTAATACGATTGGTAACCAAAATTACAGTAGCACAAGCATGGAAATCCCAATGCATATCTTTATTGGTAACTTAATCTAAAATCTGCAGGAGAAATTAGAGATAAGCAAAACAATTTTAAGAAGCTCTGGAACCTTTGGATTGAATATATCAACACTCAATAATAGGGTCTAATTATTGTCAAATATTGTTTGGCCTACATTGCTACCTAATTTATTGGCTAATTTGGAGCACTGACATTCAATTATTGTCTTTCCTTTCTTTTCATCTTTTCCTCCCCTCTCTGTGCAAGGTTTGGAGTACTAAAGCAGGGCATAGATGATGCGTGTCCAGTGATCCAGCGGCTGCTGAAAAGGAAATCACTTGATTTTCCACCAACACAGTCAGTGTTGATTGAGGAAATCCTTCCATGGAGCTATTGTGTTCTCATGACGTGGGGGGGGGGTCGGAGCTGTCCCTGCTGGGAGAGCGCAGTGATTATTGCTAGAGACTGGGAGGAGCAAATTGCAACACTGGGCAGAACTGACAACCTTGAACGGGTTTACTGGGGAGGGTGGAGGGGTAAGCCAGGATTATCAGGTAGGAAGATGGGTTAGTACAGTTAGAGGGAGTGGTAAGGGCTCACAGAAAAGTAAGGCCAGCCCTGGGTTTGAGCACCCTAACAGATTTGCCAAGTTGGGTGAAGATGTGGGGGTATCAAGCTCAGAGGTGGCAGCCCTAGATGTCAATGCTCCCCCTAACAGCCGGGAAAGCAGCCCATCTAGTAGGGGTGAGGAGGGGAGTACAGGTAGGCCAAGACAGTTGGTGGTAATAAGGGATTCTATAATAGGGGATTCTATAATCAGAATGACTGATAGAATAATTTCCCAGTGTTGGTGAGGAGGTAGAGACTCAGCTCCTTGCACAGATGGAAAGGGCTGCAAGGTCTGGGACAGTGATAATAATGGGGGATTTTAACTCCCAGGAAATTGACTGGAGTAATGGCACTGTTGGGACAGTTAAAGGGCAAAAATTATAAACCTATTACAAGACAATTTTATGGTCCAGTTTATTGAGGCCCCCGCTAGAAATTATACTCTGCTGGACCTGGTAATCTCAAACCATGCAGAGCTTATTACCAATATTCATATAAAGGAGCATGTTGACCAGTGACCATAACTTGATTTAATTTAATGTTAGCTATCAGCAACAAACACATACGGGTAAGATAAAAACACCTAACTTTAAGAGAACAAATTTTCCAAGGATGAGGGCTGCTCTCCAGGACTTAGACTGGGAGGGATTATTGGGCATCAATCGACACAGAACAGAAATGGGAATTCTTCAAAGTGACTGTATGTAAACTCACTGCAAAGTATATTCCCATGGGAAATACGTTTAAAAGGCTAAAAATAAAACCAATGCGGCTCATGGCCAAAGTTAAAATGGCTATAAATAATATAAAAAGAGCTTTTAAAAAATATAAAAACGAAGGAACACTATCATCGTTGAAATGTTACAAAGAATATAACAGAATATGTAAAAAGGAAATCAAGGACGCAAAAATTCAAAACGAATGACAGATTGCAAAAGATAGTAGGACAAACCCCCAAAAATTCTTCAAATATATTAATAGTAAAAAGGTCAGGTCTGAGCATGTAGGCCCTTTACAAAATAATCTAGAGTGGGTGACTGGGGACAAAGAGAAGGCAAATTTATTAAATACCGTATTTATCGGCGTATAACACGCGCCGGCTTATAACACGCACCCCAAGTTTAGGAGAGAATTTTAAGGAAAAAAACTTTTAGGAGGGAAGTTTAAGGAAAAAAAACTTACATTAAAATGCCCATCAATGCAGCCTTATCGTGTCCATCTGCAGCCTTGTTAGTGTCATTGCAGCCTTTTCAGTGTCAGTGCAGCCTTGCCCCAGTGTCCATTGCAGCCTTGTCAGTGCAGCTTTGCCCCAGTGCAGTCTTGTCAGTGCAGCTTTGCCCCAGTGCAGCCTTGTCAGTGCAGTCTTGTCAGTGCAGCTTTGCCCCAGTGCAGCCTTGTCAGTGCAGCCTTGTCAGTGCAGCTTTGCCCCAGTGGTCAGTGCAACCTTGCCCCAGTGGTCAGTGCAGCCTTGCCCCCAGTGTCCATGCTTGGACAGATCGCCGCCGACATACACATAGCATGTAGTTTTAAATATGGTGCCGCGGAGTTCGGAGGGACTCGGCAGAGCTGAACGAACGCCGCAGAGATACACATAGTCGACTGTACTTGGCTCTTTCCGGTGCCGCTCACAGTCCCGCCCAGTCCAGCCCTATGATGGACATAACACAGGTCCAATGGCGGGACTGGGCGTGACTGTGAGCGGCACCGGAAAGAGCCGAGAACACTCGACTATGTGTATCTCGGCTCCGCCCAGTCACTGTGATTTTGGCGACGCTCGTTCAGCTCCGCCGAGTCCCTCCGAACTCCGCGGCGCCATATTTAAAACTACACGCTATGTGAATGTCGGCGGCAATCGCCGCCGATAGATCACAATTAGCGGGGATCGGCGTATAACACGCACCCACAATTTCCCCCTGATTTTAAGGGAAAAAAAGTGCGTGTTATACACCGATAAATACGGTACTTTCTTCAGCTCTGTGTATACAAAGGAGCATGGGGGTGCTCATGTCCATAATAGGGGTGATAGTGACACAGCCCCAAATGATCCACAATGGCTCAAAAGGGATATAGTTACATAGTTACATAGTAGGTGAGGTTGAAAAAAGACACAAGTCCATCAAGTCCAACCTATGTGTGTGATTATGTGTCAGTATTACATTACATATCCCTGTATATTGCGGTCATTCAGGTGATTATCTAATAGTTTCTTGAAGCTATCAATGCTCCCCGCTGAGACCACCGCCTGTGGAAGGGAATTCCACATCCTTGCCGCTCTTACAGTAAAGAACCCTCTACGTAGTTTAAGGTTAAACCTCTTTTCCTCTAATTGCAATGAGTGGCCACGAGTCTTATTAAACTCTCTTCTGCGAAAAAGTTTTATCCCTATTGTGGGGTCACCAGTACAGTATTTGTAAATTGAAATCATATCCCCTCTCAAGCGTCTCTTCTCCAGAGAGAATAAGTTCAGTGCTCGCAACCTTTCCTCATAACTAAGATCCTCCAGACCCTTTATTAGCTTTGTTGCCCTTCTTTGTACTCGCTCCATTTCCAGTACGTCCCTCCTGAGGACTGGTGCCCAGAACTGGACAGCATACTCCAGGTGCGGGCGGACCAGAGTCTTGTAGAGCGGGAGAATTATCGTTTTATCTCTGCAGTTGATCCCCCTTTTAATGCATGCCAATATTCTGTTTGCTTTATTAGCAGCAGCTTGGCATTGCATGCCGTTGCTGAGCCTATCATCTACTAGGACCCCCAAGTCCTTATCCATCCTAGATTCCCCCAGAGGTTCTCCCCCCAGTGTATAGATTGCATTCATATTTTTGACACCCAAATGCATTATTTTACATTTTTCTACATTGAACCTCATTTGCCATGTAGTCGCCCACCCCATTAATTTGTTCAGGTCTTTTTGCAAGATTTCCACATCCTGCGGAGAAGTTATTGCCCTGCTTAGCTTAGTATCGTCTGCAAATACAGAGATGGAACTGTTTATCCCATCCTCCAGGTCATTTATGAACAAATTAAATAGGATTGGTCCCAGCACAGAACCCTGGGGGACCCCACTACCCACCCCTGACCATTCTGAGTACTCCCCATTTATCACCACCCTCTGAACACGCCCTTGTAGCCAGTTTTCAATCCATGTACTCACCCTATGGTCCATGCCAACGCACCTTATTTTGTACAGTAAACGTTTATGGGGAACTGTGTCAAATGCTTTTGCAAAATCCAGATACACCACGTCTACGGGCCTTCCTTTATCTAGATGGCAACTCACCTCCTCATAGAAGGTTAATAGATTGGTTTGGCAAGAACGATTCTTCATGAATCCATGCTGATTACTGCTAATGATATCATTCTTATTACTAAAATCTTGTATATAGTCCCTTATCATCCCCTCCAAGAGTTTACATACTATTGATGTTAGGCTAACTGGTCTGTAATTCCCAGGGATGTTTTTTGGGCCCTTTTTAAATATTGGTGCTACATTGGCTTTTCTCCAATCAGCTGGCACCATTCCAGTCAATAGACTGTCTGTAAAAATTAGGAACAACGGTCTGGCAATCACCTGACTGAGTTCCCTAAGTACCCTCGGATGCAAGCCATCTGGTCCCGGTGATTTATTAATGTTAAGTTTCTCAAGTCTAATTTTAATTCCGTCCTCTGTTAACCATGTAGGTGCTTCCTGTGTTGTGTCATGAGGATAAACACTGCAGTTTTGGTTACTGAAGCCCCCCGATTCACTCGTGAATACTGAGGAGAAGAATAAATTCAATACCTCTGCCATCTCCCCATCCTTTGTAACCAGATGTCCTTCCTCATTCTTTATGGGGCCAATATGGTCTGTCCTCCCTTTTTTACTGTTTACATACTTAAAGAATTTCTTGGGATTTTTTTTTGCTCTCCTCCGCTATGTGTCTTTCATGTTCTATCTTAGCCATCCTAATTGCACCCTTACATTTCTTATTGCATTCTTTATAAATTCTGAATGCTGTGGATGATCCCTCAACCTTGTATTTTTTGAAGGCCTTCTCCTTTGCTTTTATATGCATTTTTACATTGGAGTTAAGCCATCCAGGATGTTTGTTCGCTCTTTTAAATTTATTACCCAATGGGATACATTGGCTAATGCCCTTATTTAATATGCTCTTAAAGCAAACCCATCTCTCCTCTGTATTCTTTGTTCCTAATATTTTATCCCAATTTATGCCTTTTAGCAAGGTTTGTAGTTTAGGGAAGTTGGCTCTTTTGAAATTCAGTGTCTTTGTGTTCCCTTCATGTCTCCTATTTGTGTGATTTATACTGAAACTAATTGACCTGTGATCGCTGTTACCTAAATTGCCCCGTATTTCCACATCTGTTATCAGGTCTGTATTGTTGGTAATCAGTAGATCTAGTAATGTTTTATTTCTAGTTGGTGCGTCTACCATCTGACCCATAAAATTGTCCTGCAAGACATTAAGGAACTGGCGAGCCTTAAATGAATGCGCGGTTCCCTCCGCCCAGTCTATGTCTGGATAATTAAAATCCCCCATTATGATAACACTTCCCATCCTTGCTGCTAATCCAATTTGTGATAGGAGATCCGTCTCCACTTCCTCCCTCAGGTTAGGGGGCCTATAGCATACTCCCAGTATTATTTTCCCCTTAGCTTCATCCCTTTGGAGCTCTACCCATAAAGATTCCACCTCCTCCCTAGCCCCCTCAGTGATGTCATCTCTCACATTCACTTGTACATTATTCTTGATATATAGGCATACCCCTCCCCCTTTTTTACCCTCTCTATCCTTGCGGTATAGGGTATACCCTTGAATGTTTGCCAGCCAATCATGAGAGCTGTTGAACCAGGTCTCTGAAATTCCCACAAAATCCAAATCCTCCTTGTACAACAGTATCTCTAGTTCACCCATCTTGTCCGCCAGGCTCCTGGCATTGGTGAACATGCCACATAGTTTAGACCGGTCGCATATTGTCCTCGTATTGGGTGTTTCAAGATTGCAACTTGGACTTGCTACTATACTCACCTTGTGTTTTTGTGCTTTGGTTAACCTACCACTAATGCCCCCAATACTACCCTCTGGAATATCTTCCGCGCTGGCTATCACTGTCTCTGGACCCTCCCCCCCATCGCCTAGTTTAAAAACCCCTCTAACTTTTTGGCCATCTTCATTCCCAGCAGATCTGCACCCTCCTCATTTAGGTGCAGTCCGTCCCTTCTATAGTACCGGTTACCGACTGAGAAGTCGGCCCAGTCCTCCAGGAACCCAAACCCCTCCTTACTACACCAGCTCTTCAGCCACTTGTTTACTTCCCTAATCTCCCTCTGCCTCTCTGGTGTGGCTCGATGTACCGGTAGTATTCCTGAGAACACTACCTTGGAGGTCCTTTTCCTCAATTTAGCTCCTAAGTCCCTAAAATCGTTCTTTAGGACACTCCATCTGCCTCTGACTTTGTCATTGGTGCCAACGTGCACCATGACAGCCGGGTCTTCCCCAGCCCCTCCCAGTAATCTGTCCACAAGATCCGTGATGTGCCGAACCCGAGCGCCCGGTAGACAACATACTGTTCGGCGCTTCAGGTCTTGGTTACAGATTGCCCTCTCTGTCCTTCTAAGAATTGAGTCCCCTACCACCAGAATCTGTCTTTCCTTTCCCTTTGCTGCCCCCCCACTCTCACTGGAGGAGTTCTTCCCCTGGCAGCTAGGAGAGTCCCTCAACTCCAGCAGTGCTGGTCCCTGACTGGTTACACCAATGTCACTCAATGGAGCGTACTTATTGGGATGCTCCAGTCCTGGATCGGCCTCCCTGGCACTTCCCCCTCTACCCCTCCTGACTGTCACCCATCTACTCTTTGCTAGTGCCTGCACCTCTTTGTCTCCACCCGCCTCTGTGCTGGCCCCTGCCGGCACCTGCCGTGTACGTTCCTGGCTCACCTTTAGTATGGAGGGACTTCTCAGTGCTGACAGTTGCTTCCCCAGATTCAGAACCTGGGCTTCCAGGGAAACAATGTGCTTACATTTTGCACAGCAGTATTCGCCCTCGATCGGATGATCAAGGAACGCATACATGCGGCAAGATGTACAAAGAGTCGCCTCTCCACACCCGCCGGGCATCGTACCTATTAAATTTAGTGAGGATTTGGGGATTTTACCCTGTCCAAATTACCTAACAACTAGCTTCCTGGCACTAATACTCAAGACAATACACAGGTACACAATACACAAGTACTAACGATCCACACACACTACTCAGACAACACTCAGATACTCACACTACACAGGTACTATGACCCCTGTTATAACCTCCTGTTTTAAACTCTTGTTTATAACTCCCACTTAAAAAAGCTCCACTTACACCAAGCTCCACAGCTTATGATCCAGAAATATTTAGACAGAATAAAGGTGGATAAAGGACCTGGACCAGATGGCATCCACCCACAGATCCTAAAATAATTGAGCTTGTAATTGTAATTACATGCCCCTGTTAAAGAGGGGCAGAAAAATTGGGCCTTTGGTGGTGGTGGTGCCACAACATTGTAAGCCCTCACAGTTACTCTTGATGGGCGCAGGAATGGGCCCTGCTGTGAAATATTATATCAAGAATTGTAATTACATGCCCCTGTTAAACAGGGGCAGAAAAATTGGGCCTTGGGTGGTGGTGGTGGTGGTGCCACAACACTGTAACCCCTCACAGATACTCTTGTTGGGCACAGGCACGGGCCCTGCTGTGAAATATTAGATAAAACATTTTAATTACATGCCCCTGTTAAACAGGGCCAGAAAAACTGGGCCTTGGGTGGTGGTGGTGGTGCCACAACACTGTAACCCCTCACAGATAATCTTGTTGGGTGCAGGAATGGGCCTTGCTGTGAAATATTAGATCAAAAATTGTAATTACATGCCCCTGTAAAACAGGGGCAGAAAAACTGGTCCTTGGGTGGTGGTGGTGGTGCCACAACAGGAACGCAGGAACGGGCCTTCCTGTAAAATATTAGATTCAAATTTGTAATTACATGCCCCTGTTAAACAGGGGCAGAAAAATTGGGCCCTTGGTGGTGGTGTTGGTGGTGCCACAACACTGTAATCCCTCACAGTTACTCTTGGTGGGTGCAGGAACGGGCTCTGCTGTAAAATATTTTATCAAGAATTGTAATTACGTGCCCCTGTTAAAGAGGCCAGTAGCTCAATTGCATATTGAAAAAGTTCTGGCCAGTGGTCCATCCTAAAGACCCAGTAACCCAGTGGATGCTCTGTTGGAAAGGTCTCCAAGTCTGCTCTTGCCCATAGATATTCCTGCACTATGTAATGCAGACGCTGGCGATGGTTGCTTGAACCGATCAGACCTTGGCGCTGAGAACTAAAATAGTCTAAAGGCATCGGTCAGCCGGCCACCTTCTCCATCACTGTTCCTCTGACTGGACGCAGCCTCAGCAATACGTTCTCCAGAACCAGGAAATTGTAACCTCCCAGGGTCTGGAAATGCATTGCAAAAACCTTTCTTCAAGGCCTCCTGAAGATGTTTCATCTTCTGCTCCCTCTCCGAAGGCAGGATGAGTTCTGTAACCTTACCCTTGTAACGTGGATCAAGAAGGGTTGCCAGCCAGTAATGATCCCTCTCATTGATACCACAAATCCTAGGGTCCTTTCGCTGGCTTTGCAGAATCAGGGAGGCCATGCAGCGTAAGTTTGCAGAGGCATTCGATTCTGAGTCCTCTGGGTCATTAACGATCACATGATCCGTAATAACCTCCTCCCAGCGATGTAGAACTCCTTTTGGGGCTTCTGGGGACTGAAAACCATTCCTTGAAGACTGCTGCTAAGTGTTATCCTCCACATCCATGCTGACACAATCCTTCTCCTCCTTCTTCTTGTGTATTTGGCGGGCCTGCAGGAATACTATCTGGATAAAGGGGGCCTTGAGAAGTCCTCCTCTTCCTCCCGCTGTTCTGCCTCAAGTGCCCTGTCCATTATTCCATGAAGCGTATGCTCCAACAGTAAGACAAGAGGGACAGTGTCACTGATGCATGCATTGTCGCTGCTCACCATTCTCGTGGCCTCCTCAAATGGTGAAAGGACAGTGCATGCATCTTTGATCAGTAACTACTGGTGTGGCAAAAAGAAGCTAAGCTCCCCTGACCCTGTCCTGGTGGCATACTCACACAGGTACTCATCAATGGCCCTCTGCTGCGTGTGCAGCCGCTGCAGCATTGCCAATGTTGAGTTCCACCTGGTGGGCATGTCACAAATGAGGCGGTTGGTGGGCAGGTTGCATTCCCTTTGAATGTGAGCCAGCCAAGCACTGGCATTGTATGACCGGTGGAAATGACCACAGACTTTTCTGGCCTGCCTCAGGAGATCCTGTAAGCCTGGGTATCTGCTCAAGAACAGCTGCACCACCAAATTCAGGATGTGTGCCAAACATGAAAGATGGGTCAAGTGTCCCTGTCGGAGGGCAGAGAGAAGGTTGGTGCCATTGTCACATACAACCATTCCTGGCTGAAGCTGGCGTGGCATCACCTCTGAGCCTGCCCCTGCTGAGCTGACAGAATCTCTGCCCCAGTGTGGCTCCTGTCCCCTAGGCAGACCAACTCAAGCACCACATGGCATCTTTTTGCCTGACTGCTTGCGTAGCCCCTTGAACGCTTACAAAGAAGAAGAGGAGGGGGTGGAGGAGAGAGATATGGCAGAATCACCACTATCATTTTGGAGGCGTGGTGGCGGAACAAACTCATCATTACTGAACCCTGTCCTGCATCCTTCCCAGCTGCCAGTAGCGTTACTCCGTGAAGGAAAGGTAACATCCCTGCCCATGCCTGCTGGACCATGAGTCAGCTGTAATATGCACCATACTGCTGACTGCCCTGTCCAACGAGGCCAAAACATTGCCTTCCACATGCCTGTAGAGAGCCGGAATGGTCTTCTGTGAAAAGAAATGGCATTTTGGAACCTGCCACGAAGGTACAGCACATTCCACAAATTCACAAAAGGGGGCAGAGTCTACCAGCTGAAAAGGCAGCAGTTGCAGTGCTAGCAAATTGGCCAAGCTAGCATTCAGACGCTGAGCATGTGGATGGCTGGGGCCGAATTTCTTTTTATGGTTCAGCAACTGGGGTAGGGAAATTTGCCTACTAAAATCAGAAGGTGTTGTACTGCTAGCAGATTGGCTGCAAGTATTTGGGACACCTATTGCTATACCTTCATTCCTCTCAGTGCAGATTTTTGAGAGGACTGGAGGTATAGTGGGGTTGGAGATCCCTGATGAGGAGCAAGGAGATGTCCTTTTTCTTTCATGTGGGTTTTCAAGTGTTGTTGCCAATGGACTGCATGGCAGGTCATCTAATGTCTGGTCGAGCATGTGGTGCCCAAGCCGATGCTGTTCTAGCCACGCTTGATCTGCTTCAGACATAGGTTGCAAACAGAAACAGTGCAATCTGCTGCACACGTGTCGAAAAAGGCCCACACCAAGGAACTTTTCAAAGTCAGCGGGGAGTCAGCAGCGCCCTGAACCTGCGGAGCTCTGCCGTGTGATGCAATAGGGTTCCTGCCCTCAAGCTGCCCCCTAGAGGACATCCTGCCTCGTTGGAGTTGTGCCTCCTCCTCTCTTCTTTCAGACACCCAAGTAGAGTCAGTGACCTCATCATCCCCTCCCTCCTCGTCACTAGAGCAAACTTGGCACTATGCTGTAGCTGAGTGAACATGACTGCCAGTTTCTTCTCCTTCTTGGGCACCCCCTCTCTCTAGGCTCACGTTACTCCCTTCCTCAACCTGGGAACCAACATCGGAGCATTCAAATCGCTGCGTATCCTCCAGCAGCATGTACCCGACACTGTGGTAGAATATTTCTGGGGACTCCTCTGTGCATGATGGTGGGGCTACGGAAGGAGTGACTGTGGACAAGGAGCCAGTGGAATAGGCGGCTTTGGCAGCTGCATTGAAAGGCAAACTACTCTGAGCTTGGGTGACAGAGGATGAGGAGGATGAGGACGACTTTGTTATCCACTCCACCAACTCTTCTGCATGTTCTGGCTCAATAACACGGCCAGCAGCAGAAAAAAAGGACAAGCGTGCCCCACGGCCACCTGCAGAGGATGCACCATGTCCATGACCACCACTGTTGACTGTAGACACAGAGCCAGCTTGCCCTCTTTTAGTGGCCTGTGAGCTTCCACCTCTCCTTGGTGGCCTTCCGGACATGATGTATATTTTGTTTTGCAACACCACACTACACTGTATTAGATACTGTGTACACCACCAGAAGTGTAGTAGAAACTGTACACACTGTATTAGATACTGTGTACACCGCCTGCACTGTATTAGAAACTTTACAATGGCTGCACTGTATTTTATACTGTGTACACCACCAGAAGTGTAGTAGCAACTGTACTACAGCTGCACTGTATTGTGTACTGTGTGCACAACCAGAAAAGTAGTAGCAACTGTACTACAGCTGCACTGTATTGTGTACTGTGTACACCACCAGAAAAGTAGTAGCAACAGAGATATTTATACGAGACTGTAGATATATATCAATACACTGCCTACACTGACTGAATAAAGAGTAAACACTGAATTTATAGGCTATGCTAAATGCAGAGTAAATATATATATATATATATATATATATATATATATATATATATATAATATATATATATATATATATATATATATATATATATATATATATATACTAGACTGACTATATATATATATATATATCTCAAATACACTGCCACTATCTGAATAACCTACCTGTTTAATCTAAATCAATCTCTCCGTCCACACCAACAACACTACACAGGGCCGCTGTGTAGGCAACCTTATATAGTGTGGGGAGTGGACTTAGTCCCCCTGAGCCATGATTGGCCAAAGGCACCCTGCCTTTGGACAATTATGGCTCTCTTAGCAGGGGGCGCAGGGATTGGCCAAAGCATGCAGGTCAGGTGTATGCTTTGGCCAATCATCATACAGCAATGCACTGCGATCTCACACTGCATTATGGGATGTTCGCGGTGCTCGAATTTCCCGCAAACGGCCCATAATGTTCACTGTTCTGCAAATGGGCGAACACCCGATGTTCGAGTCGAACTTATGTTTGACCCGAACATCGAGCTCATCCCTAGTGTTGACTGACCTACTTTTCAAGTGTATAAAAGCCTGTTTTCAAGTGTATAAAAGCCTATTTCTTTTCATTAAACATTCATTCCTTTGGTTTTTACCTCACATCTTGTCTGTGTACGATGTTTGGGGTATAAAGTGCTGGTATTGGCTCTCGATCTACTCGAAACGGTTTGGAAGGAAGAAAGCATGATTTGGCGAAAGGAAGCACCTAGTCGGGGTGCCCAAGTGGTTCCGTCACAATGATCAAGAGTAGAGCTAAGTATTGGGGGAAGAGCAGTTGCCCTATGCTTGATGGTGGAGCAGAGAGGCAGTGTGCAGTGATGGATAAAGAGAAGCAAATGAGCAACTAGCCAGACAACCAAGAACAGGAGGAGAGCAGTGTTTAAGGCAAGAGAGGAGATCTGGTGTTTGGGGGTGAAATAGAGGATCAATTTAGGGGTTAAGAAAGAATAGAGGGGAGCAGGCTATAGTACAGAATAATAAAAGTAGAGCAATGTCCGAAGACATAGAAAGAAATTGGAGGCAGGGGAGTAGATCAGAGTTGTGGATGCTAGTGTGGAGGAGAGCAGTCTAGGACACTACTGACCTGGTGTCAGGTTTGGGGGAGAAAACTGTAATTGTAACCTAAAACTAAGACAAAAATAAACAATCGCTATGGGACTTTTAAGTTGCTGCAAAAGATCTAGTTGTTTTAATACTGGTAAAATGACTGTGGTTTTATTAAGAATAAAATGAATAACTCATAAGCATGTTATACATGGTAAATCAAAATGAAGTCCTCCATTGCAGGCTCAACAGACAAAGTCAAGTTATTGATGAATAACTGATGAAAAAAGGTATTAAAGGTTCACAGCCCAAAGCACTTTGACACGTTTTGTGGATCCCAGTCCACTTCTTCAAGGAGGAAATTAGGGAGGCAGCTCTCTGCAATAAATAATCATGCAATTACTCACATGGAAATCACACAATCAAAAAGGCTTTCCTTTCATATTTAATATTTATGCATACAAAAGGGAAGTATATTTGATTATGTAATGTTCATGTGCGTAATAGCATGATTATATTGTATATCACAAAGAGGTACCTCGACAAATGATTAATAACATGACATAGTCTGTTGGGCTAGCAATGGAGGTTTTACTGTGAAATACATGTGTAGCATGTTTTATGAGTTTTTCATCTTTAGTACCTAATAAAACCACAATCATTTTAACATTATTTGAACACGGATCATTGCAGTATCCTAAAAATTCCATTTGCCTATTTTCTTCTCATCTCATCAACATCCATCTTTAATGGACTAGAGATATGGTACATCCACAAGGGGTAAAAAGGTTGGAATCCATAATGTATCTCCTATATACTATGTATATGAACCTCCCTTTCTATAAAAAAAACACATCTATAAAAACATTAAATGTGTCTTTAGCGCAAATTGGTGATCTGTTTTTTTTTTTTTTTATCCTACTTAGGAATGGGGGTATGGTACAGCTGCATCTTCTAACTAAAAATGTTGGTACTAAAATACATCTCTTTTCCATTTCAGAAAGTTGGGGCGTCAGAGGGAGTAAAAAGTATACAATCCTCCGAGTTATCTTTGCCCTCTCTCTAACCTCTTTACCTCTAAGTGAAAGGTAGTTAATTCCACCTGTGATATGGAAATGCTGGATGTTGCACAAGGTGTTATCTTTCAGGTGGAAATTTGCTGATATCCACAGAAGGTTATGAACTCACAGTCCATTTATATAGCAGATTATTTTATTTCTTTGTTCTATCAAGTTTACATGGATTTATGAACATCTAAATATTTTACTTTACTGATAGAAGGGAACTGATATACAGCATTTGTGTATTTTTCTCCAGGCTGTTTAGCAATTCCTAAAATAATAATGTGAAACTGTAATGTGTTTTCTAAACAGTCCATTAACCTAAAAGAGTAACCATTCTTCAAAATAGTTAATTCTGGGAGACCCAACTTCCAATTCCAAATATACCTCCTGGTACTTACCGTTGATTGACAGGAGATCTGGTCCAGGAGCTCTAGTCTTGTGTTCAGTCTATAGAGAATAGGTCCACAGGACAAGAGCACAGAAGCACCTCCATTCCTAGAGTAGGCACCAGCTCCTGGACTTGATTACTTGCTTGCCTATGGTAAGGGTAACATGGTATACTCAGCATTGGTAAGGGGAGCTTTCATTTTTTTAAAGTATACTGTAATTACCCTTAAAGGATCTGTCAACTCATATTTTTATGTTTTTATTCTAACTCACAGGGACTATGGTGGCAAGATCTCTGATCTTGTGTACCTAGGATGGTGGATCCATTTGGATGAATGGGGTTTAGGGTAGTGGCAAGGTCTAGGTGTCTCACTCTACTTAATGGACTTCTTTTTATATTGTAAAATGCAAAGGGGTATGGGATAACCCTCCAAGGATGGAAGTAGGGCTTAATATTCCAAGATGGGTGGGCACAGAGCCATGTACCGGCAAGAAACTTACTACTAGAGATCTCAAAATATAACAAAAATCTGAGAGGTTATATGCCATTTAAAGGAGAAGTCCAGCCCGGGCTTATTTGGCTGCGCTTCTCCTAAGGGTTACAGGAGTGCAATTAATTTTGCTCTCCTGTGACCCATTTTCAGCAGAGAGCAGTCTGAAGTTCACTCTCTGCTGACGTCACCAAGATCAGTCCAGGCACCGCGCCATCCCGACTTCGGAAGTCTGGGTCCGCCAGGTGCCTGGACTGATGCCTGTCTCAGCCTCTCAGCGAGCCGCTGAGACGGCCGCTGCCCGCCCCTCCACAGCTCAGCGCTCCAGTGAGCGTGGAGGAGCAGAGCAGGAGAGCTGCTGATTGACAGTCAGCAGCTCACCTCTCGGGGAGCCAAGTGAACAGAGCCATCAGCGGTGTTCAATGGCTTGGTTCTCAGTGCAGAGATGCCGGGGGACAGATGCAGCATCGGACCGATGCTGCATCCACCTGAGTAAGTATGATTATGGTAAAAAAGCCAGACCCATACTTCTCCTTTAACTGAAATGCCAATTTAGGTTAGCAGGCTCTTTAAAGGCTTGAACATATTGTAAACATCTGTAATTTTAACTTATTAGTTGCTGGGATATAAAGGTGCTAATCTGCAGACCCCAAAGTCTTATGCCCTGTACACACGATAGGATTTTCCAATGGAAAATGTGTGATAGGACCCTGTCGGAAATTCCAGCCGTGTGTAGGCTCCATAACACATTTTCCATAGGAATTTCCGACACACAAAGTTTGAGAGCTGGCTATAAAATTTTCCGACAACAAAATCCGTTGTCGGAAATTCCGATCGTGTGTACACAATTCCGACGCACAAAGTGCCACGCATGCTCGGAATCAAGCAGAAGAGCAGCACTGGATATTGAATTTATTTTTTCTTGGCTCGTCGTACGTGTTGTACGTCACCGCGTTCTTGACGTTCGGAATTTCCGACCAACTTTGACCGTGTGTATGTTAAACAAGTTTGAGCCAACATCCGTCGGAAAAAATCCCATGGATTTTGTTGTCGGAAAATCCTATCGTGTGTACAGGGCATTATATTTCCCTGTTTCCATTCTACTGAAATCTTCGCTGTGTGGCCTTCACACAGCTTCTTCTTCAATTACTTTGTTGTCAGGTTGGGCTCCTCCTTTCATGGTGCGATCTCCATTCATTCCTATATTCCTATATAGTTTGATCTCCACTTGCCCTGACAAAGTGCAAACATTTTTTTATTCCCTGGTGGAGAAATTAGCAGGAGCCAATCATCCCTGTATCAGTGCATATGGGCTTACATGAAGAGTGAGTAAATAGATACAGTAACTTCATACAAGTGTTGCTGCTCTTTTTTGGTTGGGTGCTGGCTGGTTTGTCATTAGCCAAACTGGAGCAGGCTGGGGATTTGTCCTTGATCAAACTGCTCTGCTGCTCTAGTGGTGGTTAAAGACTTTGGCTGGGGCACCTGGATCACAAGAATAATGTATCAAAATCAGTTTAGGTTTAGCTTTAAAGTTTAGCTTTAAGGAAATGTGTTCTTTGTTTCAGCAGTATACAGACTTGTACCCTGATTCATGTTTCTTATGTCAATGACATTTAACATTTTGAACAGGGTTAGAACGGAACAGACAGGCCCTCCAAGTCCCCCCGACTTGGGTGTTTGCTGTACTCTGGATCTTAATCTGGGGACTATGGAAACAGGGAACGGTAGGAGAGGTCTGGATTCTATCACAGGGGTTTCCACTGCTGGAAATGGAAATGGTTTCCTACTTAACATTCTGATAATCTCCATTAATCTGTTGCTGCTCACAGGCTAGTTAACGCACTTTGTGCTGATAATGTACAGTATATCTAAAGTATCTGTAAATAGTTGTATTTGGTTTTATTTGCAGAATAAACTGCATAGGGTGTTTGTGCCCAACATGCAATCCACCAGAACTCAGCATGTGGCTCACTATATTCCCGACCTCAATTCAGGTCTGGAGCACAGCCGGCTGTACAGTAAATTTCAGTGTCTTCAGCAGACTGTAGTGCTGCAACCACTGCCAATGTTTTAAAAAAATAAAAAAATGTTGTAATCTTTTGTTCCATCTTAGTGCTGCTTATCTCTTGTGTGTTCCAATGGCCATTTGTAGCATCAAATGAAAGTTTGTGCGAAAGGGTGGCAATGCAGGAGATCAACTGGTAGACGGGGACAGCATGTTGTCACCACGCAACAGGAAGTGCTTAAACATGGGAGGGCCTGCTTGGATCAGTGATAATTCAATAAAAGATTCAGATTTAACTATATTGAGAATAAATTATGAAATTGCACTCCTATGTTAAAGCTATCTAAAAAATGTAGAGGCATACTTATAAAGCTGTGAATGAGACATTCACCAAATATTTACTGCAGGTGAATCTTCCTTGTGCATGCGGTCTTAATTTCAGGGAAAGATTAACCACCCATGAATGTGTGGTCAATATCACATTCACTGCTTTAGTGTTTGCATTCACATACTTTAAGACAGTAGTGAAATGTTGTTTTATCAACATTTAGGGCTCACTTACACGTTTGAAAGGCATTGAGGAGGCATTATGTTGCTTCCCCATTGCCTGTTTTACCCCCTTAAAGCCTGCACTACTGCGTTGCAACCATGTACACTGCATACGCTTGTGGTGCGGCCCCATTCACTTCAATGGGTCACGCTCAATGGACAGTACTGTCCACCAAACATGACAGAAGGGCTAATTTTAGTTGTGCTGTGATGCCATGGCATGTGTATATCTCCTTAGAGCTGCCTTTGCATCTTTGGGGTGGGACAGTAATAACAAAGCCCACTACAATTTCCTAACATGGCCTAACTAAGCCTAACATTGCAGAAAGACCATCTTCAGAAAAGGTTAATGCGGAGGTATTATATACTTACACATAATTTACCATCAATACTCTCACATGTGTCTCACTATGTTCTCTGCCTGCCACCTTCTCCCAGGCATGCCAGGCTCTCTCCTATGATAAGATAGACCCTGGAAAAGCCTTTTACACCAAGTGATAATGTAATTCCAGGGAAGGATCTTGCAAGATTACTGTGCATTAGTTTGTCATGAGAAGCATCGCATCCCAAGCAAGCTATAAATCACCAGCTTGAAAAGTACAGTAAAACCCACTTAGCAGAAACTTCAGCTGAGAGATGGTGAGAGCCCAGATATCCTGGAATACCACGAGGATAATGGGACCAATCAACTGTCATTGTGGAACGCAGCTGCTCTACACCTGAGTATAAATGCATTACAGTTTTTACAAGTCAAGATTTCCTTTTGCCTTTTCCTTCTTTGCTTGATACATCAGTAATATATATGAGCAAATGTAATATTTCTAAAATGTAACCAAAATCTGAAGATGTTGGCAAAATGTTGCCATTATGTTGCTTTCAGGGTACAATAGGCTCCTGAGGATTACAAAAGTCAATTTCAACCTTGTAACAACAAAGGGTTCCTTCAAATAAAGAAAAAAACAGACAGTGAAAAAAGGTAAAATAAAAATGTAAAGCAACAGTGCACAAAGGGTTATAGAAGCCCCTTCCAACATTGTGGCAACAAAAGATTCCTTCAAATAAAGAAAAAAAGACAATAAAAAAAATGTTATATTTAAAATGTAAAGCGACAGTACACAAATAACAATCCCAGCCCTATAAAAAAAGAACCCTCTCATTAAATAAATTAAAAAGAGTAGATTGTTTTTTCCAAGCAAATCCGACTCAGTGAGTGAAATTTTTTTTGGTAAAAATTCACAGATTGCAAAATTGATAATATTGTCAAAACCATTTCATACACACTATTCAGTAATTGTACAATTTAAATGACCTAAAAAGCCAGCAGGCTTTAGCAGCACCCTCTGGTTTCATAGAATGGAATGATCACTAACTCTGTGGATGTGACCTACAGGACAATAAGAGATTTTTTGCATGATGCACAATCAGATGTTAAAGTATAAGTAAAGTTTAAAGAATAAGATTGTCTCCAGAAAAGTAATAGAGGGGACATCTTCCAATGGGGACACTAGTTCTAGTGACATGGGGGTCCCCAAGGAATTTCCTTAGTTTTCAGGTATTTCCTCTCACTTCCTCTTAGGGTATGGGACAGGAAGTGCAGGGATATGTCTTCGATCAGACACAGAGGGCGAAAAAAAATCTGACAGGGGTTTTAAACCTCCCTTACTCTATCCAAAATTAAAAAAGTTTTGTCTAAAGTTCTACTTTAATGTTAAATAATATTTGCACGGTGGTGATTTAAAAAAACAAACCACAGACTGGTGTATACAGTAACGCATTACAACAGTTTTCAGGCAGTGAGTCTTTTTCACCTACCTGAGCCTCAGGCAAGCACTTGCACCAGTTTCAGAGCCTAGTGGGGAATTGAGAAATTAGTTATCCATCTTGCTTTTGATTAGGAGCAGATGGCAGTGGAGAATTCTAAAGCCTATTGAATACCTGCTATGAATCCACACACTGTTGTGCAATATCAATCTAAAGCAAGGCAGACCCAATGGGAAACTAGTCTCTCAGTTCCCCATCAGGCTCAGCCCACTCAACTACAAAGCTCTTCGGCCATGCACTTGGCTGTGTGATGGGCTCAGTGGCCAATGACGGAGTGCACCGAAGAAGGAGTGCCCGGTGTGGACATATCAACCTCAGTGAACAAGGGTTCAGTAAATGGGTAAAAAGTTTCAGCAAGCCCGAATTTTGTAGCAAATCCTATTGTCGGACTATTTTTGGCTTTTGAACTTTTAGGCAGACTGTTGACAAAAAAGAACATGAGGAGCTTGGCATTGCCATGCGGGACATTTAACAAAGCAAGAAAAACAAAGTTAAAAAAAAATACTGTACAGCAAGAACTGGGTCCATTTAACGTGGCTTCGTAGGCACAAATTGGCTGCAGCAGAGGACCCGAGTCCACAACACTGTCCTCCTCAATCTTACCCTACCCATGGTTTGGTTAGTTTTGAAATTACCCCTTTGAAGCCTGCCTCATTTTCTTTTGTTTATCACCTTCAGTACCCCAACCCTCTTTATCCCTCACCCTCAATTTGGGCAACAGATTTGTACATAAATTATGTTGGAGCTGCAAACATCAAACCCTCCAGATTCGCCTTCATTTCTCCGTGTGGAGAATCTGAACCTTCTTACTCATAGGTAAACCACAGGCAGATTTGCAATAGTTGAGGTTTGATGCGAACAGACTCCTCCAAACAACTTCATTATATCTCGATTTGCCTCTTAACTTTTTCTTGGGAATATGTACATTTGCCAGCTCCTAAAATGAATGCATCATGAGACTTCATATCACATTTGAACAGTTCTATTAGGGCAGAATCAGTGTCGTCCATATAAATAGAGGCATGGAAAAATATGGTATATGTTTTCCCTTTTACAGAAGATCTCAGGGCTGAAAATGGAAAAGAAAAAAAGGCCTGGAGTAAGTGAACCTTTCGATCTGCATTATGGGTCAAAACGCTGACAGTTTTCTATTTCAGAGCAAAGGTCGGGTAGGTAATAATGCAGCACACAGAAGTCAGTCGTATTGGACTAATAAAACCATAGTTACAGACTGGAGAAATATTCTTAAAGGATACGTTTTGTGTCAATTGTATTTATTCTTGCATTTAAGTTTATTTAACTGGATTTTTATGTTTCAATCTTAAATCTTAAATATTTAAATATATAATTTTAATATGTTTTATATTTGCAATAGCATAGAATTCTAGGAGCTACATATATTCTTAAAGGATACGTTTTGTGTCAATTGTATTTATTCTTGCATTTAAGTTTATTTAACTGGATTTTTATGTTTCAATCTTAAATCTTAAATATTTAAATATATAGTTTTAATATGTTTTATATTTGCAATAACATAGAATTCTAGGAGCTCTATGAATTTTCCAAAAAGGTGGCAGTTGTCACTTTTTAGAAACTCTCTCTGAGGCATTCATAGGCAGAGAAGGGGAAGAGTCACTGTTCCTATTCATGTGTGTATATAAATTTAATCTTGGACTCTTGAGCTCTGTAAACAAATGACATCATAAAATAAAGAGAAACTGAAAAGCACATGAATAGGAGCTAACTGCTTGCTGGATTTAAGAATGCATAAAATCATTATATAATTATAATGTACAGACCCCTTATGGGCCCTGCTGTTTGTTCCAAGTTCTATTCTTGAGTGGGCGCAAGCAGCCAGGTATAGGGTAGCTTCCCATTCCATCTACACAAGAACCAGTCAGGAAGTGTCTTTTCTTAGATTTATTACTTGAAGAACTTGGGTAGGGTACAGTGTGAGCCTTGATATACTCCAAATTTAGTGCAAAATATAATGGAGGACACTCCCTGACTATGGCTGTCTCTTTAAGGTGAAACCCCTTTTGAACAAAAGTAAAGGCTGGAGCCAGTGAAAATTGGCTAAAACGTATAGTCCTTTATTGGTAGCGGTGACAAGCAGCCATAAAAAGACAAGGCGTTTTGGCTCTCAGGCCTTAATCATGGCTGAAACCCCTCTTAAGGCTAGTGATGAGTGAACTACAGCTCAGTGGACTCCAATGCAAGAGCAAACAGCACTCCAGGTTGGGTCTTCTCCACACAGGACAAGGATCATGCTGTTCTAGGCCCCATCCTATTTATAAACACCCCAGCCCCCTGCTGGTCATTCTTCCTACCAGGGATTGGCTAAGGCTGTATGAATATGCAAGTAGAGGGTCTGCCTCTTCCAACCCACTAAATTCTAGAACTCACAGGAAACAAGGGGGAAGCAGTCGAACCTGCAATCACCCGAACCCAGAACAGCCAAAGGCAATCAACTTCACTCCAATGGCTACAGAGGAGGCTAAAACTAAATTTGCCTCAACACTACTAGCAACCTAACTAGAAGGGTGGCCTCCTTAACATCACATACAGTACTGTACCTGTTTTCACTCTTGCATCACTCTATTCAGCCACTGGCAACAATTGAAAAGTCCTGTGTAAGCTAATAATTGCTGGAGTTGTATCTTACTCAGGGCCAAGGACTCTGTATAACAGGAGTGATTGACGCAGAACTATCATGCAGAGTCCTAGGTATTCCATTTGGCTCCTTATACTGGCCAGAGTGGTGGGGGGAGCAGAGGAAAAGCAACTATAATTTGGCATTGGGGAGTGATTAAAGTGTAGCACCCTGATGTCTAGGCAGGGTTGCTCCTAAATTTATGTGCCAGGTATCATTGCCTTGGCCAATTGGGAGGGATCAATTGATTTCATCCTAAGTCTGGAATTGCATTTCTCTCTTCTGTCACTAGATGGCCGGGTATCTGGTGACATTAGATAAGAGAAGGGCATTGCAAGGGCAGATTAGGAATAGATAGGGTATCTCAGCCAATGGGCAGGGATTTTCTTGGGTCCCTTGGCCTGCTGGGGCCTATTTATTTGGAGGAGGTCAGATGATTGGGGTTCTGTGCCATCTGGACGGCTGTCTGGGTGTACATGTGTTGTGCTGCCCAGGCTGCTAGGCCAGATTTTGGGCCTATCCGGGCACATCTGGCTGCTAGGCTGTCTGAGGGCCTATCCAAAAGCAAGAGAGCAGGGTAGGGTTGGGATTGCGGCTTGCAGTCCAACCAAAAGTGACGGTTCTGCTGGCCAGAGAACCTGTCATGGTAGAGGGGAAGCTGTCGCCACTAAGGGACCAACCACCTTGTTACCGGGACCACAGTGAGTAGCTGAAGCGAGTACCGGAGAAGTATTCTCACCAACCGGGGATGGTGAAGAATCGGGAAACTTCAGCAAGTGCCAAGCCAGGGACCCAGCCAGTGGGTGTGGCTTGAGGAGTGTCTGGAGTGCCAAGCCAGGGACCCAGCAGGGAAGTGGGGGTGAACCTTGAGGAAGATACTAAAGTGAGAAGATTAGAAGAGCTCATGGGATTCAGTGGCAGTGAATAAGCAAGTCTAGTGAGAGAGACTGGAAGCTCAGTGGGCTGAGGGTCTACAAGAAGAGACTGTATAAGAGTAAAGGAGTTCATTACAATTTGTGTTAGGAACTATTCTAAGACTGCTGCCATAGGAGACAGCACTCCTACACATGCAGTCTTGCTGGATGCCTTTCTCTGCATGGCTATCTACCTGTAGAAGTCTCGGAGTCTGCTAATTGACATTGCAACTACCTAAGGGTGTCATGGCCCTAAACCCTCTCTCCCACTGTTCTGTTCAAGAGAAAATAAATCTCTTTGCATTCAATCTACCTTACATTACACCCACTATGCCTTGCAACCCATTCTATACAGAAGGATGTCAGCTATCCCTGGCTCTGGAGGTTCTCATTAGACTAAAGGAGGCCTGGGACCTTGCTACAAAAGCAAAAATATATACCTGTCATTCCTGAAATTAATCCTGAAACAGAAATCCAGTGCTGTCCCGTGCACTCTGCAATGTTGTATCAATCCTGTCCTGTTCACCTCTGTGAACCATCGCACACCTGCCTCTATGTTACAGAAATGAGAAGAGAGGGAGGTGTTTGGTAGTCCTAACCAGGGCTTTTTTTCAGCTGGAACTTGGTGGAACTCAGTTCCACCACCTCTAGCTCAGACCCTCTGCTCTCTGCTCACCACCATCACTTGTAAACACAGAAGTCTGGCTTCTGTGTTTACAAGTGACAGCTTGCCTCCCAAAGGCTCCCACAGATCTGATCTCCTGAGCAGCTCCCACTGAGTGCAGGATGGGGAAAAGGGAGATGCAGGTGTTCAGGGTGCAGTGCAGTTGCCAACACCCCCACTGGATGATCTCCCTGCAAGTGAGAAAGACGGACAAACTACAGTGTGAGGGAAGGTTCTGGAGCCGGCTAGGTGCTTCAGCTTAATACATCAGCAAAAGTTGGACATGTGGAAGATGGTGGAGCTTTTAAGGAGGGGGGATTGCATGCAGAGGTCAGAGCTGAAGAGGGGTGAAAATAAGATGTGGACGGCAGATGCAGAGGTAAGCAGCTGTGGAAGAAGGCTGAGCTCTGCACTCTGTGTAGCTCACCCCTGAACTTTGTAGGTAGTGTACCACCGAACTCTGCATGTAGCGCAACCCTGAACTCTGCACTCTGTGTGTAACCCTGCCTCTGAACTCTGCCCTCTGTTCGTATTGCACTCCTGGTATTTAATGCTCTTTAAGACACGCCCATTGTGAAATTTGACCACACCCACTATTTGATGGAGGGTGTGCTGCCACCCCAAAGTCATGCGGCTTGAATGCAACTTCCTTGCGACTTTTGTGATTTAAATTTGCAATGTGCAGCAACGAAGCTGAACCAAAGTCGCAGAAAAGTAGTGCAGCAAGTAGTGCAGCAAGTACTTTATAGGTGTAATTTACCTCTAAAAGCCTCCCTTGTGTAGACCTCCAAAAGCCCCGATACTGCTGCTGTGCACCACCATCTAGGATGTGATCTCAGCAAACTCAAAGCTATCACTTTAAAGCCCAGCTTCTGCCAAAACGTGATGAATAAAGATAAACCTTGCGAGCCACAATGATTTGATGCCTCAAGAGTGGGGAACACCTAGCTGCCTGCGTAGAACACGTTTCATATACCGTGCGTCACTATAGAAAAAATATATATAAACACGCTGCGCTAAAGTGTAAAATGTCAATATTATAAAATATGTGTCTCAAATAATAATCCAAATAACGATAGTGAGGATGACATATACGTGGTTTGCTGAAAGTGCTATTTAAATAGTGTTTGCTACATCAGCGCAAAATTTACAAGTAAGTCAGCACATATCCATAAAATATGAATCAGTATAACATAAAGTGCAACGTGCAGAATAGTCTACTAGATGTAATTACATCAGTGCAAAATTTGCAAATTAATCAGCTAGTGCCAAAATACATAATGAGTCAATGAAAAATTAAAATACATAATAAATCAATAAGACATAAAGTGCAACGTGCAAATAATATACCACAGTAAATATAATATGTGCAAAATTCAAAAAGGTGCCAAGTGCCACACAATAAATGTAAATATATAATCCAAAAAGCAATAGAGTAAGTTATCAGTGAATCTAATGCCTCGTTTCCACTGAGCGGATCAGTTCGGTTCAGTACGGTACGCTATTTTGGGTGCTTCCATCATGAAAGCGGCCCATACAACCGAACCGTACCGCTCCATTCAGGGTCCTGCTTCAGATGTGGGGCCATAAAAAATGGAACGGTTCGGTTAGGGCGGAGCTACGATACATTCCACTGATTGGCTGACAGAAAACCCTCTGCTGTGCTATGCTGAGGCTTTTTTTCGAAACCCTGTATGGCCCCTTGTGGTCCCACTTGCAGTGGAAAGAATAGACCGGACCATTCTAGGCCATTCAAACTGTACCGACACGAACCGATCCGCTCAGTGGAAACGAGGCAAAATATACAATATTATAAGTTTATGAAAAAAAGTCCGTAATAAAAATGTCCATAGAAAAAATCCAGCTCCAAATATTCTTAGTGCTCAAGAAACCATGCTCAAGTGTCATCCAGTGACCTCCCCGGGAAAGCCGCTCACCTCAAAGCGTGTGACTCAGCTGTGATACTGAGTCTAAACACGCTTAGGAGCCATCCCGCGGCTCAGTGATGGTATCCAGGTGCACAGCATCAGCAGCAGCTCCACAAGTATAGGAAATAAAAGAAAAAGCTGGATAGTATAATATCGTTTAAAAAAGTTTATTGAAGTAAAAACACTCCCCACAATGGGGTACTCACAAATTCGGGGTGCGTGAGTGCACCAACCTAGCAATAGCCTCCAGATAATGAGTGTCAGAGAGGGTCTCTATCAAGACTTTTTTTGCTGTCTGTGTCCTCATTTTTACTAGAGCTTGAAAGTTTGGTGGCAACTGTCCTCCCTTCCCTTTTCTTGCACTGGTGTCAGGAAATGAGGAGAATCTCCCCAACGGGGTCACAAACGCATTTAAAAACTTGACAAATATGTTGCTTCTTCCCCACTCTGTCTGTCAAAAAAAAAAAAAAGAAGTTTACTGAGTCAAGCTTTAATGGCTGTGGTTTAGCACAATGGCAAGTATCTTTATTATGTGTCCTTCATCTCTTTACTCATAAATGATTAATACAAATCAAATGTATTTGTACCGAGCCAAATAAATTCAGAGCTGCTATATACAGCACCAAGAGGCTACGGTAATGAACGTTGCATATAAGTACGGATCGCTTCTAATTACGCAGAAAATCCTGTGCTCGTAAATGGCAGATCAGAGCTCCAAATCAGCAGTTTCTAATAAGTAACATCAGATAAGTCAAATGCTAAACTTGAAAATTTGCTGCCCCCTCCACATTTTACCTCACCGTCTCTCCTTCGCAGAATTTAATTGGCGAGAACAAGTATGAAATATGAAGGTGCTACTCTTATTTTACCTGAAATATTGTCTTTGCCAAATTATAAGGGTTTTATAGCTTTCTATGACCTTTCTTATCCTCATCAACTTAATAAAGCAAAGCCCAACTACAAAAGAAAAAAATAAAGCTAATCCACAGCTTTTCAAAGACTCATAAATTCACCCTACTCCTGTAGAAGGTCATTGGTAAAGACCATCTGCAGGACTGTAATGAGTTCCTTCTACTTTACAGTCCTTCTGTTTTTGGCAACAGGTCTCGGAGCAAAGGAATCATCCCGATCTCCCTCCTTTGAAAACTTTTCTATGTTCCCCTGATATAAGAAAAAAAAAAAAAAAAGAATAGAGATTAATCAGCATGTTTCAGGAGCTCTTGGAGGCCAAGGACCTGATCTCCATCACATCTCCACCTCCCGTAGAATGTCCTGTACCCTACCCTCAGGAATGCCAGGAGGCAGACAACCTGCGTCAAACGGCTCAGGGTGAAAGGCCTTGATTCTCTTATGGGAAGATGAACAAGATCAACAATATGGACAGTGAAAGGCATTGTTTTCGAACGTGTGTAACCCTGTGGATTCCAGAATGGAAAAAGTGGAGGCACACTGGTGACACTACTGCACATTTTCAGTACAAGGCAGATGTCTTCATTGATAATAATTGCCTGAAGTGTTTATAATAGCACTGGAGCAATATGAGTGAAGATAAGTTTTGATGGGTATACCATAAGGAGATTCATGATGAATATATAGTGAGGGTGGACCATTTTCTGTTCCTAGGCTGCTACCTAACTGATTCCAAAAAAGGGAGTGATTGACAAAAACGGTTAATTCTTGAATGTGTACAAAGGAGCACCTGATACAAAAGTTCATTTCACTTAAAAGTCTTTTTGAAAATGGTTAACAATATCGAATACAACCAATAAGTTTTGGAGGGAAAAGCCTCCCCATTCTTCAGGGTTAGAGCAGTCTGACTCTTGGTGCTGTTAGGAGACACTAATCTTCATCAAGCCTGGATGTAAATCAAACCAAAACCAAACCAAAACCAAAGTGGATGTAAACCCAAATTTTTTTTTTTATGTCATAATGTAGAGTATAAGATTTCCTATCATTTGAGCCCAGTCTTGCCACAAAGAGTTAACCCAGCTCTGAGCAATCCTCTTTTATTGTTCAGTGAGATAAATCTTGACAAACAGAAAAAAACTTTGTCAAATCCTCCCCCTTGCTGTGAGTGACAGGTGATTTACATATCTCGTGTACTAGCCTAAGACATGCATTATTTTTTTAATTCCCTCCCCCACTCCTTTCTTCAGCAGCTCTGCTAGGATTGGCTGTTCCACACCTCAGCATGATTTGGCATGCTGAAGTCATGTGGTTACTTTCCTGTCTTTTCATTGGATGTTAGAGATCATAGCAGAAGTTCAGTGTAAGAAATACACAGGAGAAAATGCATATTGACAAGGGGAGTGTAGAGGTGGGCAGGGAGTCTACTGACATCACGGCTCCACCCACCAAGCTCCAGACAACAGACCCACCCACAGAATCTGCAATTTTTCGGCTCTCATAACAGACAGAGGGGAGACATTTGACAGGTAAAGATACATGCAGGAGGCATGCATATCCTTATAGATAACCCCTATGGCAGTAATTTAGAAAGGATGACATTGGGTTTACATCCACTTTAACACACATTCCATTGTCATGTTATTAAAATGATATTAAATGCAAGAAAAGAAAAAATAACCAACATGTCATACTACCTGCTCTATGCAATGGTTTCAAAGAGCAGCCCCCGATCCTCTTCTTCCCGGGTCCCCCACCAGCGCTCCTGGCCCCTCCCTCCTTTCGAGTGTTCCCAGAGCAAACAGCTTGCAATGGGGGCACCCAAGCAGGTGCGCTCCCAAGCCGCTGCTCTGCGTGTCCATTCAGACACTCCCCATCTCTCTCCTCATTGGCTCACTGGCTGTGAATGACAGTAATGGGAGCCAATGGCTTCCGCTACTGTCTACTACTACTACTACTACTGATGAAAAAACATCAGCCTTTAGAACCACTTAAAGTCCACTGCTCAAGCCCTAAAGAAGGGCAAGCCTCCCCCCCAAAATGCGTTGGCTGGATTTGATGCTCTTAACGTTTAAAAGACTCAAAAAGCAAAATGAACGTTTGTGCCAGGCACTCCTCCGTACGCATTCAAGTTGTCATTGATAGCAACTCGAAAGCAAGAGGAAAAATTTTGCCCATCAGAGCTAGCGAAAGACCCATTATTATCATTACCATTATTGACATCCCCCTGAGGAAGCCACATGTCCCTGTGGCGTAATGCATAGGGAAGGCGCCAGTCTGTCATCACGCTGAGGCGCAAATCGAGAGAGCATTGTGGTAACACACTGTCTGATCATTACATACCTATATTGTGAGGATTGTATGCTTTTTACAGTTTGTTGCACTTGCAGCACCAAAAAAAGTAAGTATTTTATACCTTAGCATTGAAATAATAAAATAAAAAAACAGTTGTTTTTAATAGGATAAGCACTATGTCCAGCTTTCTCTTTTATGATTTGGGTGAATGGAGATAAGCATAAGCAAAGGAGGATTTTAACCCCAAGGTTGCCATTAAGGAAGTGAAACTGCACATCAGAACCTCAGAGAGGGGAAAGAGCGCATATAGACCATTGGCTGGTCTTATCCCCCAGGTGAAGGCACGTCGGGTAAGGGGATAATCACAATTACATGTGGATGATTGAGTACGTTTTCTCATTAATGAAAGAGCAAGTGCATGCAAGCGGCCATACACTTAAGGACATTTTAAGGACTCATTTATAAATGAATTGTCACTGTTTGATATATATTTGATTTGAAGTTTTTGAAAAAAACTTTTTATGCAGTCTTAAAGGAGTACTAACATTGTTTTTAGGAGTGTGGCACCACTTATGATTATGATTATTATTCTCAACTGTGGAAAAATTACAGTTGGAAAATGGTTGCTCTGGTTAACTTTTTGACTTTCTGCCAAGCTGAACGCCAACCTTTAATCTTTAGTTTTGCACAGTTGTAAAGGCTCCTTTTCTGTACTCAAATTCCTTATTCTGATTTCACTGCATACTGTGAGCTTTTCAAAGTGTGCAATAGAAGCTGCAGCAAGTCAGATAAAGCCTCATTTTCTGGCTGAAGTTATAGCTAAAGGCGTAAGCCTCTGATGATGTCTGCTGATGAGGAAACGCGTTAGCCGGCACCTGACATTTGACACAAGCACACCACTAGCCGTGGCCATTTTGTTGGATTGTTTTGATGCCCAATTTGATCAGATGTTTTGTAAGTATAATTCTAATAAAGCCTTGAACTTCTTTCTAGAAAAAAAGAGAGACCTCCACCATGTCAGATGTAGAGTATGGTGGTCCCATCCCTGGTGCAATAGAACAAAAAGAAATAGCCCCTGAATGGGACTTTGAAAAACCACCAACTCTCAGAGTTGGTGGTCTTTCAATGTCCCATTCAGGGGGCATTTCTTCTTGTTCTATTGAACTTCTTTCTATGTGCTTTCCTATGGGGGTTCTTTATTTGTTATTTTGGTGAGCCCTATGTCATTGAGAAGCTGCTATATCCGTATCATTCTTAGAGCTGCCTGTTCGAATCTACATGCATAGTCCATTAATGTTGACTGCCTGCTGGATGATCGGTGCTGAGTCATGGAATATACAGTACATATGACACATGCCTATTTTGATCACCTTTCTGGTAAGGAGACTTTCTGGAAACACGGTGGTGCCACGTGTAGTTCCTAACGCACAGAAGCTGGTGTGGGGCCTTTCATTTGTCCTTCTAATACTAATTTTATGGACATTTACTGTTTTCATATGTGATTTGAATGTCCTTTTATATTGGAAACTAGCACTGCATTTCTGGAATTTTATTTATTTTTTATATTTGTAATTAACAAATTTTTGCTGCCTACAATCTTATTGCCCTTTCTTCATTTGTAGAATTATATAGCAATATTTTAGCCAAATGCCAATATGAGTACTTACAGTATTTATCAGTACAATATTTAATAGACCTGAAAAAAGCCGGTGTGATATTTTCCTGTTTGTTCACATGTTGCCCTATCCAGCATGGGATTTCTGGTCATTTGAAAGCTTTCCTCTTACTAGTTTCGCTGTGTTTACTATCAGAGTTTACTAACACCGTATCGATGGTCAGTTTGTTTTGGCTGTGAGTGTGACGATGACAAGCTAATTATGTCACTACGGTACACGCTCAAAACACTCTGCTTGTTCTTCCATTGATTGGCTGCTATCTGTATAAACAATGTCATGAAGAAGTACAGCCAGGGTAACTAAAACATCAATTTTTTTCTTATAGCAATTAAAGTTACCCTACACTGCATGAAAATTCCCCAGGAAAGTAGTTATCTGAAAAGAAAAGTGAAAATACTTACCTCTCCTGCCCAGTGCACCGCAGAACTCATTGCTGAGGAATAGGGACGAAATTTGGGTTTTCTTCTTCTATGGGTTTGCACGCAATCCATGAATAGCAAACTTTTGCATGAAAATTTAGAAGGTTCACCACAAAAATGGAATGACCCATGATGCACTACGTAACATTTACCCCTGGTCATATGAGTAACATGAGCCAATAGTCTGAAGGAAAAGGATTTCCTAGCCACTCCAATATAAATGGAGTATATGGTATACGGCCTTATGGTCAACTCCGCGTATAATGTGGAAGAAAAGAAAGAAAAGGAGCACCCAGCATCCAATGCATTACTGCCTCTGAACACACAGCCAGCATTGTGGACATCTAGCAGTCCGATCCATGTGCCAATGGCACCCTCCAACAGGATCATTCCATAACCATTTCTACTAGCAGCCCTGATGAAGGGGAAGTCCTTAGTCCCCCAAAATGCGTTGGCCTCTTTTTACTGCTGAAACTTCAAATAAAATAAATAAATAGATTTTACCTTCAATGGATACTTTGAATGCTCCTTTTCTTTCTTTTCTTTCTGATAATAGCTTTCTTATTAGTCCTTCAAATGGCCAGGATTGAATAATAAGATTCATCCCACAACCCATTGTCTTCAATTTCAGTTTGTGAACTTTGAGCTTAATTTGCAAAATTTTTTTATGAACCAGACCCAGGCAGATTCAGTCATTTCAACTGAGGATTCATCTTCTGAAATCTACTGGGAAACAGGCAATTTTGGAAATTTAGATCTCCAGTGTCTTCCATGGTGTTCAGAGATTCCTATTGCAGACACAATGGTGATCTGGAGGTCTGCAGAAGGAACCGTTGAGAGTAAGGGGGGAAACACAGAAGATCGACACTCCCGGGGCTGAAAGTGTTGGCTTCTTAGTAGACTTCAGGAGAAAATTCCCCAGTAATGTAGTGGAGTAGTGGTGAGGAAAGCAGGAGAGGTAACTAGTTCATGAAATTTGAGGCTAATGTGAAAAACTACTATGAACCGAACTCAGGCAGAGTCACCCATCTTTAATGAGTAATTGTCCCCTATAATCTGCTGGGAAATAGGCATGAAAATGGATTGAAATTCATCCAGTTCCTGCTTATCCATGTATGGCCAGCTTTTCTTAGGTCAACTGCTTTTCTGGGGAATTTACTATAGTGATAGGGTCACTTAAACATCTCATGTCAAAACTTTTTATTTAATAGAGTAGGGAAGAGGTATAACTACTGCCAGGTTTTCACTGTCATCTGTGTCTTCACTATAAATTTTTGCCTTCGGTATTAGCCCTGGTGACCATCATCACCTGGACAGAAGGTGAGGGGTTATTGTACCATTTTTAGCTGTTAGCCATCCCCAAACTGTTCCCACAAAGTTGGGAGCATGAAATTGTCCAAAATGTCTTATTATGCTGACACCTTAAGAGTTCCCTTCACTGGAACTAAGGGGTCAAGACCAAGCCCTGAAAAACAACCCCACACCATAACCCCCCTCTACCAAATGATTTGGGCCAGTGCACAAAGCAAGATCCATAAAGACATGGATGAGCGAGTTTGGGGTGGAGGAACTTGACTGGCCTGCACTTCAACCCGATAGAACATCTTTGGTATGAATTAGAGCAGAGACTGCGAGCCAGAGCTTGTCCAACATCAGTGCCTGAACTCACAAATGCGCTTCTGGAAGAATGGTCAAACATTCCCATAGACACACTCCTAAACCTTATTGGCAGCCTTCTCAGAAGAATTGAAGCTGTTACAGATACAAAGGGTGGGTCAACTCGATATTGAACCCTATGGACTAAGACTGGGATGCCAATAAAGTTCATGTGTGAGTAAAGGCAGGTGTCCCAATACTTTTGGTAATATAGTGGATAAAATGTCTGCACACCCCTGTTAAAATGTCAGGTTTCTGTGATGTACAAAAATGAGACAAAGATAAATCATATCAGAACTTTTTCCACCTTTTAACCACTTGACGACCGCCTCACGCCGATGTACGTCGGCAAGGCGGCACGGGCAGGCAAAATCACGTACATGGTACGTGATTTGCCTTCCGCGGGTGGGGGGTCTGATCGGACCCCCCCCCGCCGCCCGAGGCGGTCCCGTTTTGTCCCCCGGCGATCGGAGACGAGGGGGAGGCCATCCGTTCGTGGCCCCCCCCTCGCGATCGCCGCCGGCCAATGGGAACACTCCTTTGCTGCTGTATGCTAAACAGCAGCAAAGGAAATGATGTCATCTCCCCTCGGGTCGGTAGTTTCCGTTCCGGCCCGAGGAGAGATGACATGTAAGTGACTGCACCAACACACACACACACAGTAGAACATGCCAGGCACACATTACACCCCGATCCCCCCCCCGATCGCCCTCCGATCCCCCCCCGATCACCCCCCCCCCCCCCTGTCACAAACTGACACCAGCAGTTTTTTTTTTTTTTTTCTGATTACTGCTAGGTGTCAGTTTGTGACAGTTACTGTGTTAGCACAGTTACTGTTACCCCCCTGTAGGTCTAGGGTACCCCCCTAACCCCCCATAATAAAGTTTTAACCCCTTGATCACCCCCTGTCACCAGTGTCACTAAGCGATCATTTTTCTGATCGCTGTATTAGTGTCGCTGGTGACGCTAGTTAGGGACATAAATATTTAGGTTCGCCGTCAGCGTTTTATAGCGTCAGGGACCCCCATATACTACCTAATAAATGTTTTAACCCCTTGATTGCCCCCTAGTTAACCCTTTCACCACTGATCACCGTATAACCGTTACGGTTGACGCTGGTTAGTTTGTTTACTTTCTATAGTGTCAGGGCACCCGCCGTTTATTACCGAATAAAGGTTTAGCCCCCTAATCGCCCGGCGGTGATATGCGTCGCCCCAGGCAGCGTCAGATTAGCGCCAGTACCGCTAACACCCACGCACGCAGCATGCGCCTCCCTTAGTGGTATAGTATCTGATCGGATCAATATCTGATCCGATCAGATCTATACTAGCGTCCCCAGCAGTTTAGGGTTCCCAAAAACGCAGTGTTAGCGGGATCAGCCCAGATACCTGCTAGCACCTGCGTTTTGCGCCTCCGCCCGGCCCAGCCCACCCAAGTGCAGTATCGATCGATCACTGTCACTTACAAAACACTAAACGCATAACTGCAGCGTTCGCAGAGTCAGGCCTGATCCCTGCGATCGCTAACAGTTTTTTTGGTAGCATTTTGGTGAACTGGCAAGCACCAGCCCCAGGCAGCGTCAGGTTAGCGCCAGTACCGCTAACACCCACGCACGCACCGTACACCTCCCTTAGTGGTATAGTATCTGAACGGATCAATATCTGATCCGATCAGATCTATACTAGCGTCCCCAGCAGTTTAGGGTTCCCAAAAACGCAGTGTTAGCGGGATCAGCCCAGATACCTGCTAGCACCTGCGTTTTGCCCCTCCGCCCGGCCCAGCCCAGACCACCCAAGTGCAGTATCGATCGATCACTGTCACTTACAGAACACTAAACGCATAACTGCAGCGTTCACAGAGTCAGGCCTGATCCCTGCGATCGCTAACAGTTTTTTTGGTAGCGTTTTGGTGAACTGGCAAGCACCAGCTCCAGGCAGCGTCAGGTTAGCGCCAGTTCCGCTAACACCCACGCACGCACCGTACACCTCCCTTAGTGGTATAGTATCTGATCGGATCAATATCTGATCCGATCAGATCTATACTAGCGTCACCAGCAGTTTAGGGTTCCCAAAAACGCAGTGTTAGCGGGATCAGCCCAGATACCTGCTAGCACCTGCGTTTTGCCCCTCCGCCCGGCCCGGCCCAGCCCACCCAAGTGCAGTATCGATCGATCACTGACACTTACAAAACTCTAAACGCATAACTGCAGCGTTCGCAGAGTCAGGCCTGATCCCTGCGATCGCTAACAGTTTTTTTGGTAGCGTTTTGGGGAACTGGCAAGCGCCAGCGGCGTAGTACACCCCGGTCGTAGCCAAACCAGCACTGCAGTAACACTTGGTGACGTGGCGAGTCCCATAAGTGCAGTTCAAGCTGGTGAGGTGGCAAGCACAAGTAGTGTCCCGCTGACACCAAAAAGACAAACACAGGCCCGTCGTGCCCATAATGCCCTTCCTGCTGCATTCGCCAATCCTAATTGGGAACCCACCGCTTCTGCAGCGCCCGTACTTCCCCCATTCACATCCCCAACCAAATGCAGTCGGCTGCATGAGAGGCATTTTTATGTCCTCCCGAGTACCCCTACCCAGCGAACCCCCCAAAAAAGATGTTGTGTCTGCAGCTAGCGCGGATATAGGCGTGACACCCGCTATTATTGTCCCTCCTGTCCTGACAATCATGGTCTTCGCATTGGTGAATGTTTTGAACGCTACCATTCACTAGTTGAGTATTAGCGTAGGGTACAGCATTGCACAGACTAGGACACACTTTCACAGGATCTCCCAAGATGCCATCGCATTTTGAGAGACCCGAACCTGGAACCGGTTACAGTTATAAAAGTTAGTTACAAAAAAAGTGTAAAAAAAAAAAAATATATAAAATAAAAAAAAATAGTTGTCGTTTTATTGTTCTCTCTCTCTCTATTCTCTCTCTCTATTGTTCTGCTCTTTTTTTACTGTATTCTATTCTGCAATGTTTTATTGTTATTGTTATTGTTATTATGTTTTATCATGCTTGTTTTTCAGGTATGTAATTATTTATACTTTACTGTTTACTGTGCTTTATTGTTAACCATTGTTAACCATTTTTTTGTCTTCAGGTACGCCATTCACGACTTTGAGTGGTTATACCAGAATGATGCCTGCAGGTTTAGGTATCATCTTGGTATCATTCTTTTCAGCCAGCGGTCCGCTTTCATGTAAAAGCAATCCTAGCGGCTAATTAGCCTCTAGACTTACAAGCCGTGGGAGGGAATGCCCCCCCCCCCACCGTCTTTCGTGTTTTTCTCTGGCTCTCCTGTCTCAACAGGGAACCTGAGAATGCAGCCGGTGATTCAGCCAGCTGACCATAGAGCTGATCAGAGACCAGAGTGGCTCCAAACATCTCTATGGCCTAAGAAACCGGAAGCTACGAGCATTTCATGACTTAGATTTCGCCGGATGTAAATAGCGCCATTGGGAAATTGGGGAAGCATTTTATCACACCGATCTTGGTGTGGTCAGATGCTTTGAGGGCAGAGGAGAGATCTAGGGTCTAATAGACCCCAATTTTTTCAAAAAAGAGTACCTGTCACTACCTATTGCTATCATAGGGGATATTTACATTCCCCGAGATAACAATAAAAATGATTAAAAAAAAAAAAAATATGAAAGGAACAGTTTAAAAGTAAGATTAAAAAAGCAAAAAAATAATAAAGAAAAAAAAAAGCACCCCTGTCGCCCCCTGCTCTCGCGCTAAGGCGAACGCAAGCGGCGGTCTGTCGTCAAACGTAAACAGCAATTACACCATGCATGTGAGGTATCACCGCGAAGGCCAGATCGAGTGCAGTCATTTTTCCAGTAGACCTCCTCTGTAAATCTAAAGTGGTAACCTGTAAAGGCTTTTAAAGGCTTTTAAACATGTATTTATTTTGTTGCCACTGCACGTTTGTGCGCAATTTTAAAGCATGTCATGTTTGGTATCCATGTACTCCGCCTAAGATCATCTTTTTTATTTCATCAAACATTTGGGCAATATAGTGTGTTTTAGTGCATTAAAATTTAAAAAAGTGTGTTTTTTCCCCAAAAAATGCGTTTGAAAAATCGCTGCGCAATTACTGTGTGAAAAAAAAAATGAAACACCCACCATTTTAATCTGTAGGGCATTTGCTTTAAAAAAATATATAATGTTTGGGGGTTCAAAGTAATTTTTTTGCAAAAAAAAATAACTTTTTCATGTAAACAATAAGTGTCAGAAAGGGCTTTGTCTTCAAGTGGTTAGAAGAGTGGGTGATGTGTGACATAAGCTTCTAAATGTTGTGCATAAAATGCCAGGACAGTTCAAAACCCCCCCAAATGACCCCATTTTGGAAAGTAGACACCCCAAGCTATTTGCTGAGAGGCATGTCGAGTCCATGGAATATTTTATATTGCGACACAAGTTGCGGGAAAGAGACAAATTTTTTTTTTTTTTTTTTTGCACAAAGTTGTCACTAAATGATATATTGCTCAAACATGCCATGGAAATATGTGAAATGACACCCCAAAATACATTCTGCTGCTTCTCCTGAGTACGGGGATACCACATGTGTGAGACTTTGGGAGCCTAACCGCGTACGGGACCCCGAAAACCAAGCACCGCCTTCAGGCTTTCTAAGGGCGTGAATTTTTGATTTCACTCTTCACTGCCTATCACAGTTTCGGAGGCCATGGAATGCCCAGGTGGCACAAAACCCCCCCAAATGACCCCATTTTGGAAAGTAGGCACCCCAAGCTATTTGCTGAGAGGTATAGTGAGTATTTTGCAGACCTCACTTTTTGTCACAAAGTTTTGAAAATTGAAAAAAGAAAAAAAAAAATGTTTTTTCTTGTCTTTCTTCATTTTCAAAAACAAATGAGAGCTGCAAAATACTCACCATGCCTCTCAGCAAATAGCTTGGGGTGTCTACTTTCCAAAATGGGGTCATTTGGGGGGGAGTTTGTGCCACCTGGGCATTCCATGGCCTCCGAACCTGTGATAGGCAGTAAAGAGTGAAATCAAAAATTTTCACCCTTAGAAATCCTGAAGGCAGTGATTGGTTTTCGGGGTCCCGTACGCGGCTAGGCTCCCAAAAAGTCCCACACATGTGGTATCCCCATACTCAGGAGAAGCAGCTAAATGTATTTTGGGGTGCAATTCCACATATGCCCATGGCCTGTGTGAGCAATATATCATTTAGTGACAACTTTATGAAAAAAAAAAAAAAAAAAAAAAGTGTCACTTTCCCGCAACTTGTGTCAAAATATAAAATATTCCATGGACTCAATATGCCTCTCAGCAAATAGCTTGGGGTGTCTACTTTCCAAAATGGGGTCATTTTGGGGGGTTTTGTGCCACCTGGGCATTCCATGGCCTCCGAAACTGTGATAGGCAGTGAAGAGTGAAATCAAAAATTTACACTCTTAGAAATCCTGAAGGCGGTGATTGGTTTTCGGGGCCCCGTACGCGGCTAGGCTCCCAAAAAGTCCCACACATGTGGTATCCCCATACTCAGGAGAAGCAGCTGAATGTATTTTGGGGTGCAATTCCACATAGGCCCATGGCCTGTGTGAGCAATATATCATTTAGTGACAACTTTTTGTAAATATTTTATTATTTTTTTTTTTTTGTCATTTTTCAATCACTTGGGACAAAAAAAATAAATATTCAATGGGTTCAACATGCCTCTCAGCAATTTCCTTGGGGTGTCTACTTTCCAAAATGGGGTCATTTGGGGGGGGTTTGTACTGCCCTGCCATTTTAGCACCTCAAGAAATGACATAGGCAGTCATAAACTAAAAGCTGTGTAAATTACAGAAAATGTACCCTAGTTTGTAGACGCTATAACTTTTGCGCAAACCAATAAATATACGCTTATTGACATTTTTTTTACCAAAGACATGTGGCCGAATACATTTTGGCCTAAATGTATGACTAAAATTTAGTTTATTGGATTTTTTTTATAACAAAAAGTAGAAAATATCATTTTTTTTCAAAATTTTCGGTCTTTTTCCGTTTATAGCGCAAAAAATAAAAACCGCAGAGGTGATCAAATACCATAAAAAGAAAGCTCTATTTGTGGGAAGAAAAGGACGCAAATTTCGTTTGGGTACAGCATTGCATGACCGCGCAATTAGCAGTTAAAGCGATGCAGTGCCAAATTGGAAAAAGACCTCTGGTCCTTAGGCAGCATAATGGTCCGGGGCTCAAGTGGTTAATGTGACCTATAAACTGTACAACTTAATTGAACAACAAACTGAAATCTTTTAGGTGGAGGGAAGTAAAAATAAAAAAAAAAAAATAATATGGTTGCGTAAGTGTGCACATCCTTAAACTAATACTTTGTTAAAGCACCTATTTTATTACAGCACTCAGTCTTTTTGGGTATATGTCTATCAGCATGGCACATCTTGACTTGGCAATATTTGCTCACTCTTCTTTGCAAAAACACTCCAAATCTGTCAGATTGCGAGGGCGTCACCTGTGCACAGCCCTCTTCAAATCACCCCACAGATTTTCAATAAGATTCAGGTCTGGGCTCTGGCTGGGCCATTCCAAAACTTTCATCTTCTTCTGGTAAAGCTATTCCTTTGTTGATTTGAATGTTTGCTTTGGGTCATTGTCATGCTGAAAGATGAAGTTCCTCTTCATGTTCAGCTTTCTAGCAAAAGCCTGAAGGTTTTGTGCCAATATTGACTGGTATTTGGAATTCCCTCTACCTTAAAGCGGAGTTCCACCCAAAAGTGGAACTTCCGCTTATATGGTTCCTCCTCCCCTCCGGTGTCACATTTGGCACACTTCAGGTGGGAGGGGGGAATGGGGACCCTTTTATGAAAGGTTACCTTCCCCACTTCCGGCAGACGGGCCGCGGCCTGATCTCCTGGAAGTTCGGCCCTCCTCCTTTCCCCACCCCAGGCCAATTACAAAGCACAACGCGCTTTGTGAATGCGCAGTAGGGAACCAGCAGTGAAGCTGAAAGGCTTTACTGCCTGGTTCCCTTACCAGGAATGGCGATGGCATCACCCGGGAGTCGATCCAAAGATCGGCTGGGGTGCCGACATTGCAGGCTCCCTGGACAGGTAAGTGCCCTAATATTAAAAGTCAGCAGCTACAGTATTCGTAGCTGCTGACTTTTACATTTTTTTGGCTGGGCCTCCTCTTTAACTATGGCTCCTGTTCCAGCTGAAGAAAAACAGCCACAAAGCATGATGCTGCCACCACCATGCTTCACTGTGGGTATAGTGTTCTTAAGATAATGTACAGTGTTGTTTTTGCGCCAAACATATCTTTTGGACTTATGACCAAAAAGTTCAACTTTGGTTTCATCAGACCAGAACACATTTTCCCACATGCTTTTGGGAGACTTCAGATGTGTTTTTGCAAAATTTAGCCGGGCTTGGATGTTTTTCTTGGTAAGAAAAGGCTTCCTTCCGTCTTGCCACTCTACCCCCATAGCCCAGACATATGAAGAATACAAGAGATTGTTGTCACATGTACCACACAGCCAGTACTTGCCAGATATTGCTGCAACTCCTTTAATGTTGTTGTAGGCCTCTTGGCAGCCTCCCTGACCAGTTTTCTTCTTGTCTTTTCATCAAGTTTGGAGGGACATCCAGTTCTGGTAATGTCACTGTTGTACCATATTTTCTCCACTTGATGTCTTCACTTTGTTCCATGGTATATCTAATGCCTTGGAAATTCTTTTTGTACTCTTCTCCTGACTGATACCTTTTAACAATGAGATCCCTCTGATGCTTTGGAAGCTCTCTGCGAACCATGGCTTTTGCTGTAGGATGCGACTAAGAAAATGTCCGGAAAGACCTACTAGATCAGCTAAACTTTATTTGGGGTAATCAGAGGCACTTTAACATGAGTTTGAATGTGATTTCTTAATTCTGAACACAGTTACATCCCCAGTTATAGGAGGGTGTGCACACTTATGCAACCACATTATTTTATTTTTTTATTTTTACTTGAAGATGTTATAGCTGCAAAGGGTGGGCCAACTCAATATTGAACCCTACGGACTAAGACTAGGATCCCATTAATGTTCATATGCGTGTAAAGGCAGGCTTCCCAATACTTTTGACAATATAGTGTATATATATATATATATATATATATATATATATATATATATATATATATATATATATATATATATATATATAAAATTTAAAGTGGTATATAAGTATCTGTAATAAAAAATAAAATAACATATCGACCAAGTAAACAAGAGCTGAGTAAAGACCACACTCAAAATATGAAAGATTACTCTGTCTTTAATCTTGAAAAATATATAGGATACTCATGGAATCCCCCTCTCTCCCTCAGCCCTAATTAAAAAGACAAAAGGGGGTTTCCATGAATATCCTATATATTATTATAATTGACACTTTTTCAAGAATAAAAAGAGAGAGTAATCCTTAATCTTTTGAGTGTGTTCTTCTGTTGATATATCATCTTATTAGGGAGATCCACACCCCACCATTATATAAGGAGTTTTTTTGTTTGGGAAGTGGTGATCATATCCTTTATATAGTTTTGTATTGTTTACTTTAATATAGAAAGGTGTTACTGTACAGTTCTTTCTTGTTATATCTCACTGAGATGTATCTGATTGACAAGTCCCATAAACAAACAAAGAAAAAAAAATTTGTGAGATCCTCTCTGAAACTCCATACCAGATCCAGATCCCATCATGCAGGCCAAGAATGGAGGGAAGAGGGGTAGCGGGGGAAACAAGCACTTCTTAACATGAAGGAGGGTACCATGTTGATGAAAACAGGGGCCTCTTCCCCACAACACTGGACCAGTGGTTGTGGGGGTCTGTGGGTGGGGGGGGGGGCTTATCGGATCTGGAAACCCCCTTTCAAACAAAGGCACCCCTCCCCACCATGTGAATGAGTAAAGGGTACCTGTGAACACTTGCACCGTTTTTGACAAGTCTTTTATTACAAAAAGAACCTTGTCCAAAGATGCCAAACCACGTAGGGTTGCCACCTCATCCCTTTAAACCCGAACACACATTAATTACACAGGTTCTGTGGCTGATTAAGGTGGTAATGAAGCTCACTTTATCTGTATTAAATTAGCCCCAGAACCTGTGTAATTCATAAGTGTTCGTGTTTAAAGGGATGAGGTGACAACACTAAATCCACGTCAATCCACATCAGTCATGGTGAACGATGCCCAGCGCATGAAGTACGACATCAGCACCCCTACTACACAGCTCACCAATAAAGAAAGTCCAATGTTTGGCACTCTGTTATTCGGTTTTACTGAGATATATAAGAAGCCAGAGAATGATCCAAGAAAATGTATTTTAGATTCAGTGTACCTGGCCGATATCGATAACATAATCCAGGAGACGGTTTGCGTAAATCACGTAGGTGGTTTATGTAAAGTATCACAGAGGTTATTTTTATTGAGATCTGACCCTGTAGAACAGGACATGTCATGTGTGGCTGCTGTTTGCCCACGTGTCTTCTGTATGTATACACCTTGTGACCAGTTTCCTCCCACTATCTATTTTTTCCTTTTACACACCTTGGCCGTTTACTAACAATCTGGTTTGTTGTCCCTGAACATGTGATAATAAGGGACACATGTTTTATTCAGATGTTCTTTCACATACATAGTGACAGGGAACGACTTCCTGTAGGTACAATGAGTCCTTAAAGTGGAACTATGGGCAAAACCAAAAATCACTTATATGGTAAAGTCTGCTAAAAGCATTCAAACTGGAACTAACGCTATAAAAATGTAGGTTTTAACCACTTGCGGACCGCCCCATGAACATATGCGGTGACGGGCCAGCCGCTCTGCTCCGGATCACATATTCAGCATATGCCGGAACGGGGTGCGTGCCCGCCGCCTCATCTGGGCTGTGATTCGGAACAGCACAAGTTGGTCAATGATTTATGGCCAGGACCTGCTGATTGGCATAGCAAATCACAGCACAGAGCCCTGTGTTTTCTAACAACACAGGGTCTGTACACGGAGCAGTGATGTGGCGTTTTTTTGTTCTCCTTATAAATTGGCACCAAATGACAGCTTTGGCAGGAGAGTCCCCTCATATATACCAGAGCCTCATTCTAGACGATGATCTGATATAGGTAATAACCACTTCCCCTCCGGGGTAATTCTTACACTTCGCTCCTACATGTAAAAATCATATTTTTTTTCTGGAAAATTACCGTACTCAGAACCCCCAATGATTATATATATTTTTTTAGCAGAGACCCTATGGAATAAAATGGCGGTCATTGCAACTTTTTATGTCACACGGTATTTGCACAGCGATTGTTCAAACACGTTTTTTTTTGGGAAAAAAACTGTTTATGAATTAAAAAAAAAAACAGTAAAGTTAGTCCAATTTTTTTTGTATAATGTGAAAGATAATATTACGCCGAGTAAATAGATACCTAACATGTCACGCTCTAAAATTGCGCACACTCGTGGAATGGCGCCAAACTTCGGTAGTTAAAAATCTCCATAGGCGATGCTTTAAATTTTTTTACAGGTTACCTGTTTAGAGTTACAGAGGAGGTCTTGGGCTAGAATTATTGCTCTTGCTCTAACGCACATGGCGATACCTCACATGTGGGATTTGAACGCCGTTTACATATGTGGGCGCAACTTACGCATGCGTTCACTTTTGTGCGCAAGCACACGGGGACGGGGGCGCTTTAAATTTTTTTTTTTTTTATTCTTTATTTTACTTTTTTTTTTTTAGTTTTACACTTTCTCTTTAAAAAATTATTTGATCACTTTTATTCCTATTACAAGGAATGTACACATCCCTTGTAATAGGAATAGTGTGTGACAGGTCCTCTTTATGGAGAGATGTGGGGTCTATAAGATCCCACATCTCTCCTCCAGGCTGGAAAGGCTGAGGAAAAAAAAAAACTCTCTCGGCCTTTCCAGCCGTGTCCCCGGCATTGTTTACTTCCGCCAGGCTGGGTCTGACGTCATAACATCACACCCGGGCCTTCGGGGGTCATAGAGCTGACTGGGGACCATCTGGTCCCCAGTCATCTCTATGCTCAACTCCTGGTGGCAACTAGGGATGAGCCGAACACCCCCCTGTTCGGTTCGCACCAGAACATGCGAACAGGAAAAAAATTCGTTCGAACACGCGAACACCGTTAAAGTCTATGGGACACGAACATGAATAATCAAAAGTGCTAATTTTAAAGGCTAATATGCAAGTTATTGTCAATAAAAGTGTTTGGGGACCTGGGTCCTGCCCCAGGAGACATGAATCAATGCAAAAAAAAGTTTTAAAAACGGCCGTTTTTTCAGGAGCAGTGATTTTAATAATGCTTAAAGTCAAACAATAAAAGTGTAATATCCCTTTAAATTTCATACCTGGGGGGTGTCTATAGTATGCCTGTAAAGGGGCGCATGTTTCCCGTGTTTAGAACAGTCTGACAGCAAAATGACATTTTGAAGGAAAAAACACATTTAAAACTACCCGCGGCTATTGCATTGCCGACAATACACATAGAAGTTCATTGATAAAAACGGCATGGGAATTCCCCACAGGGCAACCCCGAACCAAAATTAAAAAAAAAAAATGATGTGGGAGTCCCCCTAAATTCCATACAAGGCCCTTCAGGTCTGGTATGGATATTAAGGGGAACCCCAGCCAAAATTTTAAAAAAAAATTGACGTGGGGTTCCCCCTAAATTCCATACCAGACCCTTCAGGTCTGGTATGGATTTTAAGGGGAACCCCGCGCCAAAAAAAAAAAAAAAAAAACGGCGTGGGGTTCCCCCAAAAATCCATACCAGACCCTTATCCGAGCACGCAACCTGGCAGGCCGCAGGAAAAGAGGGGGGACGAGAGTGCGCCCCCCCCCCTCCTGAACCGTACCAGGCCACATGCCCTCAACATTGGGAGGGTGCTTTGGGGTAGCCCCCCAAAACACCTTGTCCCCATGTTGATGAGGACAAGGGCCTCATCCTCACAACCGTGGCCGGTGGTTGTGGGGGTCTGCGGGCGGGGGGCTTATCGGAATCTGGAAGCCCCCTTTAACAAGGGGACCCCCAGATCCCGGCCCCCCCCTGTGTGAAATGGTAAGGGGGTACTTACCCCTACCATTTCACTAAAAAACTGTCAAAAATGTTAAAAATGACAAGAGACAGTTTTTGACAATTCCTTTATTTAAATGCTTCTTCTTTCTTCCTTCATCTTCTTCTTCTTCTGGTTCTTCTGGCTCTTCTGGTTCTTCCTCCGGCGTTCTCGTCCAGCATCTTCTCCGCGGCGTCTTCTATCTTCTTCTCCTCGGGCCGCTCCGCACCCATGGCATGAGGGGGGAGGCTCCCGCTCTTCTCTTCATCTTCTTCTCTTCTTCATCTTCTTCTTCATCTTCTTCTTCCTTCTTCTCTTCTTCATGTCTTCTCCGGGCCGCTCCGCAGCCATGCTGTGGCATGGAGGGAGGCTCCCGCTGTGTGACGGCGTCTCTTCGTCTGACGGTTCTTAAATAACGGGGGCGGGGCCACCCGGTGACCCCGCCCCCCTCTGACGCACGGTGACTTGACGGGACTTCCCTGTGACGTCACGGGGAATGCCACAGGGAAGTCCCGTCATGTCACCGTGCGTCAGAGGGGGCGGGGTCACCGGGTGGCCCCGCCCCCCATTATTTAAGAACCGTCAGACGAAGAGACGCCGTCACACAGCGGGAGCCTCCCTCCATGCCACAGCATGGCTGCGGAGCGGCCCGGAGAAGACATGAAGAAGAGAAGAAGGAAGAAGAAGATGAAGAAGAAGATGAAGAAGAAGATGAAGAAGAGAAGAAGATGAAGAGAAGAGCGGGAGCCTCCCCCCTCATGCCATGGGTGCGGAGCGGCCCGAGGAGAAGAAGATAGAAGACGCCGCGGAGAAGATGCTGGACGAGAACGCCGGAGGAAGAACCAGAAGAGCCAGAAGAACCAGAAGAAGAAGAAGATGAAGGAAGAAAGAAGAAGCATTTAAATAAAGGAATTGTCAAAAACTGTCTCTTGTCATTTTTAACATTTTTGACAGTTTTTTAGTGAAATGGTAGGGGTAAGTACCCCCTTACCATTTCACACAGGGGGGGGGGGGCGGGATCTGGGGGTCCCCTTGTTAAAGGGGGCTTCCAGATTCCGATAAGCCCCCCGCCCGCAGACCCCCACAACCACCGGCCACGGTTGTGAGGATGAGGCCCTTGTCCTCATCAACATGGGGACAAGGTGTTTTGGGGGGCTACCCCAAAGCACCCTCCCAATGTTGAGGGCATGTGGCCTGGTACGGTTCAGGAGGGGGGGGGGGCCGCACTCTCGTCCCCCCCTCTTTTCCTGCGGCTTGCCAGGTTGCGTGCTCGGATAAGGGTCTGGTATGGATTTTTAGGGGGACCCCACGCCGTTTTTTTTTTTTTTTTGGCGCGGGGTTCCCCTTAAAATCCATACCAGACCTGAAGGGTCTGGTATGGAATTTAGGGGGAACCCCACGTCAATTTTTTTTTTAAATTTTGGCTGGGGTTCCTCTTAATATCCATACCAGACCTGAAGGGCCTTGTATGGAATTTAGGGGGACCCCCACATCATTTTTTTTTTTTATTTTGGTTCGGGGTTCCCCTGTGGGGAATTCCCATGCCGTTTTTATCAATGAACTTCTATGTGTATTGTCGGCAATGCAATAGCCGCGGGTAGTTTTAAATGAGTTTTTTCCTTCCAAATGTCATTTTGCTGTCAGACTGTTCTAAACACAGGAAACATGCGCCCCTTTACAGGCATACTATAGACACCCCCCAGGTACGAAATTTAAAGGGATATTACACTTTTATTGTTTGACTTTAAGCATTAATAAAATCACTGCTCCTGAAAAAACGTCCGTTTTTAAAACTTTTTTTTGCATTGATCCATGTCCCCTGGAGCAGGACCCAGGTCCCCAAACACTTTTTATGACAATAACTTGCATATAAGCCTTTAAAATTAGCACTTTTGATTTCTCCCATAGACTTTTAAAGGGTGTTCCGCGGCATTCGAATTTGCCGCGAACACCCCAAATTGTTCGCTGTTCGGCGAACTTGCGAACAGCCAATGTTCGAGTAGAACATGAGTTCGACTCGAACTCGAAGCTCATCCCTAGTGGCAACCAATCGCAGGAGAAAGCCGGGGGAAGCACCGGACGCCCCCCTTCCCGCCGCCTGTAGGAAAGATCAAGCAGCTGAACTGCTGCTATGATTGTTCTTACGGTGCACAGAATCTCCGGCTGAAAAATATGATATCTGAATGATACCTGTAGCTGCAGGCATCATTCAGATATCCCCACTCAAAGTCCATGACGTCATATGATGTACCTTGGGTGGGATGTGGATAATAGGGGACCCCCTACACAAAAAAGGTATGGGATTCCCCCCAAAAATACATACCATGTCCTTATTTTTGATGAGGACTTGTTATGGAAGACCCCCTGCAAGAAAAAAAAAAACTGTGTGGGGACCCCCGAAGTATCAAACCAGACCACTCAGGTCTGATATGAATTTTAAAGGGGAACGTCAAGCATAAAACAAGAAGAAAAAACATGGGGTCCCCCAAAAAAGCCATATCAGACCTTTATCTGACCAGCCTAGCTGGCCAGGAAAGGAGAGGGGCTAGTGTGTGCCTTCCTTCTGAACAATACCAGGCTACATGCCCTCAACATGGGGGGGTACCCATATTAATGAGGGCAAGGGCCTGCTCCCCTCAACTCTGACCCAGTGGTTGTGGGATTCTGTAGGTTGGGCATTTATCAAAATCTGGAAGCCCCTTTACTAATAAAAAGCGTTTAGTAAAAGCAGCACATAATACACACATTACACATTGTTAGGCTCACATTTAACCCTTTGATTGCTCCTAGATGGTAACCCCTCCCTAGCCAGTGTCATTAGTACAGTGACAGTGTATAATATTATTAACAATCACTGTATTAGTGTCATTAGAAGAAATGGACGCACACCACTGTAGATCAAAATCCTCTTGATTTGGACATCCCAAAAATTACAGGCATCAGAATGCTGGGTAGACGCGTTTCGCACACTTCACGTGCGCTTAGTCATTATAGGTGAAGTGAAGTGTGTGAAACGCGTCTACCCAGCATTCTGATGCCTGTAATTTTTGGGATGTCCAAATCAAGAGGATTTTGATCTACAGTGGTGTAGATTTCTTCTAATTTCATTGTGTGTGGAGGCGAGCCGAGACGAACACCTACTGGATCATTAGGCTTCCTTATCTCACCTGGAGTGGCGGGTTTTCTTTTTTCCACTGTATTAGTGTCACTGGAGATGTCAGTTAGTCAGTTGCCACCCAGTGTCATTTAGTGTCAGATTGTCCACCACACTATTACAGTCCCACTATAAGCCGTTGATCACTGTCATTATATATTTAAGAAAAACAAAATTCCAGTATCTATGCCATCATTTGTAGACTAACTTTCACGCAAACCAATCAATATTTTTTTTTTTTTACCAAAAGACATGTAGTAGAATACATTTTAGCCTAAATTTATGAAGAAAGTTTTTTTTTTTCCTTGGATATATTTTATAGCAGAAAATAAAAAATATTTTTTATTTTCCATCTAGATAATACATAAAAAAGTCAGTGGTGATCAAATACCAAAAGAAATCTCTCTTTGTGTGAAAAAATGTGCATGCAGTGTTGCATGACCGTGCAATTACCAGCTAAAGTGCAGTGACGTATACTAAAAAATGGCCTGGTCATGAATGGGGTAAAATCTTCCAGAGCTTTACTGGTTAGACTGCATGAGCAGGGCCCTCCTATTCCTTCTGTATTCAACTGTATTGTCATTATACTGTCTGCTCTGTAAAGCGCTGCACAAACTGTTGGTGATATATAAATCCTGTATAATATTATTAATAATAATAAATATATATAAAGTAATAATACTAATAATAATAAAAAATTGTGAGCAAGTAGTTTTTTTTTTGCAGAAGATACATGCAATATCTCTACTGCAAAAAAAAATGCTCCTACCTGCCTGCTCACTGTCTTCTCTGGCGCTGTGAACTGAGCTATACATGAGCAGCACAGCTTATAGCATCAGGTCAATCCCTGTGTACCGGGATGACTGGTCCATCCCACCCCGGCCAATGAAGATGGCCTAAGGCCGGCACACAGAAGAAGATGCCGCTGCCAGTGAGGGATCAATGGAAAGCATTAACCCCCTTTAGTTCTACTTTACCACTGACAGGGGTGCTTACAATGTCCAGCTTTTATTCAATTATGTAAAACCTTTACCACAAAAGGAAAAAATAAATAAACTGTTGCTGTGACTGCTTAAAAAGTGTTAGCTGGAGTTCAGTTCCCTATATATTCGTCTTAGACAGGAAGTCCTGTAAAATTATTTACTGAGAAAATAAAGAAATTCCAATATACTCCCAAAGGAAGTAACTACAGGCACTTAGAACCAATCCAGTAAAAATGCTCGAGTGATGCCCATCAACAGCAAGCAATGCTTAAGTGTTTCGAGGGCAGTACCCTCTTCATCAGAGCTACATATAGGGTGCTGTCCTTGAACCTTGCTCCCTGCTCATGGGCATCACTCGAACGTCTTTACTGGATTGATTCTATGTGCCTGTAGTTACTTCCTTGGTTAATATATTGAAATTTCTTTATTTTCTATTATTATTTCTACAGTAAGGCACAATGTTGGAGCGCCCTCTTTTTTGTTCTTGTTCCAGCTAATCTGCATTAGGATCTCCCCAGTCTGAAGAGGGCAGGAAAGCCTACACATTACCAAAGTTCTTAATTGATGAACTTTTCTGTGTACATTTGTCCTGTCTGAATGGGCAAAAAAAAAGAAAATGTAATTATTTTTATTTTCTGTGCTGGTGGAATGTTTTTCATTAATAAAACAGGAAAAGTCCACATTTGGCCACTAAGTGGGAATAAGTTTCTTATAATACTTAGCGCCATCTAGTGGCCAAATGTGCTGTTTTACATTTTAACCACTTGTCTTCTGTGCACTTCCTCCCTTCCTGCCCAGGCCAATTTTCAGCTTTCAGCGCTGTTGCACTTTGAATGAGAATGGCGCCGTCATGAAACGCTGTACCCAAACAAAAATGTTTTTTTTTTTTTTTTAAGAAAAATAGAGCTTTCTTTTGGTGGTATTCATTCACCACAGGGTTTTTTTTATTTTTTTGCTAAAAAAATGAAAAAAAAAGCCTGAAAATGTTGTCTTTCTGGTATAAAATTTTGTAAATAAATGAATGGCACTGATGAGCACCACTGATGAGCACTGATAGTCAGGGGACTGATAGGTGGCACTGATGGGCACTGATTGGCGGCACTGATGAGCACTAATAGGCGGCACTGATGAGCACTAATAGGCGGCACTGTAGGTGGCACTGATGGGCACTGATTGGCGGCAGTGATGAGCACTGATAGGTGGCACTGATGTGCATTGATTGGTGGCACTGATGAGCACTGATAGTCAGGAGACTGATAGGTGCCACTGATGGGCACTGATTGGCGGCACTGATGAGCACTGATAGGCGGCACTGATAGGTGGCACTGTTGGGCACTGATTGGCGGCACTGATGAGCGCTGATAGGCGGCAGCTGATGGGCACTGATTGGTGGCACTGATGGGCACTGATAGGCGGCATTGATATGCAGCACTAATGGCGGCACTAATGGGCACTGATAAGTGGCACTGATGGGCACTGATTGGCGGCACTGATATGCAGCACTGATGAGCACTGATAGGTGGCACTGATGAGCACTGATAGGTGGCACTGATGAGCACCGATAGGCGGCACTGATGGGCAGTGATAGGTGGCACTGATGGGCACTGATTGGTGGCACTGATAGGTGGCACTGATATGCAGCACTGATGAGCATTGATAGGTGGCACTGATGGGCACTGATTGGTGGCACTGACGGGCAATGATGAGCAAGCACTAATGGACACTGACTGTCATCACTGCTGGGCACTGATTGGCATCACTGCTGGGTAGTTTTGGGGCTGCACTGATGATCAGTGCCCTAATTTTCTGTGCCGATCTCCCCTGTAAGAAAATGCTGCTGATTGGTGTGTGAGGAGGGGAATGCTGATAACCGTAATTTCCTTGTTTACATGTGATCAGCTGTGATTGGACACAGCTGATCACATGGGTAAAGAGCCTCGTCATCGGCTCTTTACTGAGATCAGTGATGCACCTTGTCCCAGGAACAGAGCGCACCACCGATCGCTACACTCCGCAAGCGCAGCGAGAGTGGGACGACGTTATATGACGTCTTCCCAGAACGAGAGAGCCTCCTTGCGTCCTTCATTTCACAATACGGCAGGCGGGAGGTGGTTAAATCAATGACAAACATTCAACCAGCATAGGAAATAGCCAAATAACATTTACTTTATGGTTCCATTTGCACACAGCGAATGTAAATGCGCTCTCACTAGGCAAATTGCTATGCAATCATCTTGTTGTAATGGTCATAGTAAGCTTTCATGTTGGGAAACTCACAGATTCCCCAAGAGATAGCTACCCTGTTTCCCCGAAAATACCACCTAGCGTGATTGTCGGTGATGGCTGCAATATAAGCCCTACCCCCCCAAATAAGCCCTAGTTAAAGTCCTTGTAGGTCTTATTTTCAGGGTAGGGCTTATTTTCGGGGAAACAGGGTAGGGCTTATTTGTGGGGTAGGGCTTATATTGCAGCCATCGCCGACAATCACGCTAGGTCTTATTTTCGGGGAAACAGGGTAGAGAAATCAATTGATTCTCCCATCAGCATCGCCCTAACAGTGTGAACAGTGACTGAACGAACCAGATAGGATGCAGCTACTCTGGTAATTTGTACTCAGCTCAATCGGTTCGTAAATTGACTTTTTTCGAGTCGGGAGGTATGGCCAGCTTTACACGAAAGGGTCTGCTTTTGCACAGCTGTCACAAATATTCATCGTATTGTTTTTAATATGTTTATTTTCTATGGTGGTCAGCTCCACCGAAAGGCCATAATGCCGTATTTTCCTTATTGAGGTATTTCAGGAAAATACAACATTATGGCCACTAGACGGAGATGACCACCATAGAGAATGAACATATTAACCAGCTGCCGACCACCGCACGCTGATATCCGTTGGCACAATGGCAGCGGTGGGCAAATGGACATACCTGTACGTCCCCTTTAAGAGCCGGGGATAGCAGGCGCACGTGCGCGCCGGCCGCGTACAGCATGGCCGTGCCCGCGATCGTGTCACGGAGCCTCAGAACGGGGAAGTGCCTATGTAAACAAGGCATTTCCCCGTTCTGGCTTGTGTCATGACAGAGATCACTCACTGCTCCCTGTCATCGAGAGCAGTGATCGCTGTCATGTGACTTGAAGCCCATCCCCCCACAGTTAGAATCACTTCCTAGGACACACTTAACCCCTTCATCGCCCCTAGTGTTTAACCCCTTCACTGCCAGTCACATTTACACAGTAATCAGTGCATTTTTATAGCACTGATCTCTGTATAAATGACAATGGTCCCAAAATAGTGTCAAAAGTGTCCGATGTGTCCGCCATAATGTCGCAGTCCCAATAAAAATCGCAGATCGCCGCCATTACTAGTAAAAAAAAAATTATAAAAATGCCATAAAACTATCCGCTATTTTGTAGGCGCTATAACTTTTTCGCAAGCCAATCAATATACGCTTATTGCGATTTTTATTACCAAAAATATGTAGAAGAATACATATTGGCCTAAACTGAGGAAAAAAAAATGTTTTTTTATATATTTTTTTCAGGATATTTATTATAGCAAAAAGTAAAAAATATTGCGTTTTTTTCAAAATTGACGCTCTTTTTTTGTTTATAGCACAAAAAATAAAAACCGCAGAGGTGATCAAATACCACCAAAAGAAAGCTCTTTTTGTGTGAAGAAAAAGGATGTCAATTTTGTTTGGGAGCCACGTTGCATGACCGCGCAATTGTCAGTTAAAACGACGCAGTGCCGAATCGCAAAAAAAACGCTCTGGTCTTTGGCCAGCCAAATGGTCCGGGGCTGAAGTGGTTAAAGTATAGCTATGGGTAAAACTTTTTTGTGTGTTTTGGATAGAGTGGAGAGGAACTAGAACAGGTTTTTAATGCTGTCTGTGCCCCCCATTAGGCATACTCACCCTCTCTTTTTGTCCTGTTTACCATTATCACTGAGAGTAAAAGTAAATCCAAATTATGGGTTGTCACCAGAACAGGAATAGAGGGGGGACTGGGGACACCAGTTCTGGTAACAAACAGGGATTTTCGCACTTTGGTAGGATTTCCTGACACTTCCTGTTTTGGCTATGGGACAGGAAGTGAAGGAAGATTTCCTCAATGGGACACACATGAAAAAAAAATTAAAAAATTGACAGACTATACCCTCCTTTACTCTATCCAAAACGAAAAAAAAAAAAAGTTTTGCATTTAGTTCTACTTTAATATTGAACAATTTTAACTTGATTGGTCACTAGTCAGGAATTGCAACTCCATGAATAGTCTTATGCCCGGTACACACGATGAGATTATCGGACGAATGATCGTCCGTTTTTGTTTTGTTTTTGCAAGATAATCTCAGATCGAATCTGATCAGTTTACTAAAGTCACGAAAATTCTTGTATGACAGAATAAGAATTCGGAAGTGTCACGTGTTGTAATGCATCTGTATTGCATTTTCGAACAACAGCTGTACTGATTAAACAAAAATCGTACAATCTGGCATCGTACGGAAAAAATGTTCATGCGTGTCCGATCAAATAATTTCGGATGAACTGTCCTGATTGGCTCTCGAAAGCTCTGTACTAACGATCAGATTATCATACGATCGCTCCGAAATTGGCATTTTTCGTTCGATTTTCTGATTGAGTATACCAGGCTTTAAAGTGATTGTAAGCAAATCACCTTGTAAAACAACCCATTCAGTTTAAAAAAATAAATGAAAGTCAAAACATTTAGATATAAAAAAAATATAAATACCCTTTTTCCCTTTTTTATAAGTGATCACATTCCCTCTGTTCTCAGCTGCATAAGAGCTGGGGGAGGAGAAGTAGCAGTACACTAATCTTCCCAGTGAATGGCTGTGCAGCGGGGTGTGTCAGGACAAGTTTAATCATTGGAGGAGAGCAGGTTGAGTTTCCAGCACAGCTAGAGAACTAACCACGCTGTGCTCCCCTGCTTAGTGTGGTGAGTTTTGAATAGGAAATCAGAGGGACTGGCAGGAACACCAGAGATTTCACATATAGGAAGCAATACAAAGAGAACAGGAGACTTTCTCATACAAGTACATGGTACACCAAGCACATATCAGGAATATGAAAGGTTATGGTGACAAACGCTTTAAGCTGGCCATACATGGCTCAAATTACAAACTCATTTTCATTTGAAAATCGTAACTACGAATTACATAGTTACATAGTAGGTGAGGTTGAAAAAAGACACAAGTCCATCAGGTCCAACCTACCCTGTTTCCCCGAAAATAAGACCTAGCGGATTGTCGGTGATGGCTGCAATATAAGCCCTACCCCCCAAATAAGCCCTACCCTGAAAACAAGACCTACAAGGACTTTAACTAGGGCTTATTTGGGGGGTAGGGCTTATATTGCAGCCATCACCGACAATCACGCTAGGTCTTATTTTTGGGGAAACAGGGTATGTGTGTGATTATGTCAGTATTACATTGTATATCCCTGTATGTTGCGGTCATTCAGGTGCTTAACTAATAGTTTCTTGAAACTATCGATGCCCTCCGCTGAGACCACCGCCTGTGGAAGGGAATTCCACATCCTTGCCGCTCTTACAGTAAAGAACCCTCTACGTAGTTTAAGGTTAAACCTCTTTTCTTCTAATTTTAATGAGTGGCCACGAGTCTTGTTAAACTCTCTTTCGTGAAAAAGTTTTATCCCTATTGTGGGGTCACCAGTACAGTATTTGTAAATTGAAAACATATCCCCTCTCAAGCATCTCTTCTCCAGAGAGAATAAGTTCAGTGCTCGTAACCTTTCCTCATAACTAAGATCCTCCAGACCCTTTATTAGCTTTGTTGCCCTTCTTTGTACTCGCTCCATTTCCAGTACATCCCTCCTGAGGACTGGTGCCCAAAACTGGACAGCATACTCCAGGTGCGGCCGGACCAGAGTCTTGTAGAGCGGGAGAATTATCGTTTTATCCCTGGAGTTGATCCCCTTTTGATTTTCGTTCAAATTTCACATTTCATTAGTGGGGTGCAGCAATGGACGATTTTCATACGGCCATTTGAGTGATCGGGCATGTTGGAAATTTTTGGAAAAACATACAAATTTCTAATCAATAATGGGAGAATCATACGAGAAATATAATGGAAAAAGAAATGTGCATGAGCTGTGACCTGGAAAGAAAAGAAGGTTCCCAGGCCACAAATTTTTTTTTCAGTAACAACATGAAATTGAAGACTTGGTTGGTGGAATTTCGAAATCAATGGTGGCACCAGCGGATCACAAAACACACAACATTTCTGATTTTCTAAAGAAAATTTGTTTGGAATTCGACCCATGTATGGCCTACGTTACTGCCAATATCTGCCAATTTTTCAGAACCTTCTGTTTGGTTACCAAAAGGTTTTAATAAACCACCGATTCCACCCACGTGTCTGACTCCCTGCAATGCGCTCACGTGACAGGTCCACTTTAAGAGTCCTGTTCAGCTTTCTCCTAATCCCAGAAAATCATATCTCAATGGACAGTTAGCTTTTTGTGCCAAAACATAGAGCAGGCACCATTAAAATGTCTTATCTACTTCTCAACATGATGGATGGTCTTCTTAAAGGGGATGCTCGCCTTCAGCATAGTGCCGCCATTGATTCATATACATACTGTATATATATAAGGAGAGCTTCCTTTCCATGTATCCTGGTAATGATAGAAGACAAATGAGCTCTTACAATTTCCCCGGCCTTTGATGTCTCGCTTAATCCTGTATAAAACTCTACAGCTCCGTGCCTGTGTTGTTATTGATGTGTAGCCAGGGAGGCCGGGATTAGACGGGGAGGCGGAGGTGACTCCTATCTGGGCCGCGCCATTAAAACTCACTAATCCCTCCAGATGCCCCTCCGAGACCGCGAGACGTAAATCGCTTTATAACAGTTCATGATACGCCAATAAAATTTGTGATGATGCCGTTTTCTGAAACAGATTCCTCGTTTTAAGACAACGAAGGACTTTGTGTTTGGAAGGATTTGAGGTTGAAGATGGAATTAAAGGCACAGCGCCATTCGCCAAAAAAGCGCAACGGCATTTATAATTACTGCTATCCTGAGCGAATTTACAGCTTGTTCCCATTTTTGAGAACTTAGGACTCTTTCCTATGGGCGGCTGGACAATGGTAAAAGCGACAAAGCTGGCCGCCCACGTAAAAGCTTCATAACAGCCGCACACGCAGTGGCCGCGATGCTTGGTGCTGCTGCGGCTGCTGCAAATTTAACCACTTGAAGACCAGGCATTTTCTAGCACTTTTTGTTTACATTTCATAAATCATTTTTTTCTTGCTAGAAAATTACTTACCCCCAACCTTTTTATATAGATATATCTATCTATATATATATATATATATATAGATATAGATATAGATATCTATAGATACCTGTATCTATGTATATATATATATATATATATATATATCTATATATATATAGACATATATCTATATATATGTCTATATATATATATATATATATCTATATATATATATATATAGATATATCTATATATATATATATATAGATATATCTATATAGATATCTATATATATATATATTAATATATATCTATATATATATATATATATATATATATATATATATAGAGAGAGAGAGAGAGAGAGAGAGAGAGAGAGAGAGAGAGAGAGATCCATATATCTATAAATAAAGATATATAGATATATCTATATGTTTATAGATATATCTAGATAGATAGATATGTATGTATATATATATATATATATATATATATATATATATATATATATATATATATATATATATATATATATATAATATTTTTTTTTAAAGCAGAGGCCCTAGAGAATAAATTGGTGGGCTTTGTAATTTTTTATGTCGCACAGTAATTGCTCAGCGTTTTTTCCAACGTAATTTTTTGGAAAAAAATACACTTTTTAAAATTTTAATGCAAAAAAAAAACACATAATACATAACCCATGTTTTTTTTGTAAAATATAAAATACAAAATTGAACAGTATTAAGTGTGGTAAACACACTAAACAAAAATCACTTCCAGAACCGTGCTGCAGCTAATGTGCTAAATAATCAAGTGCAAACAATCTTTAAGCACTGATGAAGTCACGTGTTCAGTGACGCAATGCGTCAGGGAGGTGCCAGGTGTCGTCACTTTCGGTCGCGGCCAAGACCGGAAGTACCTTACATAGCTGTATCTAGGCATTTTAACTGTAAGTTACTACTTTTTGTTTTAATAAATCTGATTGAAATACTGCACTATGGACCCCCCCCCTCCCTTTATTACATGACCCCACCACACCGGATGAGCCTGAAGTCCACCCCGATATCGGTATTGCTGTGGATATCTGTCAGAGTCAATCGATTGCTGAGGATCCTGGTTTTATACATACCAAGGCCTGACTTGACCTGTAGGGGTCTTCATATGAGGTGAGAGGCTGGGGGAAACGAGTGGCCCACCACGGATGGTGATAGTAATTGGATGAAGTGGATATCGTTTGATCATATTTCACATGCACTTTTTACTTTTTCTATAAACTGTTATATGGAGATTTGTTCCCTCTTCATTGGACTCTGATTGCACTTTCATCACTTTTGGACAATTTTTTGCACTTTATTGCTCTGTCTTTATGATAATATTGGACCTTATTGGATTTTGATTGCACTATCCGCACTTTTTAAGTACATTTGCACTTTATTTCTTTGTCTGCACTTTATTACCATGAATGTTTATTATCATTTATTACGCACTTACACTTGATTTGCACTTGATTATTTAGCACATTAGCTGCAGCTCGGTTCTGGAAGTGATTTTTGTTTAGTGTGTTTACCACTCTTAATACTGTTCACTTTTTGTATTTAGTATTTATAGTTAGCGCTACAAACTCTCTTATTCATTCATTTTTCTGCGTGGGAACACTTTTATATGTTGGCAGCTTCTAATATCCTTAGTTTGTATTTTTGAGTGAGTTTGGTTTTGCGCATCAGTTCTTCTCTCTTTTATATGTCGAGTAAATAGATACCAAACATGTCACGCTTTAAAATTGCGCACACCTGCGCAACAGTGACAAACCACGTAAACTTACTATCCATAGGCGACGCTTTAAAAGCCTTTACAGGTTATAACTTTAGAGCTACAGAGGAGGTCTGTAGCTAGAATTTACTGCCCATGATCTGACATTTGCGCCGATACCTCACATGTATGGGACGATCGCGGTTTGCGCACGTGTGGGACCGACACATGCTTCGCCTTTGCGCGCTAGCACTGGGGACGGGACATGGGCACTTCAATTTTGACTCTGTACTCTTTATGGAGAGATCTGCAGTCATTAAGACCCCAAATCTATTCTTTGCACTCGAAAGCATTCAAAACATCAAGATCAGCGTTTTTGAATACTTTTGATTTTTAACAAAAAGGCGCCGTTGACATCAAGGGTAAACAGGAAGTGATGTCATGTCATTGCTTCCGGGTTACCATAGCGGAGACCCAGGCAAAAGTGCTAACCACTGTTAACGTTAATGCTATTTTATATTATGATAAAATAATAATGCTCTTGTCTACAATTACGCTATACAGTGGAACCTCAGATTGCGAGTAACGCGGTTAACGAGCGTTTTCGCAATACGAGCAATTATTTTTTTTAAATCCTGACTCGGTTTGCAAAACAAGCAGGATTCAAGCCTCTGCGGTATGCAGTACCGCATTTGGCCAGAGGTGCGGGGGCGCCAGTGACACTCAGAGCCATTCGGAGCCGTTCGGAAATTCTCGGAAACACTCGGAAATACTCCGTGTTTCCGAGCCTTTCTGAGTGCAGCCGAGTGGTCTCCCCGTATTTCCGAGTGTCTCAGGCGCCCCTCCCACCTCTGGCCACATGCGGTATTGCGTGCAATAGAAGTCAATGTGGAATGAATTCTCTTCGTTTTCATTGACTTCTATGGGGAAACTCGCTTTGATATGCAAGTGCTTTGGATTACAAGCATTCTCCTGGAACGGATTATAACCGTAATCCAATATACACTGCTAAGCAAATTCTTCTTACTACACAGGGATTAGTGCTCACTGGTGATACGGAGATCTGACTTCAGCCCTTCTATATTACAAAAACCTTTGGTTTTCTGTGCGTCGTTTGGGACTGAGCTCAGGTAACCTATAAAAAGTGGATTGGTTGGGATTTGAACCTACAATCCTAGTGCTGCTAGGCAGAAGTGCTAACCACCTAGCCACGTCAATTGATTAACATCATCTTTTATATTTTACCAAGAAATTGGGTATTATAATGTGTTTGTGTGCACAAAAATTCCTTAAAGCTTATATTTTCCCCAAAAATTGCAAAACCACTGCGCAAATATCGTGTGACATAAAAAATTGTAACATCCACCATTTTGTTCTCTAGGGCATCTGCTTGAAAAAAATATTTAAAGTTTAGGTACTCTAAGTACTTTTCTAGAAAAAAAATGCTGATTTTTACATGTCAGAATTGGCTCGGTAGGCAAGTGGTTAACCACTTCAGCCCCGGAAGAATTTACCCCCTTCCTGACCAGAGCACTTTTTGCGATTCGGCACTGCGTCGCTTTAACTGACAATTGCACGGTCGTGCGACGTGGCTCCCAAACAAAATTGAGGTCCTTTTTTTCCCACAAATAGAGCTTTCTTTTGGTGGTATTTGATCGCCTCTGCGGTTTTTATTTTTTGAGCTATAAACAAAAATAGAGCGACAATTTTGAAAAAAACGCAATATTTTTTACTTTTTGCTATAATAAAAATCCCCCAAAAATATATAAAAAAACTATTTTTTTCCTCAGTTTAGGCCGATGCGTATTCTTCTACATATTTTTGGTAAAAAAAATGCAATAAGCGATTATTGATCGGTTTGCGCAAAAGTTATAGCTTTTACAAAATAACGGATAGTTTTATGGCATTTTTATTAATAATTGTTTTTTTTTTTAAATGGCGGCGATCTGTGATTTTTATTGTGACTGCGACATTATGGCGGACACATCGGACATTTTTGACACATTTTTGGACCATTGTCATTTATACAGCAATCAGTGCTATAAAAATGCACCGATTCCTGTGTAAATGACACTGGCAGTAAAGGGGTTAACCACTAGGAGGCAGGGAGGTGTTAACTATGTCCTGGGGAGTGTTTCTAACTGTCAGGGGGATGGGCTGTGTGTGACGTCACTGATCTCTGCTCCGATGACAGGGAGCAGAGATCAGTGACACTGTCACTAGGCAGAATGGGGAGATGCTGTTTACATCAGTTCTTCCTCCCCGTGAGGCGATCGCGGGTATCCCCGCAGCAATCGAGTCCGCGGGACTGCGACCGGATTATGGAGCTTGCTGCGGCGCGTGCCCGCTGGCCGCCTCTTAAACGGCAAGGTACAGGTACGTGATTCTGCCTGTACGAGCCCTTCTGCCACAGTATATCTGCTTGAGGCAGTCGGCAAGCGGTTAAAGCTGGAAAGAAATCGGGGACTGTCCCCAAAAACTGGAGACTTCTGTCCCTGGAATCGAGGGAAACATCAGCATGTGACATCATCAATAACCATGGACATAGTTGGGAGCAGACACGCCCCTCCCCCTCCTGCTCCAGACCAATCACAGATTACCCTGCAGTGACTTAAGCTGAGGACGCCATTATTAAAACTGGAAAGAAAGACACATTCTTTTAACTGGGGACCAAATCATGGACATTTTTCCCCCAGAAACAGCCCCTAAAATCAGGGACTGTCTCTGGAAACCAGGGGCCTCTGTTCAGCCTAAACTGGCCCCCCCCTGGACATCCACCGGGCCCTAGACTCCTGCCTAAGTTGCCTTGTGGATAATCTGGTTGTAATACCTCTATACATTCCCATCAAGCAGCAGTCATTTTATATAAAACACAGCCCACATGTCAGCTCGGAGCATTACACAAGCTTCATCCAGTAGACAGAGTGATTAATGACCGAGCCCGCTCTGACAGTCTCTGGTGTACGCACTTCATTCCTCCGTTTCTCATACAAATCGGATTTTGTCAATTGAAATGTATTTACAGACTAATCTGCTCTTCGGAGTGTTTTGGCCTGCGCTGGGCTTTGTCACGCTCTCCGCAGCCGGCTGAAATCGTCCTCGCCGCAATCTTCGCACCCCAGGTGTCTAGGCGGGATGATTTATTGGGAAGAAGTGATCTTTAAAGTTCCCTGAGAAAGTTGAAGTCACAGATGACATCTTCTACAGCTCCAAGTCACCTGACCGCGGCCAGACCAGCAACTTAGGAAAAAGTGACTTTGCTAAATCTGTATAATGTGTGCCATTATTACCTCCTTCTGTAATATTGACAGTGAAATTGTGCCAGGAGCAGGGGGTTCCCTTCCTGCAAAATTCATCAGTAATCTAAACCAAGTAATTGGGAGCAGAGGAACTACTGCAACCAGCATATAACATTAACTATAAATATATAGATGCACATCAATATACAAACTTTATATAAGAAGAACTTATTAATAGTATATACATCCAAATAGGTATTATCAATAAAGAGCCCAATAGGAGTCCTGGTGGAACTGTGTAAATATTTATCCCAGTATATACTGTATAGTTATCAATAGAGATGACTCAAGATGAATGTTGCAGAAATTTCCAGTTACAAGGGCTCCTAAGAATGATATGGTGTCTCTCTTTGTGTTGGAGACCTGAAGACAAGGTCTGTGATCCTCCAACTGTTGTCCAACCAGCTTGGAATGGAGCTTCTAAATGGCAGAAGCTGTGGTGTGGCACTGGAACTCAGAGTCAGCCTATCTACTCTGTGCTTTAGTCGCTCCTTTGTAGTGTATAATAGTCTCTTCTGGTCCAGGATTTAGCAGAATGGACAGGATATGGGGCTGAGACTTCCTCTCTTTCCCCTTCCTCCTTTTGGGGTTTAAAAGCCAAATCCTGGGGCAGGAAGTGCCTACATAATATATTTACAGGCATTTACAAATTCAGACAGTAGAAGGCAATGGATATAAAAAAAAATGTTTCTCAATGAAAGTAGTTCACATCATGCAGTTACAACCATTTGAAAAAAGTAGAGCAGACTGATTTTGTTTTAAATGCAATGTACATGAACGTGTGTAAATGCAACACATGTGAATGTAGCTCTTTAAAAGCAAAAAAAAACCCCTGCAGGTTACAGGTGCTCTTGAGAATGAAATGGTGTCTGTTTTTGTGTTGGAGACCTGAAAACAAGATCCGTGGTCATGGGGAGGATCCTCCAACAGTTGTCCAACCAGCCTGGAATGGAGCTTCTTACCGACGGGAGCTGTGGTGTGGCACTGGAACTCAGAGTCAGCCTATCTACTCTGCAGTTTAATTACTCCCTTGTAGTGTATAATAGTCTCTTCTGTTCCAGGATATGGGGCTGAGACTTTTTCTCTTTCTACTTCCTCCTTTTTGGGGTTTCAAAGCCAAAAACCAGGGACAGGAAGTGCCTACATAATATATTTATAGGCATTTACAAATTCAGACAGTAGAGGGCAGCAGATCTCTACACAATGATAATAAAAAAAGAATGTTTCTCAATAAAAGTAGTTCACATCATGCAGTTACAACCATTTGAAAAAAGAGAAGCAGACTGCATTTAATTTGGTAATGCAATGCACATGATCATGTGTAAAAGCAACGCATGTGAATGTAGCTCATTTAAAGGTAAACAAACTGCAGGTTGCAGGTGCTCTTGAGAATGATATGGCGCCTGTCTTTGTGTTGAGACCTGAAGACAAGATCTGTGGTCGAGGGGGGATCCTCCAAATGTTGTCCAACCAGCCTAGAATGGAGCTTCTTACCGACAGGAACTGTGGTGTGGCTCTGGGACTCAATGTCAGCCTATCTACTCTGCTCTTTAGTCCTTCCTTCATAGTGTATAATAGTCTCTTCTGGCCCAGGATTTAGCAGCATGGACAGGATATGGGGCTGAGACTTTCTCCCGTTCCCCTTCCTTCTTTTGGGGTTTCAAAGCCAAAAGCCAGAGACAGGAAATGCCTCCACAATATATTTACAAATTCAGACAGTAGAGGGTAGCAGATCCCTACACATTGATAGTAAAAATATGAATCTTTCTCAGTGAGCATAGTTCACATCATGCAGTTACAAGCGTTTGAAAAAACTAGAGCAGACTGCATTGCAAATCGTGTGCAAACACAACGCATGTGAAAGTAGCTAATAAAAAAAACTACAAGTTTCTTTTTAATTAAAATGTTAAAAAAAAGCATAGGAATAAACACATCTCAGAGTATGCAAAAATGAAAGGAATTGCAAAATGCATGCAAAGGTGTGTGAATGTTCTGTGAATGTGATGGCTTTATCTGTGCGTTTTTCATTGCATTTTGGTGTGAATAAACCCTAAAACATTTTTATATATTGAACAGAAGGCAAAAAATAAATCAATCAATCAAACTATTCTGAACCTTTATAATTAGACCCCGTTATGGGAAAAGCTTGGAGTCGATTTACTAAAGCATTTGCAAATTGAATGTTAGTAAATACGGCGAGATTGTGTTCACTTGGAATACTCAATTTATATAAATGATAAAATAAATATTTTTTTCCAGCATATTATGGGTTGATTAAAGTGAATGAAGCTTCACCTTCTTATTTAGGTTTATTGAATCTTCATTTTGCTAAGTGAACAATCCTGAATCCAATAAGTCTCCCCTAGTTTTACTCAATACTTTTCAGAAGGACATGGTTCCATCTAGTGGTTTAGTTTGGTTTTATCTTTTGCAATCCATCATCATGAATATTGAGGGGATCTGCAGGCAAACACTTATACACTCTCAAGGGTCTATTGATAAAACATTCCTTGCATGATTGCCAGAAGCATTTGTGGGTACTGAACCATGTGTGGTTGCAATTTTTATAGGAGATTAATGCCTATATCTTCAGCTCCATCTAGTGGACAATATGCAGTAGGCCACTAGATGGAGCTGAAGACACAAGCATTAATCTCTTACATTAATTATGGTCACATTTTGTTCAGCGTGCATGAATGCTTCTGGCATTCGTGCAACAAATGTTTTATAAATAGACCCTAATATGACCACAAGTACAGTATGTAGATACTCCAAGTGACTGAGTTCAGGTGTTTCCATGGAAGGCAAAACCAAAGAAATTCCCGGCTCAACTTACCAGCCAGCCTACTAACCTGCTCCTTGCTGTAATGGCCAGTTATAGGTGAGGGCAGCGGCCATTTGTTTGTACTGTTTCCATGGAAGGGCCCAATTAATGCTGCAGCATGCAAATCACCTCAAATATGGCTTAACTCAACTACTCAACTAATATTATAATAATTGTTAGAAATATATATATATATATATATATATATATATATATATATATATATATATATATATATATATATATATATATACAGTACCTCACAAACGTGAGTACACCCCTCACATTTTTGTAAATATTTTATTATATCTTTTCATGTGACAACACTAAAGAAATGACACTTTGCTACAATGTAAAGTAGTGAGTGTGCAGCTTGTATAACAGGGGAAATTTGCTGTCCTCTCAAAATAACTCAACACACAGCCATTAATGTCTAAACCGCTGGCAACAAAAGTGAGTACACCTCTAAGTGTAAATGTACAAATTGGGCCCAATTAGCCATTTTCCCTCCCCGGTGTCATGTGACTCGTTAGTGTTACAAGGTCTCATGTGTAAATGTGGAGCAGGTGTGTTAAATTTGGTGTTATCGCTCTCACTCTCTCATACTGGTCACTGGAAGTTCAACATGGCACATCATGGCAAAGAACTCTCTGAGGATCTGAAAAAAAAGAATTGTTGCTCTACATAAAGATGGCCTAGGCTATAGAAACATTGCCAAGACCCTGAAACTGAGCTACAGCATGGTGACCAAGACCATATAGCGTTTTAACAGGACAGGTTCCACTCAGAACAGGCCTCTCCATGGTCGACCAAAGAAGTTGAGTGCACATGCTCAGCGTCATATCCAGAGATTGTCTTTGGGAAATAGACGTATGAGTGCTGCCAGCATTGCTGCAGAGGTTGAAGGGGTGGGGGATCAGCCTGTCAGTGCTCAGACCATACGCCACACACTGCATCAAATTGGTTTGCATGGCTGTCATCCCAGAAGGAAGCCTCTTCTAAAGATGATGCACAAGAAAGCCCGCAGTTTGCTGAAGACAAGCAGACTAAGGACATGGATTACTGGAACCATGTCCTGTGGTCTGATGAGACCAAGATAAACTTATTTGGTTCAGATGGTGTCAAGCGTGTGTGGCGGCAACCAGGTGAGGAGTACAAAGACAAGTGTGTCTTGCCTACAGTCAAGCATGGTGGTGGGAGTGTCTTGGTCTGGGGCTGTATGAGTGCTGCCGGCACTGGGGAGTTACAGTTCTTTGAGGGCATCATGAATGCCAACATGTACTGTGACATACTGAAGCAGAGCATGATCCCCTCCCTTCAGAGACTGGGCTGCAGGGCAGAATTCCAACATGATAACAACCCCAAACACACCTCCAAGACGACCACTGCCTTGCTAAAGAAGCTGAGGATAAAGGTGATGAATTGGCCAAGCATTTCTCCAGACCTAAACCCTATTGAGAATCTGTGAGGCATCCTCAAACGGAAGGTGGAGGAGCGCAAGGGCTCTAACATCCACCAGCTCCGTGATGTCATCATGGAGGAGTAGAAGAGGACTCCAGTGGCAAACTGTGAAGCTCTGATGAACTCCATGCCCAAGAGGGTTAAGGCAGTGCTGGAAAATAATGGTGGCCACACAAAATATTGACACTTTAGACCCAATTTGGACATTTTCACTTAGGGGTGTACTCACTTTTGTTGCCAGCGGTTTAGACATTAATGGCTGTGTGTTGAGTTATTTTGAGGGGGTAGCAAATTTACACTGTTATACAAGCTGTACACTCATTACTTTACATTGTAGCAAAGTGTCATTTCTTCAGTGTTGTCACATGAAAAGATATAATAAAATATTTACAAAAATGTGAGGGGTGTACTCACAGGAGTGTACTGTGTGTATATATATATATATATATATATATATATATATATATATATATATATATCTATATATATATATATATAGATATATATATCTATATCTATATATATATATATATATAGTATATATATATATATATATATATATATATATATATATATATATATATATATATATATATATATATATATATATATCTATATAGATAGATAGATAGATAGATAGATAGATAGATAGATAGATAGATAGATAGATAGATAGATAGATAGATAGATAGATAGATAAGGAGGATCAGGGCTGTTCTGTGCAAAACTACTGCACAGAGGAGGTAAGTATAACATGTTTGTTATTTTTGACAAAAAAAAAACAAAAAAACGAAACTTTACAATCACTTTAAGCAATTTTGTCCCAATGTGTAATGCATTTATTTTTTTATTCTTCCAAAACTTTTTTTAAACATCTCATTCATTTCATATCACCTTTTTGTGAATTTGATTATATTTTGCTGCCATCTTCTGGCAGATATGGGAACTGCAGGATACAATTTTTTTGTTTTGATTTGTCGGGTTCAATGCCCCCTAATCAATTTGAATTGACAAAAGACAACACATATCTAAATAATTGAATTAGAAAATATACAATAATTATTAAAAAAAATAACCATGGAAATTGCTTCTGATCTTTTTTTTTAGATAGACTGTGTGGTATACAATAAACAACAGATGCTTTCAAACCCACGTCACTCTCAGACAGAACCAAACCAGCGGCAAAGTCTGGAGCACAGTGTACAGCCATTGCACATTGTTGCTGTCATTAATCTTTTCAAGCTTTAAAGTTTAAGTTTAATCTGCTCATATTTCACCTTTCCTGGTTCCTCCCTCCTTGTCTATTCATTAATGATTTAAAAATATATATATATAAAAACAAATTAACAAATAAATTCCCATTTTAATACTTTTCTTATCACTGGGACTCTATGCTTCTCTATGCAATGCAGGAATATCATGGTTGGTGAGAAGGGCTGGCAGGGGGCTTCCTACCTTAGTACTGCTTTCAGGAGCCCTCAGCCCTGATGCAGTGGACTGGCTCTTGGAAAGAGTTATGCAAATATCAAAATGCTTTGATGGGTGGATGTCAGTCGGGAGGTCTGTGCATTCCTAGGCAGACTGTATTTGCATGCAGACCACCCTAATTAATACCCACCAGTAATACTGAGACCACCCTGAGTAACACCCACCTGTAATGCTGAGACCACCCTGAGTAATACCCACCTGTAATGCTGAGACCACACTGAGTAACACCCATCTGTAATGCTGAGAGTAGGGGTTGCCACCTTTTCTTCAAGCCAAGCCCGAACACTTTAGCGACATAGGGCAAGGGGTCTCCAAACTACGGCCCTCCAGTTGTTCAGGATCTACAATTCCCATCATGCCTAGTCATGTCTGTGAATGTCAGAGTTTTACAATGCCTCATGGGACGTGTAGTTCTGCAACAGCTGGAGGACCGTAGTTTGGTGATCCCTATACACTAAAGAGTTGTAAAAGACCTGGGATATCTTTGGGTGCCCCAAGGAAAGTAGGAATGCAGCGCGTATAGTACGCAGTGGTAAACAGTGGGTGTGGCCACTTGCTGACATCATCGCCAAGCCTCCCAGTGATGCTGAACCTGCCACCAGACAGCCGCCCGCAGCTCCTGGATGGCAACAGATTTGTGTGTGACTATCTCAGTTACTTGGTGAGCCACAGTCCGGTCTGAAAAATGTGTCCGGGTTTCAGGGGAGACTGAAACCCAGACACATAATTCAAAACCTGGACTGTCCGGGTGAATCCTGGACAGGTGGCAACCCTAACTAAGATCCACCTGTAATGCTGAGACCACCACGAGTAATACCCACCTGTAATGCTGAGACCACCCTGAGTAAATCCCACCTCCAATGCTGAGACCACCCTGAGTAAATCCCACCTCTAATGCTGAGAACACCCTGAGTAACACCTATCTGTAATGCTGAGACCACCCTGAGTAACACCCACCTGTAATGCTGAGAGCACCATAAGTAATACCCACCTGTAGTGCTGAGACCACCATGAGTAACACCCACCTGTAGTGCCGAGACCACCCTGAGTAACACCCACCTGTAATGCTAAGACCACTATGAATAACATCCACCTGTAATGTTGAGACCACCATGAGTAACACCAACCTGTAATGCTGAGACCACCCTGAGTAACACCTATCTGTAATGCTGAGACCACCCTGAGTAAGTCCCACCTCTAATGCTGAGAACACCCTGAGTACATCCCACCTCTAATGCTGAGACCACCCTGAGTAACACCCACCTGTAATGCTGAGACAACCATGAGTAACACTCACCTGTAATGCTGAGACCACCATGAGTAGCACCCACTAGTAATGCTGAGACCACGATGAGTAAAACCCACCTGTAATGCTGAGACCACCCTGAGTAATACCAACCAGTAATGCTGAGACCACTCTGAGTAACACCCTGTCAGGGCTGGCTCAGCCCTTCCTTCTCTGAGCTGGCCGCGCAGCTGTCGGCTAATTGCCAGCTCTCATCTCTCTCCTCAGTTAACCAGCTGTTGTGGATCTGCTCGTCAGTCCAGCCTACTTAAAGATCTCCAGCTCACTTCATTCCTGCCTTCGCCTTGATCACATCACAAGAAACCATCTCCTGCGTTCCTGTTTAAAGACTGGCTTGCTGACATCCCTTCTGGCTCCCTATCCTGCTTGCTGTTCCTCTACTTGGATCCCTGACTTCTGGCTTGGCTGATTACCCGATCCGGTTACTGGACTCTGGCTATGCTTTGACTATGCTCACTCTATTTACCTTTTTATTTTTATTAATAAACAAGTGTGATTTAACTGTACTTCTGTCTCGGTCTGGTTCATGGTTACTGACACACCCACCTGTAATGCTGAGACCACCCTGAGTAATACCCACCTGTAATGCTGAGACCTCCCTGAGTAACACCCACCTGTAATGCTGAGACCACCCTTAGTAACACCCACCTGTAATGCTGAGACCACCCTTAGCAACACCCACCTGTAATGCTGAGACCATCACGAGTAACACCCAATTATTGTGTGTGTGTCACCGGCGCAAAACCCCTAATTCCTCAAAGACTCTTTCAACCATACGTATCAGGGTTGCTGCATTCAAATGAAACCCTTCATTAAGATGGGCTAGAAATGCTAATTAGTGTGTGTGAATGCGCTATTCCCATAATCAACCACCACTTACAATGTTCTTTTTTCTATTAATCCAAATAATCACTTATAAATATTCTCATGTGCATATACTTAAGACTTTAATTAAAAAAAAATATAACCATATATTATTCAATGCATGAAAAAAGTCCTTCAAACGTGCTGCAAAATCTTGTAACAATTAATGTGACTGGCGTGCTCCTATGTTCCTTCAGTAATCATATGTGACTGAGTGAGACACCTCCACCATTCAGATTGGCCACTCACCAGATGCTTAATTAAAGATGTGCCTTTGGTTCATTCAAGGGATAACCACTCCACCTAAGCAACACTCCTCACCGGCTAAAACTTGGACTCTAGTATTCCTCATAGGAAAGCATAGGGACAAAAAACGATCATAGCGCAATATGTTTGAACTATTTATTTTAAAATCCAAAGTAAGAATATCCACTCACATTTAAAAGTGCCCTCGAGCCGGCCCGAAGCTTATCCAGCAGTTATAGACGGGTATTTGGCTGTTTGCATGGTCCGCCTAATAGTAGTGTGCGGCCTTCACGCTTGGCTTGCGCTCCAAGCCTCGTTCCCGTTCACGTCCGGTCACCTGATGCAAAAAACTCCCAGCAGCCTCTACGCGTTTCGCATCATAGAATGCGTCTTTAGGAAGCTGCCGTATGATTGGTGCATGTTCTATTTATACTACCTGTGGCCGGAAGTGGATGTTCCGCCATTTTAACTAAAGTTATATTCCCATCTATGACTTCCTTCCTAGTACCGCCATTTTAACTAAGGGCTTTGCCCACTTTGTATATCCTAGATATACATAACCATTTCCCCTTGTTGTCATTGCTTGGATTCAATATTTAAATATATTTATGGACTAAATTTTGACCCATCTATATCTGCTGGAGAGGCTTTTACAATTCCTTTGACATATCACACATTTAAAACACTTTGTACATTTTACCCATTCCGCCCTAACTGCTGATCCATAGGAAATATGGAACAGCAAAAAAGACCTTTTTTATTTCTTAAAAAAATTCCTTACAATATGTGTAACCCCTATTTTCCTTTATTCCATTACGTTCATATTGATTATATCCATACAGAAAAAATAAAGAAAAAATAAAATAGAAATAATAATAATAAAATTAAAATAAAATAAAATAAAATAAAAAAATAAAATAAAAATAAAATAAAAATAAAATTAAAATAAAAATAAAAATAAATAATACTAATGAAAATGAAAATAATTATAAAAATAAAAATAAATATAAAAATAAAAATAAAATTAAAATTAAAATAAAATAAAATAAAATAAAAATAAAAAATAAAATAAAATAAAATAAAAAATAAAATAAAATAAAAAAATATAAATAAAAAAATATAATAAAAATAAAATAAAAATAATAAGAAATAAAAATAAAAATACAACTAAAAAATAAATGTTGTACTATTAGTAATTTTCCAGATAGCAGTTGATGTTGAGTTCCTCGTTTAACCCTTTTGGCCTCATAGTGTCCATTTTGTATATCCAATGGGTTTCATTCCTTGACACCTCCCTTTTCATGTTGGTGTTTCTCCAGTCTTTTTCTATTCTGTCTATTCCATAGAACTTTAGGTGTTGGGGGTTCCTACCATGTGCTTCCCTAAAATGTTTGGATACACTGTGATGTATGAATCCTTTTTTAATATTTCTAATATGTTCTCCTATTCTTACTGACAGGGCTCTAGTTGTTCTGCCCATGTACTGTAGCCCACAACTGCACTCCAGTACATAGGTGACATGTGTGCTAGCACATGTTATAAGTTTATCAATTTTATAGGTTTGTTTATTGCTATTCGACATGAAATTCATTATCTTTCTATCTCTTTTGTTAGTAGATTTACACGCCTTACATTTCCCACATCTAAAGAAACCCTCCTGGTTGAAAAAAGTTGTTATTTTTTTAGGGGGGTCTGGCACATTCTTTACTATTTTTTTTTCACAATCTTTATTTATCAAAACATTTTTACCATAAGTTAAAAAAGAAAAAAAGAAACTTGTACACATCCAAAACATACAATACTTCTATACTTCTTTATCAAAGCGATATTTCAAATTTCATTAACCTTTTAGTTATTTACTTAATTGATGCAAGAATGTGTAACCCCTATTCCACCAACCACCCCCCCCCCCCCCCCCTCTATCCCATACCCTCTCTTTCTACTCTATCCTCCATTCGTACTGCCCAACAACAACAACAACCACAGACAAACAAAAAAAATAAAATTTCCCTCTTGTAGTTTTCTAATAAAATCTATATAACAGTCTTCAAAAGCCCAGAAGAGACTCTGAATTCTTCCCATTTAGCCCATGTATTAAGTAATTGTACCTTTACCCCCTCCTCTATCCCCATTCTTTCTTCCAGGGCATGCATGTCCGCCATCTCACACTCCCACTCCACTATAGAAGGCGCACATGTGCTTTTCCATTTTCTTGCTATGATGGTTCGTGCTGCTGTCAAAAAATATTTCAATATTCCTTTTCTTATTTTCTTAACCGATCCTGGGATCATAGATAATACCGCTATTTGTATTTCTGGATACATATCAATCCCGGTCATGGCTCTATATATTTCAAATATTTTCTGCCAGAATGGTTGGATTTCTGAGCAATAGTACCAGATATGTGACATTGTACCCTGTGCTTTATGGCATCTCCAACAGATATCCTCGTTGTCAGGGTTCATTTTATGTAGGTCCACAGGGCACCTATACCATCTAGCTAATATTTTATAATTTCTTTCCTGATGTTTGGCCGATATCGAGAGTTTATGGGTTACTATGATTGCTTTTTCCCATGATTCCCTGGGGATTTCAGTTCCTATCTCTAGTTCCCATTTCTTAATATAGGGTAGCTCCTGTCCTTTATTTTCAGAATTCAGGTATTTATAGATTTTAGAGAGGACGTGGGTGGGTCTATGTTCTTGTAAACAGATTTTTTCTAGGGTTGTCAAGGGCCTATCTATTACCGATTCTTTTATTAGAGATGTGATATACCGTTGTAGCATCCCATACTGCATCCATTTTATTTTATGCTCTACCCCCAACCTTTCCATTGGGAGGAGCCTGTTGCCTTCCATCGTTTCCACTAACCTTGTGTCTTCACATCTCTTCCATTTAAGAAATGTTTCAGACTCTAGTGCCAGTGGAAATTCTGGATTACTAAATAGTGGAGTCATAGGTCCCCTGTTAGTCGAACCAATCCCTCTCTTGATCATAATATCCCATACTTTTAATGTTGATACCACTAAGGAGGGCAATTCACTATCTGGCGGTCTTAGCTCTCTTTTTATCCAGGGTAGTGATTTTAATTTTAAGGCTGTGATCTCCTCTTCAAGCTTCACCCACTGTTTGATATCTCTATTGTGGAACCAATCCACTATTCTTGTTGTCAATATTGCTCTCAAGTACATATCTATATCTGGAAGGGCCAGGCCCCCGTTTTTCTTAGTTTTATTCAAAACCGATCTATTGATTCTGGGGGTCTTGCCTCCCCAGATGAAATTTCCTATTAACTTATGTAGTTTTTTCAGGGTGTTTGTTAAGGGAAAAATGGGTATTGCTTGTAGGGTATATAATATTTTAGGTAGTATATCCATCTTTACAATACTTATTCTACCCATCCAGGAAAACATACCTTTTTCATATTGTTGTAACGATCTCATAGTTTTCTGTATCAACGGGGCATAGTTATATTCTTGTAGTTTCATTCTTTACTATTTTGTCGCGGATCCTACTTGCTCTCCTATATACGAATGTTGGTTTTTATTTAAATATTGAATCCAAGCAATGACAACAAGGGGAAATGGTTATGTATATCTAGGATATACAAAGTGGGCAAAGCCCTTAGTTAAAATGGCGGTACTAGGAAGGAAGTCATAGATGGGAATATAACTTTAGTTAAAATGGCGGAACATCCACTTCCGGCCACATGTAGTATAAATAGAACATGCACCAATCATACGGCAGCTTCCTGATGACGCATTCTATGATGCGAAACGCGTAGAGGCTGCTGGGAGTTTTTTGCATCAGGTGACCGGACGTGAACGGGAACGAGGCTTGGAGCGCAAGCCAAGCGTGGAGGCCGCACACTACTATTAGGCGGACCATGCAAACAGCCAAATACCCGTCCATAACTGCTGGATAAGCTTCGTGCCGGCTCGAGGGCACTTTTAAATGTGAGTGGATATTCTTACTTTGGATTTTAAATTAAATAGTTCAAACATATTGCGCTAGGATCGTTTTTTGTCCCTATGCTTTCCTATGAGGAATACTAGAGTCCAAGTTTTAGCCGGTGAGGAGTGTTGCTTAGGTGGAGTGGTTATCCCTTGAATGAACCAAAGGCGCATCTTTAATTAAGCATCTGGTGAGTGGCCAATCTGAATGGTGGAGGTGTCTCACTCAGTCATATATGATTACTGAAGGAACATAGGAGCACGCCAGTCACATTAATTGTTACAAGATTTTGCAGCACGTTTGAAGGACTTTTTTCATGCATTGAATAATATATGGTTATATTTTTTTTTTATTTAAAGTCTTAAGTATATGCACATGAGAATATTTATAAGTGATTATTTGGATTAATAGAAAAAGAACATTGTAAGTGGTGGTTGATTATGGGAATAGCGCATTCACACACACTAATTAGCACGAGTAACACCCACCAGTAATGCTGAGACCATCACGAGTAACACCCACCTGTACTGCTGAGACCACCTTGTGTAATACCAACCTGTAATGCTGAGACCACACTGAGTAACACCCACCTGTAATGCTGAGACCACCATGAGTAACACCGAGCTGTAATGCCGAGACCACCCTGAGTAACACCCACCTGTAGTGCTGAGACCACCATGTGTAACACCCACCTGTAGTGCTGAGACCACCATGGGTAACACCTATCTGTAATGCTGGGACCACCATGAGTAACACCCACCAGTAATGGTGAGACCACCATGAGTAATACCCACCTGTAATGCTTAGACCACCCTTAGTAACACCCACCTGTAATGCTGAGATCACCCTGAGTAACACCCACCTGTAATGCTGAGACCACCTCGAGTAACACCCACCTGTAATGCTGAGACCACCATGAGTATAACCCACCAGTAATGGTGAGACCACCCTGAGTAACCATACTGAGCCTCCATGAATTAAAATAACTGAAATAAAGTGAATGAAAGGGGCAGGCCAGGCAATATCAGGTCAGGGAGGAAAAGGCTAGATGATGCTGAACTGAAAACAGGACACACAGCACTGCTACCTCATTTCCCTAATCAAGCTGGTTGTGTTCACGGGTGCATGAGCTATTGGCCGATGTAAGCCCTGTAGAATCTGGATCTTGAATAAATGCAGACACTTCGCTAGAATTCATAAGCAGATGTTCTATTTAATAAATGCTAACGCGTTTTTGCCATTAGGCCTCATGGCAGATTAAGGCCTAATGGCCGAAACGCGTTGGCCCTGTGTGAATTTTATGCATTGTTCTATTTAATAAAGGCCATCTGCTTGTGGATTCCACCTGAAGTGCTGGCATTTCTTCAAGATGATGCTGGCTGTCCTCCAGCCAGGAAATGAAACAGGCTGCATCTGAGCACTTCATGTTATGGGGTGACAACTGTCTCCCCTCTGTGCTATTACTAAACTGTGTACAGTTGAAGTACCTGAATGGATGTTATTTATTTATTTATTGCCCCCTCAGCCACTTGTCATTTTTTCCCCCACTTTTCGAGAAAAAAACATATCAATCACATATAACTGAATGAGAAAGATATTTTATTATTAATTTGCTGCCTTACATACAATATTAATAAAATGTGCTAAAATAGTGGGCAGCCCGCCGCCCTTCTAAAGCATTGCAGCACGAGATTACAGCCTAGGTGGGGGATCCGCTGATCACCATTTATATTTAAAGGGGCTGTAAAGGCAAGAATAATAATTTAAAAAAAAACACTCAGTGGATTGCTAAGGCTTAACCTTGTGGACAGAGATGTGCAGTTTACTCATTAGTACCTCTTTTATTAGGTTAAATTGGTTGTAAACCTCAGACATGAAATATGAACAAAGCGTATCCCTCTATAATGTGTCCTTGTCTCAATTAAGAGCACATAGTGTCATTTCTGCTGCTTTGTTCCTCTGTTATCTGCATGAGTCACTTCTGACAAGTTTCCCTGACACCAAGAGAAAAAAAAGTGACAGGGGAGGGATCTCTAGCACACCGCCTGAGTTTGGCAGCCTTAGCTCTGTTCCTGTGTGCTGTGTAAAGGGGGTTAGTCCCTTCCCTCCAATCAGCTCTCAGAGCTCTCCTCGCTGAGCTCTGCAGTGTGTAATTTTAGCTCTCCGCCCCCTATTTTCTGAAATCTCAGACAAGCTGTATAAATGCAGCATTTTGAAAGGATATAGTGAAGAGAGTGTTGCAGATAAACGGGTACAACTTATGTAGGGAGATTTGGTTCATTTCTGTATATCACCTGAGGCCAGCCACGTCACTGGGTATTTGGAAGGGTTTAAAACAACTTTAACTCTGGGCTCCCACTTCCTAATCCAGGGGGTCTCAAACTGGCGGCCCTCCAGTTGTTGCGAAACTACAAGTCCCATGAGGCACTGCAAGGCTGACAATTACAAGCATGACTCCCACAGGCAGAGGCATGATGGGACTTGTAGTTTTACAACAGCTGGAGGGCCGTTAGTTTGAGACCCCTGTCCTAATCTGATCCCACCTGTATTTTTTTTTTTACAGTTTTAGTCTGGTCATGTGACATGCAGGGCACTCTTCCGATTTTCTCCAGTGGTGGGAGGTCTTCGGTGATGCAGAAACTTGTGTTGACCTGAGGACTCCAGGGCCAGTCTCTGGCCTATTACACAGAGCGCCATGTTGCTCCCCCCTCTGGCTACGGGTCCATGATGCCCTGCGCTCACTGGGTGTCCTCAGTATTATGCTGGGTGTCATTCAACCAGAAGACTGAGGACATCTAGGGGCAGAAAGGGATTACTGCAGGAGGCAGCTCCATAGAGGAGATAAGCATTGTAGCCAGAGCTTCTTTTTTGTTTGAAAAGGCACCCAGGGGAACCTATTTTTAAAAAAAGCCATTTTTTAAAATGTATTCTGTTTCAGCTGCTTAGAATGTATTGTAACCAATATCTCAGTGTAACATCCAGACACCTAGCATTTTCAGAAGGTCAGCAATGGCAATATTAGGACACAAATACAAATCCATTTTTAGATTGATCTACTCCCTTATCGGTATTTCGTCTGTGTATTCAGCTGTTTGTCTAAAGCTTTTACTACTGTCAAGTGAGGGTTAAGGTTAGGGGGAGGCATAGGTTAGAGTTGGGTTAGTGGGGGGGTGGTAGATTATGGTGATGGGGGCCTATAGGTTAGGAGTCATTTCTGCACCCAAATCTGAGCGCTAAAGCTAACCCAAAGTCCACTGTAACCACAGGCTATGCAGCCAAGCAAGTCACTGAGCTAGCGAAGGATTAGAGTGCATGCAGCTTGTTCATTCTGAGTTTAACTTTTTTTTCAGTTAACTTCACAAAAATGTTATTATCACCATGTGGAAAATACAGAAACAAAAACATTTTCCACTTATTTAAGGGCTATCTTATCTTACCTATCTATGGTGTATCTGGTTTCAGAGGATGATAGAGCAGCGGCAGCCAGGAATTCAGGAGCCAATCAGTTAAATGGGCTGCGTTTGGTGGCATGCACTGCCTGTCGAGCATGACCTTGATAGTGGGTATTAACATGGCTTCCAATCATGCTAACCTGAGACTGGGCAGTTGGGGTAGATAAAATGCAATTCGACTGCCTATTTTTACCGCCCCCCCCCCCCCCCCCCCCTGGCCACCCGTGTAAGCGAAGCCTTAGGGTTGGCTCTAAGCATTATGCTAGCAATCACAATTACATAAATCTGAGTTGATAAGCTCTACCCTGTCAAAAACATTTAGCAACATTGATTAGAAAATGGTGCATCGAAAGTCCACAAATACGACCAATGAGATGATTACTGAGGATGGAGTTGAGGATGGAGTTGAGGATGGAGTTGAGGATGGAGTTGAGGATGGAGTTGAGCACGTATTATAAAACCACACTAACCCAGCATGTAGTTGTGCACATCACCATTAAAGTTGATTCCTAATATTGATATTTTGTTCTCAAGATCACATGACAAGGAGGCCATCTTTTTCAATTCTCCATTGCTCTAATCCATAAGGCCATTGATACGTTTCACTCAAAGGTTTTCTACTCTTTAATCTGTAAATCCATATAAAGTATCTCAAGGCTCCTCTTCGTACTGCTTCTCTGTGGCCGTACCAAAATCTTCCAAGACAGACTGCAGGTACTCAAAGGTTGGCCTTTCCTCCGGCTTCTCTCGCCAACATTTCAACATGATCTCATAAAGTTCTGTGGTGCAGTTCTCCGGGCAGGGCATGCGGTAACCTTGATCCAGGAGCTGTATGACTTCTGGGTTGGACATACCTGAGGAAAGAAAGCAAACGGGTGAGGAACCTCATTGAAGAACCTGAGCAGTGTTGTTACAGTGTACTTAGCTTCTCTATGGCTGTTGGGGGCCTCACATTTTTCCTCAATGGTGATGTCCAAGTTGAAAAAAATTGGGAAGTCTGGGTAGAACAATTGATGACATTTTCTCCAATGTTGGGCAAAATGGGGGAACTTTTCATACAGAAACAGCGACACTTGGCATCTATGCCAGGCCAACTGTATATTTCATGTGGAGGACAATTTGAAAAAAAAATGAAAGAGCAACATACAATGCTTAGAAACTTACAGCGGCGATGGCTCCATTAGGGGACTGCCCCCCTAATCCATGCGCCTGACCCCTAAGGGCGCCGGATGCATGGATTTCAATGGGGGTTTTTTTAAGCACACAATTAGAGCCTGAGGCTCTAATTGACTTAAAAAAGGGTGGGCTCGGGGCGTAGAGCACTGCGCCCTGAGCCCACCCAGTTATGTGACATTAGCAAATTAATATTCGCTAATGTCTTCCTGCTTCTCCTCCTGGCCAATCAGGAAGCTGGTCGTGAGACCTGATTGGCCAGGAGTCTTGGGACTCCTGGCCAATCGGGTCTCAGGACCCATTTTCTGTTCGGGAGGAGAAGCAACGCCTGTTCGGCCTGGAGGAGAAGCAATGGCCCCCGGCTCTTCCCTCGTCAAGCTGGAGAGAGGAGCAGCAGGTGGAGGGAGCGGAAGGGCAGCAAAGGCCTCTTTAAGCTTCCAGGAGCTCTACCCCAGATCCAGCACCACCTCGTCATTGGCCTCCTAAGGTAAGGCCACTGATCGCTGTCTCCCACACAGGGGGGTTGGTAGTGCGAGCGAGGGGGCCAGGTTGGTTTGCCGCCCTCCCCAAAATATTGCACACCAGCTGCCACGTTAGCAGCAGCGGAGAGTTTTACACACATGATTGGGTTGATTTACCAAAACTGGAGAGTACAAAATCTGGTGCCACTGTAAATGGTGGCCAATCAGCTTCTAACTTCAGCTTGTTCAATTAAGCAAAAACAAAATCTGGAAGCTGATTGGTTTCTATGCACAGTTGCACCAGATTTTGCCCTTCTTCAGTTTTTGTAAATCAACCCCAGTGTGCGTAAAATCTGACCAGATGACTGTTGGCTGTCAGGTGGAAAGGAATTTGGTGGCTATACAGTCGCATGATCGCTTTCACACACCCTTGGTATATTCACACCCCCACCATATTTCCTGGGCTTTGCTGTACCACCTGCCAACCCAGGATGGTACTGCCAGGTATAGGGAAAAGAGACCAAGCGAACATGCACACAGGTAGTGGTTAATGCTGCCCTAGCTGGGAGTGAAAGAGTTAACTTGTTTATTTCTTAGTGGTTATTCTGGTGGGCTCTGCCCTCTCCCTGTGCTCATAAATTCAGAAAGGAGGCTCTGCCCCAGTTAGTTCCAGCCACGTGGGAAAAAGGAAAGGCTGTCAGGTGAAGATGTAATCCGTTCAGCCAAGCAACCACCCAGGGAGAGAGGAGCCTGTATGGGAAACTGCTGAGGGGCTGCTGAGCCATGTAGTCCCACAACACACAGCCTCATGCATGGGAAGAAACCTGCTATCCACCCTTAAATGCTCTTTTTGTGTGTATTGTTGACATGGACTTTTTTTGCACACTTAGGTGTTTTGCTTATTGGGATTTTGTTTTAAGAAAAAACATGTAGTAGACTACATATTAGCCTAAATTGATAAAGAAATTTGTTTTTGTTACATTTTTCTATTGGATGTATTTTTATAGCAGAAAGTAAAAAAAATATATATATATTTTGTTTACTTCTCAGTCTTTTTTAATTTATAACGCAAAAAAACCCCAAAAAACAGTGGTGATCAAATACCACCAAATGAAAGCTCAATTATATTTCTGTGTGGAAAAAAATGGTAGAAATGCAATTTTCATACAGTGTTGCATGACCATGCAATCACCAGTTAAAGTAGCGCAGTGCCGAATAGAAAAAAAATGGCCTGGTAAAATCTTCCGGAGCTGAAGTGTAAATCATAGTATTGAGAACAATATTGTGCGTGTGGAAAATCTTGGTCTGCAATAACTCTGGTGAGACAATCCTCCTTACTTCCACTAGGGGTCACTGGTGCTTGGACAAACACACGCTGCATATAAACTGAATGTCATTTTAAAAGTGTAAGTTGTTTCGCTATAGAAGGATGGGAAAAGTTGAAGAGATATCATTTATTCCACTGATTATTGTGATTTTTTATTTATTTTTAAATATACATTTCCCTGCCTTTATCTAAAGGCAGACATTTACTAGCGGGGGACAAATATTCAGACTACTTAGTAAGGGAGTAATTAAATAGAGAGTACAGAGTAAGTAGAAAATACACACTACATAATATATAGTAGAAAATGAATCTCAGTGCTGCAATTAAAAGCTTGCCCCTTTAAGTTCGGCAAGAGTGAGCAATGATGTAAGGGGATGTAGCTCAGTGGTAGAGCGCATGCTTTGCATGTATGAGGCCCCGGGTTCAATCCCCGGCATCTCCAACTTTTGAAACATGATGCTTACTTGCTGAGCAATGATTATCATGATGATTCAATTCAAAGAAAAACAAGAATCTTAAAGAGCACCATCAGTCCCCTTATTGCTGGTGCAACCACCCTTGGTGGACTGGCGTAATGCGCAGATATGCTGAACTGCCTTGCCCATCATTCGGGACTTGGTCAATGTTTGGGTGCATGAACATACCATGTTTCCCCGAAAATAAGACCTACCCCGAAAATAAGACCTAGCGTTATTTTCCAGGAAGGCTGCAATATAAGCCCTACCCCGAAAATAAGCCCTACTTTAAAAAGCTTGTAAAATCCTATAATACAATCTATTATAGTAGTATATAATGTACAATGTGTGTTTCTGTAATATAATTGCGGGGAAGAGAGCTCCGGCGGGTCACAGAAGCGCAGAGCGGCGCTATAACGAAGGTATTTGGCACAGTTATATTACAGAAACACACACATTGTACATTATATACCCCTGGACGACGTAATTCTATTACAAAACGCGTAGGGCGGAGCGACGCGCTTGCGTCACCTCGTATCGTTGTTGCTGTTTCCAGTAGGACGGGCTTGTCTGAGTGCTCGCCGGCCGGCACACCAGACATACAGGTGCTTTTTCTACCAACACAATGTGAGTGTAACCTTGTTTTTAACATTTAATAAAGACTTATGGTTTTACACTATTGGAGCCCCTTTATATCTTTCATGCTATACCTATCCACTTGCGAGTTGGGGATGGTACGATGAGATCTGAAGCTCCGGATGGCGTGTTTTGAATACCACACTTTACCATCAATCAATCTAGGTTTTGGCTGCATCTGCTATGTCCCGGAAGACAGTTTCCAATACAGGCCTTCCCTGATCCTCTGTAATGGAGGATCGTGGTTTTCTGGTAAGCGGCAAACCTTAATTCTTTGGTGGTGGACCAGGCACTATACTTTTCTCCATACTATCGAGGACTCCATAAAATACGGATGGACTCTTTAGAATAATTTATCATCCAATTGCAATTTCACAGGTGATATTGTCACTATATGTTTTGGACTTATTCTACACATTTTCAATTGTCGTTTTTTTAAAGTTTTGGTGTTATTTTTCACAATTTGCTCACATCAGATGTGATATGTTTATGGGCACATCGCTATATCAATGAGTGTATGTATTTATACACAATCACTTTACATATTTAGCGCGATTCCATCTTTATTTATTTTTACATATATACTACTGTAATAGAGTGGATTATAGGTTTTTACAAGCATTTTAACTCAGTTCACACTGGGGATTCCTCCCAGGCAAGGAGAGAGAGGGGAAGAGAAGATATCACATTACATGGTAAGACCTACCCTGAAAATAAGCCCTACTGTGTCTTTTGCCAAAATTAATATAAGACCCATGCTTATTTTCGGGGAAACACGGTAGCATAGAAAGGAAGACACAAGAAATTATGTTCAGTCCGCGCACACACCAATTCTTAAGTAATATATTGCGTTTGTGTGACCTCAAAATAACGTCAGTATATTTTTTTACTGAAATTGTGCTAATATAATATAAATAATAATAGTAATAATAATATATATTTATAACTAATAGTAATAATTGATGAGGCAGCACTGACGGGCACTGATGAGGCAGCACTGACGGGCACTGATGAGGCAGCACTGATGGGCACTGATGAGGCAGCACTGACAGGCACTGATGAGGCTGCATTGATGGGCACTGATGAGGCAGCACTGATAGGCGGCACTAATGGGCACTGAAAGGCGACACTGATAGGCAGCACTACTAGGTGGTGCTGATGGTCACTGATATGCAGCACTGATGGGCAGCACCGATTGGCACTGATAGGCACTAATGGGACTGCACTGATAATCAGGGCACTGATGATCCATGCCCTAAATATCTGTGTGCATGTCCCCTGTCAGGATTGCCAGTTACCAGCTCTCCTCTCCTCACGCTTTGACAGCACACAAGGAAAAGAGAGCCAATAGCCAACAACTCTGTTTACCTTGTGATCAGCTGTGATTGGACACAGCTAATCACATGGTAAAGGGCTGCTGTGATTGGCCTTTTACCATGATCTGTGGTTTATGGTCTCATTAATATTAGCACACAGTGACTCCAGCGAAGTGACATCCTGCAGATCGTAGAAAGCTTTTTAAACACTGCCTTACCGCGATATAGCCAAAAGACAGCTACAGCGCGGCTCTCTCATTCCAGGACTATAAGCCACAGATCGTGGTAAAGGGCCACAGATGCATGCCCCAGGGGCGCACAAAGGGCATAGTTCTGGGAGGACCTCCATCCAGAACGAGAGAGCCGTGCTGTAGCTGTCTTTTGGCTATAGCGTGGTAAGGAAGTGGTTAGAAAGCTTTGTACGATCTGCAGGATGTCACTTGGATCGAGTCATTGTTTGCTAATTCTACTGAGACCATAAGCCACATCTGGATCATTTATAGAGATCACACTTGCAGTGCTTAGTTTGGAGAGGCAAAACAAATATGAACAATATTGTGTGTGTGTGTGTGTGTGTGCCAAATCACGGTCTGTAAAGATCTGTAATAACTCTGGTGGGCAGTCCTCCTTCCTTCCACTAGGGGTCACTGGTACTTGGACAAACACGTAAACTGAATGTCATTTTAAAAGTTTCAATTGTTTCAACATGGATAGAAGTTGGCAAAAGTAGAAAAAAAATAGGATGGTAAAAGTTGGAGATAAACAATTTATTTTACTGAAAATTATGAATTTCTGCAGACATGAAATGTACATTTTCCTGCCTCTGTCAAAAACAGTCAGACATTCACTTGTGGGACAAATATTCAAGCTACTTACAAGGCAAAAGTAAAAACAACAACCACACAACATATACGTAATATTTAGCAGAACAATAATTGCAGTGTTTGTCTTATTTCTGCATTTAATGGCTTGAACTTTAAGTTAAGGAAATGATTTCCTTCATCAGGGGATGTAGCTCAGTGGTAGAGCGCATGCTTTGCATGTATGAGGCCCCGGGTTCAATCCCCGGCATCTCCAACTTTTGAAACATGATGCTTACTTGCTGAGCTATGGTAATCATGTTGATTCAATTAATGATCTCATAGGCTCCTTTCACATTTCTGCGACTTAGGATCTGACTTATGAGACCCAAAGTCGCAGGACATGTGAAATGCCATATATCTCTGTGAGACCCAAAGTCGCAGGACATGTGAAATGCCATATATCTCTGTGAGATAGAAAGTCGCAGGACATGTGAAATGCCATATATCTCTGTGAGACCCAAAGTCGCAGGACATGTGAAATGCCATATATCTCTGTGAGACCCAAAGTCGCAGGACATGTGAAATGCCATATATCTCTGTGAGACCCAAAGTCGCAGGACATGTGAAATGCCATATATCTCTGTGAGACCCAAAGTCGCAGGACATGTGAAATGCCACATATCTCTGTGAGACCCAAAGTCACAGGACATTTGAAATGCCACATATCTCTGTGAGACCCAAAGTCACAGGACATTTGAAATGCTATGTACAGCGAATCTGGAAAATATTCACGGCACTTCACTTTTTCCACATTTAGTCATGTCCCAAATTTTGCCTTATTCCAAAATAGATTAAATTCATTATTGTCCTCAAACTTCTACAAACAATACCCCATAATGACAACGTGAAAGAATTTTGTTTGAAATCTTTGCAAATTTATTAAAAAAAAAAAAAAAAAAAATCCCATGTACATAAGTATTTATAGCCTTTGCTCAATACTTTGTTGAAGCACCTTTGGCACCAATTACAACCTCAAGCCTTTTTGAGTATGATGCTACAAGCTTGGCACACGTATTTTTGGGCAGTTTCTCCAATTATTCTTTGCAGGACCTCTCAAGCTCCATCAGGTTGGATGGGGAGCATTGGTGTACAGCCATTTTTTTAGATCTCTCCTGAGATCTTCAAACAGGTGCAAGTCTGGGCTCTGGCTGAGCCACTCAAGGACATTCACCCAGTTGTCCCATAGCCACTCCTTTGTTATCTTGGCTGTGTGCTTAGGTTTGTTGTCCTGTTTGAAGATGAACTTTCACCCCAGTCTGAGGTCCAGAGCGCTCTAGAGCAGGTTTTCATCAAGGATGTCTCTGTACATTGCTGCGTTCATCTTTCCCTAAACCCTGATTAGTCTCCCAGTTCCTGCCATTGAAAAACATCCTCACAGCATAATGCTGCCACCACCATGCTTCACTATAGGCATGGTCTGATGGTGATGAGCGGTGTCTGGTTTTCTCCAGACATGACGCTTGCCATTCAGATCAAAGAGTTCAATCTTTGTTTCATCATACAAGATAATTTTGTTTCTCATGGTCTGAGAGTCCTTCAGGTGCCTTTTGGAAACTCTGAATGGGCTATCATGTGACTTTTACTGAGCAGTGACTTCCGTCCGGCCACTCTACCATACAAGCCTGATCGGTGGAGTGCTGCATAGATGGTTGTTCTTCTGGAGGGTTCTCCTCTCTACACAGAGAAAAGCTGGAGCTCTGTCAGAGTGACCATCAGGTTCTTGGTCACCTCCCTGACTAAGGCCCTTCTCCCCCAATCGCTCAGTTTGGCCGGGAGGCCCACTCTAGGAAGAGTCCTGGCGTTTCCAAACTTCTTCCATGTACGGATGATGGAGGCCACTGTGCTCATTGGGATCTTCAATGTTGCAGAAATTTTTCTGTATTCTTCCCCAGATCTGTGCCTCCATACAATCCTGTCTCGGAGGTCTACAGACAAATCCTTGGACTTCATGGCTTGGTTTGTGCTCTGACATGCACTGTTAACTGTGGGACCTTATATAGACAGGTGTGTGTCTTTCCAGATCCTGTCCAATCAACTGTATTTACCACAGGTGGACTCCAATCAAGTTGTAGAAACATCTCAAGGATGATCAGTGGAAACAGGATGCACCTGAGCTCAATGTTGAGTGTCATGGCAAAGGCTGTGAATACTTACGTACCTGGGATTTTTTCATTTTTTATTTTTAATAAATTTGCAAAGATTGCAAACAAACTTCTTTTAGGTTGTCATTATGGGGTATTGTTTGTAGAAATTTGAGGAAAATAATGAATTTAATCAATTTTGGAATTGGAAAAAGTCAAGCGCTGTGAATACTTTCCAGAAGCATTGTATCTCTATGACACTACTGAAGTCGTACTTCAGAAAAGGTTACTGCACTACTACACTACAACTTCAATGTCTGAACATTGCACAACTTTGGAGTCAGCTAGTGTGAAAGGAGCCTAAGGTTTTACTTCACCAAAGTTTGACACGAGTGCACAAGGTTTTATCAAACTTTAATTTTGCTACTGTGACCCTGTATTATTCTAAATTCTAATGTAAATACCAGATCTGTAGCTCTATTCCAACCATTACCTTTCTTTATACATCTATGTTTATATATTTCGATTACAATACCCTTACAATTGGTTTATAACTGTTTTCTTAATTTATAGACATACTTTTTGCTTGCTGATTCCAATCTGATACCCCTGAGGAAGAGTACATCTTGAAACGCGTCGGGTACTCCCTGCATATGTGTTCCATGTCTATTGGAGTTCTATGATTGTGAATTTTTTGCATTTTGTATTGCTATCTTTTTGTATGTATCACGTATGCTGCATATTTACCCCATGTACCACAGATCTATTTAAAGATCTATACTATTAATAAACACTTTATCATACAATCTTTACATCCTCCATACTCTTTATGACCTGTGAGTAGGTGTTCCCTTTAAAGTCCCGTAAGAGGATCAATTTCCATTTAGCTAGTTTAACTTGGGATGTGGGTTCACCCTACCCCTTAGACCAACCCAGCACCAACCCCCCCTTTTAAATACCAGAACTGTAGCTCTGGGAGGGTAAGCTGAGCTGCAGAAAGAGTTGAACTGGAGGATTATAATTGCTTCTGCTGTGAACTTTGATGATGAACTGCTCCACATTACACACAGCTACTGAGGTCAATGAGGTCTTTCTTGTTTTAAAGCTCAGCAGGACCCTCCACTGGAAACACCTGAACTCCATCATTGGAAGGATGCCTCTGTATAGTGCAGCTTGTCATACAATGAATAAATAGATTTTATTTCAGTACATTTTACCTGCATAGGGAACGCGAGCAAAGGTGAGGATTTCTGTAAGTAGAATCCCAAATGACCACACGTCTGACTTTATCGTAAATATTCCAAAGTTAATGGCTTCCGGAGCCGTCCACTTGATGGGGAATTTGGTGCCTGGAGTTTAAATAAAGAGACTTTTTTTAAAATCCCGTTTTGGTATTTCTGTACATTGAACAGCATAAAAAGAGAACATTCATAACAAAGGGGAATTTATTAAAGTGATATAAATCCCTCATTTTTTAAAGCACTTTCAGAAGCTAATTTATTCACTTACTGAGTATACAGCTTCTTTATCTTTTAATCCTTGTCTATTTTCCAGTTTAAACCTAACGGAGACCCCGGGTTTCCTATTTCAGGGTTACTCCTTTTTCTTGCAACATCCTATGGAGTCACCCTTGCATGCAGGGATTAGAGTTGTGTCTCCTCGTACACTATGTGCATCAATAGAGACACACAGCCCCATAGCCTAGGATGGCAAGGCATTCCCCTGCTCCTCCCTATCTCTTTTCCAAGCTAAAAAAACTGACTCCAGACTGCACTGTCCACTGTTAACTGTTTTTCTGTAAGGAAAGCAAAAAGTTTACTGGGGAGTGTTTATTTTATTTTGCTTAAGCTAAAAAATGAGGGTTTAACTACTTCATTCCCGGAAGGATTTACCCCCTTCCTGACCAGAGCACTTTTTGCGATACGGCACTGCGTCGCTTTAACTGACAATTGCGTGGTCATGCGAAGTTGTACCCAAGCAAAATTGACGTCCTTTTTTCCCCACAAATAGAGCTTTTTTTTGGTGGCATTTGATCACCTCTGCGGTTTTTATTTTTTGCGCTATTAACAAAAAAAGAGCGACAATTTTTAAAAAAATACACAATATTTTGTACTTTTTGCTATAATATATATCCCCATATATTTTTTAAAAAAGCATTTTTTTTCCTCAGCTTAGGCTGATATGTATTCTTCTATGTATGTTTGGTAATAAAAAAAAAATAAATCAAAATAGCAAAAAGTGTATATTGATTGGTTTGCGCAAAAGTTATAGCGTCTACAAAATAGGGGATAGATTTATGGCATTTTTATTATTATTATTTTTTTTACTAGTAATGGCAGCGATCTGCGATTTTTATCGAGACGTGCACCTGCTATGCCGCTTGAAGAAGCCGATGTATAGCTACGACAGCTCGTGGGATCGCGCCGACCTCCCGCAGTATAATGACGGCGGCTGGTCGGCAAGTGGTAAAGTGATACGAAAGTCTCCTTTTTTTCTTTAAAAATAACAAACGTTATACTTACCTGCTCTGTGCAGTGGTTTTGCACAGAGGAACCCAGATCCTCCTCTTCTTGGGTCCCTCTTTGGTGCTCCTGGCCCCTCCCTCCTATTGAGTGGCCCCACAGGAAGCATCTTGCTATGGGGGCACCTGAGCCAAGCCACAGCTCCCTGTGTCCATTCAGACACGGAGCCATGGCCTGGCCCTGCCCTCACTCTCTCCTCTTTGGCTCACTGACTTTGACAGCAGGGGGAGCCAAAGGCACCACGCTACTGTCTCAGCCAATGAGGAGGGAAGTCCTGGACAGCCGAGACACTCCTACAACATCGCTGGATCGAGATGGGGCTCAGGTAAGTATTAGGAGGGCTGAGGGGGGCTGCTGCACACTGAAGGTTTTTCATCTTAATGCATTGCATGCATTAAGATAAAAAATGTTATGCCGTTACAATCACTTTAATACGACTTTAGAACCAGCTCAATGGTGAAATGTGGAACTATGCAAAACACAGGAGATGTTAGCTCATTAAAGCGGAACTAAACTCTCTCAATCAACATTAAATACAGTAGTACCTTGGATTACGAGCATTATTAGTTCCAGAAACATGCTTGTAATCCAAAGCATTCGTATATCAAAGCGAGTTTCCCCATAGCAATCAATGGAAACTCAGATAATTAGTTCCAATTAAATGATAATTAGTGCTAGTGTATGCAGTACCGCATGTGGCCAGAGGTGGGGGGGGGGGCGCCGAAGACACTCGGAAACACTCGGGCTCGGAGACCACTCAGAGACGCTCAAAGACACTCGGAGACGCTCTGAGACACTCAGCAACCGAGTGTTTCCTAGTGTCTCCGGCACCCCCCACCTCTGGCCACATGTGCTACAGTTCTTCTTGCAAGATGTAGCCAAAAATATAAAGACATTTTTTCACCCCCCCCTAAAAAAAAAATAATAATAATATGTACATGTATCACCACTTTAATATCTCAAAGTTGTTGGCACATCATTTATTTTCAAATATTTTTCTGGAATTCTGTTAAAAAAAAAAATGAAAAGGTTTGTCTAAATTAGGAATACATAGACTGAGTTTAGTAGGACCCGTGTGAAGTTCCAGCAAAGATCCGATTACCTACACATGAGAAGTGGAAGTTCAAAGCAAACTGTCAGTATCGCTATGAGGAGGTGTGTGTATCACTTCTGCTTTTTACAACACAAGCACTAACCCAGTGGTTCTCAACTCCTGTCCTCGGGACCCACCAACAGATCAGGTTTGCAAGATAACTGAAATACATCACAGGTGATATCATTTGCTGCTCAGTGATTGCAGTATTCTAGTCTGCATTTCCCCAAGGTAATACTTAAATTTTGGTCTGTTAGGCTCGGTTCACACAGGGGCAACACGATTTCAGCGCGACTTTGTACGGCGACTTCAACGCGGCTTCAACGCGACTTCAGCGCGACTTCAGCGCGACTTCAGCGCGACTTTAAGCAAATTACAACGCGACTTCAAGTCGCCTCCAGGACAGGCGACTTTGGCTGTGGCCAATCACAGGATAATCAGCTCTCTGGGAGGGAGGGGTTTGCCTGCGCAAACTAAATTTTTTCCCTGCAAAGTCGCTTGACTGTAGAGAGAGATCCGACTTGGAGGCGACTTCCATTGATTTCTATGGTACAGGTCGCCTACCAAGTCGGATCCAAGTAGTACAGGGAGTACGCTCTGAAGTCGGAGCGACTTTAGTAGTGTCTATTAAGACGCTCCCATTCACTGTAATGTGAATCTCTTTCTGGGGCGACTTGGGGCGACTTGAGGGCTTACAAGTCGGATCCCAAGTCGCGGTAGTGTGAACCGAGCCTTAGTGGGTCCTGAGGACCGGAGTTGAGAACCACTGCACTAACCAAACAGATCATCTACCGACATCCAGGCACTTTCTGTACTCTATGCCACACAATATGTAGAACACTTGGCTTGAAATGAACCTGTACTTTACCCAGGTGGAGCAAAGCATCAGGATCGCTTTAAGGCCCGCTCCATCAGCAGCACATATTGGCCTTTCCTTCTCTGCTAGGTTCAGCCACTGGAGTCTATGTGCTGCTGAGAAGGTCGCCTAAATGTTTTTAGGCATGGGAGAAGAGAGGTTTTCGTTAAGTTGGTATGCTAATTGCAACCCCAAAGTACAGATGACCACTAGAGAGAAGAGAAATACCCTCCAAAAAATTGGGGACTATTGTGGACATTTCAGCCTCCAAAAACCAAAATATATAAAACAGTATAAACTTTATTACATATCAGAATAAAGGAATTTAAAAAAAAAAGTGTAGCTTTTTTTTTCCCCCCAGGATGGCACCGAAGGCTAGGAAGGAAGCTGGCCCTGCCAAGACTGAAGCGAACTCTAATGCCGCGTACACACGAGCGGACTTTACGGCAAACTTTGCCCGGCGGACGAGCTTTCGTCGGACAATTCGATGTGTGTGGGCTCCAGCGGACTTTGTTTTCTCAAAAGTTGGATGGACTTAGATTTGAAGCATGTTTTAAATCAATCCGTCGAAATCGAGTCCGGTCGAAAAAAGTCCGCTCGTCTGTATGCTAGTTAGACGGACAAAAAGCCATGCTAGGGCAGCTATTGGCTACTGGCTATGAACTTCCTTGTTTTAGTCCGGTCGTACGTCATCACGTACAAATTCGACGGACTTTGGTGGATTGTGTGTAGGCAAGTCCGTTCATTCAGAAAGTCCGTCGTAAAGTACGTCGAAAAGTCCGCCGGGCAAAGTCTGCCGTAGAGTCTGCTCATGTGTACGCGGCATAAGGCTCTGAAGGCCAAAAAAGCCGTGCTAAAAGGAGTGCACAGTCACAAGAAGAAGATCCGAACGGCTCCTACATTCCGGAGACCCAAAACCTTGAGGCTGAGGAGGCAACCCAAATACCCAAGGAAAAGTGCCCCCACAAGGAACAAGATTGACCATTATGCCATCATTAAGTTCCCCCGGACCACTGAGTCCGCTATGAAGAAGATTGAGGACAATAACACTCTGGTTTTCATTGTTGATGTCAAAGCAAACAAGCACCAGATTAAACAAGCCGTGAAGAAGTTATATGACTTTGATGTGGCCAAAGTGAACCCCCTCATTAGGCCAGACGGTGAGAAATAGGCATACGCTCGTCTTGCTCCCGATTATGCTCTAGATGTTGCTAACAAGATTGGCATCATCTAAACCTGCTGGCACATGTTCTGTACAAAAATAAATCCTTTAAAAACATGAAAAAAAAGTGTAGCTTGTACATATATGTATAATGACAGCTCAAACCTATGTCTGCCAAAACCTTAACTAAACAGCAATCATAAGGTGAGACATCCAAATGACCACTAGTGGGAGCAATTACAAATATGAAATTTAGGTGGCCCAATTCACAGAGCTGCCATTGGCTTCTCAAGCAACATCACCACGTAATTACTTAGGAGACCTCTTTAATATGCCTTCTAGCAATTATGTCATGAGCTTGGACAGTTCAAAGTGAGCAGGTGATGAAAAAATACAGAAGCTGGCTTCAGTGAAAACTTTATGCCAAAACTAAAGTGGATCCAAAGATAGAGATGGCCAAATCTTGAATTGGCTCTTTGCCCCCGAAACACCAGAAGGGCTCAGAAGGAGGGGGTGGATTAGTAAAGGAAAAAAGATTGCATATAACTTAAGCAGGGCCATCTTTAATATTGATTGGATCCTGGACAAACATTTTCTTGGGCCCCCCTATGCAATTTCGCTTTCCACCCCAACATTCCAAAAAACATACTACCCCCATCTTTACACAGAACCCCCTTCCCTCATACTACCCCCATCAATGCACAGGACCCCCTACCCCACACTACCCTTATCAATATGCAGGCCCCTTCCCCATACTACCCCAAACATTACACAGGACCCTCTCCCTCATCCGACCCCCTATTATTACACAGGACCCTTCTCCCATGCTACCCCCATCAACATACTACCCTCATCATTACGCAAGACCCCCTCCCCCATACTACCCTCATCATTATGCAGGACCCCCCCCCATACTACACTCATCTTTACACAGGACCTCCTCCCCCATACTACCCCCATTATTACACAGGACCCCCTCCCTCATACTATCCCCATTATTACACAAGACCCTTCCCCCATACTATCCCCTTCATTGCACAGGACCCCCTCCCTCCACAGACCACTGCATTACCCTCAACCCCCCTAGCAGTCTTACCTTGATAGATTCCAGAGGATGTCAGGCGAACACCAGGCACACCCCACCGAACTCTCAGACGAAGAAATTCAGAGGAGCTGGGGTTAATGTGCCTGATACTGACAGGCACTCTCCCTAGGCAAGGCTTACCTTGCTGAGCTAGCCAATCACTACACAGGCTGCAGACATAACACCCAACCAATCACCAGCTCCTCCAACATTCAATCTCCTGAGCGAAAGCCAGATCCACTTTTCAACTATTTGCGGGCAGGGCGGGCTTAAGGGGCAGCTGCTTTGGGCCCCACAATGACTAGGCTTGGGGCAGCTGCCCCTTTTGTCCTGTGTTAAAGACAGCCATAAACTTAAGCGACCTCCAGCATAGCAGCACAGCCTTTTCCAAAGCATAAACTGTGGCTTGGAACATTTTTACTGAATCCTTATAGACATTGTTGGGATCAGAGGTGTAAACTGGCTCTTGCCAGACAGTTCAATAAACTGAAAATCACTTTATCACCAAACAGAAAAGTGACAAGCTTGTCTTCAGATTCAGTTTAAACATGACAGGTAAATCTTCCCATCGGTACAACACAGTCTTACATGAATAACTTTAAGTGCCCCAGCCACAGAATACACAGTATTTCAAAGTCTCTGTTAAAGGAAAGCTCATCCAGCTGGTCAAAATCAGATTATGGGGACTTGCAGGCAGCATCCATGTCTCCTCACTACAGACAGCAAAACTGCCGCCCCACCAGCCTCTCTGACCAGCTGCTTAACCATTTCAATACTGGGCACTTATACCCCCTTCCTCCCCAGGCCAATTTTCAGCTTTCAGCGCTGTCACACCTTGAATGACAATTGCGCGGTCATGCTACACTGTACCCAAATGAAATTTTTCTATCATTCTATCATTTTTACAGATAGAGCTTTCTTTTGGTGGTACTTATTCACCACTGGGTTTTTTTTTTTTGGCTACATAAATGAAAAAAGATGGAAAATTTCAGTTTATGTTATAACATTTTTCAATTAAAGAATTTTTCTCCTTCACTGAGGTGCACTTATGAGGCTGCACTAATGGGCACTGATAGGCTACAAGGATGGGCACTGATAGGCTGCCCTGATGAGGAGGCAATGATGAGGCTACACTGATAGGCGGCACTGATGGGTAGCACTGATGGGCACTGATGGGCAGTACTGATGAGCAGCTTTGATGGCACTAATGGGCAGCACTGATGGGCAGCATTGATGGTACTGATAGGCTTGCACTGATCATCAGGGCACTGATGATAAGTGCCTTAATTGCCTGTGTCCCCTGACAGGATTGCTGGTTACCGGCTCTCCTCCCCTCCTGCTGTGATAGGGCATTAGTAAAGTACTGCCGATAACCGACAGTTCTATTTACACTGTGATCAGTTGTGATTGGTCACAGCTGATCACGTGGTAAAGGGCCGCTGTGATTGGCCCTTTACCTTGATCTGTGAACAGCTGTGTCCAAAGGACACCGCGATCACAGAGTGCGCCGGATGGGGCGTGGCTTCGAAAGGTCATCCATATACGCCCTCCCAGAAACAACAGAGCTGTGCTGTAGACGTCCTTCGGCTATGGCATGGTTAGGAAGTAGTTAACAAACAGGCCTGAAGGGGAAGTAACTTGCCTCTTTAGTTAACCCTCTCTAAAACCCGCTCCAGACTGACTCTCTACAACATGAGAGTGTGTTGGCAGGTTTTAGTGCCAGTGATGTAATGGGTAGAGATAGTGCCCCCTGTGAGTGGGGTCCGGTGGAGTTGGGGTGTGGAAATAGGGCAACCCCTGATCAACCAAGATGTAGCTTATGCATCACTATAGAGAGAGAGAGCTGATCCACTGGGGTAACCAGAACAGGACACTTTGGGAACAGAAAGAGAAACCTTGTCCCCTTGACCCTCGCCTAGCCGAGTCCCCTGGCTTGGTTTAGGACAGCCTCTGGAACTGGGCCTTTGGATGATCTTCCTTTGTATGGTACACCCCGAATATGAAATATCTAAATAAGGAGACAGTAACACCTGGGAAGATGGCTTTGACAGTTTTGGGACTTATGTGAGTGTTCTGCACTTGAGGAACTACTGTTCAGAACATCATATGCTATGGAATAGCACTCAGTGCTTCATACTTCTGCTTGGTGAGTTATGTGAATTAATATCTTGTTGTAAAGGAACTGTGTTTACAAGAAATGTACTGAACTGTGATTGAGTTGGGCAGTAAAGCCTTTTGGACTGCAGCTTCCTTTATCCTGAAGGAGGTGGGCTTCGGGACAAGTAAAGTGTGACACACAACATGACAAAGTATCTCCCAAAATAACTGATAGGTGACTATCCTATCCAAGAGAAAGTGGGGTGGGACCTGGGCCAACATGGTGCAAAATCCTGTCCAATCCAGGTCCTCTACAAGTGATTCCAAAATCTGTGCTGAAAAAAATGTCAACTTACCTTCCTTGGCTATGTATTCTGAATCAATCACTCTGGCCAGGCCAAAGTCTCCGATTTTACAGCCAAGTATGTCAGACACCAAGACATTGGCAGCTCGAAGGTCTCTGTGGATGTAATTCTTTTTTTCGATGTACGCCATGCCCTCCGCAACCTGGAGAGAGGGAACACACCAAATCATTGTGTCTGAAGGAGTAATTTGGTTTTGAAAATAATAGGAGGAAGAACTTGGCCGTTTGCAATGAAAACCATAGACAGTTCTAATGTCAACCACCTGGATAAATAATCAAATATTTTATATGCCGCCTTGGGGGGAGAATGGGCTGCACACTCCAAAATGACATCTCAGGTGCTGGCTCAGCTTGTCTCCACTGAAGAAATCTCTTGTACCAAAAACAAGAATGGCACACACTGAGATGCAAAATCTTCCTTATTAAAATAGCCAGCAGGAGCAAGTTATTTGCCAGCACACCAAGGATGGGCACAAATTGGCGTCCAAATGGGTAGTTTATTGCATGATCACAACACAAGAGAGGTGCAACATTTCGGAGTCACGCAGGACCCCTTTGTCAGATCATGCAATAAACTACCCTTTTGGACGCCACTTTGTGCCGATGCTTGGTGTGCTGGCAAACATCTACGTTGTGACTTGAACCAGTATCCAGCTGGTTGTTGCTGCAGCACCCAAACCTTGAGAGCTTATACCAGGAACGTGTGCGATGGGAATATGAAGCATTACTCTTCAGATATGTTTCGCATTAGAAACAGCCACCTGCTGCAAGGAAAATCCTGTTACGCATCAGCTTCATCTTGGCAAAGCGAAGGCTGCTCATTGTCTGACTATAATGAATATAAAGGAAACCCTCTTTATATGGGATTATACAGGCACAGGATGAGTAAGTTTTATTTAAAAAAAGTAGAAAAACTTTTATTGATATAAAAAATTCTTAAAAGAATACATACACTAGATTTCCAAAAGTATTGGGATGCCTGCCTTATAACCCCCTGTTGAATTTGCCTGCAGAATGTGATGAATTCAAGTAAATGGGTCTGGGTCACAACCTTGTCTTAGATATTTTCATGCACTCCACAGGTTTCAATCAGAATTGATGTACTGTAATGAGTTTTAACCACTTGACAACTGGGCACTTAAACCCCCTTCCTAACCAGACCAATTTTCAGCTTTCGGTGCTCTCACATTTTGAATGACAATTACTCAGTCATGCAACACTGTACCCATATGAAATTTTTGTCCTTTTTTCACACAAATAGAGCTTTCTTTTGGTGGTATTTAATCACCGTTGGGTTTTTTATTTTTTGCGCTATAAAAGAAAAAAGACTGAAAATTCGGTAAAAAAATGAAATTTTCTTTGTTTCTGTTATAAAATTTAGCAAATTTAGTAATTTTTCTTTGTAAATTTTGGCCACAATTTATACTGCTACATATCTTTGGTAAAAATAAGTACAAATCGGTGTAAATTATTTGGTCTTTGTGAAAGTTATAGAGTCCAAAATCTATGGTGCCAATATCTGAAAATTGATCATACCTGAATTACTGACGGCCTATCTATATTCTTGAGACCTTAACATGCCAGAAAAGTACAAATACCCCCCAAATGACCCCTTTTTGGAAAGAAGACATTCCAAGGTATTTAGTAAGGGGCATGGTGAGTTTTTTGAAGTTGTCATTTTTTCCCACGATTCTTTGCAAAATCAAGATTTTTTTTTTCTTTTTTTTTTTTCCACAAAAATGTCATATTAGCGGGTTATTTCTCACACACCACATATGCATACCACAAATTACACCCCAAAACACATTCTGCTATTACTCCCGAGTATGGCGATACCACATGTGTGAGACTTTTACACAGCGTGGCCACATACAGAGGCCCAACATGCACGGAACACCATCAGGCGTTCTGGAGCACCCAGGCCAATTCTGACATTTCTCTCCTACATGTAAAAATCATCATTTATTTGCTAGAAAATTACATAGAACCCCAAAACATTCTATATGTTTTTTTTTGCAAAGACCCTAGAGAATACAATGGCGGTTGTTGCAACTTTTTATCTTGCACGGTATTTGCGCAGCAATTTTTTGAACGCTTTTTTTGGGGAAAAAAAACAGTTTTGTGCTTTAAAAAAAAACAAAAGCAGTAAAGTTGGCCCAATGTTTTTACATAATGTGAAAGATGAAGTTACACCGAGTAAATAGATACCTAACATGTCACCCTTCAAAATCGCTCACGCTCGTGGAATGGCGCCAAACTTCGCTACTTAAAAATCCCCATAGGCGACGCTTTAAAATTTTTTACTGGTTACATGTTTTGAGTTACAGAGGAGGTCTAGGGCCAAAATTATTTCTCTCGCTCTACCGATCGCAGCGATACCTCACATGTGTGGTTTGAACACAGTTTTCATATGTGGGCGGGACTTACGTGTGCATTCGCTTCTGCATGCGAGCACACGGACAGGGGCGCTTTAAAATTTTTTTATTTTTTTTTATTGTTCATTTTACTTTATTTATTTTAGTTTGACACTTTTTTCCAAAAAATTTTTTTTTTTTGATCACTTTTATTCCTATTACAAGGAATGTAAACATCCCCTGTAATAGGAATATGGCATGACAGGTCCTCTTTACAGTGAGATATGGGGTCAATAAGACCCCATATTTCACCTCTAGGCTGGGAAGCCTGAAATAAAAAAATAAAAAAATGATCCTGGCTTCGATCGTAGCGCTGAGACGGTAGAAGCACCGGAGGGCGGCGGGAAGGGGGGTGGTCCCCTCTCGCCTCCCATAAGAACGATCAAGCAGTGGAACAGCCGCTATGATTGTTCCTATGGTGTAGGGAATCGCCGGCTGAAAAAGCTGATATCTGAATGATGCCTGTAGCTGCAGGCATCATTCAGATATCCCCACACAAAGTCAAGGACGTCGTATGACGGCCGGCGGGCGGGAAGTGGTTAAAACACTTTTTTTTTAACACAAAGCATGTACATACCAAAAATGACACCCCAAAATAGATTCTCCTACTCCTCCTGAGTACGGCGATAGCCCATGTGTGAGACTTCCACAGCCTGGCCACATACAGAGGCCGAGTACAGCTGAATATGGCTGAGCATGGCCGAGCATGGCTGAGCATGGCTGCGCATGGCAGGGTATGGCTGCGCATGGCTGGGTATCGCCGAGTATGACTGGGTATGGCTGGATATTGCAGAGTATGGCTGGGTATTGCAGAGTATGACTGGGTATGACTGGGTATTGCAGGGTATTGCGGAGTATTGCGGGGTGTTGCAGAGTATTGTGGGGTGTTGCAGAGTATTGCGGGGTGTTGCAGAGTATTGCAGGGTGTTGCGGAGTAGTACAGAGTATTGCAGAGTATTGTGGGGTGTTGCGGAGTAGTGCAGAGTATTGCGGGGTGTTGCGGAGTAGTGCAGAGTATTGCGGGGTGTTGCAGAGTATTGCGGGGTGTTGCAGAGTATTGCGGGGTGTTGCAGAGTATTGTGGGGTTTTGCAGAGTATTGTGGGGTATTGCAGAGTATTGTGGGGTATTGCAGAGTATTGTGGGGTGTTGCGGAGTAGTGCAGAGTATTGCAGAGCATTGTGGGGTATTGCAGAGCATTGTGGGGTATTGCAGAGTATTGTGGGGTATTGCAGAGTATTGCAGAGCATTGTGGGGTATTGCAGAGTATTGTGGGGTATTGCAGAGCATTGTGGGGTATTGCAGAGTATTGTGGGGTGTTGCAGAGTAGTGCAGAGCATTGTGGGGTGTTGCAGAGTAGTGCAGAGTATTGTGGGGTGTTGCAGAGTAGTGCAGGGTATTATAGTTTGGAGGGATGGCTGATCATGGTGGGATGGATGGATGGATGTGACTGTATTTGTCACTGTGCAGCGTTGTGGGCACTACAGATGCAGCCCACAACGCTGCTACCATCCGATCCCTCCCCCGCTCCTCCCCCTCTGTACCGATCGGTACACAGAGGGGAGGGAGGAACCGGCGTCATGACATGACGCCGGTTTGTTTACATGTGATCGCTCCGTCATTTGACGGAGCGATCACATGGTAAACGGCCGCGATTAGCGGCCGCTCACCGTGATCCGTGTCACGGAAGTTCTCGGGTGCGCGCCCCAGGGGGCGCGCAAGAGCAGTATTCTGGGAGGACGTCCATGGACGCCCTCCCAGGATAAGCCGACCGCGCTGTGGCCGTTATTCGGCTATGGCCCGGTCGGCGTGTGATTAAGGGCTTGTTCACATAAGCGTACTTAAGTGTACACCCGTGCAAGGACCTTGTTTGCCTGCAAATAGAAGCACAGGTGTTCTGTGCATCCCCATGCAGGCAGTCCCATTCATGTCGACTGGCACTCTGCAGCTGGAAGGACACAGCCACTGATCCCAATTTGACAACCGTGCGGATTTTTGTGCATACGAGTGCATTTCCCTAAACCTAAAGAAGAGTCTCAACACCTGACTCAAAATGCATCAGCTCTCATTTCATCTGCTCTTTACTTACTGAGCCCCCGTCTATGTTACACATTGGGAGATGTTACATTGTCATATGTGAAGCTGCTTACTGTATATACGCTAGATTACCAAAAGTATTAGGACACCTGCCTTTACACGCACATGAACTTTAATGGCATCCCAGTCTTAGTCCGTAGGGTTCAATATTGAGTTGTCCCACCCTTTGCAGCTATAACAGCTTCAACTCTTCTGGGAAGGCTGTCCACAAGGTTTAGTGTGTCTATGGGAATGTTTGACCATTCTTCTAGAATCTCATTTGTGAGGTCAGGCACTGATGTTGGACTAGCTCTGGCTCGCAGTCTCCGCTCTAATTCATACCAAAGGTGTTCTATCGGGTTGAAGTCAGAACTCTGTGCTGGCCAGTCAAGTTCCTCCACCCCAAACTCACTCATCCATGTCTTTATGGATCTTGCTTTGTTCACTGGTCCAAATCATTTGGTGGAGGGGGGATATGATGTGGGCTTGTTTTTCAGGGCTTGGTCTTGGCCCCACAAAGTTTAGGAGTGTGTCTATGGGAATGTTTGACCATTCTTCCAGAAGTGCATTTCTGAGGTCTGGCACTGATGTTGGCCTACAGTCCTGGCTCGCAGTCTCCACTCTAATTCATGCCAAGGTTGAGGTCAGGACTCAGGCCAGTAAAGTTTCTCCACCCCAAACTTGCTCATCCATGTGTACCCCCCCGTGGGGCCGCTAAGTGTAGTAGTTCCACCTGTCACCCTGCCCCAGCCTGGCATTTACATCCAGTCACTCTCCAGACAATAAACAGTCCATCAGCTTTGTTTTTGTTATTTTATTGAGGCGATAAACCTGGATGGGGTAAAGGGATTATGGAATGACCAGAATCAATAGTATTAAACTATGAGATGATTGCTTGGAACCTCTATTCACAGTCTCTAAAGCTCCAGACTTCTCCAGCGCAACGCTTATTTGTAGACTGTTACTTTCTCTGTTGTGCAATACTTGGTTCCTGGCACAGCTAGCACACAGTTAGGCCCAACTCTGAATTAAGCCCAACTTCAGGGATTTGCCATTTGCTGGCAGGGACCAGGGGCCCCTTTGGTGTATCAACCAATGACGAAAGAAAGTCTTTTAGTGCTAGCTGTATTTGAGGTGGACTACTGATCCCAGTCAGTCCTGTGCAGACTCTGATAGCCCTTCTGGCTGCAGCCGCCTTACGTCAATGCCAGTTACATCACAGTCTCTCCCACTGGCTCTACATCCACTCCTGGCATGCCTCTCCCAGCTCTCCTGACTGTGCCTGTCACTCACCAACACCTGGTGGATTCCTCCAGAAGACTTGCCAGGCAGTGTTCCCCGCTGTCCTCTCCTGCTCCTGTTCAGGACACCCCTTGGGTTGCGTGGGGTTCCTTCACAGGTCCGAGCCCCTGGCCCAAGGTCACTCCCCCAGACTGGGGAGCTCCCTCCAAGGCCCCGACAGCCTAACACTTCATCTCTCAGTTCTTCCACCCGAACAGCTCCTCCTTAGCTGGGCTGACCCAAGGTATTTAAGGAGGCCTGCCCCCTGCCAATCCTAGTTGGGGATTGGTCAGGGCTCCTTACCACACCCCAGACAGCTCCACCTCTCTTCCCCTCCTCTGCCTCTAGAATGTTCTAGAAGCCAGAGGGAGGTAACCAAAAGTTGATGCTACCTGTGAGTCACCAGCCTACACTAAACCATTCCCCAGCCCCCAGATCCAAACAAACAGGCCTAGCTTTCAGGCCTGCCTAAATTTACCTGCACGGGCCAAAAAACGAACTCTAGCACCTACCTAAGGTAGAGGGTTCTACCATAGGTGTGTGCAGCCTATTGCATTAGGGTGTGCACCCCAAAGCTCAAACACACATGCCTTTCTCTGCAACCTCAGTTGCACTGGACAGTGAATGAATGGGATAGTACTCTTTGCTTAGCAGCTTCCTGTTCATTCACAAACTGAAGCATAGTAAACCCGGTTTACTATGCTTCGGTTATGAATGAACACAGTGAATAAGTGTGTTCACTGTATTCATTTAGAAAAGGAAGAGGCTGGTAAATGACATATTTACTAGCCCCTTCCCCGTTCTCAATCCTGAAATATCCCCATAACAGCTGGTGGGAAGAGAAGAGGAGGGACGCCAGCAGCACTGCGGGAGTAGGGGGAATCAGCACTGCACGTAGTAATTAGGGTGCACCCAGACACACCTGGCACACCCCCTGCACACACCTATGGACCTTTATGGACCTTACTTTGTGCACTGGTGCGCAGTCATGTTGGAACAGGAAGGGGCCATCCCCAAACTGTCCCCACAAAGTTGGGAACATGAAATTGTCCAAAATGTCTTGGTTTGCTGACGCCTTAAGAGTTCCCTTCACTGGAACTAAGGGGCCAAGCCCAATCCCTGCAAAACAACCCCACACCATAATCCCCCTTCTATCAAATGATTTGAACCAGTGCACAAAGCAAGGTCCATAAAGACATGGGTGAGCAAGTTTGGGGTGGAGGAACTGTCAGTGCCAGTTGACATCCAGTCCCTGCTTACATGGGGATGCACAGAACACCTGTGCTTCCATTTGCGGGCAAACAAAGTCCTTGCACGGGTGTACACTTAAAGTGGAGTTCCGCCTAATTTTTATTTTTTTTTTAAAGTCAGCAGCTACAAATACTGCAGCTGCTGACTTTTAAAATAAGGACATCTACCTGTCCAGGGCGCCCGCGATGTCGTCACCCGAAGCCGACCTGTCCCTCAGCTCCCGGGTGCAGGCGCCGGCATCTTCAGTAAGGGACTCAGGAAGTGAAGCCTTGCGGCTTCAATTCCTGATTTCCTATTGCGCATGCGCGACTCGCTCTGCGTGATCCCACTGGTCCCTGCTGTCTTCTGGGACCTGTGTGTCTCCTTGAAGGCAGCGGGGGGGGGGGGGGACAGAGAAGGCGCTGAAAGTGGCATAGATACCCGCAGGTGGCACGGCTATCTATGCCCGGAAGTGGGAGCAAAATACCTGTATTAGACAGGTATCTGCTCCCCCCTCCCCCCTGAAAAGTGCCAAATGTGACAACGGAGGGGGGGAAGATTCCGAAAAGCAGAAGTTCCAATTTTGGGTGGAACTCCGCTTTAAGTACGCTCATGTGAACAAGCCCTTAAAACACGCTACAGTGAATCAATTCTTATTGAAACTAAAACAATAGTTCTAAAAGTATTCTACCTGTGGAGTGCGTGGGAATATCTAAGACAAAGTTTAGACGCAGACCCATTTACTTCAATGCATACCATTCTGCAGGCAAATGCAACGGGGGGTTATAATTCTTACTGTGCAGCAAAGCATTGCAGCAGCAGCAGGTATAGAATCCTGTCCAGCTGCCTTTGGGTGGGCAGATAGAGGGTGGTAAAAACCCGGCTTAACCACCTGTTTTTAACCCCCCCCCCCCCCCCCCCTCCCTCCCAACTGCAAGTGTGAATTTAGCTCTACAGCACCAGCAGTAAAAGAGTTAATAAAAACATTAGTTTTGCTGAAAACGTGATTGTTAATCATTAAGAGTGTTTACTGATCAAGTCTTTAGCCCCCCCCCTGCTGCAGCACTACAAGCACTACAAGAACTTAGGTATTAACTTGGGGAGGCAACTCAATTATCAATAGAATAGATTTACAAAAAAAATAAAATAATAATAATTTGGCAAGATGATCCTGTAAGCTAATTTTAGGTATTTTCCATTAATGAGGTTAAAGAACTCAGAAAGGGAAGCAAGAGCTAAAAAGAGGAAGTGACTACAACAAACTTCCACAAAGGTGTCACTTTAAGTGAATGGACGGCTACAATAATTAGGTCTGTAAAATGTCCTGCATTAATCCCGTTAAACTTGGCCACAGATGGTAAAATCGAATTATACAATCTCCTTTTAAGGGTAACTCCACTATTGTAGGAAAAAAATAGCAAATAAAAAATACTAATAATACAGCGTATACAATTGCGACACAAGTCATATTGCAATAGAATGTTATTAAACCTTTCCTTTTCAATCTGCAGCCCTGTAATTTTCTGTAAAATGCAATATGGCAAACTGAAGGTGTTCTGTACACAGAATGTGTACAGAACGCCCAACGGAAACATCATTTTCTGCTTGTGTGATTGGCTCACTGATTTTCCCAGAAGTCTGCACTAAGATAGTTTAGATTTATATTTTCTATACTTTTATATTGTAAAGCGCTGCATAAACTGTTGGCGCTATATAAATCCTGTATAATAATAATAATAATAATAATAAGATACAGGTCAGATTTTTGGCATCGCCTGCAACACAAATGTCATTTGTGGTGAGATACTACTCCCAATAGGAAATCACGTCTAAAGGGATGCAGACCCTGTCATTTCCCTCGATAGGGCCCTGCAAGTGCAGCAGCTTATTGATAATTATGAAACCACTCCCATACAGATTCACTTTCCACATGGACACAGACAAACAAATAGTGATTTCTTCAGAATAACAAAAGTAGGAATCTGCAACAATGTTTGTTAAAATGCTTGTAATGTACATAGATCAACCAGAGGGGAATGCTTTTTTTTTCTCAACAAAAGTAGAGTTACCAACAACAATGTATACTTTATCATTTACAGTGTTTATCAAACCAACCAGGCCCTCACTAGCCAAAGCTGTCATACAAAACTGAACCAAAGTATTTATTTTTTGCAAGTCTATTTAACACTAAAGAAAAAAAAAGACCTCCTATGATTTGGGGTCCAGTAAGCCGATTGGCGTGGTGGTGGCCATGAGCACTGGATTGGTGGAGGTGGTGTAAAGGATACACTTCACAGAGGACTTTTTATTTTATAGTTTTTTTATTTTCTTATTATAACTTGTTGCATTTATGCTCTTAATAGTTTATTGAATTTATAACAGCGCAACACTCTGATTTATTAAAACTGGAGAGTGCAAAATCTGGTGCAGCTCTGCATAGAAACCAATCAGCTTCCAGTTTTTTTTTTTTTTGTCAAGCTGAAGTTAGAAGCTGATTGGCTACCATGCAAAACTGCACCAGATTTTGCACTCTTCCATTTTAGTAAATCCACCCCTATTGATTGTTCCACATATATTTGGAAATGTGTTGAACTAAAACCTCTGTTTTTAAAGCAAATTGTTGGAAAGTGCCAGTCTTTTGCAGGCTAGCTGGTAAGCAGGGGTGAGCTCAGACATGCTCAGATTGTGGTCCAAACTCACCTGAGCTATCCCGCCAGGAAGCTGTCACTGCACAGAGCCAATGGTAAACGGCATTCCCCACCCTGCAGCTGCATGTATTACCTTGTAATTGTGCTACTTCAGGCCTCGGCCGCTTTCCATTGGCTCTGTGCAGTGACAGCTTCTTGGAAGGATAGCTCAGGTAGGTTCAGACCACGATCTTAACACATCTAAGCTCATTCCTACTGGTAAGTGCGATGAAAAAAAACCCTTTGTGCTGCGCAAAACCCTTCCATGTGCACCTAAAGCAGGAACCGGACGACTTTTTGGTCCATGTGTACAGCTGTCTGTTCAACAGAAGCCAGTCTAAGCAACTTTTGTTGAACGGGCATGCTGGAAAACCAGCTGCAAGCACTGCTCAGTGTATTCTTGCGGGGGGCGGTGTTCCCCTGTAAAAATACAATAACAGTGGAGAGATCTCTGCAGCAACATTTTTTGTGTTGATGCAGGGATCTGTCGTTTTTTTTTTTTTTTGCTCAACTCCTGTTTGAAAAAAAAAAAGGAGGAAGGAAGGATCAGCACAGCTTATCAATCACTGCTACTGTATATGCTTAGATAAAGCATCCTGTGACCAGAGCATCAGCTCCGCTGGAAATGTGCAGTCTTTAAACCACATGTGTCAAACATCAAGCCTGCAGGCTGAATCCAGGCCATTTCATGCCGTCCTCCAACCCAGGGCTTTTTTTTCAGCCAAAACTTATAGGAACTACGTTCCACCACCTTTCCTCCCTGCTCCCAACTGTCACTTGTAAAAACAAAGACAGCCTTCCTCTCAGCAGCTTGCATGGATCCCTACCTGCCCTACACTCATGGCGGAGGCAAGAGAGATGCAGGTGCAGTGTGGGATGGGGCATGACATGTTAAGCTGCACTGTGATCCCCATCTGTGCCCGGGTGCAACGCTGTATCCTGGCCTAGGCTGACAAGGCCCAGGCCTAGGGCAGCACTTTACAGGGGGGCAGCACAGACAGAGTACCCACCGGCTTGCGCTACATTATTAGTGTAGCACCAGTCTTATGGGGCGGGCTGGGCTGAGAGGCAAATTAGTCTAGCGCCCCCATAAGGCGGCCGCACTGCTTCCAGCTGGCATTCCGCAACTGTTGGGGGGGGGGCGCTTCTAATTTTGACTGTCCTATCATCCTGGACCACAAACCTTCCTCACTGTGCTATATGTTTTCTGCTGCACCATTTGCATGGTTATATCTTCTTAGCCCTCTCCATAAAATTATCAGAAATTTGTGCTTGAAGTAGAACTATAGGCAACATTTTTTTTTTCATTTTGGATATAATAAGGGAGGGTTAAAGCCCCTGTCAGTTTATTTTTTACCATCCCTGTCCCATTGCAGAGATTTCCCTTCACTTCCTGTCCCATAGCCAAACAGGAAGTGAGAGGAAATCTATGCATTTTAAGGGAATCCATTGACCCCCCCCCCCCCAGGCCCTCAGAACTGGTGTCCCCACTCGAAAATTTCAGGGCGGCTCTTAAACAGCAAGGGGTGTGGCCTTGACAGGAAGGGGTGGGTCATATTTAAATTAGATGTTTAACCCCTTCTCTGCCAGTGTCATTAGTACAGTGACAGTGCTTATTTTAAGCACTGATCACTGTATTAGTGTCACTGGTTCCTGCAAAAGTGTCGAAAGTGTCAGTTAGTGTCCGATTGTCTGCCGCAATATTGCAGTCCCGCTATCAGTCGCTGATCGCCGCTAATATAAAAAAAATCCATAAATATATACCATAGTTTGTAGACGCTATAACGTTTGCGTAAACCAATCCATATACGCTTATTGGAATTTTTTTACCAAAAACATGTGGCAGAATACATATGGGCCTACATTTATGAAGAAGTTAGATTTAAAAAAAAATATTGGATATGTTTTATAGCAGAAAGTAAAAAAATATTGTTTTTTTTTAAACTGTCAGCCTTTTTTTGTTTATAGCGCAAAAAAAACGCAGAGTTGATCAAATATCACCAAAAGAAAGCTCTATTTGTGGGAAAAAAAATTACAAATTTTTTTGGGGTACAGCGTCCGACGACTGCGCAATTGTCAGTTAAATTAACGCAGTGCTGTATCGCAAAAAAAAGGCCTGGTCATAAAGGAGGGTAAATCCTACGGAGGTGAAGTGGTTAATGATTTATTTATTTATTTATTTTTAAACAACTGTAGTATCAGACTGCAACATAACAGAATTCAAAAAGTGAAGGGGGTTTGAATACTTTATGAATGTAACCCAAGAAAGAAAGGAAAAAAAAAACTGCGCTAAGAAATAAGTGATAAAATAAAAATAAAAATAATAGACGTGAGCAAATACTCATAAAAGCAGCAATTCAAAAAATATATGACACACATACAACAAATCGAATAGAAAACACCTGAATCGCGCTAATAAATAACCATAAAGATTATTATATAATCAATTGTGAATATGATGCACCCCGAACTGATTTGGTGAGATGAATACATTAAAAAATAACAGTATATACAGGTGAAAGCCAGTAAATTAGAATATTTTGAAAAACTTGATTTATTTCAGTAATTGCATTCAAAAGGTGTAACTTGTACATTATATTTATTCATTGCACACAGACTGATGCATTCAAATGTTTATTTCATTTAATTTTGATGATTTGGCAACAAATGAAAATCCAAAATTCCGTGTGTCACAAAATTAGAATATTGTGTAAGGGTTAAATTTTGAAGACACCTGGTGCCACAAACTAATCAGCTGATTAACTCAAAACACCTGCAAAGGGCTTTAAATGGTCTCTCAGTCCAGTTCTGAAGCCTACACAAACATGGGGAAGACTTCAGATTTGACAGCTGTCCAAAAGGCGACCATCGACACATTGCACAAGGAGGGAAAGACACAAAAGGTTATTGCTGAAGAGGCTGGCTGTTCTCAGAGCTCTGTGTCCAAACACATTAATAGAGAGGCAAAGGGAAGGAAAAACTGTGGTCAGAAAAAGTGTACAAGCGATAGGGATCACCGCGCCCTAGTCAAGATTGTGAAAAAAAACCCCTTCAAAAATGTGGGGGAGATTCACAAGGAGTGGACAGCTGCTGGAGTCAGTGCTTCAAGATCCACCACCAAGAGACGCTTGAAAGACATGGGTTTCATCTGCCGCATACCTCGTGTCAAGCCACTGTTGACCAAGAAACAGCGCGAAAAGCGTCTCACCTGGGATAAGGAAAAAAAGAGCTGGACTGCTGCTGAGTGGTCCAAAGTCATGTTTTCTGACGAAAGCAAATTTTGCATTTCCTTTGGAAATCGAGGTCCCAGAGTCTGGAGGAAGACAGGAGAGGCACAGGATCCACGTTGCCTGAAGTCTAGTGTAAAGTTTCCACCATCAGTGATGGTTTGGGGTGCCATGTCATCTGCTGGTGTCGGTCCACTCTGTTTCCTGAGATCCAGGGTCAACGCAGCCGTCTACCAGCAAGTTTTAGAGCACTTCATGCTTCCTGCTGCTGACCTGCTCTATGGAGATGGAGATTTCAGGTTCCAACAGGACTTGGCGCCTGCACACTGCGCAAAATCTACCCGTGCCTGGTTTACGGACCATGGTATTTCTGTTCTAAATTGGCCAGCCAACTCCCCTGACCTTAGCCCCATAGAAAATCTGTGGGGTATTGTGAAAAGGAAGATGCAGAATGCCAGACCCAACAACGCAGAAGAGTTGAAGGCCACTATCAGAGCAACCTGGGCTCTCATAACACCTGAGCAGTGCCAGAAACTCATCGACTCCATGCCACGCCGCATTAATGCAGTAATTGAGGCAAAAGGAGCTCCAACCAAGTATTGAGTATTGTACATGCTCATATTTTTCATTTTCATACTTTTCAGTTGGCCAACATTTATAAAAAATCCCTTTTTTGTATTAGCCTTAAGTAATATTCTAATTTTGTGACACACGGAATTTTGGATTTTCATTTGTTGCCACTTCAAATCATCAAAATTAAATGAAATAAACATTTGAATGCATCAGTCTGTGTGCAATGAATAAATATAATGTACAAGTTACACCTTTTGAATGCAATTACTGAAATAAATCAAGTTTTTCAAAATATTCTAATTTACTGGCTTTCACCTGTATCTCTGTGATCACTAATAATGGCACCTAAAACCAAATTGTATCACATTTAAAGGACAAATAATAAAAAAAATCTCTCAATAGATTGTGAATAGTCCACCCGTGCAAAAACAAAAATATAAAAAAAAGTCCACACATAGGAGAATCTTCAGCTGTTATGTGATGAAAGATAATGGTCCACCACCAGTAAAGAAGGGGTTACTTTTTCCCAGACATAGACGGTCCCCCGTTACAGAGGATCACAGAAGTCATGTCAGCTGTAGTGGTAAGTGTATCTCCTGTGCTGGACTGCTGTGGCTGTACCTCAGAACGTCACACAAGCCAGATCGGTTCAGATGTGAACATGGCATGTAACAAAAAATGGAAAGCTCCGATCGTGTCAAACCTTCAACTTTATTCTCATAAAAGGTCAAAAACACACTTACATAAATCGTCAGTGGTAAAGCCTAAAGTCTGTGGTGTCGGCCGATCACACACGGACAAACCCGTCCTGCTGGACGAAAGCTCACAGACTGGAGGTGATGTCAGCGCGTCGTCCTGCTCCGCCCTACGCGTTTTGTGAAAGGTCACGTCATCCAGGGGCCCGTCACATAACAGCTGAAGATTCTCCTATGTGTGGACTTTTTTTATATTTTTGTTTTTGCACGGGTGGACTATTCACAATCTATTGAGAGATTTTTTTTATTATTTGTCCTTTAAATGTGATACAATTTGGTCTTAAGTACCATTATTAGTGATCACAGAGATATATACTGTTATTTTTTAATGTATTCATCTCACCAAATCAGTTCGGGATGCATCATATTCACAATTGATTTTATAATAATCTTTATGGTTATTTATTAGCGCGATTCAGGTGTTTTCTACTTTATGAATGTATCTCATCCTAAAATCAGTGATAGGGCCCGTTTCTGAAATCCGTCATCACTTTTCTTCACCTTATGGTCACATTGTAAACAGACAGTTACAAGTTCTCCAGAACCTGTTTATGGAATACACCAAGTGTGAAAACTGTTAGATGCAGATTTTATTTTGCTGTTTTTTAAGGCTTGTGGTTGATTGTTCAACGGACCATAATGGCACGAGGTTGTTTTTTTTTTTTTAGCAAACAATAGCCGAAGAGGAAAAATGGAGAAAGTCATATAGTGGTGTTTACTCTACTGTACATATCAGAGATTTTTATTGTTATAGTCAGCTGTGGGCTTCATAGGTCTAGCATTGCTTTTGCAGCTGTTTTTGTAGCTTGCCCATTGCTTTCGCAGTATAGGAAAGACAGAAAGCCAAGCATGGCCATTCTGTTAAAGGATAACTTCCTAAAGAAAGAAAGCCAAGCATGGCCATCCTGTTAAAGGATAACTTCCTTTTTAGCGCTGAGTTTCTGCAAACTTATTGACGAGATGGGTATGATCCCATCACTGCAGACTGCAAGTCCTGGGTGCCCAACCTATGGCCCTTTGGTACCTACTGTTTGATATTTGGGCCTCAGTAGTCAGTAGTGTGTATTTTCCCTGTCTAGATACTCAGAGCCAGTGAAGGAAATGTATTTATTAGACTGGCTACTGGTAATGTGTTGTTTTTCGGTTTATTTCTTATTTTTACTGACCATTCCCTTATCTGATTTCAGACACCTTTTGGTGGTTTAACCTCTTCACGACCATGCTCTAGCTGAATGATGGCTACAACGCGGGTACACATTGCCCGAAGGGCGTCATACGACATCCTCCCGTGATTGCACTGCTCACCCCCCCCCCCCCCACAGGCATCTGTGATTGCTGTGTCCTTGAGACACAGCTGATTAAAAATCGTGGTAAAGAGCCAATCAGAGTGGCTCTTTATCACGTGATCAGCTGTGTCAAATCACTGCTGATCACAGTGTAAGCAGGATTTGCCTGTTATCGGCATTCCATTCTTCACGCTGACAGAACTCTGAGTAGAGGAGAAGAGAGTCGATAACCGGCAAATCGACACAGTGGACATCCGCACTGATAATCAGGGCACTGATCATCAGTGCAGCCCCAACAGTACCCACCAGTGCTGCCATTTATGGCCCATCAGTGCTGCCTATCATTGCCGCCCATCAGTGTCGCCTGTTAGTGCCCATCAGTGCTGCCTATCAGGGCCCGTCAGCCCCGCCTATCAGTGTAGCTTCATCAGTGTTGCCCTATCAGTGCTCATCAGTGCCACCTCATCAGTGCAACCTATCAGTGCCCATTAGCGCAGCCTCATTAATGCACATCAGTAAAGGAGAAAAATTACTTACCGTATATACTCGAGTATAAGTCGAATTTTTCAGCACATTTTTTTGTGCTAAAAGTGCCCCCCTCGACTTATACTCGAGTCAAGCACTTTTCTGCAGCAAAAAATTTCATTTTCCGAACCAACTTTGGGGCCCCGTATCTCAGGGCCACGTGGTGCTAGGAACCCCAAATTTGGTGTGCAAACATATCCAAATCTGGGGTTCCTAGCACTAAGTGGCCCCGAGATACGGGGCCCCAAAATCGGTTCGGAAAATGTCATTGTCTGCTGCAAAAAAGTGCTTGACATTTTCTAAACCGATTTTGGGGCCCCATATCTCAGGGCCACTTAGTGCTAGGAACCCCAAGTTTGGTGTGCAAACCCAGTGGAACTGGTACCATAACATATCCAAAGCTGGGGTTCCTAGCACCAAGTGGCCCTGAGATACGGGGCCCCAAAACCGGTTCGGAAAATGTCATTTTCTGCTGCAGAAAAGTGCTTGACATTTTCTGAACTGATTTTTGGGGCCCTGTATCTCAGGGCCACTTGGTGCTAGTAACCCTAGCTTTGGAAATTTTATGTGGCTAGTTCCACTGGTTTTGCACACCAAATTTGGGGTTCTTAGCACTAAGTGGCCCCAAGATACAGGGCCCCAAATTCGGTCAACTGTGTCCATCTGCAGCAATGTCATTTCGGGACCCTTTGGGTTCAGAGACCCCAAATTTTGGCTGCAGCTAGGGGGCATCTAGGAACCCTTAACTACCGAGTTTGAAGTTCAGGGGACCTATGGCTGCAAATGGGCACAGTGAGGCATGCAAATGGGCACAGTGATGCTGCAAATGGGCATTGTTGACCCTCTTTTCCACTTACAGTAGCTGTGCATTTCTCACCCTCGTCTTATACTCGGGTCAATAAGTTTTTCCCATTTTTTTTGTGGTAAATTAGGGCCTCCACTTATACTCGGAACGACTTATACTCGAGTATATACGGTATATAAAAAAAATTATAGCAGATCATCAGTGCAGGCCCCAACATTGCCCACCAGTGCTACCAATCAGTGCCAATCAGTGCCCATCAGTGTTGCCTGTCAGTGCCTATCATTGGCGCCTATCAGTGTAGCCTCATCAGTGTCCATCAGTGAAGGAGAAAAAACACGTATTTACAAAATTTTATAACAGAAACTTAGAAAACCTTTTTCTTTTTTTTTCAAAAATGTTTTTCTCATTTGTTTAGCAAAAAAATAAAGCAACCCAGTGGTGATTAAATACATCGAAAAGAAAACTCTATCTGTCTCAAAAAATTATAACAATTTTGTTTGGGTACAGTGTTGCCCACTGTACCGCGCAATTGTCAATTGGGGGGTAAAAGTGCCCAGCAGGCAAGTAATTAAAGATTATCTCCAGGCAAGTATCTCAATACAACGGTGAGATCCATAAATGGATGACTGTTTTTCCTGCCAAGGGATTTCTATCCCTCTCCATCCAGTCCTGAAATTTGCTACAGAGTAGGATACCTGATTGTTTTAACACTTACAGATCTGGTCTCTCCCCTGCCTGTGAATGGACAGTGAAAGGAGAAGCAGCAGACCTCATGTCACTGTCACTCTGCTCTTTTCTCCTATGAGCATGTTCCTTGTTAGCACATGAGCACTGCAGCACAACTGATTGGCTGTCTCCTTTAGCTTCTCCCTATCATACTGTGCTTAGATTGCAAGAGACAACTACAGAGCTGCACTAATCTGTGTGTTTTATATCTTCCTAAAGTTAAGTTTTAGCTCCTGAGATTTTTCTAAAAACTGACCCCTTAAAGTGGTTGTAAACTCTATACTTTCACTTTAGCTCATTCCAATCTACAGTGATGTGCCCGCTGATTCCTGCCTGTGAAAATTCACTTACTGTTACAGTCTCTTCATAATCCGTCCTGCAATCTTTAATTATGTCACCGACGCATGCGCAGTCCGTAGTTTCGTTAACGGCACACTATGTGTGCCGTTTTAATAGCCTCTGCATGCCAGGTTAATTCCTTCCACTGAGGACGGCACAGAGGAAGCCTTGCCATAGTATGCCCTCTACCACACCTTCCTGGTTCTCCCCGGGTGACTGTATAAGACGTCACACAAGGGGAGTGAACCAGAGTATTACACAGACGTCCATAAGAGCACACGCGCATGCGCTAGATTTAGCCAGGGAATATAAAGGCAGAAAAAGGTATCTCCCAACTTCGTTTTAATGACTTTTTTTTTAATATGGAAGGCAGCTATATATATTTCTGATTGATAATATGTTAAAAAAAAAAAAGAAACAAAATCCGGGGTTTACTTCCTCTTTAAAGCTACATTCTAATTAAAATTAAATGGTTTTCCCTCTTTTCTAAATTCTAAACATAGAAATGAACCATCTACCCCAAAACATTTAACTCTATACCTCCCCCAACCCTAACATATACCTCTAATGTTGACCCTTAACACCTAACCCGGGTACACAAGTACCGAAACATTCAGGAAAATGGGTACCGCTGTCTGATCAACAGAAGCCAGTCTAATGACCCTCTTCTGTCAAACGGTCTAGCTGATCAAAGTCCTGCTTTCAGAATACAATAGAACAGCAGGGGGAGATTCCCGCATTGCACATTGTTTTGTTGATGTGGGGATCTGTGTGTGTGTGTATACGCCACCTTAAAGCAGTAGTTTAAATCCTAAAAAAAAAAAATTCTGCCCCCCCCTGCAAGTTAATGGCATAACGTGCTAGTGTGCATTGCATGGCTCCTGTGGCTTACCAAGAATTCCCATTAACCCCTTTCACTGTCAGAGCTTTTTTTCTTTTGTAAATGCACATTTTAGGCCTAACGATTGTGATAATATACTGCAGGTGACAGGTTCTCCTTATGGAGGTAACAGAGTGTGTTAGGCTGGCCATACACCTATAGATTATCTGCAGATTTTCTATGGTTAGATGGAAAAAGTGGGAGATTCCTCCATCCACACAGTTTAGCGAACATGGAGAGATCTGTTGCGCATTTTCTATCTAACCATAGAAAATCTGCAGATAATCTATAGGTGTATGGCCAGCTTTAGACTCCAAAAGTAACCCCTGCACTCTGTTGAAGCCAATTGAAAACAGATTGTGCTCAATTAGCTCCCTTCAGAGCCTGAGTGCCCAGGGATTTCCAGCCCTGAACCCGGAAGTGCTCAGAGCTGAGTGCTTCTAGGCTTATTCTTCATAGTGAAGACCACTGTTTCCTGTCGCATCATTGCAGCATACACCTATGGGTTGTGGCTCCGCCCCCGCAGCCTGATAGGACCGCGTAGCTATTAAAGTCTGAGAGAGCCCCTGCCCCAGCATTCTCCTTTTTTTCCTCACCTGTCAAGGACCGAAAACATGCATCCCTTACCTAAAACATTCGCCCCAGCCAGGTTCTAGCCTCTCCTGGGTGGAAGTCCTATCCTGTACAGCCTCTAAATGAGCTCAATGGAAGGAACCCCACTCTGATGGTCTCAGGGGTATGTTACAATACATTACAAACCTTAAACAGGTTTATGGATCGCAGCGGTCTCCAGCTCCTTTCTGTGCACCTGTGGGTAACTTCCCCTCCTGTCTGTCTCCATAGCTCCAGCTTGTCAGGACATTCCACTTTCCAGCTTCCAAAATGGCGTCGGAGGCCTCAGAGCGCATCTGAGCATGCTCGAGCGTGACGTCATCACCCCAGGACGGCGGCAAGTTTAAAAATGCTGTAATGTCAGCATTTTCTTGTCTCTTCTCTCCTGAGCCTGTAAGGGGGAATTTTGACCGGATTTCTTTTGCTACTCTACCCAGCTGTTCTACCCTGTCTCTCTCTTGCTATCTCAACGCCCAGGTAAGATCTATGATGGCTTTTTTCTTTGCTTGTTTACTATCTGCTATCCCATGCATGCTAAGCCACCTATATAATTAAGGTTGATTCATCACCTTTCATGGAGACCGTTGCCCAGGTAGACCATCGCCAGCCTACTAGGTAAGAGGGGATGATGGGTAAGTATGAAGAGAAGGAAAAAGAGAGCCCTCACTAATGCTGTTTAAATTGAACAGCCCCACCAGGTCTTCCAGATCGTCACATTCAAGACGAGGGGAGCCTTCAAGAAGGAGCCGCTCAAGCCACAGGCAGAGTCGCTCAGAGCGCTGCAGAAGTCGCTCAAGTCGCAGAAGCCGCTCAAGTCGCAGGAGGAGCAGATCAAGTCGCAGGAGAAGCCGATCAAGATCAAGGCATAGTCGCTCCCACCACAAAAAATCCCCTGCGCGCAGGAAATCTCCTGTCACCCAGCCTTCCCGTCCACCCGGGAACTCCTGCTGGATTTGCGGTGCTACAGCACTTCCAGACAAACTGGCCTGTCGCACATGCTTCATTGAGGCAACTAAGGACAGAGAAACAGAGGCAAGAGAACCAATTGATCCATCACCACAAGTCGCAGAGCCAGAAGCCAGCAGACCTATACAAAGTACCTCATCCACTGCCCCATCATCATCAAAGACGTCAGACCCTCTCTCTGACACTGATGATCTAGAGGCATCCACTGGCTTCGACTTCTCATTGATCGACCCATTCGTGAAGTCAGTAAAAGAGGCGATCGACTGGGTGGAAGAAAAAGAAACTCCTCAAAAAGTGAGGAAATACTTTCCAAATCTTAAAAAAGACCCAGAGAACTTCCCGTTCATTGAGGAACTTGAGGATCTAATTAAGGATGAGTGGCAAAAGCCAGAGAAAAAAACTGGCCTCAGCAACAGATTATCAAAACTCTATCCACTTAAAGAGCCTAACGTCAACCCACTAATATCTCCTCCAGTGGTCGACTCCTCCCTAATGTGCCTCGCCAGGCACGTAACACTTCCAATAGAGGATGCAGTCACATTCAAAGACGTCCTGGATAGAAAGATCGATCTGGATCTTAAGAGAACCTACCTCTCGGCAGGTGGCGCTTGCAGGCCAGCAATAGCATTGGCTGCCGTCGGTAAGGCTATCTCAAGCTGGTCCACGATGGCCGAGAAGCTGGTATCGGAGGAAATAGAGCAGGAGAAAGTTATCTCAGCACTCCAAGAACTTAGTCTTGCAGGCGACTTTGTCGCAGAAGCCTCTGTGGATATAATTAAAACCACTTCAAGAGCAATGTTAAGCTCAGTAATGGCCAGAAGGGCGCTCTGGTTAAAACCCTGGTCGGCAGATCCCTCCTCAAAATCCAATTGGTGCAAAATACCCTTTGATGGCGTAAACCTTTTTGGAGAAAAACTGGACGTGGCTATTTCTAAAGTCACGGGGGGAAAATCGGGACTCATCCCTTCAGATAGGAGGCCCAGGCAGCAGAGACCACCGGTTTCTAGAAGAAATCTGCCAGATAAATACAGAGAGGCAAGATCCTACAGGCCCGGAAAAGAGTATAGGAGGAACTGGAAGAATCCCCAGTCATCATTCCTCAAGCTCCAAAAGTGTAAGACCCCTGCGTCAGGGGAACAAAAGTCTTTTTGAAGGTGCGTCCGCCCAACCAGCTTTAGTGGGGGCCAGACTCATGAGTTTCAAGCAGGTCTGGGCGGATACAATAAAGGACCCATGGACGATAGACACTGTCCAGTTCGGCCACAAATGGAAATTCAAGACACGGGCTCCAAGAGACCAATTCTCTGTAACCAGATTACCTGCATCTCGGGAAAAAAGGATGCTACTGACAAAGTACGTCCAAGACCTGTTACAAAAGGAAGCCATAGTGGAAGTTCCAATATCCCAAAGGTCAACGGGATTCTACTCCCCGTTGTTTCTGGTGAAGAAGAAATCGGGGGATCTACGCCCTGTCTTAGATCTAAAGAATCTCAATCGCTCAATCTTAGTCGAGACATTCAAAATGGAGAGCCTCCAGTCAATTCTTCGGGCCATGAATATCGGGGATTGGATGCTTTCCGTCGATTTACAAGACGCCTATCTGCACGTCCCCATTCATATCTCATTCCAAAAATTTCTCCGCTTTGCGGTAGGTCTACATCATTTTCAATTCCGAAGCCTCCCGTTCGGGATCTCCACCGCTCCAAGGACATTCACAAAAATCTTACTGCCAGTAATAGCCTTACTAAGAGAACAAGGATTGAGGGTCCATCATTACCTGGACGACATCCTTTTGCTAGCAGACAATCAGGATTCCCTTCTACTGCATCGATCCATTCTGATTACCACCCTACAAAACTTCGGCTGGATCATAAACTGGGGGAAAAGCAATCTGCAGCCCACTCAGAGAATGATATTCCTGGGGGCGTAACTAGACACCCGTCTCAATACGGTGGAACTTCCGCAGGAAAAAATTCCCAGCCTCATTCAGAAGGCAAGAAAGTTATTAGCCTCTACCACACTACCAGCCCGGGAGTACCTCAGCATACTGGGGTCATTCTCAGCAACCATCCCAATGGAACAATGGGCCCAATGGAACACCAGACCTCTGCAAGCATCATTGTTAAAACAATGGAACGGGGTATCATTGTCTCAGCCGATCGTAGTCCAGAAAGAAATAAAACAATCACTCTGGTGGTGGACCAGATTGAACAATCTGAAGAGATGCAGGCATATAGTCCCTCTTCCTCAGGAAATAATCACTTCAGACGCCAGCCTGAAGGGCTGGGGGGCACACTACCGCCATCACGCAGTCCAGGGCCTTTGGACATTCAGAACACAGAACGTGGTTTCAAATATATTGGAGATGAAAGCAGCTTTCCAAGCTCTGTCAGCCTTCAGCCCCCTCCTCAGGGGGAAAGAGGTCCTGCTAAAATTGGACAACAGAGTGGCAGTTGCCTATATCAACAGGCAGGGGGGCACCAGGAGTCGCTCCATGATGCGGGAAGTCCGTCCAGTCTTCGAGTGGGCACAGCTGAACCTGTCGGGATTAACGGCAGCGTATGTCCCAGGAGTCCAAAATCAACTATCCGACTCTCTAAGTCGGACCTTTGTATCAAACAACGAGTGGGCCTTAAGTCACCAAGCCTTTACCCTCATAACCCAGACCTGGGGGATACCGGATATAGACCTGGCGGCAACACCGGTCAACACGAAATGCCAGAGATATCTAGCCAGAATTCCTTTCCCATCGGCAGAAGGCACGGATTGCCTACAACACGACTGGAACTTCCGTTTGGGGTAGATATTTCCGCCAACACCACTCATTCCAAGATTCTTACTCAGACTCAAGAGGTCCAAAGCCACAGTGCTAGCAGTCCTCCCATTTTGGCCGAGACGACCATGGTTTACGACGCTCCTCCAATTGAGCACAGCAGAACCACTGACACTCCCAATGACAGCGGATATACTGTCGCAGGGGCAACTCCTTCACCCATTTCCGGAGAGGCTGCATCTAACAGCATGGAGATTGAAAGGACTAGGTTCTTAGTCCACGACCAATAAGACCTATAAAAGGGTCTGGGAGAGTTTTCTCTTAGTCGCACAACAGCAATCCTGGAACACGGCATCTCCATCAGTTCCTCAGATCCTCGAGTTTCTCCAGTTAGGTCTAGATAAAGGTCTTAGGTCTAGTACCCTGAAGGTACATGTATCAGCCCTATCCGCTATGACAGGAGTGAAATGGGCTCAAGAACCTCTCATCATCCAATTTCAGAAGGCTTGCCTAAAGCTGAGACCACCTAGGAAACCTTCCTTCCCGACATGGGATCTTTCAGTAGTGTTGGAAGCCTTATCCCATGAGCCATTTTTTCCGTTAGAGAATGTTTCCCTGTGGGACCTAACTCTCAAAGTCACTTTCCTAATAGCAATTACATCAGCTAAAAGGGTATCGGAGATTCAGGCCTTACAGGCTAAGGAACCATACTTGATGTTCTATCCAGACAAAGTAGTCTTAAAACCATCGGATCGCTTCATCCCGAAAGTGTCATCATCTTTCCACTTTAACCAAGAACTATGTCTCCCCACCCTATCCACAGAACAGGGTGATCCACATCCGCTTGACATAAAGTCGAATATCCAGGCCTACCTCCTGGCAACCAGCAATTTAAGGAAGACAGAGGACCTACTGGTCATTCCTCATGGGTTTAGAAGAGGACAAGCAGCAACCTCTCGCACCATCGCAGCATGGTTGGTGAAGATCATTAAGAGAGCTTACGCATCTAACAATGCACGAGTACTTGAGGGCTTAAGGGCACACTCCACAAGGGCAATGGCGACCTCCTGGGCGGCCTACTGCAGGGTATCAGCCGAAACCATCTGCAAAGCAGCCACTTGGTCTTCGAAAACCACTTTTATCTCTCATTATAAAGTGGACTCCGCTAGATTGTCCACGGTAGAATTTGGGAGAGCAATTATTCAGGCTAACTCCTCAATACCTTCTAAATAAAAAACTTATCTTTTGCTCATACCCACCCAGTTTGCGAGTTATTCCCCATAGGTGTATGCTGCCATGATGCGACAGGAAAACGGAAAATTGTATACTCACCTTTCCGTAATTTTCCTTTCCTGTCGCATCTCATGGCAGCATACAAATGCCCACCCATCTGAGGTGAGGTATATATACACGGAGAATGCTGGGGCAGGGGCTCTCTCAGACTTTAATAGCTACGCGGTCCTATCAGGTTGCGGGGGCGGAGCCACAACCCATAGGTGTATGCTGCCATGAGATGCGACAGGAAAGGAAAATTACGGAAAGGTGAGTATACAATTTTCCGTTTTTCCATCCTGGGAAGGCACATGACTGGTGGCGACGGGGGGGGGGGTCTGGGGCAGAATAATGTGCATTTGAGGGGCACTTTTAGTGTCCCTCAATTGCTTCCCTCTTTAGCTGCCAGAGGTATACAAATGCTGTAGCAATAATTATACCCTATGTCACTTTTGGTGGGCATAGCATAGCGCCCGGCCGCCTGCAGAATGTGACCCTTTCAATGGATGGGGCTGCTTTGCAAACTCTCCACACTCAGGTGGCGTGCAACTGCAGTGAGGAGGCGATACGACACCTCCTCAGCACCTGTCAAATGCTCTCTGAAGAGCAATCCAAACACATATCGCTCTTCAGATAGCACCACCAGTGCGAGCCGACAGTCCGGTGGTAAAAGGTAAACAAACCCCTGGTTGCAGCCGGGAGTCCGTTTACATGTTGGTGCTGCATTTGATGTCCATGGCAGAAAGCAAAATAGGAGAGTTTTTGAGTTTGTGTCTTTAGCACTGTTGTAGTGTTTGCTGAGTACCATTAGCAGTTCACTTGTTTCATTTATTGTTTGAAATTGCTTTTTGACCCCCAGCTTAGTTTTATTTGATGGGAAGTCACAAAGACGTAAGAAGACTGCGGTTTGACGCAGAAGTGAAGGTTCCTTTTTTTTTTTCATTTGAAAACGAACATGCACCATGAGTGGCAGGCAGTCACCGATATTTACCGATAAAGAGAAGAGAGGAGTTTGCTGTAACATGAAGTTGTGGCTTTTGCAAGTATCTCTGATCAGAGTTTCTGAAACCTAAAAAGGGTTCTCAAAGTTTGATTTTGTTTGCTGTGATGGAAAAATGATGTCAGCGACAGTTTCCTGCCACAGATGATGAAGCTGATACGAGAGACCACAAACCAAATTTACACAAAGGTTGGCTAATTTTATCTCCTCTAAGTGTGCCTGTTTTGTAATGACACTGTGACAGTACAAGGCCCTTCCACTGTATAAAGGTAGGCAAAGATGGCACCGGGCTCTCACAAATGCAGGGTGAGGGGCTCCAGAGTGTCTGTACTGAGCGGAGAAAGTTGTTCTTGCAGCTTTCTCCGGGCCTCTAAATTCCTGGACTTTAAAGAGTCTTGGGAGGGATAAAGCCTCTAACCTGATGTCCAGGTCTTACTGAGACTGACAAGCCTTGTATGTTTAGGTGTACACAACCTTTATATTCAAAGACCTGGCTATAGTTTAGGGCACTGATGAAGGGACAAGTGTTCTCTACCCAAAAGGCAGGAGGTCCATGGGCCGTACACACGATAATATTTTCCGACAACAAATGTTGGATGTGAGCTTGTTGTCGGAAAGTCCGACCGAGTGTATGCGCCATATAACATTCGTTGTCGGAATTTCGGCCAACAAATGTTTGAGAGCAGGTGCTCAAATTTTCCGACAACAAGACTTGTCGGAAATTCCGAGCGTGTGTACACAGTTCTGACGCACAAAAGTCCACGCATGCTCGGAATCAAGCAGAAGAGCCGCACCGGCTTTTAAACTTCATTTTTCTCGGCTCGTCGTACATCTTGTACGTCACCGCGTTCTTGACGTTCGGAATTTCCAACAACATTTGTGTGACTGCGTGTATGCAAGACAAGTTTGAGGCAACATCTTTCGGAAAAAAATCCACAGTTTTGTTGTCGGAAAATCCTATCGTGTGTACATAGCCTTAGGTTTGGAGACAGAAGGGCTTCATCTGGGTGTGCCAGGATATTTAATTCCCCTATAGCAGACGTTTTTAATTAATATTCACAGAGGTCTGGTCTGTAAAATTTTCTTCCAGTAGAGGTTCGAACCTCATGTTTGTGCAATGATTCAGATCCTTGATAATAAATCACATAGTGTAACACAACATACCCTAAGAGGAGAGGGTATGTTGTGTTACATTATGTGATTTATTATCATTTCTCTGTTCATAACTTGGTTTATCACTGCTCTGTGTCTTTAACTGCTTGCTGCCTGCCCCACCGTCGAATGACGGCAGGGCAGTGCGGCTCTCGTTCTGAGACGCCGTCAAATGACGGCGTCCCAGGACGGGGGCTCCCGCGGGGGTGCGCGGTGATCACGGTCGCGCTGTGTTGCTAGGACACGGCCCGAACTCTGTAAAGAGCCGCGTCCGCTCTTTAACCATGTGATCGGCTGTGTCCAATCACAGGCGGTCACATGTAAACAAGGAAGTGTCGGTAATCGTCTCTCCTCGCCTCACACTGACAGAGTGTGTGGCGAGGAGAGCCGATCAGCAGCATCTCCACAAAGGGGGACATCTAGGAATGTAATCAGGGCACTGATCATCAGTGCCCTGATTACAATATAGCGTCACAAATCAGTGCCCACCAATGCCAGCTATCAGTGCCCCCCAGTGGCAGCAATCAGTGCCCACCACTGCCCACAAGTGCCACCAATCAGTGCCCGTTAGCAATGCCAGTCAGTGCTGGCAATCAGTGCCGCCTATCAGTGCTGCCCATCAATGCCCATCACTGCTGTCAATCAATGCCAATCAGTAATGCCCATCAGTGCTACCCATCATTGCCTATCCGTGCCGACTATCAGTGCCCACCAGTGCTGCCTATCAGTACCCACCAGTGCTGCCTATCAGTGTCCACCACTGCCGCCTATTAGTGCCCATCAGTGCTGCCTATCAGTGCTCATCAGTGCAACATATGAGTGCCACCTAATCACTTTCCATAAGTGCCGCCTCATCAGTGCCCATAAGTGCCACCTCATCCATGCCCACCAGTTCAGCCTATCAGTGCCCATCAGTTTCGTCTCATCAGCGCACATCAGTGAAGGCAAAAAATTACATAGTTACAAAATTTACTGACAGAAAAAAAGTAAAAAACATTATTTCAAAATTTGGTCTTTTTCATTGTAAAAATTAAAAAACCCAGCAGTGAATAAATACCACCAAAAGAAAGCTCTATTTGTGTGAAGAAAATGATAAAAAAATGTGTTTGGGTACAGTGTAGCACGATCGCGCAATTGTCATTCAAAGTGTGACAGCGCTGAAAAATGGCTTGGGCAGCAGGGATGAGCCCAATGTTCGAGTCGAACATCGGGTGTTCGCCTGTTCGCTGAATAGCGAACAATTTGGGGTGTTCGAGGCAAATTCGAAAGCCGCGGAACACCCTTTAAAAGTCTATGGGAGAAATCAAAAGTGCTAATTTTAAAGGCTTATATGCATGGTATTGTCATAAAAAGTGTTTGGGGACCTGGGTCCTGCCCCAGGGGACATGGATCAATGCAAAAAAAAGTTTTAAAAACTGACCTTTTTTTCGGGAGCAGTGATTTTAATAATGCTTAAAGTGAAACAATAAAAGTGAAATATTCCTTTAACCACTAAGCCACCGCCCACCGTCATATGACGGCGGGACGAGGCCTCTCTTGTTCTGGGCGGACATCATATGACGTGATCGCCCTCCTGAGCCACTAGGGGGTGCCCGCTGTGTCGCTCGGGACCCGGTGCGCGTGCCCGGCGCCCGCAATGTCCACCGGGCACCCGCGATTGCCGGGTAACAGAGCAGGACCGTGGATCTGTGCATGTAAACACAGATCCACGTCCTGTCAGAGAGGAGAGGAGACCGATGGTGTGTCCCTTGTACATAGGGACAGCGATCGGTCCCCTCCCCCAGTCAGTCCCCTCCCCCCACAGTTAGAATCACCACATTAGGTCATACATTAACCCCTCGATCGCCCCCTAGTGTTAACCCCTTCCCTGCCAGTCACATTTACACAGTAATCAATGCATTTTTATAGCACGGATCGCTGTATAAATGTGAATGGTCCCAAAAATGTGTCAAAAGTGTCCGATATGTCCGCTGCAATATCGCAGTCACAATAAAAATCACAGATCGCCGCCATTACTAGTAAAAAATAAATAAAAATGCTATAAATCTATCCCCTATTTTGTAGACGCTATAACTTTTGCGCAAACCAATCAATATACGCTTATCGCGATTTTTTTTTACCAAAAATATGTAGAAGAATACATATTGGCCTAAACTGAGGAAAAAAATTGTTAAAAAAAAAAAAAATTGGATATTTATTATAGCAAAAAGTAAAAAATATTGTGTTTTTTCACAATTGTCCCTCTTCTTTTGTTTATAGAGCAATAAATAAAAACCACAGAGGTGATCAAATACCCCCAAAAGAAAGCTCTATTTGTGGGGAAAAAATGATAAACATTTCATTAGGGTACAGTGTAACAAGACCGCGCAATTGTCATTCAAAGTGCGACAGCACTGAAAAATGGCTTGGGCAGGAAGGGGGTGAAAGTGCCCTGTATTGAGGTGGTTAAATTTCGTACCTTGGGGTGTCTATAGTATGCTTGTAAAGTGGTGCATGATCCCCGTGTTTAAAACAGTCCCTACACAAAATGACATTTATAAAGGAAAAAAAGTCATTTAAAAGTACGCGGCTATAAAGAATTGTCGGTCCTAAAAGTCATTGAAAAAAATGGCATGGGATTCCCCCACAGTCAGGCCCTTAGGGTCTGGTATGAATATTAAGGGAAACCCCGAACCAAAATGTAAAAAAAATTTTTTGCGTGGGGGTCCCCCCAAATTCCATACCAGGCCCTTCTGGTCTGGTATGGACATTAAGGGGAACCCCGCGCCAAAATTTAAAACAAAAGTGGTGTGGGGGTCCCCCTCAAAATCCATACCAGAACTGATTTTAAGGGAAACCCCGCTCCAAAATTTAAAAAGGGCAACCCCAAAGCACCGTGTCCCCATGTGGATGGGGACAAGGGCCTCATCCCCACAACCCTTGCCCGGGGGTTGTGGGGATCTGCAGGTGGGGGCTTATCAGAATCTGGAAGCCCCCTTTAACAAGGGGACCCCCAGATCCTGGCCTCCCCCCTGTGTGAAATGGTAACGGGGTACAAATGTACCCCTACCATTTCACAAAAAAGTGTAAAAATGGTAAAAATGACATGACATGGCTTGAGACAATTCCTTTATTAAAAAATAAAAAAATAAAAATGTCCCACGAAGTCCATTCATCTTCTTCTCTCCGACGGACCAAAAAAAAAAAAAACGCACGCCGCCACCGATCCGCCTCCATGGGAGGCACCCACCGCAATGACCATCCTCTCAGGTTCTCAGGTGACGTTCTTTTATAACTGAGGGCGGGGCCACGCTGTGACGTCCCCGGGTGACCCCACCCCCTCTGACGCACGGGGACATCCCTATGGCTTCTACGTAGCGTCAGAGGGGACTTGGTCAACCGGTTACCCGGGAATAGACTTCGTGGGACATGTATTTTACCTATAGGTAAAAATCAACTATGGGAGCTTACTCCCACTTTAAAATGAATTGGCTGACCTACCTGCGATGTGCGCATGCGCAGATCTGAACCGAGCCCCACAACCCCGTTCCTACTTCAGTGTCCTCAGCCCCCACTGCACATCACAGTCCCCTCCCCTTCACATCAAGATGCCCCCCTTCACAGCAATGTCCTCACCCCCCTCATCACATCACATCCTTTTTACAGTAATGTTCTCAATGCCCCTTGACATCAACCCCCTCCAACAGTACTAGCTATCTTCTTCCCCATTCACTGCAGTGTACACTGTACTCTGCCCCTTTTCACATCACCCCCCTCCCAAATTCATGTCCTCCGCCCCCCCAACATTACTGTCCTCAACTTCCCTCTCCCCACATTGCGATCCTCAGCCCTCTTCCCCCTACATTACCCCCTTCACACTAATGTCCTCAGCCTGCTTTTCAAGTCTCCCCCGCCCTCCTCCCCTCTAACTGTCCTACCTTAGGGCCAATTCACACTGCAACTCAGGGTGGAAATTCACCACTCCGGTTGCTCTGCAGTAGACATGTGCACGGCTGAAATTTTTTTTTTTCCCGTTTTTAGTTTTATTCTGTTTTTTTTTTGTTTGTTTTTCTGATCATTCGTTGTGATCTAAATTCGTTTATTCAAAAAGATTTGTAAATTCGGAAAAATTCAAATTCGGTACGTTTCAGTCTTATAGATGCGGTATTCGTTATTTAGAAAATTCGTAACTTCAGCTAAATTCACATTTGTTACGTCCACTAACAGGCAGACAAATTTGAAAAGAAACTCCAATACCTATAGATCATTAGTTATTATAGTTTTTAAAAAATTTGACAAACAGTTTTTTGTTAATTCGGATGTTTCCGAATGAACAAATATGCAGAATTTTGGGGAAAGACTAATTTGGAACGAAACAAATTGCACACATCTACTCTGCAGTGCCAGCTGCACAAGGGGCAGTGTGGTGGGCAATGCATCACATCACATGGTTCCATTTTTTTTTTTTCATTTTGTAGAAGCTTTTTTTGAAGTGTACAAACATACTGCAATGTCAGGCAACACGATGCCCTTTTTACCGTGCGGTAAAACGTTTGTCAAAGTGTGAATTGGCCCTTACACAGACGGGGCGGAGGGTGGATGGCACAGAAGGTCTGGATGGAGGGCGGGAGCTGGAGGCTGGTAATTGGTTGCCAGGACCACTCTGCATCCTAGCAACCAATCACCTGCTTGTTAACTCGGGCAGCTCTGACCCTTCATCCTGTCTCCTGCTGTTGGTTCTGTGAGGATGACAGTGGTGACAGCTGGAGGTAAGAACCAGCTTCAAAATGGTGGGACTGCGACGGTCCGGATGGGACAGTGACTGGGTCCGGATCTGGACCACGGTCCACCATTAATGATGCTTGCCCTATAGAGAGGTCATAGCATGAGGCAGTGCACAGTGAGATGTGGAGTGATATGCAGAGGATGCATGTGAGAAGTGCATGGTCTGCATTTGAGCACAGTAGGTACTGGGAACCAATGCAAGGTCCAGTAAGGTCTTAGCAGTGGTGGTGCAAGTGGTGCAAGTTGTCCTGCAAGAGAGAGCCAGCATGCTGATTATCCTTTATTTATATGTTTGAAGTGATGGCAGAAACCCCTGCGTGGGCAACCGTTTATTTAGTTGAACTCTTCTTTAAAATCAAATAAAAGTGGGCCTCAAAGCCCTAAAACATTGTTGCTGACTGTCGTGGACCCACTATAAAGCGCTACACACGTGAGCAATACCCTTTGCAATGTCACAACACAATCCCCCCTGCTGCAGTAAAATATTGGATTGGCCTGAAATGTTTTAGGCCAGAGCTACACAAGAGAATGAGGTCCAAAACACAAGCCTGTGTTAACGCATGTGTTACCACAAGGCACACTAACTCAGGTTACGCGCATTAGCGAGTTGCGCTAACGTTTGCTATGTTAGGTTATGATGCATGCATCTTCTTAGTGGCAAGAGAGCTGAACTGACCTCATGTCCATGTCCTATACCCACTGAGGTTGCAATACCTTTGGACTGTTGATCTTTATATACATTTATATAATATCTGAAGTTCTACTTTACAGGTTATGCAGAAAGACAAATTGTGACCCCCAACAGAGAGCATCATGCATGAAAACTCCACCAGCACATGTCTACAGTTATCTTAATCTATAATATTTCACAGACCTGAGCCGCCATGTCCAACAGTTTTGGAAAACGCAGCTTCATTCCTTCATCGGTCTTCATAAAGTCTACTAAACTTCCTGAAAAAGTAAAAGGGATTGACATCAATGGGAATTTAGAGCACCACATAGTCTTGAGAGAGAAAATTCCTTCTCTGCCTTGCCAACTACTGGAGATATACACTATATTACCAAAAGCATTGGACCGCCTGCCTTTACACACACACATGAAATTTAATGGCATCCCAGTCTTAGTCCGTAGGGTTCAATATTGTGTTGGCCCACCCTTTGCAGCTATAACAACTTCAACTCTTCTGGGAAAGCTGTCCACAAGTTTTAGAAGGGTGTCTATGGGAATGTTTGACCATTCTTCCAGAAGTGCATTTGTGAGGTCAGGCACTGATGTTGTAAGAGAAGGCTCGCAGTCTCTGCTCTAATTTATCCCAAGGGTGTTCTATAGGGTTGAGGTCAGGACTCTGTGCAGGCCAGTCAAGTTCCTCCACCCCAAACTCGCTCATCCATGTCTTTATGGACCTTGCTTTGTGCACTGGTCCAAATCATTTGGTGGAGGGGGATTATGGTGTGGGGTTGTTTTTCAGGGTTGGGTATGGCCCCTTAGTTCCAGTTAAGGGAACGCTTATGATGTTTTAGTATACTAAGACATTTTGGACAATTTCATGCTCCCAACTTTGTGGGAACAATTTGGGGTTGGCCCTTCCTGTTCCAACATGACTGGTCCATAAAGACGTAGATGAGCGAGTTTGGGTTGGAGGAACTTGACTGGCCTGCACAGAGTAGGGATGCCACCTTATCACTTTAAACCAGGACACACATTAATTACACAGGTCCTTTACAGGCGGGGGTGGCAGCTTGAGATTGGGGGGGAGATGTCCTCCGCCGCCCGAGGTGAGGTGTTGTGAGGGAGGGGGGCTTGCTGATAAGGTTGGTTTATGCTGCTGGTCACAGCGATATCATATGGATGGGGGTGGGGGGTTGTTTTGTTCTGGGGGGTCTGCACTAATGGAGAGGGGGTGGTTTGTTCTGGGGGGTTTGTACTAATGGAGGGGGGTGGTTTGTTCTGGGTGGGTTTGTACTCATGGAGGGGGTTTGTTGGTGCTAGGGGGTCTGTACTAATGTACTAATGGAGGGGGGTGGTTTATTCGGGGGGGTTCTGTACTAATGGAGGGGGGGTGGTTTCTTCTGGGGGGGTCTGTACTAATTTAGGGCGGTGTTTTATTCTGGGGGGTTCTGTACTAATGGAGGGGGAGTGGTTTGTTCTGGGGGGTCTGTACTAATGGAGGGGGTGGGGTGGTTCATTCTGGGGGGGTCTGTACTAATGGAGGGGGTTGGTTTGTTCTGGGGGGTCTGAACTAATGGAGGGGGGTGTTTTTTTCTCTGGGGGTCTGTACTAATAGAGGGGGTGGTTTGTTATGGAGGGGGTGGTTTGTTCTGGGGGGTCTGTACTAATGGAGGAGGGTCTAAACTGAGGGAGGGGGAGGTCTATACTGAGGGAGGGGGAGGTCTATACTGAGGGAGGGGGGTCTGTAGAGAGGGGGTGGTCTATACTGATGGAGGGGATTTATACTTCGTAGAGGGTCTGCACTAACAGAGGAGGGTCTATACTTAGTGGAGGGGGGTCTATACTTAGTGGTGGGGGGTCTGTACTGGGGGGCGACTATAGTTGGTGGAGGGGAGGTGACACCATGTTTTATCTCACCGGGTGACACCAACCCTAGTGACGCCACTGCTATGATTCATCATGGAAAATGAACTGCCTGAACATGGGAACAAAAAATTTTACAAGAATCACTACATCATGTTAATCCTTCATAATGCCCCTTTAACTCACCATTTGCCATGTACTCTGTCACGATGTATATGGGTTCCTTGGTTACCACAGCGAAAAGTTGTACCAGTTTATCATGTCGAAGGGTTTTCATCAAGTTAGCCTCCTCCAGAAAAGCCATGGGTGACATGCTGCCCTCTTTTAAAGTCTTGATGGCCACTTTCATATTGTTATTATAATATCCTAACAGGTTAGAATAGAAAGACAAGAAATCAGGGCAAACCTCCAGAACGGGAGAGTAGAATTATGATGGGTCAATGTTTTGTATGGCAATTAAGGTAAGTAAGGGATTTCCTTAAAGCGGAGTTCCACCCAAAAATGGAACTTCTGCTCATTTGTCTCCTCCACTTCAGTGCCACATTTGGCACCTTTTGTGGGGGGGGGGGGCGCATGCCACAGTCACGGCAGTTGACGTCACCGATCGGCTCCCTCTTCCTCCCTCCTCCTTCCCCTGCCTCCAGGCCAGAGAGAGAAGCAGAGCCTTGCGCATAGTAGGGTTCCCGACGTGAAGCCGTAAGGCTACACTGCCGGGTTCCCTTACCCGCAATGGCGGCGGCCGCACCTAACAGCTGATGGAAACATCAGCTGCGGTGCCAAAATCGCTGGACTCCAGGACAGGTAAGTGTCCTATTATTAAAAGTCAGCAGCTGCAGTATATGTAGCTGTTGGCTTTTAATGTTTGCAGCGGTGGGCAGAACACCGCTTTAAGGCGATAAAATAATTAAATAAGTGCAGCGCTACGTGAACATCATAAACATGCAATTTTATATTAATATAAAGTGCGATAATCTGTTAATAAATATGCAGTAATCAAAATTCATATGTCCACTGCCTAGCAAAGTGGAGCGGCCTTAGAACCTAATGCATACCTCCCAACATTTTGAGATGGGAATGAGGGACACCTACTAACAAACGTATGTAAGCATAGGACACGCCCCCTGCCACACCCCCTTAAAGAAGAATAAACCAAAAAAAGGTTAATTAAATCCACAAAGACTTTTTTTTACCACTACTATTCCTTTATATTGGCTTTTTAAATGTACAAATGCAACAATTTAGAAATTGGATTAAAGGTTTAGCACTGGGAAAAACTTTCTGAAAGATAAAAAGTGCATTTTATATACATCTATATGGATCTAACTAGGGATGAGCCGAACACCCCCCTGTTCGGTTCGCACCAGAACATGCGAACAGGAAAAAAGTTTGTTCGAACACGCGAACACCGTTAAAGTCTATGGGATACGAACATGAATAATCAAAAGTGCTAATTTTAAAGGCTTATATGCAAGTTATTGTCATAAAAAGTGTTTGGGGACCTGGGTCCTGCCCCAGGGGACATGGATCAATGCAAAAAAAAGTTTTAAAAATGGCCGTTTTTTCAGGAGCAGTGATTTTAAAAATGCTTAAAGTCAAACAATAAAAGTGTAATATCCCTTTAAATTTCGTAGCTGGGGGATGTCTATAGTATGCCTGTAAAGGGGCGCATGTTTCCTGTGTTTAGAACAGTCTGACAGCAAAATGACATTTCGAAGGAAAAAACCCATTTAAAACTACTCGCGGCTATTGCATTGCCAGTCCGACAATACACATAGAAGTTCATTGATAAAAACAGCATAGGAATTCCCCACAGGGGAACCCCAAACCAAAATTTAAAAAAAAAAATTACGTGGGGGTCCCCCTAAATTCCATACCAGGCCCTTCAGGTCTGGTATGGATATTAAGGGGAACCCCGGCCAAAATTTTAAAAAAAATTACGTGGGGGTCCCCCTAAATTCCATACCAGACCCTTCAGGTCTGGTATGGATTTTAAGGGGAACCCTGCGCCAAAAAAAAAAAAAAAGTGGGGTCCCCCCAAAAATCCATACCAGACCCTTATCCGAGCACGCAACCTGGCAGGCCGCAGGAAAAGAGGGGGGGGGCGAGAGTGCGCCCCCCCCTCCTGAACCGTACCAGGCCACATGCCCTCAACATTGGGAGGGTGCTTTGGGGTAGCCCCCCAAAACACCTTGTCCCCATGTTGATGAGGTGGTTGTGGGGGTCTGCGGGCGGGGGCTTATCAGAATCTGGAAACCCCCTTTAACAAGGGGACCCCCAGATCCCGGCCCCCCCTGTGTGAAATGGTAAGGGGGTACTTACCCCTACCATTTCACTAAAAAACTGTCAAAAATGTTAAAAATGACAAGAGACAGTTTTTGACAATTCCTTTATTTAAATGCTTCTTCTTTCTATTATCTTCCTTCATCTTCTTCTTCTTCTGGTTCTTCTGGTTCTTCCTCCGGCGTTCTCGTCCAGCATCTCCTCCGCGGCGTCTTCTATCTTCTTCTCCTCAGCACCCATGGCATGGGGGGAGGCTCCTGCTCTTCTCTTCATCTTCTTCATCTTCTTCTTTTCTTCTCTTCTCCTCTTCTTTTCTTCTTCATTTTCTTCTCTGGGCTGCTCCGCATCTATGCTGGCATGGAGGGAGGCTCCCGCTGTGTGACGGCATCTCCTCATCTGACGGTTCTTAAATAACGGGGGGCGGGGCCACCCGGTGACCCCGCCCCCTCTGACGCACGTTGACTTGACGGGACTTCCCTGTGACGTCACGGGGAATGCCACAGGGAAGTCCCGTCATGTCCCGTGCGTCAGAGGGGGGCGGGGTCACCGGGTGGCCCCGCCCCCCGTTATTTAAGAACCATCAGACGAGGAGACGCCGTCACACAGCGGGAGCCTCCCTCCATGCCAGCATGGGTGCGGAGCGGCCCGGAGAAGAAAATGAAGAAGAGAAGAAGAGAAGAAAAGAAGAAGATGAAGAGAAGAACGGGAGCCTCCCCCCATGCCATGGGTGCGGAGCGGCCCGAGGAGAAGAAGATAGAAGACGCCGCGGAGGAGATGCTGGATGAGAACGCCGGAGGAAGAACCAGAAGAACCAGAAGAAGAAGAAAAAGCATGACCTGAAGGGTCTGGTATGGAATTTAGGGGGACCCCCACGTCATTTTTTTTTTTAAATTTTGGTTCGGGGTTCCCCTGTGGGAAATTCCCATGCCGTTTTTACCAATGAACGTCTATGTGTATTGTCGGACTGGCAATGCAATAGCCGCGAGTAGTTTTAAATGGGTTTTTTCCTTCGAAATGTCATTTTGCTGTCAGACTGTTCTAAACACAGGTAACATGCGCCCCTTTACAGGCATACTATAGACACCCCCCAGCTACGAAATTTAAAGAGATATTACACTTTTATTGTTTGACTTTAAGCATTATTAAAATCACTGCTCCTGAAAAAACGGCCGTTTTTAAAACTTTTTTTTGCATTGATCCATGTCCCCTGGGGCAGGACCCAGGTCCCCAAACACTTTTTATGACAATACCATGCATATAAGCCTTTAAAATTAGCACTTTTGATTTCTCCCATAGACTTTTAAAGGGTGTTCCGCGGCATTCGAATTTGCCGCGAACACCCCAAATTGTTCGCTGTTCGGCGAACTTGGGAACAGCCAATGTTCGAGTCGAACATGAGTTCGACTCGAACTCAAAGCTCATCCCTAGATCTAACTAAAATGAGGGACAAATGAGGGGGAGAGAGGGACAGAGGGACATTGCTCCAAATCAGGGACAGTCCCTCCAAATCAGGGACAGTTGGGAGGTATGCTAATGAAATGTCACTATGTGACATTTCAATAAAGTTTGTTTTAAAAAAACAGTGAACAGTGTGCCTAGCAAGAATCAGCACTGCAGTTATTCCGCTGCATGGGACCACACACCACCCGCTGCGTTGTAATGGAGAAGCTAGTGTGAATAGACCTATAGGGGACGGTTTCGTTTTTGCCTTTGGTTTTTTACGTTTAGAGTTAGGAATAGAATTAAAAATACTAAATATTACAGTTAAGGAGAAAGATTGATTATTGCAGTTAAGGATTTGGGTAAATTATTTTTAATTTTTGTGTAAAAATATTTCCATATACAGAAAACATTGGTGCAAAAAAAATAATTCCAAAACAATCATGCTGGTTTGAGAATGCGAAAACCAACCTTCTGCATCAAGATTCTTGTACAATGACAAATGCGCCCATTATGTTTTGGATTTTGGCATTGCAGAGACTCATCACAGCTTTTATTCCCAAACTAGCACACATGCATACCTCCCAACATTTTGAGATGGGAATGAGGGACACCTACTAGAAAACGTATATAGGCATAGGACACCCCCCCTGTCACTCCCCCTTAAAGGGGAAATAACCAAAAAAAAAGGGTTAATTAAATCCACAAGTGCTTTTTTTACCACTATTATTCCTTTATAAAATTGAATAAAATGCAGCAATTTAGAATTTGGATGAATGGTTTAGCACTGGGAAATACTTTTTGAAAGATAAAAAGTGCTTTTTATATTCAACTATATATAGATCAGACCAAAATGAGGGACAAATGAGGAGGAATGAGGGACAAATGAGGTGGATTTAGGGACAGAGGGACATTGCTCCAAATCAGGGACAGTCCCTCAAAATCAGGGACAGTTGGGAGCTATGCATATGCTGGGAAAAGGTTCTGATGATCAATCACAAAACAACTCCTATTGTGTTGGGGATCACCATGCTCTTTAGGGGACATTCACACTTGCAAATGCTCCCTGCCTGTGATTAAAGGCAAGAAACCCAGCGGGGGCTCCTGCGATGAACTGCGAGAGGCAGCCCCATTGAAAGCAATGGGGGGCTGCTGGCTCTCGTGTCCACTCACATGTAATCGCTCATGCAGCATTGCAGCAATCACACAATCACATGTGAGTGACCGGCCCTGGATGTAGACTGCCTTTGTCCAGGGCCAATCACTCGCATGTGATTGCTGTATGAGTGACTACATGCGAGTGGGTGCAATAAGCTGCAAGAACCAGCAGCCTCCTATTGCTTTCAACAGGGGCTGGTAGGTAATCGCGGGAATCCCCGCTGGAATTCTCACATATCATCCTTGAATAGGTGAATTCACAAGTTTGAATGCACCCTTATGGACCACTAGACCATGTATGGTGGACCTAAGGTTTGAAATATATGCTATTAATTGTGGATATTTTTTACATATGGATATTGCCCAGCTCCAAGCCATAATGGATATTTTTACATAGTTACATTGGTCCAGTTCGGACCAATGTACTGTAAGTATGTATGTGCCATACCTGTGGGATCCTTGAGGAAGCTGAAAATCACTGTAGTAAACACTGCTACTCCAGTGATCTCCACTGGCTTCCCACGCGGAGCAGCTACACTAGGAACACACACTAATCAGTACACTGTGAACAATGGCCAGGCACCAATCAGAGATCGCTTTACATTTTCTCAATGAATACAAAGCATTCTCTGATTGGAGGAAGTGGAAAGACAGAGTGGGGACATTAATGCAGCTGAACACATGCTTGGCATGGGACCTGAAAGCTAGTGGAGATCCCTGGAGTAGGTGCCAATAGTGCAGTAATGGTGAACCTTGGCACCCCAGATGTTTTGGAACTACATTTCCCATGATGCTCATCTAGACTGCACAGTGCATGAGCATCATGGGAAATGTAGTTCCACAACATCTGGGGAGCCAAGGTTCACCATCACTGCTATAGTGAATCACTTACAGTAATTGTCAGCTTTCAGGGGATCCCACAGGTATGGTATAAACATAGGCACATGGGATAATCCACATTGGATTTGAATTGACTACACAATTAAGGTAAAGAGATCTCTATAAAGATTTTTCTTTCTTTTATCCCTTCTATATATAATCCTATTGTACATATGTGTCCAATGTTGATGTTTTCTGAGGGAGCATCAATTAATAGCCCCGTGTGCTGCTGACTTGTTTTGACAGTGGGATACACATATATATGTATATATATTTTTTGGAATATAAATTAATATCAAGGTGTCAGCTGTATATTGAGTGATTTTTACTATCAAGGGCTTTTTTGTGAGTAAGCCAAAAATACATGATGCATAATGACATTTTTTACCATCTACAATTGAATAACACATAACCATCTTCATTCAACCATACTATCTATATTGCAGGCTTGTGTGTGCTCCTCTCTGATTCCTTACATCCAGCAGGTGTGATTTTCCCTGGGTCCCTTTGGACCTTCTGCACACTTTCCAGATAGATCACCACCTGGAAACCACCCTGTCCATATGTTTTTAGTTGGCTCTGGTTACACTCGATATTCTAATTTGAAGGTATGATTCCTTAGATCAAATAATGGCTAAATCAATTGGATGATGTGTCCATATATGTGCACCTCTTCCTTCTTGTACAATGCTATCATTTTGATATGTTTTATAACATTAGATGTCTTCGTCCCCCTGAGGAAGATCAGGACAGAAGACAATTGAAACACGTTGGGATTTTCTGAGTGGTAGCATCCAGTGTTGAGAAATACACTTTGCGTTTCTTGCTATCTGCATATGTAATATTGACATCTCATTTTTTGAATATCGTGCATTCCAGAGCTCATGTAGTTTTTAATTCATGTTCCATATATATTTGTATGCACTAAAGAGATTTTTTTTATATATTTGATCTAGTTAAAAAAAAATTCAGCTGCCTATAGGCCCTTGGGAGCATTTTTTTCAATTTCATTGGTCTAAGTTGGACCAATATAATGTAAAAATATCCAAATCTGAAATTCTTAAAGTGTTTTTAACCCCAGGACCCTGCATTCACTATGTCTGGTCTCCCATAGTACACAGAACATGGAAATGCAATTATTTTAGTAAATATAAACTGCCAAATACCTTTTCTCATCAGCAGTATATAGAAGTCTTGTGACTTCTATCAGTGTCCAGTTTGAGGGAGGAGTTTTCATTCTCCTCTGACTGTCCTATGAGGCTGCAGGTCCCCTATCCCTCTGTCTGGACGGTACTGGTTGGCCCTGTGCTGATCACATGCACCCTCCCAAAGAAAAAAACCTCACTAGTGATGCACACCAAACTGCCTCAAAAATGTGCAGACTGCCTCCAAGGCTCTGTACTATTAGGAGATGGATTGGGGACAGTAAAAGAAGGGGGGGGGATCAGAGAAGACGGGATCAAACAGCCTTTTTACACAATGTGGAGGATTAACCCCTTAGGTTCCACAGTGAGTATAACAAGCATGCTTTACTGCATATACACACAGATTTTACTGTTGTGGGCTTAGTAACACTTTAAATCTAACAATACAACCAAATCCAGTACAGAGATGACTTTACGGTGCAGGGGCGAACAAACAAGTCACCATATTGTGGTATTAAGTGTAAAGTGTAAATGTAATCGTTTTGACAGCACACTTTACACTTAATACCACATTTCTCACATCAATCCAGGGATTTGTTAGGTGCTGCAGTCTTTCACTATATTGAAAAAGCGCACCCCTTTTTTAATTGTACAAAGTATCCACATTGGATTGTTCCATCATATATAACTTACAACTCACCCATCCATACTTCTCCAAATTGCCCAGCTCCAAGCCTCTTTACAAGCCGCAAAGAATCCCTTGGGATCTCCCAGACATCCCCTTCCCACGTGCTTTTCTCCAATGCTGGACAGTGCTTTTCCAATTTCCGGCATAAACCATCAGCTCTTTCTATAAAATGACAGCAAAAAAATAATAATGTAGATAAAATATTGTATTTGATGTTAAAGCGCAGTTCCACCCAAAAATGGAACTTCTGCTTTAAGGGCAGGTGACCCCCTGACATGCCATTTTTTTTGGCGGGGGGGGGGGAGCAGAAACTCTCTTTTTAGAGGGTCCCAGCTCCCACTTCCCCCTGGGGCACCGCGGCACCGGAAATAAGTTCACCTCTCCCCCCTCCCTCTCGACAATCATCTGGGACACGTCACAGGTCCCAGATGATTGCCCGGCCAGTCACAGCGCGCAGCGCGGCTCGCGCTTGCGCAGTGCGACTCGCGCATGCGCAGTGCGACTCGCGCATGCGCGGTGCGACTCGCGCATGCGCGGTGCGGCTCGCGCATGCGCTGTGCTTGCCCTGCTGTGAAGTCACAGCCGGGCGCCCACAGTGACAATGCCGGCACCGCAGAGAGGAAGGGGGGGGGCGAGAGGGGCTTCGTTCCCCCGCATTGCTGGACCCTGGGACAGGTAAGTGTCCGATTATTAAAAGTCAGCAGCTACACTATTTGTAGACTTTTATTTATTTATTTATTTATTTTTTGTCGGAACTCCGCTTCAAGTACATGAATGCTTAGTAAATAGAGCAACTGCACTTGCAGAGTGTATATGCACTAGCAAGGTGCACACATACTTCCCAACGTTTAATGAGATGGGAATGAGGGACACCTACTAGCAAATGTATGTAAGCATAGGACACGCCCCATGCCACATCCCCTTAAAGGAGAATTAACCCCCAAAAAAAGGTCAATTAAATCCAAAAGTGCTTTTTTTTTTACCACTACTATTCCTTTATATTGGCTTTTAAAATGTACAAATGCAGCAATTTAGAAATTAGATGAAAAGTTTAGCACTGGGAAACACTTTTCGAAAGATAAAAAGTGCATTTTATATACAACTATATATATCAGATCAAAATGAGGGGCAAATGAGGAGGAATGAGGGACAGAGGGACATTGCTCCAAATCAGGGACAATTGGGAGGTATGTGTACAGTCTATTTGTCGTTAGTAAATCAAACCCCAAATATAAAGCCACATATACCTGGCTTCAAAATGATCTAATCATGTGATCAGTTGGCTTTACAGTTGACAGGATCACTTACAAATAATTCATTAATCCTATTCTCACTTTTTTAAACAGGGCTGCTATTTTATTTAGCTTGTCGCCAGTCTTTTATTGCCCCGCCATAATGGTTACAGAGGTGACAGTAAGAGGGTAATGTACCATTATGGAGAGTGCGGTCTGTCATACAAGAAAAGGAATAGTATCTGCTCACCAGTATAATGTTTCACTAGGTCTTGTAGTGAGGAAAATGTGAGAGTCGGGGAAATATAATATCCGCCATTATCCAGCATTCTGATCTTATAGTGTTTCACTAAATCTCCCCGGGTTGCGTCTTTGTCTCGCACAGAAAGTGAATAAGTGCCTGAAAATTATAACAATAAGAAAAATACATAATAGAAATAATAATAACAACAATAATATTATTTCATGCATGCTTCTTGGTGAAGTAGATAAAATATTACCCCCAATGCACGTTAGAGCAACGTTTTGCTACAGTAATTGCTGCAGCACAGCTATTAATATTTAACCACTTTAACCTTTTTCTTCTTTCTTTCTTTGTTTTTTACAAGTTAAAAACATTTTTTTAACGATATGTTTCAAGTTACACTTACACTACTGATCACGTTGATACGTTACATGTTTTTTTTTATTATTATTTTATTACCTTTTATTTTTTATTTTTACACTGTTCTTTTAAAAAAAAAAATGTGTCACTTTTATTCCTAGAAAATTACTTAGAACCCCCAAACATTATACATTTTTTTTTTCTAACACCCTGGAGAATAAAATGGTGATCGTTGCAATACTTTCTGTCACACCGTATTTGCGCAGCGGTCTTACAAGCACACTCTTTTTGGAAAAAATAAACTTTTTTGAATTAAAAAATAAAACAACAGTAAAGTCAGACCAATTTTTTCTATATTGTGAAAGATGATGTTACGCCAAGTAAATTGATACCCAACATGTCACGCTTCAAAACTGCGTCCGCTCGTGGAATGGCGCCAAACTTTTACCCTTAACCACTTGACGACCGCCTCACGCCGATGTACGTGATTTGCCTTCCGCGGGTGGGGGGTCCGATCGGACCCCCCCGGTGCCCGAGGCGGTCGTCTTTTGTCCAGCGGCGATCAGAGGTGAGGGGGAGACCATCCGTTCGTGGCCCCCCCCTCGCAATCGCCGCCGGCCAATCGAATCATTTCTTTGCTGCTGTATGCTAAACAGCAGCAAAGGAAATGATGTCATCTCTCCTCGGCTCGGTAATTTCCGTTCCGGCCCGAGGAGAGAAGACATGTGAGTGAGTGCACAACACTACACACACACAGTAGAACATGCCAGGCACACAAAACACCCCGATTTCCCCCCCCCCCCCCGATCACACCCCCCCCCCCTGTCACAAACTGACACCAAGCAGTTTTTTTTTTTTTCTGATTACTGCACAGTGTCAGTTTGTGACAGTTACAGTGTTGGGACAGTTACTGTTACCCCCCTTTAGGTCTAGGGTACCCCCCTAACCCCCCCTAATAAAGTTTTAACCCCTTGATCACCCCCTGTCACCAGTGTCGCTAAGCGATCATTTTTCTGATCGCTGTATTAGTGTCGCTGGTGACGCTAGTTAGGGAGGTAAATATTGAGGTTCGCCGTCAGCGTTTTATAGCGACAGGGACCCCCATATACTACCTAATAAATGTTTTAACCCCTTGATGGCCCCCTAGTTAACCCTTTCACCACTGATCACCGTATAACTGTTACGGGTGACGCTGGTTAGTTCGTTTATTTTTTATAGTGTCAGGGCACCCGCCGTTTATTACCGAATAAAGGTTTAGCCCCCTGATCGCCCGGCGGTGATATGCGTCGCCCCAGGCAGCGTCAGATTAGCGCCAGTACCGCTAACACCCACGCACGCAGCATACGCCTCCCTTAGTGGTATAGTATCTGTACGGATCAATATCTGATCCGATCAGATCTATACTAGCGTCCCCAGCAGTTTAGGGTTCCCGAAAACGCAGTGTTAGCGGGATCAGCCCAGATACCTGCTAGCACCTGCGTTTTGCCCCTCCGCCCGGCCCAGCCCACCCAAGTGCAGTATCAATCGATCACTGACACTTACAAAACACTAAATGCATAACTGCAGCGTTCACAGAGTCAGGCCTGATCCTTGCGATCGCTAACAGTTTTTTTGGTAGTATTTTGGTGAACTGGCAAGCACCAGCCCCAAGCAGCGTCAGGTTAGTGCCAGTACCGCTAACACCCACGCACGCAGCATACGCCTCCCTTAGTGGTATAGTATCTGAATGGATCAATATCTGATCCGATCAGATCTATACTAGCGTCCCTAGCAGTTTAGGGTTCCCAAAAACGCAGTGTTAGCGGGATCAGCACAGATACCTGCTAGCACCTGCGTTTTGCCCCTCCGCCCGGCCCAGCCCAGCCCACCCAAGTGCAGTATCGATCAATCACTGTCACTTACAAAAGACTAAACGCATAACTGCAGCGTTCGCAGAGTCAGGCCTGATCCCTGCGATCGCTAACAGTTTTTTTGGTAGCGTTTTGGTGAACTGGCAAGCGCCAGCGGCCTAGTACACCCCGGTCGTAGTCAAACCAGCACTGCAGTAACACTTGGTGACGTGGCGAGTCCCATAAGTGCAGTTCAAGCTGGTGAGGTGGCAAACACAAGTAGTGTCCAGCTGCCACCAAAAAGACAAACACAGGCCCGTCGTGCCCATAATGCCCTTCCTGCTGCATTCGCCAATCCTAATTGGGAACCCACCGCTTCTGCAGCGCCCGTACTTCCCCCATTCACATCCCCAACCAAATGCAGTCGGCTGCATGAGAGGCATTTTCTTTATGTCCTCCCGAGTACCCCTACCCAACGAACCCCCCCAAAAAAGATGTTGTGTCTGCAGCAAGCGCGGATATAGGCGTGACACCCGCTATTATTGTCCCTCCTGTCCTGACAATCCTGGTCTTTGCATTGGTGAATGTTTTGAACGCTACTATGCACTAGTTGAGTATTAGCGTAGGGTACAGCATTCCACAGACTAGGCACACTTTCACAGGGTCTCCCAAGATGCCATCGCATTTTGAGAGACCCGAACCTGGAACCGGTTACAGTTAGAAAAGTTAGTTACAAAAAAAGTGTAAAAAAAAAAAATATATATATATATAAAATAAAAAAAAATTGTTGTCGTTTTATTGTTCTCTCTCTCTCTATTCTCCCTATTGTTCTGCTCTTTTTTACTGTATTCTATTCTGCAATGTTTTATTGTTATTATGTTTTATCATGTTTGCTTTTCAGGTATGCAATTTTTTATACTTTACCGTTTACTGTGCTTTATTGTTAACCATTTTTTTGTCTTCAGGTACGCCATTCACAACTTTGAGTGGTTATACCAGAATGATGCCTGCAGGTTTAGGTATCATCTTGGTATCATTCTTTTCAGCCAGCGGTCGGCTTTCATGTAAAAGCAATCCTAGCAGCCAATTAGCCTCTAGACTGCTTTTACAAGCCGTGGGAGGGAATGCCCCCCCCCCACCGTCTTCCGTGTTTTTCTCTGGCTCTCCTGTCTCAACAGGGAACCTGAAAATGCAGCCGGTGATTCAGCCAGCTGACCATAGAGCTGATCAGAGACCAGAGTGGCTCCAAACATCTCTATGGCCTAAGAAACCGGAAGCTACAAGCATTTTATGACTTAGATTTCGCCGGATGTAAATAGCGCCATTGGGAAATTGGGGAAGCATTTTATCACACCGATCTTGGTGTGGTCAGATGCTTTGAGGGCAGAGGAGAGATCTAGGGTCTAATAGACCCCAATTTTTTCAAAAAAGAGTACCTGTCACTACCTATTGCTATCATAGGGGATATTTACATTCCCCGAGATAACAATAAAAATGATTAAAAAAAAAATGAAAGGAACAGTTTAAAAATAAGATAAAAAAGCAAAAAAATAATAAAGAAAAAAAAAAAAAAGCACCCCTGTCGCCCCCTGCTCTCACGCTAAGGCGAGCGCAAGCGGCGGTCTGTCGTCAAACGTAAACAGCAATTGCACCATGCATGTGAGGTATCACCGTGAAGGTTAGATCGAGGGCAGTAATTTTTGCAGTAGACCTCCTCTGTAAATCTAAAGTGGTAACCTGTAAAGGCTTTTAAAGGCTTTTAAAAATGTATTTATTTTGTTGCCACTGCACGTTTGTGCGCAATTGTAAAGCATGTCATGTTTGGTATCCATGTACTCGGCCTAAGATCATCTTTTTTATTTCATCAAACATTTGGGCAATATAGTGTGTTTTAGTGCATTAAAATTTAAAAAAGTGTGTTTTTTTCCCCAAAAATGCGTTTGAAAAATCGCTGCGCAAATACTGTGTGAAAAAAAAAAAATGAAACACTCACCATTTTAATCTGTAGGGCATTTGCTTTAAAAAAATATATAATGTTTGGGGGTTCAAAGCAATTTTCTTGCAAAAAAAAATTACTTTTTCATGTAAACAATAAGTGTCAGAAAGGGCTTTGTCTTCAAGTGGTTAGAAGAGTGGGTGATGTGTGACATAAGCTTCTAAATGTTGTGCATAAAATGCCAGGACAGTTCAAAACCCCCCCAAATGACCCCATTTTGGAAAGTAGACACCCCAAGCTATTTGCTGAGAGGCATGTCGAGTCCATGGAATATTTTATATTGCGACACAAGTTGCGGGAAAGAGACAATTTTTTTTTTTTTTTGCACAAAATTGTCACTAAATGATATATTGCTCAAACATGCCATGGGAATGTGTGAAATTACACCCCAAAATACATTTTGCTGCTTCTCCTGAGTACGGGGATACCACATGTGTGAGACTTTTTGGGAGCCTAGCCGCGTACGGAACCCCGAAAACCAAGCACCGCCTTCAGGCATTCTAAGGGCGTGAATTTTTGATTTCTCTCTTGACTGCCTATCACAGTTTCGGAGGCCATGGGATGCCCAGGTGGCACAAACCCCCCCCAAATGACCCCATTTTGGAAAGTAGACACCCAAAGCTATTTGCTGAGAGGTATAGTGAGTATTTTGCAGACCTCACTTTTTGTCACAAAGTTTTGAAATTTGAAAAAAGAAAAAAAAAAAGTTTTTTCTTGTCTTTCTTCATTTTCAAAAACAAATGAGAGCTGCAAAATACTCACCATGCCTCTCAGCAAATAGCTTGGGGTGTCTACTTTCCAAAATGGGGTCATTTGGGGGGGTTTGTGCCACCTGGGCATCCCATGGCCTCCGAAACTGTGATAGGCAGTGAAGAGTGAAATCAAAAATTTTCACCCTTAGAAATCTTGAAGGCGGTGATTGGTTTTCGGGGTCCCGTGCACAGCTAGGCTCCCAAAAAGTCCCACACATGTGGTATCCCCGTACTCAGGAGAAGTAGCTAAATGTATTTTGGGGTGCAATTCCACATATGCCCATGGCCTGTGTGAGCAATATATCATTTAGTGACAACTTTGTGCAAAAAAAAAAAAAAAAAAATGTGTCACTTTCCCGCAACTTGTGTCAAAATATAAAATATTCCATGGACTCAATATGCCTCTCAGCAAATAGCTTGGGGTGTCTACTTTCCAAAATGGGGTCATTTGGGGGGGGGGGGGTTTGTGCCACCTGGGCATTCCATGGCCTCCGAAACTGTGATAGGCAGTGAAGAGTGAAATCATAAATTTACACCCTTAGAAATCCTGAAGGCGGTGATTGGTTTTCGGGGCCCCGTACGCGGCTAGGCTCCCAAAAAGTCCCACACATGTGGTATCCCCATACTCAGGAGAAGCAGCAGAATGTATTTTGGGGTGCAATTCCACATAGGCCCATGGCCTGTGTGAGCAATATATCATTTAGTGACAACTTTTTGTAAATATTTTTTTTTTTGTCATTATTCAATCACTTGGGACACAAAAAATAAATATTCAATGGGTTCAACATGCCTCTCAGCAATTTCCTTGGGGTGTCTACTTTCCAAAATGGGGTCATTTGGGGGGGTTTTGTACTGCCCTGCCATTTTAGCACCTCAAGAAATGACATAGGCAGTAAATATACACTTATTGACATTTTTTTTACCAAAGACATGTGGCCGAATACATTTTGGCCTAAATGTATGACTAAAATTGAGTTTATTGGATTTTTTTTATAACAAAAAGTAGAAAATATCATTTTTTTTCAAAATTTTCGGTCTTTTTCCGTTTATAGCGCAAAAAATAAAAACCGCAGAAGTGATCAAATACCATCAAAAGAAAGCTCTATTTGTGGGAAGAAAAGGACGCAAATTTCGTTTGGGTACAGCATTGCATGACCGCGCAATTAGCAGTTAAAGCGACGCAGTGCCAAATTGGAAAAAGACCTCTGGTCCTTAGGCAGCATAATGGTCCGGGGCTCAAGTGGTTAAAAATCTCCATAGGCAACGTTAAAAAAACTTTACAGGTGCATGTTTTAAGTTACAGAGGAGGCCTAGGGCTAGAATTATTTCTCTCACTCTACTGATCGCAGCGATACCTCCTCACATGTGTGGTTTGAACAGCGGGAGCTACTCACGTATGCGTTTGCTTCTGCACACGAGCTCGGCGGGACGGGGCGCGTTTTTAAAAATTTTTTTTTTCCTTATTTATTTGTCCTTAAGCACGACAGGACCTCTTAAATATGAGATCTGGTGTCAAAAAGACCTCAGATCTCATATTTACACAAAAATGCAATAAAAAAATAAAAATAATTTTGTCATTTAAAAAAAAATGGCCTTTTAAAAGCTCAAAACGTCACTTCCGCCCTGCAATGGTATGGAGACGGGTGCAGCAAGGGAGAAGATCCGGTAACCAGCGGAGTGCACCGAAGCGCAGTGGGAGAGGGGGGCCCTCTCCCGCCGCCTATAAAAGTGATCTTGCGGCGAATCCGCCACAGAGACCACTATTATTGGAAAGCGGACCGCCAGCTGAAGAAGAGCTAGCTGCTGCTATAACAACGATATAATAACGATATGTTTTAAGTTACAGAGAAGGTATATGGCTAGAATTATTGCTCTTGCTCTACTGATCACGTTGATACGTTACATGTTTTTTTTTATTATTATTTTATTACCTTTTATTTTTTATTTTTACACTGTTCTTTTTAAAAAAAAAAATGTGTCACTTTTATTCCTATTACAAGGAATGTAAACATCCCTAATAGAAAAAAAGCATGACAGGACCTCTTAAATATGAGATCTGGGGTCAAAAAGACCTCAGATCTCATATTTACACTAAAATGCAATAAAAAAAAAAAATTGTAATTTTGAAAAAAAAAAAAAAAAAGAGGCCTTTAAACTCCTTGGCGGTATGATTCTTTCTGATTTTAGGTGCTGAAAGCGGTACAATTATTTTGCAATGAAATTTGGCGTTTTATATTGTAGGTATTTAATTATTAACAATAACACACTTAAATCTGTCCAAACAAGAGTCTAGTAGATATCCCGGGTATGATAAAGTTTGAAACACAAAAACATAAATTATAATATAATAAAAAAATAATAATAATTATAAAAAATAAAAATAAATAGTAATAAAATAAATTTCCACACGATTCACTATCGCTCAATTCTGCAAGTGTTCTAATTTACTATCGCAGTTTTCTAGCTGGTCTAAAGTCATTTTTGACCTAAAGGGACACTTTTTGGTTGCTATGGACAATCTCCAGTTTCCAGGCAGAAAGAACAGTATATGCAACATAAAACTGCATGCAGGGCATGGGCCAGAGCACTGGGGACAAATGGGATGTGAAATGATTTCATACAGTACTGTAATCTGTAAGATTGCAGTACTGTATGTGTTATGATTTTTACATTTTTTTGAATTTGCCGCCAGGCTCCGCCCCCGTGCGTCGCAACGCTCGCAGGGAACGGAGCCTGGCACGGAGAGGCTTCGGAGGAGGACGGAGCCCTCGGACAGTGCGGGGGACATCGCAGGATCCCGGGGACAAGGTAAGTAAGGAGGCACCAGGATCCTGCGATGTAATCCCGAGTGTGGCTCGGGGTTACCGCTAATGGTCCTGAAATGTAACCCCGAGCCACACTCGGGAAAACCGCCAGGGAGGTTAAGAGCTATGGACGGAAGTGACGTTTTGACGTAGCTTCCGCCCTGCAATGGTATTGAGATGGGTGGGCCATCTTCCCCTCACTCGTCTCCATACCTAGGAAGGACAAGTATCCGATCGCCTCCGCCGCTACTGACAGCTCCGGTAAACAGCGGGGGGCACCGGAGCGCAGCGGGGGGCCCCTCTCCCCCTGCCGATAAAAGTGATCTCGCCGCAGAGACCACTGTTATCGGAAACCGGACCGCCAGCCGAAGAAGAGGATACCGGGGATATGATAACAAAGATATTCCTCTTCAAAGTTAGGACGTATATCAGCGTGCGGCGGTCTGGAAGGGGTTTAAGTGTACGCAAGGGCATATGTAGTACATGTCTGCAATACATGCTCTTTTTTTATCCTCTTTATCCTCTTTAACCCCGTGTGCTGTGGTTTCCCCCTTTAACCCCTTGCCACTGTCTCCTACCAGCCCTCCAAGTGTATCTTAATGTCGGATGGCAGAGTTATGATTATAGGCATGAGCACAGGGTGTACCAGGTGTGCCCGGGCACACCCTAATCACCCCATGTGGCTCAGATTCCTCCTGTTTAGACCCCTGATTTTTTACCAAAGCCCCCTAACGGGGCTTCTTAGAAAAATGTAAAAATATATAAAAATAATAATAATAAAATAAATAAAATTGTAAAAAACAATAAAAAATAAAATAATAAAAATAAAAACTACCGACACCAGCCACTGCCTTACTGACACCAGTCTCTGCCCTAATGACAACGTCCATTGATCTAATGACACCCTCAGTATATATACACATGCACACACACGCATGTGTGTTTGAGATTTGGCGTGCATACCCTAATGCAATAGGCTGTGCACACCTATGGTTCTGATCATGTGATCACTGTGTGATTGGCTTCCACAATGGTCACATGATCAGGAGCAGTCATGGTATTGTCGTTGGCAGCTCACTCTACTTAAAAATACCATTGCTTCTGCCAGAAATGCAGTCAGCTCCTAATTCCTGTTGTAAGCTGACAACACATGCCATTTTTATAGACTAAACGATGTCAGCCCTGCCCAGCTGTCTTTTGCTAAATTACTCAAACCTTAGTCCAGTGATGGTGAACCTTGGCACCCCAGATGTTTTGGAACTACATTTCCCATGATGCTCATGCACTCTGCAGTGTAGCTGAGCATAATGGGAAATTAGTTCCAAAACATCTGGGGTGCCGAGGTTCGCCATCACTGGCTTAGTCTATTGTAGTGCTCAATGAAAAACTTCCAAATATGTGTGACAATTCTTCTGCTAAAAAGCAAGTAAAACGAAATACAAGAAAAAAAATAAAAAAAATTTGTAGACTTGTTCAAAACACTAAGGCCGATTGATCTGGAGCTCCATGAAAAGAACTAGGAGGGCTAGTTAGAAAAATTGGACTAGTGCTAATACAACACAGGAAGTGTGCAGAGGACACGGGGCAACTCTGAATTTCTGGCAGGATCAACACTTATCAAACAGGTGTAACAAAACTGTTTTAATGGTTTATATCACTGACCAAAAGGTAGAAAATAAGAGAAGATCATTGCTAGGGTATACATACATTTTAAAGTAAACATGTGCTGACCTCATGATGAAAACACAAGTTTTCTGACTGTCAAAGTAGTTGTGAACCCCATTCATGAAATCTGACCTGGGCACATATATCTGTGGTGTTTACTTATCTTTCTAAAAAGCTCTAAGTTTTTGTGTCTTTCTGCTGCTCCGTTCCTCTGTTATCAGCAGAGTCACGTCTGACAAGTTCTCCGACACAGGAGATAAAAGCAGCTGGAAATTTGTGTCGGGAGGGTGCTTAGAGATAGATTAGCAGAGATCTTGTCTATTCACAGTACAGCTCTGCATGTTTCTTTGTTCCTCTGCCTATGTGGAGGGAGGGGGGTGTGCCTTTCCTCAAATCAGCTCTCACACAGCGTATGCCCAGATTCCACACCCACTGCTGAAGCAGGAAAAAAGATTTCTAACACAATGTGCACTTTCTAAAGAGTATAGAAAGCTGAAGACAGCAGATAATCAAGTAAAACTTATATAGGGAGATTTGTTTCATCCCTGTGTATTATCTGAGGCTGTTCACTTTACTGGGTGTATGTGAGGGTTTACATTCACTTTAAACTGACCTCCTATAAAGCAAGGAGTTGAGATGCAATTTTGAAAAGGACTTGCTAAGCTATTGCTAGACTTGCCAGGCTTTACAAGCTTGTTGCACAATTGCTGCAAGTCCACATTGCATGACTCCAGATCAACTTTCTTTGCAAACATTCTGCAAGTCTGCTGTAAGTTCTGGTTCAGTTATGTTGTGCAATAGTCATCCCACCACAGGGGTCACTGTGGCTGAATTTTCATGCTGTAGACTTGCAGAGCTCTCGCTGTAGACTCACCACTGCAACTTTGCACTTACTAGAGACCTGCCATGCAAATTTGCTACAAATTGGAAAAGTGACAACTAGAACTTGTGCTTCAAGTGCTCTGCAAGTGTACACATTGCCAGTGAAAATGTGCAGCAAGTTACCAGACTTACAATTCAACACTGCCACACATTTGTGGTAAGTTATCATTGCTATCTGGGATAATAATTTCTGTACTTTCTTAGTCACTGACATGGAACAGGTATGCAGGTATGTGCTTCAAGGTCGGTTATTTTTCGGAGTAGGCTTCTTAGTAGCAACAATGGAGGACCATGCCTGCATAATGAGCATCACCACAGCTGCTTAGGGACCTCATGCCATTGCAGTGTATTGCAGTATTGCACATTATGCATGTTAGTGTGCTGCAGTGCCATTTAGCATCCCAACGAACTTCCACAATGCAACTTCATTGCAGCATGCCACATGGCATGGTAAGTAAATACTTTTGAAGACTTTACCATGTTTATGCTCAGGGCCCATTACGTTGCAGTGCATTGATGATCAAACGTGCTAAGGTGCATGTGGTAACGTTTGTAAAGGCATGTGAGTAGACTGCCAATGCATGCTTTATGAATGGACTGCCAATGCACACATTATAAATGGATTGCTAACACACAACAACAGACATTAAACAGAAGTCGATCTTCTTTTAGCCAGGTTGTAATATGTCTTCCTTAGTAAGTTAGAAACTGGCCCAGGCTGGGGGGGGGGGGGGGGCAGGAGGGATAGTTATGTGTGCTCAGTTCCCTGGCTTTTTGGTCCCAGCTAGCCCACCTTAAAATGGTTGTAAACTCTGTTACACCACTTTTACCTACAGGTAAGCCTATAACAAGGCTTACCTGTAGGTACCTTGAATATCTCATAATTTTGCACAGTTTAGGAGATATTCAGTATATGAGCTGCTGTGGACACCATCGGCACATGCGCACTGAAGAAATGGGCCTCTGGTGCCGTTTCTTCAAGACTCATGCCATGACCGGAGGCTCCTGTGCTAGCATGCGCAAGAGTGACATCATTGCAGCTCTGGCCAATCACAGCACCAGAGCCGCGAACCCAGAAGTAACTCCGGTGGAAGATGTCCGCCGTGTTCTCAGAGTGCCGACGCAGATTCAGGGCATCGTCCTGAAATAAGTATTTTAAAATGAGCTAGTATGCGATGCATACTAGCTCAATATGCCTTTGTCTTGCAGGATTTGTTTTTTTGGGGGTTTTTTTCTGAGGTTTACAACCTCTTTAAGTATAAAAAAGGGGAAGGCTGAAGTCCAGGGCTCGCTGCTCAAGACTCAACTAGCGGTCTTAGGACTGCTGTGCCTTGCAGTCCGTTGGAGGCACTGGGGTTCTGTAGATAATCCAAGTCATGGAGAATACCATAATGGCCTACCACATTGCAGCGGTATGCCTGGGCAGCCACACAACTATAGTTAGTATTAGGGATTGGACTCTGTTCTTACTGGACTGTAATGTTGAAGTCTTTCAGTAACGTTGCATCTAAACCCGGTCTGAAGTTATTCAAAGGGGTACGTGTTGGTTCTGGCGTATCTAAAGAGTTTGTAAAGCACAAAGGGGTAAGAGCAACACCACTACAAAAGGGGGATGGTCTTATGGAAGCATCATCTGGATGGTCTTCACCTATGGCTCTAAGGAAATCTTTAAACAGCATCGAAAGGCCTGGCTGGGTGTGTAGCCACAAGTGTTGCTGACCTTCTGTGATAGGAGGTCCCTTTGAGATGGTAAGCAGGCAGTTTGTCCAGATATAGGTGGTGGTGCTTCGGCAAGATGGACGGTGGCTATATTGCAGATGTATTGTTTTCACATTTTTATTCTGACTCTTTTGGACTTTATAATTCTCACTTTTTTGGACTTTATTTCATTTGGATGGCACTTATTGTTTGTAATTATATGGGCGCAATTTATTATCTATTAAGCGCGACTCTGTAGATGTTTTGAATAGTATGGTACTGTGTCTACTGTATATCTTAGAGTAGAATTGCTGCTTGAATAATTCGTTTATTTTGGGTTGATTTTTATTCAAATAAGCACAATTTTTGCTTCCTTTTATTATACATTAAGTACAGTGTGTAGTGACATTGAAAAGCACTTTTTCAGGTGAATTCTGCACTTTTACTGCACACAGCGAAGGCTCATCTCTAAGTTGGGGAACTGCCTCATCTTCAGGGTTCCCCTGGCGGCTCTCGCGGCTCCTCCCCACATCAGATAACCCTCTAGGAGAAGCACTCTACCGGGGGGTTACCTTACGGGCACGCTCCAGAGTCCATCATTTGGTGTTCATAGCCGCCGAATGTATGACTCGGCCTCGCCCTCTCCCGGCGTCCGCGTCATTGGATTTGATTGACAGTAGCGGGATCCAATAGCTGCGCTGCTATCAATCTAGACACGAGACACTGGCCGGAGCTGGTGTGCTCGTTCCCGTTGCGCAAATTTCGGGGCACAGGTAAGTATAAGGGGGGCTCTGGGGAGCTGCTGCATTAAAAAATGTTTTTCACCTTAATGCATAGAATGCATTAAGGTGCAAAACGGCGAGGGTTTACAACCCCTTTAATGTTCAATTCTTCACATGACCGCAGTCTCCGTCTGGTCCCGGGTATTGATCAGCCGGGCAAAGGTAACCCCGCGTGCAAGGTGAAGTAGGCCCTGCCCACATACTGATTGACTTCTCTTCAATCACCCTGTAGGAAAATTTCTGCTCTGTGTATTCTGAGGGCAGGGACGTCTCCACACTGTCAGGATACAATGACACAGTGGAGGATTTCCCCATCCACCTCAACTGAGCGGATGGGGGAATCTGGTCAGCCTGCTGATTAACCGCTTGCCGCCCGCCCACAGTCAAATGACGGTGGGGCAATGCGGCTCTCGTTCTGGAATAATGTCATATGACGTCGCCCCAGAACAACAGCTCTCGTGGGGGCGCAGTGCATTGATTGCAGGGGTCGGTGATCGTGGCTGCGTTGCTAGGACACGGTGCGACCCCAATCTCTTTAAAGAGCCGTGGCACTTTAAATCATGATTGGCTGTGTCCAATCACAGCCGGTCACATGTAAACACGGAGATGCCAGTAATCGTCTATCATCGCCTCACATTGACAGAGCGTGTGGCAAGCAGAGCCGATCAGCGGCATCTCCTCCCAGGGGACATCAAGACATGTAATCAGGGCACTGATCATCAGTGACCTGATTACAATAACACACCACCAGTGCCAGCAATCAGTGCCCACCAGTTCCAGCAATCAGTGCCACCAATCAGTGCCCATTAGTGATGCCAGTCAGTGCTGGCTATCAGTGCAGCCCAACATTGTTGCCCATCAATGCCCATCATTGCTGCCCATCAGTGCCACCCATCAATGCCCATCAGTGCGGCCCATCAGTGCTGCCTATCCATGCTGCCTATCAGTGCCCACCAGTGCCGCCTATCAGTGCCCATCAGTGCCACTTATCAGTGCCCACCAGTGCCACCCATCAGTGCTGCCTATCAGTGCCACATATCAGTGCCACCTATCAGTGCCACCTATCAGTGGCCATAAGTGCGGCATATTAGTGCCTCCTCATTAGTGCCACCTAATCAGTGCCCATAAGTGCCACCTCATCAGTGCAGCCTATCAGTGCCCATCAGTGAAGGAGAAAAATGACTTATTTAGAAAATTTACTGACAGAAACTTAGAAAAACTTTTTTTATGTCAAAATTTTCAGTCTTTTTTTTGTAAAAAATAAAAAACCCAGCAGTGATTAAATACCACCAAAATAAAGCTCTATTTGTGTGAAGAAATTGATTAAAATTTCACATGGTTACAGTGTAGCATGACCGCACAATTGTCATTCAAAGTGCGACAGCGCTGAAAATTGGCCAGGGCAAGAAGGTGGTAAAAGCGCCCTGTAGGCAAGTGGTTAAACAAAACAAACTGACTCATCTAGGGCCATTCTTTGCAAAGTTAATAGGAGAATGCTGGGATCTGTAGTTCAGTTTGGAGAGTCATGTCTTGCTTATTGAGAAAGTATTTGACAGCCAACACTTTAGATGAATTTAGAGGAGAACTACAGCTTTTTGTTTTATAGGAATTCCATCTTTAATTGCAGTAAATAAATTAAAACAACGGAGTGATTCAGCAATTACCACAACCCTCTACCACTGACGGAATCGCGAAGATATTTGTTGCTGCACTGTGAGGATAAACTGGCGCATATCACTCTGTGGCGGAACGTCTACGGCTTTGCTTCATGGGATTTCTTTCATCTCTTAGAACTTCGCATGACACAAGTGTTATTCACATAAACCTCACTTCACCTCTTTATGAGCCTCAAACACTTTTATCTCTCTTCCAAGAAGACGGCGCTATAATCTGCGTCCATGATCTTCATTTAGTGTACAGGGAAATATGCCGCACTTTCAAAGCCTCCCCCCATAAGCGGTTGTGGATGGAGAGCAGAGGACACATATGGAACCATATATAATGCAGAACTCCTAAAATATTGGCCAGACGTTGGAGGAGATGTGCGGGACATACCTTCCTCTAAATGAAAGCTAACAAAGATGCGAAGAGATGTGGTTTCCTGTCTATTCAGCCCAAGAAACAACGTGTGACTTTCACATCCTACATTTATGTGGTGATTATGCCAAATTTATATGCTTGCCTCTAAGATGTCACTGCCAAGTGAGGTTCTTTATATTTGTTACAACAAGGAAGGAGTTCTTAGCTGGGGGTATCCATATCCCTTGGGGGCATAGGAGTCAAATCATGGGAATAGATCGCTGAATAATCCTTATATTAATAATAATATAATAATAATAATAATATTGTGATCCTCATAGACACACTTTTTTTACTTATTTGATACACCTTATTAGTTCTTTTTAGATATTTCTTAAACCATATTTAATCTTCTCCCTTTGTGTTGGTGCTAGGTGGTCTCAATGCACACCTGACTGGCCCGCTCAGGCACTGCATCCCCTCTTTCTCCCCCCCCCCCCCCATTTGTCCATATTGGCTTGGGAAGGGGCAGTTGGTCTATGAGGACGGTGGCAAATGTGGGGTTTCACATGTTGTTTTTATATGATCGCTTTTCATTTCCATCTGTTAACCGCTTGCTGACTGCATACTGTATATATACGGCGGCAAGGCGGCTCTCCTGTGTTGGATCACGTACCTAGTACGTGATCCAGCACTTCCGGGTTGGGGACGCGCAGGCGCGCCACCGGCGGTCCGCTCACGCTGCCGATTATTTATTACACAGGCAGAATGGCAGTCTGCTTATGTAAACAAGGCAGATTGCCATTCTGTCAGCGGGGGAAGACATTGATCCTGTGTTGCTAATAAGTAGGAACACAGATCTCTGCCTTCCCCTAGTACAAGCACCTCCAACAGTTTAGTAAAACACCAGCTAGGAACATATTTCACCCTTTGCTAACCCTTTGAGTGCCCCATTCCAGGTGTCAGTGGAAGGAATAGTATCCCATTCCTGGTGTCGATGGAAGAAATAGTGCCCCATTGACGGTGTCAGTGGAAGGAATAGTGCCCCATTCCAGGTGTTAGTGGAAAGAATAGTGCCCCATTCACAGTGTCAGTGGAAGGAATAGTGCCCCATTCCAGGTGTTAGTGGAAAGAATAGTGCCCCATTCACAGTGTCAGTGGAAGGAATAGTGCCCCATTCCAGGTGTTAGTGGAAAGAATAGTGCCCCATTCACAGTGTCAGTGGAAGGAATAGTGCCCCATTCCAGGTGTTAGTGGAAGGAATAGTGCCACGTACTTGATGTCAGTGAGAGGATTAGTACCAGACACTTGGAGTCAGTGGGAGTTATAGTGTCCCCCGGCTCCTCTGTGTTGAATCACGTACCTAGTAATCACGTACCTAGTACGTGATCCAGCACTTCCGGGTTGGGGGTGGTCCGCTCCCGCTGTGATTATTCACGGCAGAAGCTGATCAGCGGGTACCGCCATCTCGATGTCTGCCGGCACCTGCCGATTATTCGTTACACAGGCAGAATGGCAGTATGCCTATGTAAACAAGGCAGATTGCCGTTCTGTCAATGGGGAAGACATTGATCCTGTGCTGCTGATAAGTAGGAACAGAGATCTCTGCCTTCCCCTAGTACAAGCACCTCCAACAGTTTAGTAAAACACCAGCTAAGAACATGTTTAACCCTTTGATTGCCCCTGATGTTAACCCCTTCCCAGCCAGGGTCATTAGTACAGTGACAGTGCATATTGTTTAGCACTGATCACTGTATTGGTGTCACTGATCCCCAAAAAGTGTCAGTTAGTGTCCCACCTGTCTGCCACAATATCGCAATCCTCCTATAGGTCGCTGATTGCGGCCATTACTAGTAAAAAAATAAATAAAAATTCCATAAAAATAGCCTGTGCACTTCACAAAGTGCAGTTGCTCCAGAGCTTAGTAAATGAGGTAAACCTTCACTTTGCAAAGAACACCCAATCATGTGCAAGGAAAATTAAAAAAAAACAATATTTTTGCTTGCACATGATTCAATGATGGAAGTCGGCAGAGCTTCTGCTCATTTACTAAGCTCTGGAGCAACTGCACTTTACAAAGCGCACAGTCTATTTGCCTTTAGTAAATCAACCCCTATGACATTTGCGCAAACCAATTAGTATATGCTTATTGGGATTTTTTTTTACCACAAATATGTAGCAGAATACATATTGGCCTACAAGTATGTAGAAATTAGATTTTTTACTTTTTTTTTTGTATATGTTTTAAATATTGTTGTTTTTTTCAAAATTGTTGTGCAGTTTTTGTTTATAGCGCAAAAAAATAAAAACAGCATAGGTGATCAAATTCCACCAAAAGAAAGCTCTATTTGTGGGGGAAAAAAAAGGACACAAATTTTATTTGGGTACAGCGTCGTACGAGTAAGCAATTGTCAATTAAATTAACGCAGTGCCGTATCGCAAAAAATGCCCTGGTCAGAAAGAGGGGTAAATCTTTCGGAGGGCAAGGGGTTAAGAACACTTTGTAAGTACAATATATATACTTTGCGTTTTGTATGATGATGGCTTCTTATATGTCTGCTAATATGCTGTGATTCTTACCATAGATCACACCATAATATTCACAGATTGGAAATGAAGAAGAAGCTAGTCGACTTCGAAACGCATTGGACACAATATGCGATCTCTGCATAAAGATCAGTCTATATGTATTATATTATATGATTCTGTGTTTGCTTTACCATATGGAGTTTTAAGTATTATTCTGTGTACCCACTTTTATTGTACCTTTTTAAATGTAAACATTTCTATAGGAAAAACAAATACCTTCTTGAGCCTTAAGGCCTCATGCACACTGGACATTTTATAAAAACGTCAGTAGCTTTGAAGTGAGTTTTTCAACTTTTTTCAACGTTTTTGCAATATTGTTTTTTATCGTTTTTTAGTGTTTTTAGCGTTTTTTTTTTTTTTTTTTCAATGGATCAAAAACTTTAAAAAACGCTGGTGAGGGATGTTTTTGAGCATTTATCGTCGTTTATCAGCGTTTATCAGCGTTAGAGCGTTTTTACAGCTGAAAAACGTCTCTCAGAACCCACTAGTTCTGGGTTTTTTTTCATTCTCCAAAACGCCACTGCTCAAAACTGCTGATAACAGCCTATGTGTGCATGGACACATAGGATAACATGATGGAGAGTTTAATGACTGTAGAAAAAAAACATCTACAGCCGAAAACAACTGCTGTAAAAACGTCAAAAAACATCCAGTCTTCATTAGGCCTTAAAGTCCCACCCTATGGGGGAATCACAATTCTTGGTAATGGATCGCTGAATAATTACAATACAATGAAACAGCATTCTCTGCATTATTAAGCGTAAAATCAAGAAGAAATCCACTTGAGCAACATTGTCAGACCTAGACCTAACTGGACCTCCATTCTATGGTTTGATAGCACAAAAACAACAGCATAAATCTCATTAGTTGTAGCTAGCTTGTGTTTTGGGGATTTGCTGCTTTATTAGATATATACATATGATAAAATCCTTATGATTTTCTTTCTAGCTATCCATATGTAAAGCAAAGCCAAGCTATTGACATCTTTTGAAGTCATTCTGGTACCTAATAGGACGAAAGATGATGATGAACAACCATAGAAAGTCTGACAAAGGCGTTATGGAGGCATACTGGGCAATACAGTGTAATACAGTCATTTCCAAGCAGGGTTCCCTGGAACTCTAGGATTTTTTCCAGCGGTTTCTAATGGTTCCTTGAGGGTCCCTTGAGCTATAGCTGACTGACCTCCTATCTCATGGTATCTGCATAATTCCAGAGCCAATGCTACTTGGAAAAAGCAAGGGTTGCATACTGACAACTAGTGTAAGGGTTGACTTCTTCCTACTGATGACCAATGTAAGGGGCATTTTCCCCCATTGACCCCTGATGAATTGGTTTCAATAAGGGTTCCCTGAGACCTGAAAGTTATTTTAAGGATTTAAGGATAAAAATGTTAAGAAAAGCTAATGTAATGGGTCTGTAAGGGTAAAAAAAGGCCAAGAACCCCTGCTATACGGCATACAAACTGTGGATTTTGTACAGTAGCTGTGGATTTAGGATTACTTAATGTTAAAGCAGAGTTCAACCCACTTTTAAAGGTGGTCCTAAACTAAAGACCACTCCTCCATCCCTCATTTTTGGATATCTATATACAGTGGGACAAAAAAGTATTTAGTCAGCCACCAATTGTGCAAGTTCTCCCACTTAAAAAGATGAGAGAGGCCTGTAATTGTCATCATAGGTATACCTCAACTATGAGAGACAAAATGTGGAAACAAATCCAGACAATCACATTGATTTTTGAAAGAATTTATTTGAAAATTATGGTGGAAAATAAGTATTTGGTCACTTACAAACAAGCTAGATTTCTGGCTCTCACAGACCTGTATCTTCTTCTTTAAGAGGCTCCTCTGTCCTCCACTCATTACCTGTATTAATGGCACCTGTTTGAACTTGTTATCAGTATAAAAGACACCTGTCCACAACCTCAAACAGTCACACTCCAAACTCCACTATGGTGAAGACCAAAGAGCTGTCGAAGGACACCAGGAACAAAATTGTAGACCTGCACCAGGCTGGGAAGACTGAATCTGCAATAGGCAAGCAGCTTGGTGTGAAGAAATCAACTGTGGGAGCAATAATTAGAAAATGGAAGACATACAAGACCACTTATAATCTCCCTCAATCTGGGGCTCCACGCAAGATCTCACCCCGTGGGGTCAAAATGATCACAAGAACGGTGAGCAAAAATCCCAGAACCACACGGGAGGACCTAGTGAATGACCTGCAGAGAGCTGGGACCAACGTAACAAAGGCTACCATCAGTAACACACTACGCCGCCAGGGACTCAGATCCTGCGGTGCCATACCTACTGTGAAGCATGGGGGTGGCAACATTATGGTTTGGGGCTGTTTCTCTGCAAAGGGAACAGGACGACTGATCCGTGTACATGAAAGAATGAATGGGGCCATGTATCGTGAGATTTTGAGTGCAAACCTCCTCCCATGAGCAAGGGCATTAAGGATGAAATGTGGCTGGGTCTTTCAGCATGACAATGATCCCAAACACACCGCCCGGGCAACGAAGGAGTGGCTTCATAAAAAGCATTTCAAGGTCCTGGAGTGGCCTAGCCAGTCTCCAGATCTCAACCCCATAGAAAACCTTTGGAGGGAGTTGAAAGTTTGTGTTGCCCAGCGACAGCCCCAAAACTATACTGCTCTAGAGGAGATCTGCATGGAGGAATGGGCCAACATACCAGCAACAGTGTGTGACAACCTTGTGAAGACTTACAGAAAACGTTTGACCTCTGTCATTGCCAACAAAGATTGAGATGAACTTTTGATATTGACTAAATACTTATTTTCCACCATAATTTGCAAATTAATTCTTTCAAAAATCAGAGAATGTGATTGTCTGGATTTGTTTCTATATTTTTTCTCTCATAGTTGAGGTATACCTATGATGACAATTACAGGCCTCTCTCATCTTTTTAAGTGGGAGAATTTGCACAATTGGTGGCTGACTAAATACTTTTTTGCCCCACTGTATATATATTTTTTCATACCTTTTTAGAAGTACTAAGTGTACCTCCCTCCTAGCTCGGCGCAGCCATGTCCTCTTCTGCAGCGGGCCCTCCTCCTTCACCCTTGCTGCCTTCTGGGACCTGTGTGTGTCCCAGAAGACAAGCTGGCCATTCACAAAGCACAGTGCAACTCGCGCATGCGCAGTATGCGCCTGAAGGCTCCACTGCCGGTTTCCCTTAGTTGGAATGGCGGTGCCTGCACCCGAGCCGGTGGACAAATCAGCCTCGGGGGGCCGACATGGACAGGTAAGTGTCCTTATTAAAAGTCAGCAGCTACAGTACTTGTAGCTGCTGATTTTTAAAAAAAATACTTTTTTTGCGGCTGGAACCCCGATTTAAGGTAATTGTAATGGTTTGTCTTGTTTTTTTTTCTGTTAGAGAAGAAAAATTGCTGATTCATTTGCTGCATTGATAGTGAGAATTTCAATTATTCAGTGTAAGGACAGCCAAGGGTAATACTGAATTTTATTTGTAATAGTAGATAGACCTTGGATTCTTTGCTGTACCAGCATGTATACTTTGGATTCTTTGCTCTACAAGCATGTATACTTTGGATTCTTTGTTGTACAAGCATGTATACTTTGGATTCTTTGCTGTACAAGCATGCATACTTTGGATTCTTTAATGTAAGAACAGACATACTTTGGATGTTTTTATTCTAAGGGTAGACATGGAAATCTGAGACATGCGAAATCCTCTGCAGACATAATTTTTTGGTAACATACTGTACCTGGGTTGGTTTCACTCTCCCGGATAAGGAAGGTTCCAGGAATATTTTCTGGAGCTAATAGTTGCCTTTCCGCATCTTTTCGAGTAATGTTGTTAAAAAAGAATCTGCGGGCAGAAATATATATATTATCTGAAGGCGTGCCATAAACATTTCCCCACCAGATAGAGCTGTCAATTGATTATTATTCGGGAAATATGAGAAAACCTGATGGATTTGGAGTCCAAAGTTATTCATTCCATCATAGAAATCCGAGTAACAAGTGTCACACTGCGTTTCGGTAGCTAAAAATACCCCCATCATCAGGGCTAAAAGATAGACAATGTATATACTATACTGTATATGCTATGTATCGCAAAGTGAGAATGCTCTATTAAAGTGTTCCTAAACCCACAACATTAAAATCAGTGTCTATATGCAGTAAAGCATGCTTGTTATACTCACTGTGGAACCTAAGAGGTTAATCTTCCACATTGTGTAAAAAGGCTGTTTGATCCTATCTTCTCTGATCATCCCCTCCTTCCACTGTCCCCAATCCATCTGCTGTTAATACAGAGCCCTAGGAGGCACTCTGCACATGCTCAGTTCTGTATGGATTGCTAGAGAGTTTTTTTTTTTTGGGAGAGTGCATGTGAGCAGCACAAGGCCAATCAGCACTGTTCAGACAGAGAGTCATGTGGCCTCATAGGACAGTCAGAGGAGAATGAAAACTCCTCCTACGAGCTTTAACCAGTGCTCAGCTGGACACTGATAGGAGTCACAAGACTGCAATATACTGCTGATGAGAAAAGGTATTTAGCAGTTTATATTTACTAAAATAATTGCATTCAATGTTCTGTGCACTGTGGGAGACCAGATATAGTGAATGCAGGGTCCTGGGGTTAGTACCATTTTAGTAAATCCACCCCATTGCACAGTATATTTATTGTGAGTCACTGGCTGGCAGGATTGTGGATGGTGTATATGTGTAACCTAGGTTTCTCACATACACATGGCAAAGGAAAGGGGCTCCAGGGTTTGTGTTAATTTCTGTTCTGGGTCCTGGAGCCCAGAGACTTTGTAGAGCTTTGGGTGAGATAAAGCCTCTATCCCTAGGTTCACATCCTACTTGGTGGATGAACCTCATTATTAGTCTCAGCTGTCCGCAGGCCTTTATATAGTGCACTGACTGATACTCAGGGCACTCTCTCTCATGCTTTGTGCTGTGGGAATCTGCTGCTGCGTGAAAAGGCTGACTGCTGACAGAACACAAAAAATGCTGCCTGTTTGTTTTGGGGAGCCCATTGAGGGCACCATCTTAATCAGAAGCTGACTTGAGTTTAGTTAGTGACCTGGACGAATAGAGTTGTTTTTGTTTGTTTTATGCAATGGATTTGCTGTACAAAGCCCTTCTGCATTGAACTGTGTTTGCTACCTTGGTGTTCTTTACAATAGTATGAAATGAATGTCGTAGGGATTGTTTAGATTCATTTAATAATTTTACTGTTGTACAAACACAAGTAACAGAGTCAATGTCCATGTTCTTTTAGTCCTAATGAAGCAGATACATTTTGCCACTTCCCACCCAGCCCTGTCTTCCCTTTAACTGGACTATTACACCTCAGGGGTGGGAAGGTCTGTCCAAAGGAAAGGTCCCACCAGCTCCTGATTACTAGAGACTGGGAGCTGTCTTTGAGCACAATCTCAGTACAGGAACCTTTGCTGACTATGGACACATATGTGTGGTGTATGGTCGTTAATGCATCCGAAAAGTATTCACATCGCTTTGCTTTTTCCACATTTTGTTATGTTACAGCCTTATTCCAAAATGGATTAAATTCATTATTTTCCTCAAAATTCTACTAACAATACCCCATAATAGCAACCTGGAAGACGTTTTTTATACATATACATATACAACATATACGTAAGTATTCACAGCCTTTGCCATGTCACTCAAAATTGAGCTCAGGTGCATCCTGTTTCCACTGATAATGAAACAACACACAGGGTTTTCTTCAGAATAACAAAAGTTAGGAATCTGCAACAAAGTTTGCTAAAATCCCAGCAATGTACATAGATCACCCAGAGGGGAATGTTTTTTTCTCAACAAAAGTGAAGTTACGCTTTAATGATGAACATCAATCATATGTTGTAAAGCGCTGCGCAAACTGTTGGCGCTATATAAAACCTGTATAATAATAATAATATTACCATTATATTTCTTCAAATTATATACCGTATTTATCGGCGTATAACACGCACTTTTTTTCCCCTTAAAATCAGGGGAAAATCGCAGGTGCGTGTTATACGCCGATCCCCTGCGATCCCGAGCTGTCACATCTTCAAAATCGCCGACCGCTATTTGAAAATGGCGCCGCCGGCGATGAAATACACAGAGCCGGTCCTCGGCTCTTCTCGGCGGCTCTCGTTCACTTTCGGCTCCACTCGTAGTCCCGAGCGGAGCTATCCGAACCTACTCGGCTAGGTTCGGATAGCTCCGCTCGGGACTACGAGTGGAGCCGAAAGTGAACGAGAGCCGCCGGGAAGAGCCGAGGACCGGCTCTGTGTATTTTGGCGCCGGCGGCGCCATTTTCAAATCGCGGTCGGCGATTTTGAAGCCCAGGATGGCAGGGATAGAGGATCGAAGGCTGCACTGAGGCAAGGCTGCACTGGGGAAGGCTGCACTGACAAGGCTCCACTGGGGAAGGCTGCACTGACAAGGCTGCACTGGGGAAGGCTGCACTGACAAGGCTGCACTGGGGAAGGCTGCACTGGGGAAGGCTGCACTGGGGAAGGCTGCACTGACAAGGCTGCACTGACATGGCTGCACTGACAAGGCTGCACTGGGGAACGCTGCACTGACAAGGCTGCACTGGGGAAGGCTGCACTGACAAGGCTGCACTGGGGAAGGCTGCACTGGGGAAGGCTGCACTGGGGAAGGCTGCACTGAGGAAGGCTGCACGGACAAGGCTGCACTGACAAGGCTGCACTGACAAGGCTGCACTGACAAGGCTGCACTGACAAGGCTGCACTGACATGGCTGCACTGACAAGGCTGCACTGACATGGCTGCACTGGGGCAAGGCTGCACTGAGAAGGCTGCAATGATGGGCATTTAAATGTAAGTCTTTTCCCTTCAACTTCCCTCCTAAAAGTTTTTTTTTCCTTAAAATTCCCTCCTAAATTGGGGTGCGTGTTATACGCCGGTGCGTGTTATACGCCGATAAATACGGTATCTCAAAAACAATTTTTGGACCCAACAACAAAGAGAATTTAACTGGATTTTCCATCATGAGGGATCATCCTTTGCTGTTTTTAATGATCATTTGTAGATCAAAATGACTGCTTAGTGCATTTGATTTCTGGAAGATACTGTAACACTTTTAATAAACACAATAGGATAAATTCAAAAAATTGTTAAAAAAATTACATATAATAGATAAAATACATTGCAATAAGTGAATCAAATTGTAGTCACCAATGTACAGGGTTCAGGTGTGCACTACATACAGAGTGCAGAGTTCAGCAGTGCTCTATGTAGAGTGTACAGGGTTCAGGTGTGCACTACATACAGAGTGCAGAGTTCAGCAGTGCTCTATGTAGAGTGTACAGGGTTCAGGTGTGCACTACATACAGAGTGCAAAGTTCAGCAGTGCTCTATGTAGAGTGTACAGGGTTCAGGTGTGCACTACATACAGAGTGCAAAGTTCAGCAGTGCTCTATGTAGAGTGTACAGGGTTCAGGTGTGCACTACATACAGAGTGCAGAGTTCAGCAGTGCTCTATGTAGAGTGTACAGGGTTCAGGTGTGCACTACATACAGAGTGCAAAGTTCAGCAGTGCTCTATGTAGAGTGTACAGGGTTCAGGTGTGCACTACATACAGAGTGCAGAGTTCAGCAGTGCTCTATGTATTTAGTTCAGGACAGCATAGGACTGGTCCATTTTAAACCAAAATGGCATCCCCTTTCCTCCAAATTACCCTCCCCTCACCCCCAAATCCCCCTCCTTGAGTATCTGAAAGAAGAGCATGATGCAGCTTGCCTTGGTAGGAGAGTTGAAAGGCTACAGGGTGGGGACAGGCTTCAGGAAGTGCTGCTGCCACACTAGAGTGGCTGTGTGGACCTCCCGCTTCTTCTCACAAGGCATGTGCAATTCGTTTCATTCCGATTCGTTTTTTAACGAATTTCGACAAATTCGTTAATTCGGGAATATCCGAATTAACGAAAACCCGTTTAACGATTTTTTTTCCGAATATTCGTAAATTCGATAAAATTGGACATTCGTAAATTCGTACATTAGTAAATTCGTGAATTCGTAAATTTGTAAATTCGGAAATCTGAAATAATAGTTAACTAATAATAACTTAACTATTAGTAATTACTAGTAACTTTTAAATTATAGGTATTGTAATTTCCTTTCAAATTTGGCTGTTAGTGAACGTAACACATACAAATTTATCCAAAGTTATGAATGATCCAAAAAAACAGAATGGAGCGTAATGAATTAATAATAATAAATAACAATAATAATAATAACAACGTTTTATTATTATTATTTATTATTAATTTGTTCCGTTCCATTTGTTTAGATGCAGCATTCATTTTGGATAATTTGTAACTTCGGATAAATTCGTATTTGTTACGTTCACTGACAGTCAAATTTGAAAGGAAATGACAATACCTATAATTTAATAGTTAGTTACTATTTCAGATTTTTGAATTTTCGGGTTTTTGGATTTTCAAACTTCGAATTTACAAATTTCAGAGTTTTCTAATTTACAAATGTACGAATTTACGAATGTACAAATATAAAAATGTACGAATGTACGAATGAACAAATGTACAAATGAACGAATGTTCGAATTTACGAATGTACAAATGAACGCATTTACGAATGAACGAATTTACGAATCGCGATCATAACGAATGGCCCGAAAAACGAAAAAAATTATAAACTAATGAAACTAAAACGAAAATGAATGAATTTTTTGGCTGTGCACATGTCTACTACTCAGCCGCATGCACTCCAAGGCATGTGTTGGGAGAGGGAGGGTTCAGTGCAGCTACTAGGAGAGGAATGCTGTCAGTGTGCGGCAAGCACAGGGCCAGTGCTGGAGGTGGCGGAACAGAGTTTCGACCAAAAAAAGCCCTGCAGTAGATCTAAAGGAGATTGGACAATCAAAACAAGTGTTGTAACAAGTGCGGTGAGCTTAAGACAGAGTGACACTGAATTGTGAGGCAAGGTGGGGATACAATGCAGAGCAACCCAAAGGAAGTCTGCGGGTAATATTTCAGTAGTTTATTGTGCAAAGAATCACATTAAATGTAAAACAGTGTTTTCTTTTTTGTCTGTTTTTGAAAAAAAAAAAATTATTTGGTAATCCACTCACTTTTCCGATTCCAATACGGCAACCTCTGTGACATAATTACTGGGGATATAGCCTTCTTGGCCACTAACCTCGGACTTTGCAAACCACCACTCTCCAACGGTGCTGGGAAAAGAAGGGAGCTTTGATGAAATGAACAATGGCAGAAAAGTGAGAATAATTAAGGAATATTTACATATACAAAATAAAGCTTAGCAATTTCCTTAATAAATACACACTATATTGTCAAAAGTATTGGGACGCCTGCCTTTACATGCACATGAATTTTAATGGCATCCCAGTCCGTAGGGTTCAATATTGAGTTGGCCCACTCTTTGCATCTATAACAGCTTCAACTCTTCTGGGAAGGCTGTCCACAAGGTTTAGGAGTGTGTCTATAGGAATGTTTGACCATTCTTCCAGAAGCACATTTGTGAGGTCAGGCACTGATGTTGGACGAGAAGGCTCGCAGTCTCTGCTCTAATTCATCCCAAGGGTGTTCTAGTGGGTTGAGGTCAGGATTCTGTGCAGCTCAGTCAAGTACCTCCACCCCAAACTTGCTCATCTATGTCTTTATGGACCTTGCTTTGTGCACTGGTCCAAATCATTTGGTGGAGGGGGGATTATGGTGTGGGGCTGTTTTTCAGGGGTTGGGATTGGCCCCTTAAGGCGTCAGCATACCAAGACATTTTTGGGACTTTGTGGGAACAGTTTGGAGATGGCCCCTTCCCGTTCCAACATGAATGTGTACCAGTGCACAAAGCAAGGTCCATAAAGACATGGATGAGCGAGTTTGGGGTGGAGGAACTTGACTGTCTTGCACAGAGTCCTGACCTCAACTTGATGGAACACCTTTAGGATAAATTAGAGCGGAGACTGTGAGCCAGGCCTTCTCCAATATCAGTGCCTGACCTCACAAATGCGATTCTAGAAGAATGATCAAACATTCCCATAGACACACTCCTAAACCTTGTGGACAGCCTTCCCACAAGAGTTGAAGTTGTTATAGATGCAAAGGGTGGGCCAACTCAATATTGAACCCTACAGACTAAGACTGGGATGCCATTAAAGTTCATGTGCGTCTCAATACTTTTGACAATATAGTGTATATTGGATCAAATAAAAACAAGGGGAGGTAATGGAAGAGGAAAGTGATAAAAATCTCATTGATAAGGAAGGAATAAACAGAGGTGGAAGAAGATGGGGTAAAAGGAAAAGAAAGGAAGAGAATTTGGGATGAAAGAAGAGAACAAGAAAGGCGAAAAACGGAAGGGAAAGAAAGGGGGAAGAGATGAAAGAAGAGAACAGGAAAGGGGGGAAAAGGGAAGGGAAGGGAAAGAAAGGGGGAGGAGATGAAAGAAGAGAACAGGAAAGGGGGGAAAAGGGAAGGGAAGGGAAAGAAAGGGGGAAGAGATGAAAGAAGAGAACAGGAAAGGGGGGAAAAGGGAAGGGAAGGGAAAGAAAGTGGGAAGAGATGAAAGAAGAGAACAGGAAAGGGGGGAAAAGGGAAGGGAAGGGAAAGAAAGGGGGAAGAGATGAAAGAAGAGAACAGGAAAGGGGGGGAAAGGGAAGGGAAAGAAAGGGGGAAGAGATGAAAGAAGAGAACAGGAAAGGGGGAAAAAGGGAAGGGAGGGGAAAGAAAGGGGGAAGAGATAAAAGAAGGGAACAAAGTATCATGTACCAGAAAGGAAGATAAGGAGAAAGGAAGGTGGGGGGCGGGGGGAAAGGGGCAACAGTGTGTAGAACAGAAGTGGAAAAAATCAGGAGAGGGTAAATAAAGGGGACAGGGGAGGAAGGAAGGGAAGATCAGAACATAATGGTATTCATAGGAGAGGGAGGTAAATGTCAGACTCTGTTCACACCAATGCAGGAATGACAGTATGTGCATGTTTTGCACGTTTTTGCATGTTATTGTCTGTCCTATGCACAAAGATTGCACAAAGTGCTAAAGGCTTTTTTAAATTGTACTTTTTTAAATGTTACCATGCATCTTGGCAGGCAATTTTGCAAGGTGCGCTGGGGTGCCATTAACAATTTAAAAAGGGATACAAGTTTTTTGTGGACTTCGGGAACGTTTGAGGGTTTGCGTTCATTCTTGCATCACACCAATTTCAACCTAGCCTTAAGGAAAGGGAGGAGATAGGAAGGAAAGGAAAGGGGGAAGATTGGAAGGAAAGGCAAAGAAGGGAAGTGGAGTTTCATTATATTATGCCTAGGAATGGATGGTAAGGTGGAAGGAAATGGGGAGTAATGGAGAAAAAGGATGAGGACAGAATGGAAGGGAAGGAGAATCAGGTGTAGAAAACAGAAGGGAAATCAAATGGACAGCATTGAAGGGAACGTACAGAAGGGAAGGAGGGATGATAGAAGTGAACCCAATGTTATATACAGAAAGATTTGTACAATAAGTGGGGATATATCCTCCTAAACAGCTGTCACCAGAACAAGTTTACCCATGGCATGATTTTCCCTTATCCTTCTGTTTATGTGACAACTTTAAAAGTTTGGATTTCCTATCATTTTTATGTATTAGGCAACGATCATCAGGACAAATCCCCTTTAGTGGGGGCACAGCAATAAAAAGCAGATGGGGTTGTAACCCCTCACTGCTTTATCCAAAACAAAAAGTTTTGACTTTGCACACAAAAGGGGATGAAATAAGGAAACATTGTGGTCCAATGGAATGAAAGGTAGAGTCGAAAATGGACAGTAAGGGAAAAGAAGGGGATGAAATGGACAGGAGGGGAAAGGAAGGGGACAAAATGGATGGGAAGGGAAAGGGGACAAACTGGAAGAGAAGGGAAAGGGGAAAAATGGAAGGGAAAAAAATGAAAGGGGAAGGGAAAAGAAGAGGATGAAATGGACAGAAAGGGAAAGGAAGGGGACAAAATGGATGAGAAGGGAAAGGGGACAAAATGGAAGGGAAGGGAAAGGGGACAAAATTGAAGGGAAGGTAAAGGAAGGGGGAAAAATGGAAAGGAAGGGAAAGAGGGAAAAATGGAAGGGAAGGGAAAGGGTAAAAAAATGGAAGGGGAAGGGAAAATAAGGGGATGAAATGGACAGGAAGGGAAAAGAATGGGATGAAATGGACAGGAAGGGAAAAGAATGGGATGAAATGGACAGAAGGGGAAAGGAATGGGAAAAAATGGAAGGAAAGGGAAGGGAAAGGGACAAATGGACAGGAAGGGAAAGGAAAGGGGCAAAATGGAAAGGAAGGGGACAAAATGGCTGGGAAGAAAAAGGAAGGGGACAAAATGGATGGAAAGAAAAAAGGAAGGGGACAAAATGGAATGGAAGGGAAAGGAAGGGGATGAAATGGATGGGAAATGAAAAAAAAGGGACAAAATGGACAGGAAGGAAAAGGAAGATGATAAAATGGAACAGAGGGGAAAGGAAGGGGATAAAATGGATGGGGATGGGAATAGAAATGAAGGGGGCAAGATGGATGGTAAGGGAAAGAAAGGGGACAAAATGGAAGTGAAAGGAAAGGAAGGGGATTAAAAGGATGGGAAGGGAATAGAAGGGGACAAAATGGATGGGAAAGGAAGGAAATGAAATGGATGGGAAGGGAAAGGAAGGGGACAAAATGGAAGGGAAAGGAAAGGGATAAAATGGATGGGAAGGGAAAGGAAGGGGACCAAATGGACAGGAAAGGAAAGGAAGGAGACAAAATGGAAAGGAAGGGGATCAAATGGATGGGAAGAAAAAGGAAGGGACAGAATGGAAGGGAAGGGAAATGAAGGGGATGAAATGGATGGGAAAGGAAAGAAAGGGGACAAAATGAATGGAAAGGTAAAGGAAGGGGACAAAATGGAAGGGAAGGGAAGGGGACAAAATGGAAGGGAAAGGAAGGGGATGAAATGAATGGGAAGGGAAAGGAAAAGTGACAAAATGAAAGGGAAAGGAAAGAAAGGGGATAAAATGGACAGGAAAGGGAAAGGAATGGGACAAAATGGAAGGGAAGGGAAAGGAAAGGAAGGGGATAAAAGGATGGGAAAGAAAGGAAGGGGACAAAATGGACAGGAAAGGAAAAGGACAAAATGGATAGGAAGGGAAAGGAAAGAGAATATGGAAGGGAAGGGAAAGGAAGGCGACAAAATGGAGGGGAAAGGTGAGGAAGGGGAAGAAAGAGGGAAAGGGAAGGGAATGGAATGGAAAGGAAGGGAAAGGAAGGGGATGAAATGGTCACTAAGGGAAAGGAGGGGACAGAATGCAAGGGAAGGAAATAAACAAAGAAAGGAACATTATGGAAAAGAAACATTAACATTATGAACAAGAAAGGGCGGTAAGGGGAAAGGGAGGGGAAAGAAAGGATAGGAATGGAAAGGAAGAAGGCATAATGGAAGGTAAAAGAGAGAAGAAAGATCATGATAACAAAGAAGATAATGTTATGTACATGAGAGAAAATAAATGGAAACGTGAACAGAATGGAATGGAAGTAAAGGAGAAGGAAGGGGACAAAGTCATACATAAACATAATGTCATATATACTAAAGGAAGAGAGAGAATGGAAAGCAAAGAAAGTGATGGAATAGAGCAAGACAGATTGATAGGAAAAAGGGAAAATGATGGGGATCTGGATAGAAAAGGATAGAAAGAAGACACACAGAAAGGAAGAGAAACGAAGGGGAAGTAAAGGAAGATAGAAAGAAAATGTAAAAATGGCAAATTAAGCAGACAAAGGGTAAGGGAAATGAATGGAAGGGAAAATAAAGTACTGTAGACAACAAGTAAAATAATGAAATAAAGTGGGGAGAAGGGACAAAAAGTTAGAGAAGGGAAAAGAGAAAGGGCACAAAAAGTTAGAGAAAGGAAAAGAGCAAGGGACGGAAGAATACAAGGGAACACAAAGGAAGGCAATGATGATGAAGGAAAGGGAAAGGCACGGGAAGAAAGAAAAAATAGAACATGAATGGAAAGTAAAAAGAACATGAAGGGAAAGAAGACGGAAAAGAAAAGTAACTCTAAAAGAAAGTAAAGGGGAAACAAAAGGAACCATGACAGGAGGGGAAAGGGTTGGACACATTTTTTCAGCTTTAATTAACACAGATAAATGGTTATATCACTCAGGATTTAAATCTGTCAGTTCAGGACAAGCCATATCTGAAAACCTTTACCAAGTGTCTCACCACCCCGACCATCATCTATTGTTTGGAGGAAAAAAAAACAGAACTCACTCAGACAGGAGCTGGAGCTTCTCTCCTTTCTGTAGCTGGAGATCTCCATTATTAATTGGAGTGTAGTCAAACATAGCAGCAACAAACTTCTTCCCTGTGTCATAAGAGAGGGAATCAATGAGACACTCAGCACTACTACACATTATTATTTTCTCTGTAAGGTATATCTGATTTTATAACACGTTGAATCCCTGCAGTGAATATACATTCGGGAATTATCTGCAGATGTTTTTTGAAGTAATGCAGTTATTTATCACAAGCAGGGTCATGTTGCTCATGTTTCATAATGATTGGATGGTGGTTTATTTACAAAGGTTTTATCATATTTTCCAATAGACATGTGCGATTCCGTTCGCAACGAATAGATTTTCGTACAAATTTGTTAGTATTCGTACATTCGGGTCAATTCGAACATTCAAATAGCTGAAAGAACCAAAATACGGAAATTACGAAGTTACGAATAAGCAAAAAAACGAACACGTGAAAGTACAAACTTACGAACGGACAAAACTTACAAAAAAATACGAAACTCCAAAACAGTAAAAGAACGAAAATTACATCTCTAACGAATGATTTACATTTCGTATTTTCAATCCTTTGTCTGTTCATAATTTCGTATTTTCATTTGTGTGTTGGTCATTTCGTTTCTTCGTCTGTTCGTAATTTCGTTTCTTCGTGTTCTCGAAGCGTTCTTTTGAATGGACAGTGTAAGTGTATCTTAATATGTATGTTTGTAATTTCGTATGTTTGTAATTTCGTGTTCTCGAATCGTTCTTTTGAATGGGCATTGTATTAGTGAGTGATGTATCTTACTTAATATCTTTAGCCAATCAGCTTATCCCTTTTGTGTCAGAGTCACACTGCATTCCAGAGTCTTTTTAGATTCAGTTGAGGAGGAGACTGAGTCCGGTTTCGTGACTGAGGGAGTGGGCTGGAGTAAGTACAGGACTTATTAGAAAAGCAACTAAAGGATTAATATTCTTACCGTACTGAATAAACGAAAATTATTATCTAACAAAATTATGAATTACGAATCATTTCGTATCAACGAAAATATAACTTCCGAAAATACGAACGAGTCACAATATGAAACCTGGCGTTTTACGAAATGACGAATCGGTAGACTAACGGAATTACGAATCATTTCGTATCAACAAAAATAAAACTGTTACGAAAATACGAACGAGTCCGAATATGAAAACTCGCGTCTTACGAAATGACGAACTGTTAGACTAACGGAATTATGAATCATTTCATATCAACGAAAATAAAACTGTTACCAAAATACGAACAAGTCACAATATGAAAACTCGCGTCTTACGAAATTACGAAACGTTACGAGTCAACGGAAACGTAAAGAAACTAAACGAAACAAAACAAATTTTTTTGTTGTACACATGTCTATTTTCCAACAGTATAACTCAAAGTATATCTAAAGCAATTTTATTTTATTATTTTTTACAGTAAGGGAGGGTTAAACCCCCTGTCAATTCTTTCCCCTCTGTGTTTTATTTGGGAGATTTCTGTTTACTTCACAGGAATGTAGCGCTGGTAGATATTTGATCTACCGCTGATAGGTAAATTTAGTGGGTCGCTCATTAGAGGAAGTTAGATTTGCCTCTGTTCCACCTTGGCTGACGTTGCGTGTAGTTCCACACTGTGCCGGTGGGTGTCGTTGTCACCATGGGTTGATGTTGGAAGAGCAACGTGTTGAAGCGGATGAGTGTTCCTCTGTCCCAGAGATAACTCGGTGGAGGTGGTCCTCTGAGTTGCATTCTGGGAGAGGGTATTTATGGGACAGACGCCATGTTTTAGGGTTCGTTTTCAGCCATCTGCTGGCCCTAGGGTTGCCACCTGTCCGGGATTCACCCGGACAGTACGGGTTTTGAAACATGTGCCCGGGTCTCTGCCCGCCTGAGACCCGGGCACATTATTCATCACAGACCCGTGGCTCCCTGTGCCGAAGCTGTGTCATCAGTGCGGCCGTAGAGTTCCGTTCCGTAGCGCCGCCTTAGCGCTGCTTGATTTCTGCTCCTGCTCAGCTGTCTGAGTGCAGGACGGAGTCGGGACACAGAGGCGGAGCCTCCATGTTACCGGCCGGTGCTCTCCTCCAATCCTCTGGCTGCCAGCAGAAGGGACAAGGAGGTGGGCGGAGCCTCCCCATTCCCTGCTGGAATGTGTGCACAGATCGCGCTGGGACTGGAGCCCAGCTTGTAAGGTAAGTTTTTTTACCATCCATGTCAGGATTTCAAAGTACTCTCACCTCCCCCCCCCCCACCATACACTATACATACATATATACACACACCCCCTTCCCCCACCATACACTATACATACATACATACACCCCCCTCCCCCCACCATACACTATACATACATATATACATACACCCCCCTCCCCCCACCATACACTATACATACATATATACATACACCCCCCACCATACACTATACAAACATATATACATACACCCCCCTCCCCCCACCATACACTATACATACATATATACATACACCCCCCACCATACACTATACATACATATATACATACACCCCCCACCATACACTATACAAACATATATACATACACCCCCCTCCCCCACCATACACTATACATACATATATACACCCCCCACCATACACTATACATACATATATACACCCCCCCACCATACACTATACATACATATATACATACAACCCCCTGCCCCCACCATACACTATACATACATATATACATAAACCCCCCTCCCCCCACCATACACTATACATACATATATACATACACCCCCCTGCCCCCACCATACACTATACATACATATATACATAAACCCCCCTCCCCCCACCATACACTATACATACATATATACATACACCCCCCTCCCCCCACCATACACTATACATACATATATACATACACCCCCCTCCCCCCACCATACACTATACATACATATATACACCCCCCCACCATACACTATACATACATATATACATACACCCCCCTCCCCCCACCATACACTATACATACATATATACACCCCCCACCATACACTATACATACATATATACACCCCCCCACCATACACTATACATACATATATACATACACCCCCCCTCCCCCCACCATACACTATACATACATATATACATACACCCCCCCTCCCCCCACCATACACTATACATACATATATACATACACCCCCCTCCCCCCACCATACACTATACATACATATATACATACACCCCCCTCCCCGCACCATACACTATACATACATACACCCCCCTCCCCCCACCATACACTATACATACATATATACATACACCCCCCTCCCCCCACCATACACTATACATACATATATATACCCCCCCCACCATACACTATACATACATATATACATACACCCCCCTCCCCCCACCATACAATATACATACATATATACATACACCCCCCTCCCCCCACCATACACTATACATACATATATACACCCCCCCACCATACACTATACATACATATATACATACACCCCCCTCCCCCCACCATACAATATACATATATACATACACCCCCCTCCCCCCACTATACACTATAAATACATATATACGTACACCCCCCTCCCCCCACCATACACTATACATACAGTTCTGCCGGCCCCCTCCCATATACCATCCATCCATATAGTTCTCTCTCTCCTCCTCATACACCATCCATATATACAGTTCCCCCCATATATACAGTCCCCCCCCCATACACCATCCATATATACAGTCCCCCCCCATATATACAGTTCTCCCCCCATACACCATCCATATATACAGTCCCCCTAATATATATAGTCCTCCCCCCATACACCATCCATATATACAGTCCCCCCCATATATACAGTCCCCCCATATACACAGTCCTCTCCCTATACACCATCCATATATACAGTCCCCCCATATACACAGTCCTCTCCCCATACACAATCTATATATACAGTCCTCCCCCATATATACAGTACTCCACCCCCCATACACCATCCATATATACAGTTCTCATCGGGTGACACAGGCCACTGCTCTACTGATACCGTCCTCTGCCTTACTGACACCATCCACTGCCCTACTGACACCGTCCTCTGCCCTACTGACACCGTCCTCTGCCCTACTGACACCGTCCACTGCCCTACTGACACCGTCCTCTGCCCTACTGACACCGTCCACTGCCCTACTGACACCATCCACTGCCCTACTGACACCTTCCACTGCCCTACTGACACCTTCCACTGCCCTACTGACACCGTCCACTGCCCTACTGACACCGTCCACTGCTCTACTGACACCGTCCTCTGCCCTACTGACACTGTCCTCTGCCCTACTGACACCTTCCACTGCCCTACTGACACCGTCCACTGCCCTACTGACACCGTCCACTGCCCTACTGACACCATCCACTGCCCTACTGACACCTTCCACTGCCCTACTGACACCTTCCACTGCCCTACTGACACCGTCCACTGCCCTACTGACACCGTCCACTGCTCTACTGACACCGTCCTCTGCCCTACTGACACCTTCCACTGCCCTACTGACACCTTCCACTGCCCTACTGACACCGTCCACTGCCCTACTGACACCGTCCACTGCTCTGCTGATACCGTCCTCTGCCCTACTGACACCGTCCTCTGCCCTACTGACACCGTCCACTGCTCTACTGACACTGTCCACTGCTCTACTGACACTGTCCACTGCTCTACTGACACCGTCCACTGCTCTACTGACACCGTCCACTGCCCTACTGACACCGTCCTCTGCCCTACTGACACCGTCCACTGCCCTACTGACACCGTCCTCTGCCCTACTGACACCGTCCTCTGCCCTACTGACACCGTCCTCTGCCCTACTGACACCGTCCTCTGCCCTACTGACACCGTCCTCTGCCCTACTGACACCGTCCTCTGCCCTACTGACACCGTCCTCTGCCCTACTGACACCGTCCTCTGCCCTACTGACACCGTCCTCTGCCCTACTGACACCGTCCTCTGCCCTACTGACACCGTCCTCTGCCCTACTGACACCGTCCTCTGCTCTACTGACACCGTCCACTGCCACCGTCCACTGCCCTACTGCCACCGTCCACTGCTCTACTGACACCCTCTACTGACACCGTCCTCTGCTCTACTGACACCGTCCACTGCCACCGTCCACTGCCCTACTGCCACCGTCCACTGCCCTACTGACACCCTCTACTGACACCGTCCACTGCCCTACTGACATCATCCACTGCCCTACTGACACCGTCCTCTGCTCTACTGACACCCTCTACTGACACCCTCTACTGACACCGTCCTCTGCTCTACTGACACCGTCCACTGCCACCGTCCACTGCCCTACTGCCACCGTCCACTGCCCTACTGACACCCTCTACTGACACCGTCCACTGCCCTACTGACACCATCCACTGCTCTACTGACACCGTCCTCTGCTCTACTGACACCGTCCACTGCTCTACTGACACCGTCCTCTGCTCTACTGACACCGTCCTCTGCTCTACTGACACCGTCCTCTGCTCTACTGACACCGTCCACTGCTCTACTGACACCGTCCACTGCTCTACTGACACCGTCCACTGCTCTACTGACACCGTCCTCTGTGCTACTGGCTGACAGTGTCCACTTTTAAGGTAGGCTATTTTCATATTTTAACTGACATTTCTTTTATTAATCGAATCATATTTTATGGGTACACTAATGCTTTTGTTTTATTTAACCATGCCCCTTTAAGTCCCCCCCCCACTGTTAATGCAATTGGGCCACAGCCACTGTTCACTGTAGCACACCTCATTACTACTCTCTTTGGGTAACAGAAGGTATTTTACAATCATATAGCATGTACTACAAAAAAATTGCCGTGCGCCGCAAAAGTGTTTGGGTTTGGCTTGAAGAAAAGGTGGCAACCCTAGCTGGCCCTCCTGGCCGACAGGTATGCACTAGTAATACCACCACGTGGTCCTCTGTTTCGGAGGCCCACGTCGCTGCGGCGTGTGGGTGGGCCCAGAAGCCTGTCTGGGGCCTACCACAGCAGCAGAGGAATGGTCCTGAGCTGTCTATCCTGAGTGAAGAAGCTGGACAACCGAGAAGATCCCAGGGGAGGACCCATCATGGAAGGATCACGCAGAGTGCTGGTCTGGAGAGGGGCCTGGTGACTCGGTTGGAGGACATATCCTGAAGTAATCTTACTGCATAGTATTGCCGGGTTGGCTTAAAGGTTCAAGTGCTGTGTCTGACATTCATCCCAGACCAATACATCCTGTGGCAGAGGATTGTACGGGTTTTGTTTTAAACAAGTCTGTGGCAGTGACTTTAGTTCGTGCTACGTACTGGCTGCTAGACAAGTGAGAGAGGTCTATCCAGGCGGGCAAAGATTGAATCCCACAAGGGGAGCGCTTCAACCACAAGTGATCAATTCCAGAGAAATGTTCTAAAGAATACTAAGGAAAGGTATTTGAGCTTCCCTGCAGCTTTCCTTCTACCTCTTTCCTGCTACTTCCTACATTCGTTTATTAAAGCATTGGAAAACCCACTCAAGTGTTTGGTGCCTATATCGTCCAGAGGTAAACTCAACGGAACCCTAGACCCGGTGCCGGTGAAACAGAGGTATCGAGAGTGAAGGTAACAAGCCCGCTTTAAACAAGCAGCTCCGCCGAGAGTTAGTGCTACAGGAAGTTAATGGAAATCTCCCCAAGGTGAGGGGGGTTCCCCTCTTAGACAGTTGTCACTGTAATAGGTGTCCCCATTGAAACATTTCCCCTAACCTCTTGCTCTCATAGCAACTCAACAATTTAGAATTTTCCATCATATTCTATACAACAAGACATAAGCCACCAAGAAAAACTGAGAGTGAAGCAAAAAAAAAAAAAATGACTGTGGAGTCTTAACATCTTGCTTCATGCATGTTATTTCCTGTGACAATAGAGTACCATGTCTGTTCAGTAAGTGTCCGCACAGCCATTTATATGACAAATGGGGACATCATTGTGCCTTGTAGGCAGCATGATGTAGGTATATATTCAGCACTTTTTAGATTAAACAAAAATTTAGCATTGATATGTTCATTCAAACAAAAACTCTGGGGTCTCACCTTGATTTGATTTCCTGTGTTGGTGGGAAAAATTCTGTGGTCGGGAGGCTGGAATCTGTGGCCGAAATGACAAATGCAAATCAGACGCAAAATGTATTAATTGATAAAATTAAATCAAATGCAAATCACAATAATTCAAAGTTCTGCTCTTCCTAATCTACAATCTCCTCACCCAAACAAGCAGCTGTGTATCCGATTGGGACTACTACATACAACACCCAAAAAATAGAGCACTCACTGCGAAATTCAGTTAAATTCATAACCCCCTCACTAGATGTAAATACACAAAATACACAAAATACACAAAAAATACACAAAAAATAAATAAAAATAAAGTACACATCAAATCAATATATACGGTATATGTTTTGTTTTATTGGTTTGATATATATTTTATTCTATTTTAATTATTGATTTACAAATAGTGGGAGGGTTATGCATTTAACTGAATTGTGCTCCGAGCACTGTATTTTTTTGAGTGTTAAATCACAATAATTGTGAATGAATAATTTTCAATTCCCTACAGAGATATTACTGAATTACTCAATTTGTAGTACACTCTTCAGTATAATGCTGGCCATGCACATAATAATAAAATCATTCACTGAAAGAAAAAAATGCAAGTAGATGGTTTAATCAATAAATAAATATTTTTATCACAGAGGGATGTTTAGTCTTGAAATGTAATACAATTTTACTAAAAAAAAAATGTATTTGTTATACTTATTAACCCTTAGTTTAACATAATCAGTTCTTATTAACGTCTTCTTCTCCTCTAGGCAGTTATTTTCCTATTTTTTATTCCTATTTTCTAACCATTAATATCTAAACAATTTTGCCTTGGTTCATGTTGATTTTTTATTTTTTTCGCATTGAAAAAAAAAGTGCAAAATTGAAAAAAAAATGGAAAAGCCTTTATTTTAGTTGTAAGTAACATTGCAATGCTTTGTATCAGAATCATAATTTCACTGTTATAGTAAATGGGAAAAACGAATAAATATATATGTTTTCAATTTTATCTACTGTAATTATTTCTTTTTAAATAAAACTGGTTAAAGTAGGAAAAGTGTTTTTGGTTTTCTTACATTCTTTTTGTCTAATGTCTATCGACTGTAAGAGAATATCACCAAAAGAAAGTCTTGTTTGTCCTTAAAAAAAGATAAATGTATTCATTTGTGACGTGAAGTCAGGTGATTTTCAGAGATGAAACATCCTCCTACATAAGTTGTACCTGTTTTTCTGTAGCCACACAGCATTTCTGAACTCCAGAAAGCAGGGGCAGGGATATAATGTCACACACTAAAGAACATATAGAAGAGAGCTGAGTGTAATCTGAGACCTGAGTGGGGGAAATGGACACACCCCTTTCTGCAAAGTCTCATTGGGAAACAGTAGTGCTGTAGCTTCGCTTCTTGCATTTCTTTGGGAAACATGTACAGATGAGGCTGTCAATTGTCTAAAGTGTGCTGGAGGAGAAGGGGGGTGCTCCTAGGATTGTCTAGTGTTGGCCTAGACCAGTGGTGGCCAACCTTGGCACCCCAGATGTTTTGGAACTACATTTCCCATGATGCTCACCTACACTGCAGAGTGCATGAGCATCATGGAAAATGTAGTTTCAAGACATCTGGGGTACCAAGGTTCGCCATCACTGGCCTAGACTCTTAAAAGTGACTCATGGCCATCGGGTGCATTTTATATGTCTTCCCGCTGCACCGATCATTGGGAGATGTCCCAGAAGTTTATAATTACTACATGGTACCTAACCTCTTACCAGTTGACCAGGTTTTCCAATCCTAACTCCCCGATACGTTGGAGAGAGTGTACTCAAGTTAGAAATTTGATCCATATATTTTGGGCATGCAAACACCTCACAAGCTTCTGGAGGTTGACATTTAGACTTCTATCCCTAATAACTGGCATCCTAATCCACCCTTACCCTGCCTAAACGATCCTAAATCTTCAAATACAGGATATCCCCACTTCCTTCCGCACAGTGATGATCCATATCCTTATTGCTGCTAGAACAGTACTAGCTAGGCATTGGAAAGAAAATCTGGCCCCAAACCTTTCAAAAGTCATAACTTTAGTCAAAACTAACTTGTCCTTTGAAAGATCCCTAACTTACCAGACGGGTCCAGGTGAGACAATCGACAAAACATGGAAGCCATGAACTGACTGGTGTAGCAAGGATCATGCTGGATAATGTGTTATTATATGGTTTGCTGACCTAGTTTTCTATATCTTGAACAATTTCTATATCTTGAACAATTTCATACAGACTCTTGCTGTAAATTTACCACATAATGATTGTGTATTTTCTCAACCTGTTCGTTTCCCTTTGTAAATCTTCCCTGATGTACCTACTTTTGTAATAATAAGTTGAACAGATTTAACTGCTTGCATCTGTGATTGTACTATGTTACTGTATCTGTATTGTATTGGTATTTGCATGCCCTATGTGGTATGCAGAAGAAGCATTGCCCATTGTCTTTTGATACTTTGTTTATATACGTCATGTTGACATATGTGTAATTTCTTTCTTTTTGTATCACAATATAATTAATAAACAATTATTGATAAAAAAAAAAAATGTGAGACTGATGGCACTGTATATGAGTGGCTCATTAAGTGGATGCTTTTAATAAATGTATGTAGTTATACCCTAAAAAAAAAAAAAAGTGGCTCATGCAGATAGCAGAGGAAAAGTTTACAACCACTTTAAACCGGCCGATAGCAGAAATGTTCTGCTCTATTGCTCTATAGGTGATGTATAGGTGTGAGAGCCAAAGTGGTTAAAAAGTATCTATAGCAACATTATTATTTTTTTTTATGTATTTTTTTTTTTGGGTTCATTTGGTCTGGGTGACCATTGCCACCAGGGATAAAAGTGAAGAAAAATCCAAAATTTATCACCATAACCAGAATAGAGAGGACACTTTCCAATGGGGCACCTCTTCTACTGACAACAGCCTAAGAAGAGATTTTCAACTCACTTTGGACAGATTTTCTCATACTTACTGTTATATATATGTGACAGGAAGTGAGGATAATTCTCACCAATGGGACACAGACAGAAAAAAATACCAATACATTCTCTGTTCAACTTTTGTTTTTAAGTTTTGGCTGTGGATAATACATTTTTTTGTCATCAGGTACAGTAGGCTTCATTTATAAAGCTTTAACACAAGGGTGGAGATCTTTGTTCTGGCCAAGTAACTGTAATTTTTGCAATGTCATTGGACACAGCTAACAATAAATGTCACTTCTTTTTTTAGGCTTTGTGAATTTAACCTCATGTCTGTAAATGTAATGACCACTTTAGTCTTGTATTCTCCATTAGCAGCACAAATGTGGAAGAAGACAACCTGAGTAGGGTTTTCCTGATGCCCACAAGCCCTAATGGGTCCTGATAACCAAAAAAGCTGTATTGGAGGAACCTTCTCGGCCTTTTGGCTAAGATCATGTGTATTATCTGTTCTTATCAGTTGCCAGGGGGTGGCGCTTGCTTCTGACCCTGATCTACGGCGAAGTGGTATCAGTGATGGCGGAGGCTATGCAAAACCCACTGGTGTAAAAGTAACCTGGAGCGGTATGTAGCCGAAAGGGAAGCCTTGTGATGGGGATGGAAAGCCATTGGGTCTGGCAAGCGGGTCGGGTCCCTGGCCTTCTGGCCTAGATTGGGGTAGCTCTAGCTCCGGTCAGTTTTTCGGGAGAGAACACTGGCTCCTCCTTCGGGGGGGGGGGGGGGGAGTGGTTAGTATTTCCCGAATGTAATTAGGTAAAAGGGATGGGAGCGATGGAGGGGCCTGATGGTAAAGGGATCTCACCAAGCTCCCAGAACTTCAGGCCTTCCTGGCTGGGGTGGGGGCTGCTGTGGTCTGGGTTGGGGGTCAGGGTTGCACGCAAAGCCAGTAGTGAATGTGCCCCTGAAGTGGCAGTTCAGGGGTGCCTTACAGTCACAGTTTATGGCACCATGGTCACTTCACCACAACACACGTTTTTGGCACCTGGGAGGTATGGTAGTGCACTCCAGAGCTTAAAATATGAGGTAAAGCTTCACTTTGCAAAGAATACCCAATCACAAGCAAGGAAAATAAAAAAAACAGCATTTTTGCTTGCACATGATTGGATGATGGAAGTTAGCAGAGCTTCTACTCATTTACTAATCTCTGGAGCAACTTCTTTAGTAAATCACCCCCCCCAGTATGTACATAAGAAGACATCGCTGAACTCAAAGACTGTGACTTTTCCTCACTGCATTGCTTCTTCCAAGGGGTTCTGTGGGTTTGTTGTCTCTGTGAAACTTGGCATGTCCTGTTGTGAGCCAGTGTTTGTTCTCCTATGTGTGTTAAGTTCTTTAATATGTGGTTTGCTGCAGGGTGTAGGTTGTATTTGTGGTATTCCTGTGTGCCATTCTTGTGCGAGAGGAAATCACATTGCAACCATTAATATTGACTAAATACTCTGAGTGTTCTGAAAAGATTATCTATTAAGTGGTTGTGTATGTCCACTAGTATAATTGCTCAACTAATCACTATATGAGCATCCATATGGCGCAGTCCATGTGACCAAAAAACGAATACACAAAAGGAAGGAAAGAAATCCTACCAAGAAGGTCACATGTGCGGAACACCACGGTTGAATAAAAATATACTTATTGTAGAAAAAGCACCATAATTAATAAAAAAAAAAACAGAAATACCAGTGAAGATATCTTCCACAACTAAATTGAAAAAAGACAACGTTGTCCTAGGAAAGGTCGCAGCTGCGCTCGCATCCATTCATTCCAGAAATCACACTTCTACAGATCTTGGTACTGAATGAACTGGGTGCAAATGGTTGATGCACAATATAGTTCAAGTGAGGTTCCAATAAACCTCAATATTCAAGAGCTGCCCAGGAATAGTGTGAAAAAAGTAGTTTGATTCATGGGGACGTTTCCTAAAATCCTGGTGCTGTGCTCATTGAGGCTTTGCGTTATGACTACAGGTATTCCCTGATCATTCAGGCTGGTGGTAACCAGAGTCAAGCATGGGAAGATCAACCTGATGCAAAAAAAGGTCCCGAGGAATAGTTAATCAAGCAGGGGGATGATGGGAAGGTTGGAGGTTTGTATGCTTGAAGGTGAAGGTGAGAAGAAAATGAGGCCATTCTGTTTTACAGCATGGAAGCCTCTAATGACATCCTGGATAATAACGAATGGACGGTCGTAGCTCATGGCTCCGTTTGGCGGAGGTGAAGTGATTCCTAGTGGGGTTCCTGGATGTGGAGACAACGTGGCATACAAAGATTGCTATCTGGGCTTAACCGCATCATGGTCGTGTCTGCAATTTGCACAGAGTAGTTGGGAGTAACAGGTGGATGATCTGGTGGAGACGGATAAGACAGCTGAGGTGGTGAGATGACAGTGTTTTCCTGTATGCATTATCCAGGATGTCATTAGAGGCTTCCATGCTGTAAAACAGAACGGCCTTGTTTTCTTCTCACCTTCACCTTCAGGCATACAAACCTCCAACCTTCCCACCATCCCCCCTCTTAATTAACTATTCCCGGGACCTTTTTTTGCATCAGGTTGATCTTCCCATGCTTGACTCTGGTTACCACCAGCCTGAATTTTCAGGATATACCCATACCTCTAGTTGGACAGCATCCCCTGAAGAAGCCCGATATATGGGTGAAACATGTTGGGAATTCTATCCTTATATGCTGTATCCACAAATACTTGTTGATCCGTACATGCCAATTGCTGTATTTTTAACAAAAACTTTTATTATTTTTTCTAAAATAATAAAAACTTTCTTATATAACATAGTTGTTATTACGTTTTAAATTAAATTGCACCCTAAAAATCCCATTCCCTTTCTCTATACACAATCATTTTTTTTGTATAATTCTCCTATAAGGGGGTGTGGCAGGGGGTGTGTCCTATGCCTACATACTTTTGCTAATAGGTGTCCCTCATTCCCATCTCAAAAAGTTGGGAGGTATGGTAGTGCACTCTGCCAGTGCGGTTGCTCCAGAGCTTAGATTATGAGGTAAAGCTTCACTTTGCAAAGAATACCCAATCACATGCAAGGAAAATATCAACAACAGCATTTTTGCTTGCACATGATTGGATGATGGAAGTCAATAGAGCTTCTGCTCATTTACTAAGCTCTGAAGAAACTGCTTTATTAAATCAACCCCCCAGTATGTACATAAGAAGACACCGCTTTGTTCCCGTTGAACCCAAAGACTGTGACTTTTCCTCACTGCATTGTTTCTTCCAAGGGGTTCTGTGGCTTTGTTGACTCTGTGAAACCTGTTGTGAGCCAGTCTTTGTTCTCCTATGTGAGTTAAGTTCTTTAATATGTGGTTTGCTGCAGTGTGTAGGTTGTATTTGTGGTATTCCTGTGTGCTATTCTTGTGCGAGAGGAAATCACATTGCAACCATTAATATTGACTAAATACTCTGAGTGTTCTGAAAAGATTATCTATTAAGTGGTTGTGTATGTCCACTAGTATAATTGCTCAACTAATCACCATATGAGCATCCATACGGCGCAGTCCACGTGACCAAAAAACGAATACACAAAAGGAAGGAAAGAAATCCTACCAAGAAGGTCACATGTGCGAAACACCACGGTTGAATAAAAATATACTTATTGTAGAAAAAGCACCATAATTAATAAACAAAAAAAAAAAACAGAAATACCAGTGAAGATATCTTCCACAACTAAATTGAAAAAAGACAACGTTATCCTAGGAAAGGTCGCAGCTGCGCTCGCATCCATTCATTCCAGCAATCACACTTCTACAGATCTTGGTACTGAATGAACTGGGTGCAAATGGTTGATGCATAATATAGTTCAAGTGAGGTTCCAATAAACCACTAATAAGGTGTGTATATCCACTGGCGTGGATGCTGCGAGGTGGCTTCAATATTCAAGAGTTGCCCAGGAATAGTGTAAAATACGTAGTTTGATTCATGGGGACATTTCCTAAAATCCTGGTGCTGTGCTTATTGAGGCATTACGTTATGACTACAGGTATTCCCTGAGCATTCAGGCCACAGGTAATATAGCACACAGAACGTGGAACATTACTATTATTATTATACAGTATACTACTTTCATATATTAAAAATAGAGACATACACATCAGTAACAGAGGTGGATACTTACGGTTGGTGGATGAGTTTTGTAAAAGTTATTATGACTGGGTCCTTTCACTTCATATTGTTGCTCTCTCTTCCAAATCCTCTTGCTAGAACCCAGACCCATCCTTAGAGAACACAGCACAACATTATGAAGCATCTCTACAATCTCATTTAAATCTCATTATAAACAATGCCAGACATATTTCTGTAGCATAAACCCCAGACTGAGTTATCCCAGGTTCCATTCCATGTGAGGCACAGGACAGCCAGGTGCACAGCAGATCATAGTCTCTCAACTCATAAACCAGACAGTGCATGTCTTTTTGTAGTTTATTTATTGGTTTAACTTGGGTAGGGTGCAGGTAAGCCTTGGGGTACTCCAAACTAGCAGAAAGAAAAAATAGAGGACACCTCTAACTGTACTGTCTCTTCAGGGTGCAACCACCCTCTTGAATTCAGTGTTTAGTGAACTACAACTCAGGGGACCCTATTGCGAAGGTAAATCCTGAGTCAGTAAACTGGAGTAAGCTCTTTCAAAAGGTAGCAAGGACAGTCTCTGGGATATTTTAGGTTAGTACTCATGGTGCCCTGTGTACTTCAATGCTTTGTTACCCCGTTTCCCCGAAAATAAGACCTAGTGTGATTGTCAGTGATGGCTGCAATATAAGCCCTACCCCCCAAATAAGCCCTACCCTGTTTCCTTGAAAATAAGCCCTACCCTGAAAATAAGACCTACAAGGACTTTAACTAGGGCTTATTTGGGGGGTAGGGCTTATATTGCAGCCATCACCGACAATCACACTAGGTCTTATTTTCGGGGAAACAGGGTAGTACCAGCCAGCTTCTGTACTGGATGCCCCCAGGCTAGATCCTCTGCGGACTTCCTCCACTGTTCTTCAGGAACTCTGGACATAGATCCCCTAGCCAGTGCTGGAACAAGCTCATCCAGTGCCCAGGAAAAAGATGCCAAACTGCCCTCCCATCTATGATGTGCAAGCTTCAGGGGATCCTTTGCCCAGCAGTCACTTGCTTGTCAAAATCACTGCTGATGTCACTACTCCTGTCAGCCTTGTAACAAAAGTAAGGTGTCCCCATCCCTACAGTAAACCACTGCACGCAGGGCAGCTGCCCCTCTCACCCACCCCTTCTCCTGGCCCTGCCCCTAGCTCTAGCTAGAGCTAGGACACAGATAGGTTTCTTCTAAGCTGCAGCTATTAACCTAGAGGGCCTCAGCTGTCAACTTTGGTCTTCTTCCATAGGAACAAGCACCCTGCTGTTCCAGGCCCCAGCCTATTTATACACACCTTATCCCCCTATTGGCCATTCTTCCTGCCAGGGATTGGCTGAGGCTGCATGAATATGCCGGTGAGGATCTGCCTCTTCCACCCACTAAATTTTGGAACCTACCAGAATCCAGGGGAAAGCAGCAGAGCCTGCAACCAGCAGAAACCAGATAAGCCAAAAACAGTTAAACACTGCTCCTCTGCTACAAGGGGAGCCCAAAACTTAATTTTCCTCAACTGTTTGCAACCTAACTAGGGGGGTGCTATATACAAAACACCGTTAACTCATTTATGTGTTCCTCTGAAAGTCATTAAAGTGTATCTACACCCAAGGAGGCTTAACACATACTGTATCTATTAGTTTACCTATCACACCAACACATATAACTGGGATGCGGTTTTATTAATCAATCTTCAGCTTTGGAGCAAGAGCCCAAGTTTGGGGACAACAGTAAGCCTGTGGAAATCTTTCTATATCCTAATATACACTCTATGGTCAATTTATTAGGTACTCTCGTCTAATATTAGGTAGGATTGCCTTTTCTCTTAAAGGAGAAGTATAGCCAAAGCTATTTTGGCAATAACTCTCCTGTAGGTCACAGGAGTGCAGTCTGCTGTCGGCTGTCACTCAGCCTGTCCAAGCTCAGGAGAGATTCCGACCATATGGAGTCATGCAATGTGGACTTGCTGCAATTGTGCAACAAACTTGTGAAGCCTGGCAATTCTAGCAATAGCTTAGCAAGTCATTTTCAAGCTTTCAGCACAATTGCTTGCTATCTGGGGTATTTGTGAGGTCAGGCACTGATATGGACAAGAAGGCCTGGCTCGTAGTCTTCGCACTAATTCATCTCAAAGGTGTTCTATCGGGTTGAGGTCAGGACTCAGTGCAGGCCAGTCAAATTCCTTCACCCCAAAATCTCTCATCCATGTCTTTATGGATCTTGCTTTGTATACTGGTGCGCAGTCATGTTGAACAGGAAGGGGCCATCCCCAAACTTTTTCCACAAAGTTGGAAGCATGAAATTGTCCAAAATGTCTTGCTATGCTGACGCCTTAAGGATTTCCTTCACTGGAACTAATTGGCCAAGCTCAACCCCTGAAAAACAACCCCACACCATAATCCCCCCTCCACCAAATGATTTGGACCAGTGCACAAAGCAAGGTCCATAAAGACATGGATGAGTGAGTTTGGGGTGGAGGAACTTGACTGGCCTGCACAGAGTTCTGACCTCAACCTGATAGAACACCTTTGAGATGAATTAGAGCGGAGACTGTGAGCCAGGCCTTCTTGTCCACATCAGTGCCTGACCTCACAAATGCGCTTCTGAAAGAATGGTCAAACATTTCCATACACACCCTCCAAAACCTTCCTTTTTCTTACAGTAACATTCATATTGAGCAGCAAATATTTGGTGATCCTGGCAGTACCCTTATGTTCTTGGAGCATTCTAACCAAGCTAAGCAGGGTGGCTGATCTGTGCTTGAGCTTGCATCCCTCAACTTGTAATCAGAGCTACAGGATTCTGTGCAAGTGCACAACATACATTTAGTCCTGTAGTCAGCCTGGTTGACATGCTCCCCTGCCTAGTGCCACCTGGATTGATTGACAGCAGCTCCTAAAGGGAGCCTCTCTGTCAGCACCATAGCTGCACATTGCTACTGAGCAGCAGAGCATTAGCATGCCACTGCCATCAGTATGTAGTTCTCGGTATGCACAGATTCCTTTTTTTTTTTTTTTCGTCAGACCCCATAACTAGTGTGTGCACTTCCCAGATAGCAAGGATAGCTTGCCACAAATTTGTGGCAGCGTTGAATTGTTAGTCTGTTAACTTGCTGCACATTTTCACGGGCAATGTGTACACTTGCAGAACACTTGAAGCACAAGTCCTAGTTGACACTTTTCCAATTTGTAACAAATTTGCGTGACAAGTCTCTAGCAAGAGCAAAGTTGCAGTGGTGAGTCTACAGCAAGAGCACTGCAAGTCTACATCATGAAATTCAGTCACAGTGACCCCTGTGGTGGGATGACTATTGCACAACATTGCTGAACCAGAATTTGCAGCAGACTTTTAGAGTCTTTGCAAAGAAAGTTGATCTGGAGTCATGCAATGCGGACTTGCTGCAATTGTGCGACAAACTTGTGAAGCCTGGCAAGTCCAGCAATAGCTATGCAAGTCATTTTTAAACTTGCAGCACAATTGCTTGCTATCTGGGATGGAGCTGTAAAAGATGCCTTTGTTGTCGGCACACTGGAGGACCAGTCCGCTCCTGTCACATACAGTGTAGTGTCCTGGATCTTCTGTGATTCAACACCCCCTGTACAGTGCTCCAATCAGCAACGCTCATGCTCCCTAAGCAGCGTTTTTGATTGGAGCACTGTGCAGGGGGAGTGTCGGATCACTGAGCTGTGTCATAGAGGCTGTCCAACTCTCCAGTGTGCTGCCAACACAGGGAGTTTTTACTTCTCTAAAGTGCACACACACGGTAAAATAAAAATGAAAATAAGCCATATTTTTACTGCATAACTAGTAAAAAAACAAAACAAAACAAAGCATCTAAAGGGCCTTAATGCAGATTTATTGCATTTTAGACAATGCCCTTAAAATGTTAAGCCAATCATAGCTAAATAGAAAAGTAATATAACTCATATAATTACACAGGGATGTTTATGTTCTTCACATGTACCCATAATTTATGTCAATCCATAGAGTTTGCACCCTAATGCCCTGTACACAGGATAGGATTATCCGACAACAAAATCCATGGATTTTTTCCGACGGATGTTGGCTCAAACTTGTCTTGCTATACACACGGTCACATAAATCTTGTTGGAAATTCCGAACGTCAAGAACGCAGTGACGTACAACACGTACGACGAGCCGAGAAAAAGGAAGTTCAATAGCCAGTGCAGCTCTTCTGCTTGATTTCGAGCATGCGTGGAACTTTGTGCGTCGGAATTGTGTACACACGATCGGAATTTCCGACAACGGATTTTGTTGTCGGAAAATTTGAGAACCAGCTCTCAAATTTTGTGTGACGGAAATTCCGATGGAAATTATCCGATGGAGCCTACACACGGTCGGAATTTCTGACAACAAGCTGCCATAGAACATTTTCCGCCGGAAAATCCTATCGTGTGTATGGGGCATAAGTTTAGGTCTGCTTTTACCATGTTACAAAAGAAACTTTCCATAATTTATAGTCTGCTGCACATGAAACAAGTGTCACTGGATGGGCCTAGCGTTTAGCACTTCGAGCCCTTTTTGAACAAAGTTATATTGTAAATGAGGACAGTGAGGTAATATAGCTTGTGAATAGTTTTAATTTACTCTCTTCTGTTATTTTAGGTTTATGGACTGATAAAGCCCTGATGCCCATCCTGCAGACCAAGGGCCACATGCAGCACTATGGTACTTGTTGCATGGCCCTCAAACTCCAACATTCAATAATGTGAATGGGGGCATTGATTTGTAAAGAACTGTAACTATATGCATTATATAATCAAAATATTATGTGGCAATGTTAACGGCCACTATTGAGGCCCCCTATAGCTTGAACACCACTGTGGTAAAGTATTAATTGCACTCTGCTACACGGCTCAGAATTTCTTGGCACCCATGGTGCTCATTCTTAGTGGTCTACAGTAGGGTTGTTAAGGCTTTGGTTCCTAATCTGGCTCCATGGCTTGAGAAAAGGGGCATTAGCTTTTTAAGAAAAACTACAGGGCTTGTGCTGATGCTAAAGCTGATGATGGAGATATAAGAATGCAGCTAAGATCTAGAATTTAGTGCTGACTTAAGCTGGCCAGACACTAGTAGATTTTCAGAATTAACACTCGTACAAAAAAAATTTGAGGTACATTCGATGACTTAATGAATGTTATTCGAAAGTACTTCAAAAATTTTGTTTGCTCTTAACATTCAATTTTGGAATAAATGTAACTAACTAAATGAAGCCACATTCACTATTTACATTCACTGTGTAATCATTTTTACAAATGGTTTTTACCAATGCCTGACGTACAATCATTCCAGCGTGCATCAGACAAGGGTGATTATAATAATGATCGGCTAAGAAAGCACATCTAACCATTACATTCTTCCTCTAAACAGGCTCAGCTATCAGGAAAGGTTTACAGATATTCCAGTTTTCCTTAAAGTGATTGTAAACCCTCACCTTGTAAAACAACCCATTCATTTAAAAAAAAGAAATGAAAGGCAAAAAATTTGCGCATAGATATAACAAAAACATTATAAATACCTTTTTTCCCTTTTTTTTTATAAGTGGTCATACATTCTCTGTTTTCAGCTGCATAAGAGCTAGGGGAGGAGAAACAGCAGCAAGCTGATCTTTCTAGTGAAAGGCTGTGCTGGGGGTAGCGGGGGGGGGGGGGGGTTACAGAACAAGTCTGCTCACTGGAGGAGAGCAGGCTTAGCTCCCAGCACAGCTAGAGAATTGACCATGGTGTGTTCTCCTGTTTAGCGTGGTCAGTTTTTAATAGAAAAGCAACTGGCAGGAGAGCAACTGGCAGGAACACCAGGAATTTCACAAAAGGAAGCAATACAGAGAGAACAGGATACTTTCTCATACAAGTACATGGTACAGCAGGCACACATTAAGAAAATTAAATGTTGGGTTTACATATTCTTTAAGCCAACCGGCAGCGGGCAGATCAGCTGTTTGTGGGGCACCATTGGTTTTGGCAGTACCAGTACCAGTAGTTTTGCAACTGGAACAACAGTGTCTGAGTTGAGGGCTTTAAAAGCTGCCTGGGGCTAGCGCGGAAAAATTTATGGAGCAGCTTGGAACCAGAGCTGGGGGTTTATAAAGCTACCTAAATACAAAGCTGAAGTTTATTGAAGCTACCTAAAACCTAACCTGAAGATTCCTGGAGCTGCCTAGAGCCGAGGATTTCTGAAGCTGCCTAGAGCTGGAGCCAAGGATTTCTAATGCCGCGTACACACGATCGGACTTTACGGCATACTTGGTCCGGCGTACCGGATTTCGACGGACAATTCGATCGTGTGTGGGCTCCAGCGGGCTTTGTTTTCTCAAACGTTTGACGGACTTAGATTTGAAACATGTTTCAAATCTGTCCGACAGACTCGAGTACGGTCGAAAAGTCCGCTCGTCTGTATGCTAGTCCAACGGACAGAAACCGACGCTAGGGCAGCTATTGGCTACTGGCTATGAACTTCCTTGTTTTAGTCCGGTCGTACGTCATCACGTACGAATCCGCCGGACTTTGGTTGATTGTGTGTAGGCAAGTCCGTTCATTCGGAAAGTCCGTCGAAAAGTACGACGGAAAAAGTATGCCGTAAAGTCCGCTTGTGTGTACGGGGCATAAGGCTACCTGCAATTAGTGCCATCATTTTGGAGCCACCTAAAGCCAGAGCTCCAAATTTTGAAGCTACCTGTAACTAGCATTAAGGGTTTCTGGAGCTGCCTGAAACTAGAGCCATTGTTTTTTTGGGCCAGTGCTTCGGGTTTCAGGCACTACATAAAGCCAGAGCTTCGAGTTTCTGGAGCTGTCTGGAACTAGAACGAAGAGTTTCTGGAGCTGCCTGGAGCCTAAGCTGGAGATTCGTTTGGGGCAAATCCAGATATGTAACATAGCTTCTAAAGACAGAGGTGGCAAACATATAGCATTATACATTATACATAATAATAAACTGCTGCTTTCTACAGAACACAATGAAATATTTGCATAGACACAATCCACTGTCAACTTAAAAAAAAAAACATAGAATATAGAATATTTTAAAAGCGGCACATATGGTCACTCTCTGGCTTGAACAATGGCCTTAGTATATTGTCTAATGTTTGTGTAGTTCCTCGCTGTACTTTAAAAATAATGGTAGGTTAATCAGCCACTGCCCAAATCTGTCTACAATGTTTATCTGTATGACAGTGGTATGTTCTTCAAATTGTAAGCTCCTTAACGAGGAGAGCTTGAAGTGAAAGCCTCAATGCCCGCCGTAAAACATTACAGAAATTATTATTAAAAAAAAAATCATTAAAAAAAAAAGAAAAAAGGAGAACATGGTAACCCACTAAATTTAAACATTTCCTGTTGTGCACAGCAGCAGAACTTAGATATATACATCTGATAGATACTTTCTGAACTGTTCAACCCCACGGAACTCTATACTGACGTGTAGCATCAAGTATCTCATCAAAAATGTGATAAAAGGTTGAGTTATACTATAAATATACTACAGAAAAGTAGAAAGGGGGTCCTACCTTGGTCCTCAGATGGAGTGCATATCTCTAGAAGTCTGAAAATCCATAGAAAAGCAGTAAAAAAAAAAACAGTTATTCCATGTTACACGTATTTAGTACTCATTACTAAATACCACCAAAGATATGTTTTGCTTTTTTGACCTGTCAGTTAGTAGAGGAGCCGACCCGTGGTTTCCTGCCCACTCATCTATGAGAAATGTCTTGCATAGCGTGCTGGCTTTGATAAACAAAACATCTGATGGCTGTCGCTCACTAGCTAAGTTCCCACTATCCATCAATTGCAGAACTTACACCTTTTTTCTAGTCTCACAACTACGTGTAGTATAGTATGGAGGAAACTTCTGAAAGTCACAGACTGGGGTCTCAATCCACCAGAGTGGAAACAAGGCAGAAGATGATGTTGCTAAGAACAGGGAAATGTCTACAGGTTTCACATCTAAAAAATTTATTTTTAAACTTTCACAGTGATGTATTTTTTCCACAGCTTGCAGCCCACTTGTTTGTTTTTAAAGGCATACTGTATCCATTAAATTACAGATGCTGGACCTTTTTATTTTAATTTTAATTTTAGTTTTAAATCAGTTAAATATGTTCTAGGTGCATCAAAACAAAACGTGTGCAAGACAGTTTCACTTTCCTTAAAAACAGGCACACTGCATGTTAACAAGGTACAATTTTTTTTCAATCAAATACTTTTTTTATTTATATAATTATACATACAAACAGATAATATATCAAATAAGTTCATTAAATATCTGAAGTTATTAAATGATATATAAGAAAAGAAATAACAAACAAAAAAAAAAAAAACATTAAAAAAAAAAACCCTTAAACCAAACAAACCTTGCACCTCTCGTATCAAATTCACTTATTATATAATAACCAAAGCATAGTAGGATTTACTAATCAGATTAAATTAACCTGCCTTTATATCAGATTATGGAAGCATCCTCCCTGCAGCTTCAGTTTATCTTTCTTTTGCATATTCATTTCTTCTTCTTCTCATCTACTCCACTTCCTTGTACCTCAGCTCCTTACTCCCAACTATCTCCATTACCTTTACTCATCTCTACTAGATAAACCATCATAAAGTTTGTTACTAGGTTCTATCCACCATGACCATATTTTACCAAACTTTTCAGGTGTACCTCTATGCTTATACAAATTTTTCTCTTTTAAGTTTATGGTTAAGTTTCTTAACCTATTGTTTATGGGTTGGAGGATCAACAGATTTTTGTAGAATAACTTTACGTGCTAAGTATAGCGATCTTGTCCAGATAGTGTACATCTCTACAGGTAATGCTCCATCAGGTATTATTCCCAATAGCGCAAATTTGGGCGTTCCTATTATCTCAGTAAAGCAAATTTAAGGTTGTGAATATTTTTTCCCCAATAACGATGAAGCTTCAGACATCGCCAAAGCATGTGGAGAAGAGAGCCATTGAATAAAGAACATCTCGGACATAATGGTGTTATATTTTTTCCCCAAGCATGGAGTTTTTGTGGGGTATAATGAGCCCTATGTATAATAAAGAGCTGAGATAGCCTTTAAGAAGGCGAAAGAGATATCTTGGGAAGTGTTTCCAGAGCTCGTGTCCAGTCCACCTCATCTAGATCCTCTATGTCATCTTGCCACCAGAGAAAACTATTTTTATGTTTTTCAGTGTTCTCTATTATTTGTAAATTGGAATAAAGATCTCCTATTAATACTCGTTTCATACAGGCAGTTGAAGCTGCCTTTGTTAATATTTTAGAGTATTCATACTGTAATTGGATTTTTAATCTTTGAGTTTGTGGTGCATGACGTATTTGGAAAAATATACAAAATAATTCTGCACTGCCCTAAAGAAAAAACAGCAGCTAACATGGCCAACAAGATATATGCCAAGTAAAGAGAGAACAAAATAAGTGTAGCGCTAAAAAAGGTTTTAAAATGTCCAACATCAGAGATAACAAAGTAAACCAGCAGTCCCACACATGGAATATGGGAGGAAATCATCCATATATATTAATCCCGATGTTAGAAAGTCCTCTGAAGGTATATGACTTCAAACACGGAGCAAATCAATAGGTGTATGACATCTAAGGTGAAGACAGACACACCACCACCAACAATGAAAAGGCTTACCAGATTGAATGGACCCAAAGGGGCATACGCCAGGTTGGGTCAGACAAAGCTTAGGGGGTAAGTGGTTGTATTCCTCGGAACGATGTTAGGAACCAAGTAGTGGTGATGGCAAGTAGGAAAAAAGGAAGGAAGGCCACATAGTGTGAATCCGTAAACAAATATGGAATTTATTAAAAATAAAGAAATACACTCACATGTAAATCCATAAAAAACAGCGCTGTAAAGAAATGGCGGCAGTGGGGTCCTACCCGACACGTTTCGTCCTCTTAGAGGTCGTCTGGGGGGTTCCCCCCACTGCAGCCAGCCATAAACATCACCACTCCGGGCCATCTACAGCCACTGACCACCTAAGCTTTGTCTGACCCAACCCGGCGTATGCCCCTTTGGGTCCATTCAATCTGGTAAGCCTCTTCATTGTTGGTGGTGGTGTGCATGACGTATTTGAAGATATTGATAGAAGTTTTTATTTGTTAACTGATATCGACCCTTTAATACATCAAAAAGGAATAGAACATCCCTTCATATAGCTGGTACAAGAGTATTATGCCCGCCTTTTTCCAATCTAAGAATTCCGAGGGTCCGCCCAGCTCATAAAGACAAACGTTATCCCATATGGGCATGTTTCCTATACCCTCTATGCTGGGTGACATTTCGCACTGCTTCCCAAATCCTGTGGATCAAGTAAAAAGTAAGAAACCCCCTTTTCTTATAAAAATGGTGAGCAACTATTAATTGGACCACAGGGTATTTTTTAAATTGAGATGCTATTATCTTCTGTCTAGGGTCTTCCATATTCACTGCCTCCCAGCCATGCCAGTGTTATAATTGTGATGCGATAAAATATAATCTTACATTTGGTATCTCAATTCCCCCCTTATCTATGGGCTGTTGTAATACTTCTAATCTAATTCTGGGTTTTCCCCCCTTCCACATAAAATCCCTAAAAACCGAATCAATAGTCCTAAATAATCGTAATGTCAACCATATGGGACAATTGTGCAGTACATATAGCATCTGGGGCATCCACACCATTTTCACCAAATTCGCTCTTCCCACCATAGACAATGGGAATTTACTCCAAGTTTTACTCTGTTGTCTAAATTTGACAATAAGAGGGAGTATATTCCTATCTGTATATTCTGTAACGTTTGATGTAATTAGCACTCCCAAATATTTAAATGATGTAAACAAGACCTGTGTTTTTGGCTATGATTTGAGGTAAGACTCATCGTCAGTATTTCTGCTCCTCCATTTTTATTGCCTTTGTCCCCCCAATATGTTGATCTTGTATCATCCTCTACGTATTTCAGGTTTTAGGGAATGTTGGGATTTGTCTTTTTTTTTTTTCCTTCAAATCTCACAGTTACTATAGCTATTAAGATTTCATAAGATATATGGTAATTATTTTTGTTTTCTGAATACATGATATGTTTGCACATGATGGTTTGTATCCTATATGTGATAATGATCTATGTACTTTTGCACTTTTTGGAACTAATATCTTATCTGTATTATTCATTAGCTATAAGATCCAAAAACATTGAAAAGTGGATCCTGAAGAAGCCCTTTAGTTGGCGAAATGCATCGATCCATACATTTCTTGTTATCCATTGATGTACAGACGTTTGTATTATATGTCCATGGCTATGATATATTACTTTTTATGGAGCTTTTTTAAAATTTTGTATAAATAAAAATCTTGTTATTTTATGTGTTGTGCTACGTTGTTTACTGGTCTTGGGCACTTTAAAATCCCCATTATCCATAGTCTCCCCATCTGGAGAGGCATGGGGACTATCTCTTTACAGAAATATTATAAGACCTTCTTGACAAGTCGACAGCTCACATGCCGAATGCAGCTCTGCATGTATCCCGGATCTATGAAAGCATCGCCCCCTTCTCTTGGACAATGGAGTCACTAACTGCCACTTTGTATAATAATGAGGCCAAATACAGGGATATTTGGCTTCTGTGCATCTCATTCACCTGCTTGGCACAATATGCTGATATATTAATATATTATATATTATTATATATATACAATTCGCAAGGAGATATCCAGCATTCAAATTCCTCCCCTACCCAACATATCAGGTCCAACATCACACTCAATACTCTCCTCCTTTTGCCCAGTTACCACAGAAGAAGTTGATAAACTCCTCTGCATGGCCCACCTCACTACATGTCCCCTGGACCCTGTCCCCTCTCAATTACTGCGACCACCTTCCCACTCTATCCTCAACTCCCTAACCCACATCAACCTCTCCCTCTCCTCCGGCACCTTTCCTTCCCCGCTAAAACATGCACTGGTTACCCCCATACTCAAAAAACACTCACTAGACCCCACCTGTTTGAATAACTTCAGACCCATCTCCCTGCTCCCGTTTGCCTCCAAGCTCATCGAACGCCTTGTTCATGACCAAATGAGTCGCTACTCACGGACAACAACCTTGACCCCCTACAGTCTGGCTTCCGCCTACAACACTCTACTGAAACTGCCCTACTAAAACTCACCAATGACCTAATGACTGCCAAAACCAATGGCCACTACTCCATACTCATACTTTTAGACCTCTCTGCTGCCTTTGACACAGTTGACCACTTGCTGCTCCTCAGCAAATTACACTCCCTTGGCCTCCGTGATTCTGCATTATCCTGGTTCTCCTCCTACCTATCTCAGCGCACTTTCAGTGTCACTTACAACTCCATCTCCTCTGCTCCCCTTCCTCTTTCTGTTGGGGTACCCCAAGGCTCCGTGCTTGGGCCTCTCCTTTTGTCACTCTATACCTCTTCCCTGGGCCAGTTGATAAAGTCCCATGGCTTCCAATACCACCTCTATGGCGATGACACACAGATCTATCTCTCCACTCCTCAACTCACCCCCACTATCTCCTCACAGATGTCAAACTTGCTGAATGACATATCGGTATGGCTGTCACACCACTTCCTCAAACTTAATCTTTCTAAAACTGAGGTTGTTATATTTCCTCCTTCACGGTCCCCCTCCTGTGACTTCACCATTAATATCAACAACACAACCATTGGTCCCTCCACACATGCCAGGGTCCTGGGTGTAATCCTTGACTCTGACCTCTCCTTCAGCCCCCATATCCAATCACTGGCTAAATCCTGCCGCCTTAACCTCCACAACATCTCCAGAATTCGACCCTTCCTGACTAATGACACCACAAAGCAACTTATTCACTCCTTGATTATTTCCCGCCTTGACTACTGCAACTCTCTCCTTAATGGCCTACCCTTAAGCAGGCTATCCCCCCTTCAGTCTATTATGAATGCTGCTGCTAGACTAATACACCTCACTAATCGATCCGTGACTGCTGCTCCTCTCTGCCAATCCCTTCACTGGCTTCCCCTACCCCACCGTGTAAAATTCAAAATGCTAACCATAACATACAAGGCCATTCACAACATCGCCCCCATATACATCACCAACCTCATCTGCAGATATCGCCCAAATCGCCCCCTCCGCTCCTCCCAGGACCTCCTGCTCTCTAGCTGCCTTGTTACCTCCTCCCATGCTCGCCTTCAGGACTTCTCCAGAGCCTCTCCCATCCTCTGGAATTCCCTGCCCCAGTATGTCCGATCAACCCCTACCCTGTCCACCTTTAGGAGATCCCTGAAAACTCATTTATTCAGGGAAGCCTATCCCACACCCACATAACTGTCCCTGAGCCACCCCCATCGAATCATTCTTTGCAGCTATTACCTTTTGTACCACCACCCCCTCCCTTTAGAATGTAAGCTCTACGAGCAGGGCCCTCCTGTACCTTTTGTATTGAACTGTACTGTAATTGTGTTGTCCCCCTTATACATTGTAAAGCGCTGCGTAAACTGTTGGCGCTATATAAATCTCGTTTAATAATAATAATAATATAATTATATTAAAGCGGAACTTTAACCATAACAATTTAATAATAAATAATGTTCTTTATCAAGGAACATGCATTTCACATTATTAATTATGTTACCAAAATGAGTGTATGCTGTAAATTGTGTCCAGCATTGCTCCTGTTTCTTCTTACTGGAGGCTGCCATTTTGCTGAAGTTCAGAGTCGTTGAGCAACAGTAAATCTTTAGGCTGTAAGCAAATTTTCGGCACAGTGCCAAAAAATAGAGAGCAACTGAGCATGTGCAGAGCGGGATGAGACCGTGTATTACTGGATTCTAAACAGTATAGGCACTTATTTTTAATGTTTTACATAGTTATACCTGCAAAAGGAGCCAGCCTGAAGTGATCTAGCAGGACTTTTCTCACTAAAGTTCCAATTTAAGTCCAACACCACAGCCTAGATGCCTTGAATTACGGATACCAGGCGTCTGTACCTACAATTCCCAGTGCCCGAGTCTATCTGGTAAATACAGAATGTTCTTCCTTGCCTTCTGGCTCTCATACCCCCAAAATGATCACCCACCCTTCCTCCGCCAACCACCGCCACCTCCACCATTTTTTTTTCTTTCTCTCTAATTCACTTTCTTTCATTTTCAGTATAGCTTGTCTTTATATCCTATCCTACATGGATCCCCCCCCCCCCCTTCTTATGATCTGTACTTCCCCAACATGTTTCCTCTATGAAAACTTTTTAACATTGTGCAGGTTATGGGAGCCGATCTAGATCACATACATTGGTAATGTCATGTGTCATAAAGTACATACTGTGTTGAGGATAGTAGTTTGCATCAGCTGTTAACTTGTAACTCATTACCCAGCTAAATCCGTCTTATGCTAGATTTTTCATCTGTAATAACCTTACCAACTTTGCCCGATTGCAATGAGGATTTGTAATGCAGGGCTGAAATGTACTGATATGCGTAATGTCAAAAACAGAGAATTAAAAAAACAAACAAAAAAAAAAAATCCACACTCTGAGAAGAAAAGTCTGTACCCTGCTAACATGCTATAGAGAAGGACCCTTGCTCTCTGTGTGGAAGCCATGGATTATATATAGAGGTCCAACACACCCTCTGCTGAATCAGAGCTAGAGCTCTACAATCAGCAGAAACTATGTGATTTTGATGATTGTAGAGTTATAGGTCTTACAGATCAGGAGGTGTGTCAGACCTCTGCAGGGAGGCTACTGCTTCCATACAGAGCAAAGGTCATTCTTTGCAGCACAGGCTTTTCTACTCACGGTGTAGTTATTTTATAAAGAGAATAATCTCTAAGATTTGAACTTTTTGTTTTGCGTTACCTGAAATATATTTCGCTGATTTAAATGCAAGCTTCAGTCGGGGCTTTAACGTCTTTATTACCAGGCCATAGGTACAACGCAGCTCTCTCGTTCTGGGGGGGGGGGGGCATCCTCCCAGAACGTGCCTCCCGTGCGCCCTCTGGGGCGCACATCGGGCACGCACTGTCACCACTGTATTCTTTGGACACAGCTGATCACATGTAAAAGGGCCAATTACATTGTCTCTTTACCATGTGATCAGCTGTGTCCAATCGCAGCCGATCACATGTAAACAAACTTGTCAGTTATCTGCATTTCTTTCCTCTTCTTTCCTTTTTCTCTTTAGGGTCTGAGAGAAAGGAATTAATTTCCATATGAAATCTGTGTTTGCATACTGTAACTTTTTTTTCCCTTCTCAATTTAGAAAAACAGCCAGTCTTTGTTGTCTACCTCGTCTGAGAATATTGCTGGGGCTCAGTAATTCACTTCCTTGTTGGTTGGCATGGAGGGGAAGGTCAGAAGAATCGAGAGATTGTTCTTCAATGGAGAGACTGCAGAGCTTCCAGGTCCAAATGATTTGCACCATTGAACATGAAGGGGATGTAGCCCAGTGGCAGCGCATGTGTCGCATATGTGAGGCCCTGGGTTCAATCCCCGGCATCTCCACTTGTTTACTTAAAAAATAGCCTATTTTCTGTTAAAAAAATATAGCCTGTTAGCGTATGTTGAACATTTGTAGTTCAAGCCCCGACCTCCCCATTGATTCCATCAAGGAATGAGCATATGGTTCAACACAATGTAAAAAATAACTGCTGTAAGAGCTCACTCCACGATTCCTGGGCAACTAATAGGGTTGCCACCTTTTCTTCAAATCAAACCCAAACACTTTAGCGGCGCACAGCAATTTTTCTTTTTTATAGTATAAACTATACATATATTTTGCTATTAAATAACATTTCCAATCATATGGCATTAATAACAAGAGTCCCCCTTTACAGCTGAGTCCCCAGTGTTCCCCCTTTACATCAGAGTCCACAGAGTTCGCTATTTACATCAGAGTTCACAGAGTTCCCCTTTTACATCTGAATCCACAGAGTTCCCCTTTTACATCTGAATCCACAGAGTTCCCCTTTTACATCTGAATCCACAGAGTTCCCCTTTTACATCTGAATCCACAGAGTTCCCCTTTTACATCTGAACTCATAGAGTTCCCTTTCACTCTAAGGGAGGACTCTGCAGGCTGACTCTGATGTAAGGAAGAACTCTGGGGACTCTTATGCCCCGTACACACGGTCGGACTTTGTTCGGACATTCCGACAACAAAATCCTAGGATTTTTGCCGACGGATGTTGGCTCAAACTTGTCTTGCATACACACGGTCACACAAAGTTGTCGGAAAATCCGATCGTTCTAAACGCAGGGACATAAAACATGTACGTCGGGACTATAAACGGGGCAGTAGCCAATAGCTTTCATCTCTTTATTTATTCTGAGTATGCATGGCACTTTGTGCGTCGGATTTGTGTACACACGATCGGAATTTCCGACAACGGATTTTGCTGTCGGAAAATGTTATATCCTGCTCTCAAACTTTGTGTGTCGGAAAATCCGATGGAAAATGTGTGATGGAGCCCACACACAGTCGGAATTTCCGACAACAAGGTCCTATCACACATTTTCCGTCGGAAAATCCGACCGTGTGTACAGGGCATTAGAGATGCTCTGGGAACCCTGATTTAAGGGGGGGAACACTGAGCACTCTGTACGGAGAGGACTCTGCTGTAAGGGGAAACACTGTGGCTTCTGGTGTAAAGGGGAACTCTGATGTAAGGGGTGTTCTGGGAACCCTGATTTACCTTAGTGTACTCACTCAAAAGCAGGAGAGAAAGGGGGTAGGGGGGAGTCTTCAGTCACAGACAGGGATGGATGGTGAGCTCACTCACCCCTTGGCAGCCAGCACCTCTGATTCAGATGTATCTGAGGCTGCTAGACTTCAAATTTCCATCCCCCACTATCCTTTTCTGAGGCACAGCGCCAGGGATTGGAGTGTGGACAGACATGGGGGGGGGGGGGGGGGGGAGGAAGAGGAGAAGATCAAGCCCTTTCTCCGCTCCCGTCAGTGTGGGGGCAGGGGGTTGGGGGAATTGTTAGTATTGTTAGTGCTGGCTTTGGGCAGTGTGAAAGAGTGTAATGCCGCGTACACACGGTCGTACTTTTCGTCTACAAAAGTCCAACAGACGCTGATGGACTAAAGCTGGCTGGTAATCCGATCGTGTGTGGGCTTCTCCGGACTTTCAACCGACTTTTTTAGCCTCAAATACGACGTACTTTAGATTTGAAACATGCTTCAAAACTTTTACTTCGTACCTACGACGGACCCCGAAATCCGCTCGTCTGTGTGCTAGTCCGACGGACAAAAAGCCACGCTAGGGCACCTATTGGCTACTGGCTATGAACTTCCTTATTTTAGTCCGGTGTACGTCATCACGTACGAATCCGACCGACTTTTGTGTGGTCGTGTGTAGGCAAGTCCGGTCGTTAGAAAGTAGGCCGCAAGTCCGCGGCAAGTCCACCGAAAGTCTGCCGGAAGTCTGTCCGACAGGCTGTCCGACTTTTGTAGACGAAAAGTACGACCGTGTGTACGCGGCATTACAGACACTCTGAGCTTAGCCAGCTGCAGCCAGGAACCCTGCTGGGAAGCCATAGTTCAGTCTTAATAATGTGTCCGGGTTTCAGGCAGTCTGAAACCCGGACGCATGATTCCAAACCCGAACTGTCAGGGTAAATCCCGTACAGGTGGCAACCCTAACAACTAACCATCGCAACTACAGCAAGATTGTTTTCACATTTTGTGTGCTTTCTGCTGGGGATATAGTGCTAAAAACAAGGTGAGTATTGCAGTGAGTGGCACATTTTATTTTTAAGACAACTGGGTAATTTATCTAAAATAACAAAACTGGAGATCTACTTTTGGAAAATGGGGAAAAGGAAGAAAACTTTTCTTGGGTGGCCATATGCACATGCGTGCCAAGATCAACCACAAGCTAATGTGTGAGTGGCTGAGCAGAAGCAGAAGCTGCAGAAGTGAAGGTAGAGGCACAGGCAACACAGGCCAAGGCAGGAGCTTAGTTGGAAGTCCTTCAGATGGAAAGTGAAGAAGCGGCAGCCATAGTTAAGCTTAGAGTCTTGGAACAAGATACAGAAGAAGAAGTCTATCATCCTCCCTGGAGGGTGGGCTTTGCAATTTGTCCTAAATCAGTGATAACTGCCAGTTGATGCAACATAGATTTCCAATTTTGTAAAAAAAAAAAAAAAAAAAAAGCCAATAGGCATTAATAAGGGGTAGAAAGCTTAGTGGTAGAGTAAATGCCTTGCACGTGGGAGTCCCTGTGTTCAATGGCATTTCCATTGTTTACTTGGAGCTTATACCACGAGCATTAAAGTAATATTAAAGGCTAATTTTTTTATTTTTAATATTTATTTATTATTATTTATAATTATTATTATTTATTTATAATTATTACTTATTATTTATTTTTATTAAAATAAAAAACATCCTACTTACTTACCTGCTCTGTGGACAGAGTGGTCACTTACCTCCTTCTTGGTGGTCCCCCGCCGGCGCTGTCCGCTCCTCCTTACTGTGGGTGTCCCCTCAGCAAGCCATAAGCTGAGAGAATACCCATTTGGGTGCGCTGTCCGAGCCAGGCTGTGTGCATTTATAGACACACACAGCATGGCTAAGCCATGCCCCCTGCTCCCTTCTCACAGGATTTGACTGACAGCAGCGGGTGCCTATGGTGAACCTTTTCCTGTCATAAAGTCTTACTTTTTTTTAGCATAGCTACTATGGTTTCTGTAAGACTGAGAGGAACCCTGAACCAGACAGTAATGCAGTAAAAATCACACCTTTTTAAATAATGGTAAAAAATGGTACAAATAGTAAACATAGTCAAAACATAGCCAGGGTTCGGTAACCAAAGCGGGTAGTCAGAACAAGCCAGTAAATCAGGAAGCCAGAGATCAGCGTAGGCAGCAGACAGGATCAGGAACCAGAAGGAAGATCAGTCAGGCGAGTCTTCAACGGGACCACAGCAGAGAGTTTCCAGATATGTTTGACCAAAGGCGAAGGCACCTAAGGAATGAACCAGGCTGTTTAAATAGTGAGCCTAGAACTCTAATTTCTATGATTACAAGCTGGGAGTCCAGTCTGGAGAGATATCCCTCCCTGCCGGAGGTGTTTCATGTGATGCCTGAATACCCAGTTTTTAGTTTAAAGGCACACTCTTTCTGACCTTTGTGATCGGGGTCAGATACTAAAGGTGAGGGCGCACTCAGGAGGGAAGGTGAAGCGTGCGCATGGAGAGTACCTCTTAAGCTAAGTATCTACACAAGGGATTAAAGACAGTTTGGCACTTTAAATTGTTTGCAGTGTTAACTGCACTAATTGTTTAAACACCTTATACAAACACATGGTGTATATTGAACTATTCTTTTTGTATTTTTTGCTCTATATTTTTACACATTAATCTTTTTAGCACTTTACCACATCAATAGATGCGATATTGCGCACGCTCATGGAATGGCAACAAACTCTGGTGCCTAAAAATCTCCTTAGGCGATGCTTTAACCATTTTTACAGGTTACCTGTTTACAGTTACAGAGGAAGTCTTGTGCTAGTATTACGATCGCAGTGATACCTCACATGTGTAATTTGAACACTGTTTACATATGCGGGCCCAACTTACACATGTGTTTGCTTCTGCGTGCAAGCATGGAGGGATGTAGTGCTTTTATTTTTTTTTCTTATTTATTTTTTATTTTTACACTGTCCCTTAATTTATTTATGTATTTTTTAATCACTTTTATTCATATTACAAGGAATGTAAACATCCATTGTAATAGACATAAGCATGGCAGATAACCTTTATTGAGAGTTCTGGGGTCAAAAAGACCTCATTTACCTTTAAAAGGCTACAATCAAATCAAGTACCTTTAAAAGCAAAAGAAGAATAAAAACATTTTGACAGTTGGACTTAAAATAATTTGTTTATGCCCAAGAACTAGAAGTGACGTCAAAGTTTGCGCCGATCCTCCAAGGACATAGAGATGAGTGAAGGCCATCTTGCCCTCACTCGACTTCCTGCCCAGCAAACAGCCACATCGGATCGCTTCTAGGCTCAGCGGATGCGCCTGCAGGACCACCTTTTTCCGGCTCGGAATCACCCATAGTAAAAAATGATACTGGGGTTCTGGCAGCTAGCTGCTGCCATAACTCCGGTATTAAACTTCAAAATAATGACATATTTTTACAATAGGCCGGTCGGCAAGTGTAACATAGATAAAAAAAAACAAAAAAACAATATATCAGGCCATGAAAATGTTTAGAGCATATTGGGTGCATTTCTTTTCACTCTCATTGTGTTGCAAATAGACTATATTTCTTCATCTGGGGAAAGAGAATCTGTAAGAAAGAAAAACGATCATGGTAGAAATCATACCGCATCTCATACTCCATGAAAAACTGGTCAGTGTCCTATGGGACAAACAACCCCTGTTTGAAAAAGTGTGGACCCCTTGGCTTTCTTACCTGCAGGTGCCGAACACTTGGGATTAACAATGGACCGGTGCTGGGCTGGACTCCTGGACAGGTATGGTTTTGCCTCTTTGTTCTTTTTTCTGACTCACTTCCTTCTCTTTTTCTAACTTGTTTCTTCCATTCCTTTACTCAGGTGCAAGATGGGCCTTCTAGTCGGACCTTTCGACTTTGGGGGTTTCCATCTAGGTTTTGGATGTAATGATGTCCCTCAAAGGATATTTCACTGCTGCACTTGATTTTTTTAAGTATACAATAATTATATATTTTTTTGGGGTAAGATAAATAAGTGCAGTGTTGGATGACATAATGGTCACTATGGTTCTTATAATTCCATTATTATGCCTATAGCTTGCCTAGGTGGATGGGTGGGTGGGTGCTGTCCTGCTTGACACCTCCGCCGAATATACAAAGTTGGCCAGATGTAAGGCCCACTGTTGTTGTTTGACCTATTAGTGGCCTAAAAACGAATAGGTTTCTCAATATTCGTTTTCTTATAGTTGACCACTCTGTCACAGTTTCTAATACCCATCGGCCGATCTTCATGGATTTATGTCTTAGTTCCTTACTCTTAAACATGCTATCGTTGATGACTTCTTTTATACTGTTTATGTCGTCAGTGCCATTTTGCACTCTTTTGTATTACATTACAACGTTTAACTGTAATTCTGAAAATAGAATAAACACATTGAAACAGAAATCATACTGCATCTGAATATCTTTAGAGGAACAGATTACAGCCTGCAGTTTCACTCTTAATATGGCTGATTCTACTCATTAGCCACAAACTTTTCAACAATTTAGAAAACTGTGCCTTTTGTACTTGCTCCTCTGCATATTCTGTTTGCATGCAACACTGCTCAAGTTTGGCAGTATCATATCTCAGTAAAGTTGGTCATACACATAGAACAGGCTGCCCCATCCATGCTATGCTGAGCAGGGTGACCTGCTGAGGCTATTGTATTCTGAGAATCGGCTCCGGCAGCTGTTAAACTACCCAAGCAGCAGACGCATCTGGTTTAATGCAGCTGCTGTTCAGCCAACAATTTTCCCCCAGATCCTTCAATTTGTTGGATGGAACTCATTATCATGGAGAACAATTAAACAATGCATTTGCAAGGTTCAAATGAGCCCATGAAGGCTACCTACCCTACCCTATTCCAAGTATTCTAAGGGATCATCTAAATAATTAATTTCCCAATCATAGTAATCATCTCTAAGACCCTGTATACAGTGATCATCCTTGAGTAGCCAATCCCTAATAGCTCATGCAAATACAGATGCAAAAAATATTACTGAACCAAAAGGGAATCATCTCTGAAGGCTATGACTTCAGAGGCCCAGGCATGAGCACAAGCACAACCACAAGCCAAAGTGCATGAGGCCGAGAACACCAGCACAAGCCGAGGCCCAACTGAGCCAAGTCCAAGCTGTAGAACTGCAGACACAGGCATTGTGGGTCAAGACTCAGAAGTCCTTCAGAAGTACTGAGAGGAAGGAGCACGTAGACAGGTGCAATTAGCCTTTCCAACTGTAGGTGGCCTATTGCAATTATTGCATGGGAAAGGGAGTCTACTAAGGGAATTGGTCCCTTAGATATTCCAAACAGTGTCGTGAGAGAGGAAGGTAGTCTGTTTGGACACCAAACTCTTGAGAGACTTCGGTGGCCATCTTGGGTGAGGCAACCTTTCAAAAAGAGCGCTTCATCATTTTGGCGCATGTATATATAGATTTATATAAAAGACATCAGTACATGATAAACTGTCTGTATTTTCTCTTAATACAAGGTACCTAATTCAGGCTCTGCCTACTAGCAGACATAGTACAGATGAGAGTCATGGAACAAGATGCATTAGAAGAAGTCTGTCTTGAAGGCCTTGAAGGCCATTGAAAATTGTCCTAATCATGAACAGTGACAATAGCCCTGGAAGATGAACTTTGCAACCCTAAATCTGAACTATAATAACTACCAGTTGTTGCAACATAGTTTTCCAGTTTTGAAGTCGAATGCACAAGCTGTGTATAGGGGATGTAGTTCAATGGTAGAGTGGATGCTTTGCATGTATGAGGCCCCTGGGTTCAATCCCCGGCATCTCCACATTTTGAAAGACAATGCTTATTTGCCTATCAATGGCAATCATGTTTATTCATTTGAAAGGAAAACATGTAAGGATCTTAAAATGGGTGCCTACTTAGCACGTATTAAGTGGGATATTGCTCATGGCTAAGCACATATATATATATATATGATAGGGCTGGAGGATTTTCATTTTGCAACAAATACACAAGCATATGCAAACAAAAAAAACAAATTTGCTGCACAGGATTGGATGATCAAAGTCAGAACAGCTTCACCATTTTCACCAAGCTAAGTCAATTTTCACTTAGCTAAGTGAATAAGGTGACAAATTAGTCATCCAATCATGTGCCAGCAAATATCCATTTTTTTCCCTAATTCAATAGCATTTGATTTGGTATTCAAAGTGATCACAGCTTCACCCCATTCATAGAGCAAAAGTGAAAATAAAATAACCTTTGCAAAGTGAACATACTCTACTCCTTCAGTCAATCAACCCAAATGATTGTTTGTTTTGACAGATGTGATTACTGTTATTCTGCAGCATAAGTTGCATTCTGCAACAAAGACATTTTATACAATCGTATCCTTCCATTCTTGTTGTAACAGTTTGGTGACGGCCTTTTTCTGTTCCAGCATGACTGTAGCTGTATAAAGACATGGCTTGATGGCTGTTTATCTTATAGCAGATTGCAGTGGTGACATGAACGCTGGAGAGAAAACTGTATGTCCATGAGTGCAGATTTTGCTGATGAGTTTTTCTGTGCATCACTGTATGCACTGCCTAAAATCTCCATGATTGGGAGGTATCCTGGACCTACGCAGTGACCTAACGAGTTACCTGTCTCATTTCCAGTTATGTTTTTGGGGCATGCTCTTACCAGTTTGATCCATAATAAATTAATGGTATGGTTTATCAAGTGTTTAAAGGGAAAGTCCACCCTAACACTAAAATCGCTACATCTACAGGCATCCACGATCTAAGACTAACCTATCTAGCCCATTAAAAAAGAAATCGCTATACATACCATTTTTGAAGCCGATCTGGTCTGGTCTACAGTGGCAGAAGCTCTGCAGAGGACACAGCTGACAACACCTGGGAAATGAATGGGAAGTGACGTCAACTATAGACGTACTATGGGGTTTCTGTAGCTAAGCCACCGCTGACAGCTCAGCAAGGGACTGGACTGGATCGGCTTCCGAAAAGGAATGTATACTGAATTCTTCTTTGCAGAGCTAGATAGGTTAGTGTTAGATGGTGAATACCTGTAGATCAGGGGTGCCCAACCAGTGGCTCGCGGAGCCCTCTGATATGGCCCACAACCTGGGAGGTTGTGGGCCATATCAGAGGGCTCCATGGGCCACTGGTTGGGCAGAGCGGACACGGGCCTGCCATCTGCCTGATTCGCTCATTGTGGCCCGCGACCGGTTATCAAGCCGCTTAAGTGGTCCTCGCTCTTCAAAAGGTTGGGCACCCCTGCTGTAGATGTAGATTTTAGTGTTGAGGTGGACTTCCCCTTTAAACAAAATGAAATGAGCACTGTATTTAGAAATACATGACATTCTGAAGGACAACACCAGAGGGAGCTCTTGATTCTAAAAGTATCGGAACTAGCAAATGTTTGCTGGATGCTTGAAGAGGTCATGGGAAATTGAAGACTGGTGATATAAACACAGTGCCTGATAAATGAGTAATATGAGCACCTTGTGGGTGAACGGGTGCACTGAAATGGGATACAATGATTTATTTCACCTTCTTGTTATATAATGAACTAGTGATAGAATGTCCATTAATACTGACATATAATCACACACATAGGTTGGACTTGATGGACTTTTGTGTCTTTTTTCAACCTCACCTTCTATGTAACTATGTGTGATCCCCTGGACTCCATGTTCGACTCAAATATCGGGTATTCGCCTATTCGTCGAACAGCGAACATTATGCGGTGTTCGCGGCAAATTCGAAAGCCGCAGAACACCGTTAAAGTCTATGGGACACGGACATGAAAAACCAAAAGTGCTAATTTAAAAGCTTATATGCAAGTTATTGTCATAAAAAGTGTTTGGGGACCCGGGTCCCGCCCCAGGGGACATGGATCAATGCAAAAAAAAAGTTTTAAAAAAGGCTGTTTTTTTGGGAGCAGTGATTTTAATAATGCTTACAGTGAAACAATAAAAATGAAATATTCCTTTAAATATCGTTCCTGGGGGGTGTCTATAGTATGCCTGTAAAGTGGCGCATTTTTCCCGTGTTTAGAACAGTACCACAGCAAAATGACATTTCTAAAGGAAAAAAAGTCATTTAAAACGGCTCGCGGCTGTAATGTATTGTCGGGTCTCGGCAATATAGATAAAAGTCATTGAAAAAAACGCCATGGGTTCCCCCCCAGTCCATTACCAGGCCCTTTGGGTCTGCTATGAATATAAAGGAGAACCCTTCACCAAAAAAAAAAAATGTGTGGGGTTCCCCCCAAAATCCATACCAGACCCTTCAGGCCTGGTATGGATTTTAAGGGGAACCCTGCGGCAAAATTTTAAAAAAATGGCGTAGGGGTCCCCCCCAAAATCCATACCAGACCCTTATCTGAGCACGCAACCTGGCAGGCCACAGGAAAGAGGGGGAGACGAGAGAGTGCCCCCCCCCTTCTGAACCCTACCAGGCCACATGCCCTCAACACGGGGAGGATGCTTTGAGGTCGCTCCCAAAGCACCTTGTCCCCATGTTGATGGGGACAAGGGCCTCATCCCCACAACCCTTGCCCAGTGGTTGTGGGGGTCTGCAGGTGGGGAGCTTATGGGAATCTGGAAGCCCCCTTTAACATGGGGACCCCCAGATCCCAAATGGGCATAGAATGGGCACAGTCATATATATATATTACCTCCTGGCCTGTGCAATTCCCATAGCTCAAATCTCTAGGGGAGTTTATTACAGCGAGAAAATCACATTGCCACGCAGGATTTTATTTGCATTCTATCTCTCACACCAACTACTCTAACATTTGCCATTTTGCACAAAAACCAAATTAGTTCTTGGATCACGTTGATAGGGGATGTAGCTTAGTGGCAGAGTAAATGTTTGTACAATATATTACCAAAAGTATTGGTACATCTGCCTTTACTCACACATGAACTTTAATGACATCCCATTCTTAGTCCATAGGGTTCAATATTGAGTTGGCCCACCCTTTGCATCTATAACAGCTTCAACTCTTCTGGGAAGATTGTCCACAAGGTTTAGAAGTGTGTCTATGGGAATGTTTGACCATTCTTCCCGAAGCGCATTTGTGAGGTCAGGCACTGATGATGGATGAGGTCAGGCACTGATGATGGATGAGAAGGCCTGGCTCACAATCTCCACCTTAATTCATCCCAAAGGTGTTCTATCAGGTTGAGGTCAGGACTCTGTGCAGGCCAGTCAAGTTCCTTCACCCCAAACCCACTCATCCATGTCTTTATGGACCTTGCTTTGTGCACTGGTTCAAATCATTTGGTGGAGGGGGGGATTATGGTGTGGGGTTGTTTTTCAGGGTTGGGTATGGCCCCTTAGATCCAGTTAAGGAAACTCTTATGGTGTCAGCATACCAAGACATTTTGGACAATTTCATGCTCCCAACTTTGTGGGAACAGTTTGGGGACAGCCCCTTCCTGTTCCAACATATGTTTAAACAGCAACCTTTGTTGTATGCGTGTGCTTCAATCCCTTTCCTACCTGTTGATTTTTTATAAGGAATGATGGTATTGGGGCATGCAATGTCATCTCAAATTATTTTCATGACCGTTTATCCCTGATTAGGAGTGCTGATTATGGTAGGCCTTTTTTTTTTTTTTTTTTTGCTAAGTTGAAAGGTACTCCAGTAACACAAGACAACAGTTATCAGTGCAGACACATACACTGTGGAAGCGCTTAGGAACCAGGAACAATTGGCTCATCTAAACACCCATGGTTATGGCAATGCATAAAGGAGGAAAGGTAAGGCGGGGAAGGGGACAGGAGGTGGGTGGGAGATGGGGATAAGAGATGAGGAGGGGGCAGAGAGGGGAGAAGAGCAGAGGGGGAGAGGGAGAGAGGAGGAAAGGGAGAGAGAGAGAAGATGAGGAGAGGGGGAGAGGAGGAAAGGGAGAGAGAGAAAAGATGAGGAGAGGGGGAGAGGAGGAGAGGGAGAGAGAGAGGAGATCAGGATGAGAGGAGAGAAGATGAAGAGGAGAGGAGAGAGAGGAGGAGAAGGGGAGAGAAAGGAGGGGGAGAGGGGAGAGTAGGAGAAGGGAAGAGGGAGAAAGAGGAGGTGAGGAAGAGAGTTGGAAAGGAGATGAGGAGGAGAGGGGGGGAGGAGAAGGGGAGAGGAAGAGAGAGGAGAAGAGGAGATGACGAGGAGAGGAGTAACGGAGATGAGGAGAAAATGGGGGGAGGAGATGAGGAGAGCGAGGAGGAGAAGGGGAGAGAGTGAGAGGAGGAGAGGGGAGAGTAGGAGAAGGGGAGAAGAAGAGAGAGATAGAGAGAGAGGAGAAGAGGAGATGAGGAGGAGAGGGGTAATGGAGATGAGGAGAAAAGGGGGAGAGGAGATGAGTAGGAGAGGAGAGCGAGGAGGAGAAGGGGAGAGAGACAGGAGGAGAGGGGAGAGTAGGAGAAGGGAAGAGGGAGAGAGAGGAGGTGAGGAAGAGAGTTGGAAAGGAGATGAGGAGGAGAGGAGATGAGGAGAGAGAGCAGGGGAGGGGAGAGTAGGAGAAGGGGAGAGGGAGAGAGAGGAGATGAGGAAGAGAGTTGAAAAGGAGATGAGGAGGAGAGGGGGAGAGGAGATGAGGAGAAAGAGGAGGAGAAGGGGAGAAAGAGGGGGAAGAGAGGGGAGAGGAGGAGAAGGGGAGAAAAAAGAAGAGGAGGGGAGAGGAGGGGGAGAGAGTGAGAGAGAGAAGAACAGAAAAAGGGGAAGAGGGGGAAGAGGAGTAGACAAGAAAGAGAGGGACAGAGGGGGGGGGAGGAGGGGGGAGGGTTGGAGAGGAGAAGTCGAGGAGGCGAGGGGTAGAAAGGGGAGCAGAGGAGAGTTGGAGAAGGGGAAAGAGAGAGAGGAGCAGAGAGGGAGAGAAGGAGAAGAGCAGAAGAGGAAAGGGGGGAGGAGAGGAGGAGGATTGGAGAGGACTTTCGGTAGACACTGTACATGCACATTATCCATGCTTTGGGTGTCTGCGTCTATTGGAATGTTAATTTAGTGCACAGTTCAATTCCAGTAACTGGAGACTGTAATACTCATTTCAATCAGCAGGTGTTGCTATTCATCAACCAAGATACAATCTTCAAATAAGTAATAAAGTACAGCACTCATTTGCTAGGGTTGTAGAAGTCGTATTCTGTATCTTAACCACTTCAGCCCCGGAAGGATTTACCCCCTTCCTGACCAGAGCACTTTTTACAATTTGGCACTGCGTCGCTTTAACTGCTAATTGCGCGGTCATGCAATGCTGTACCCAAACGAAATTTGCGTCCTTTTCTTCCCATAAATAGAGCTTTCTTTTGATGGTATTTGATCACCTCTGCCGTTTTTATTTTTTGCGCTATACACGGAAAAAGACCGAAAATTTTGAAAAAAAATGATATTTTCTACTTTTTGTTCTAAAAAAAAATCCAATAAACTCAATTTTAGTCATACATTTAGGCCAAAATGTATTCGGCCACATGTCTTTGGTAAAAAAAATGTCAATAAGTGTATATTTATTGGTTTGCGCAAAAGTTATAGCGCCTACAAACTAGGGTACATTTTCTGGAATTTACACAGCCTTTAATTTATGACTGCCTATGTCGTTTCTTGAGGTGCTAAAATGGCAGGGCAGTACAAAACCCCCACAAATGACCCCATTTTGGAAAGTAGACACCCCAAGGAAATTGCTGAGAGGCATGTTGAGCCCATTGAATATTCATTTTTTTTGTCCCAAGTGATTGAATAATGACTAAAAAAAAAAAAAAATTACAAAAAGTTGTCACTAAATGATATATTACTCACACAGGCCATGGGCATATGTGGAATTGCACCCCAAAATACATTTAGCTGCTTCTCCTGAGTATGGGGATACCACATGTGTGGGACTTTTTGGGAGCCTAGCCGCGTACGGGGCCGCGAAAACCAATCACTGCCTTCTGGATTTCTAAGGGCGTACATTTTTGATTTTACTCCTCACTACCTATCACAGTTTTGAAGGCCATAAAATGCCCAGATGGCATAAAACTCCCCCAAATGACCCCATTTTGGAAAGTGGACACCCCAAGCTATTTGCTGAGAGGCATGGTGAGTATTTTGCAGCTCTCATTTGTTTTTGAAAATAAAGAAAGACGAGAAAAAAAAATTTTTTTTTCTTTTTTCCATTTTCAAAACTTTGTGACAAAAAGTGAGGTCTGCAAAATACTCACCGTACCTCTCAGCAAATAGCTTGGGGTGTTTACTTTCCAAAATGGGGTCATTTGGGGGGGGGGGTTTTGCCACCTGGGCATTCCATGGCCTCCGAAACTGTGATAGGCAGTGAAGAGTGAAATCAAAAATTTACGGCCTTAGAAAGCCTGAAGGCAGTGCCTGGTTTTCGGGGTCCCGTACGCGGCTAGGCTCCCAAAAAGTCTCACACATGTGGTATCCCCGTACTCAGGAGAAGCAACAGAATGTATTTTGGGGTGTAATTTCACATATTCCCATGGCATGTTTGAGCAATATATCATTTAGTGACAACTTTGCGCAAAAAAAAATAAAAAAAATAAAAAATTGTCTCTTTCCCGCAACTTGTGTCACAATATAAAATATTCCATGGACTCGACATGCCTCTCAGCAAATAGCTTGGGGTGTCTACTTTCCAAAATGGGGTCATTTGGAGGGGTTTTGAACTGTCCTGGCATTTTATGCACAACATTTAGAAGCTTATGTCACACATCACCCACTCTTCTAACCACTTGAAGACAAAGCCCTTTCTGACACTTTTTGATTACATAAAAAAATAATTTTTTTTTGCAAGAAAATTACTTTGAACCCCCAAACATTATATATTTTTTTAAAGCAAATGCCCTACAGATTAAAATGGTGGGTGTTTCATTTTTTTTTTTCACACAGTATTTGCGCAGCGATTTTTCAAACGCATTTTTTGGGGAAAAAACACACTTTTTTAAATTTTAATGCACTAAAACACACTATATTGCCCAAATGTTTGATGAAGTAAAAAAGATGATCTTAGGCCGAGTACATGGATACCAAACATGACATGCTTTAAAATTGCGCACAAATGTGCAGTGGCGACAAACTAAATACATTTTTAAAAGCCTTTAAAAGCCTTTACAGGTTACCACTTTAGATTTACAGAGGAGGTCTACTGCTAAAATTACTGCCCTCGATCTGACGTTCGTGGTGATACCTCACATGCATGGTGCAATTGCTGTTTACATTTGACGCCAGACCGACGCTTGCGTTCGCCTTAGCGCGAGAGCAGGGGGGACAGGGGTGCTTTTTTTTTTTTTTTTTTTTTTCTTTATTATTCTTTTTTTTTTTTATCTTATTTTTAAACTGTTCCTTTCATTTTTTTTTTTTTAATCATTTTTATTGTTATCTCAGGGAATGTAAATATCCCCTATCATAGCAATAGGTAGTGACAGGTACTCTTTTTTGAAAAAATTGGGGTCTATTAGACCCTAGATTTCTCCTCTGCCCTCAAAGCATCAGACCACACCAAGATCGGTGTGATAAAATGCTTTCCCAATTTCCCAATGGCGCTGTTTACATCCGGCGAAATCTAAGTCATAAAATGCTCGTAGCTTCCGGTTTCTTAGGCCATAGAGATGTTTGGAGCCACTCTGGTCTCTGATCAGCTCTATGGTCAGCTGGCTGAATCACCGGCTGCATTTTCAGGTTCCCTGTTGAGACAGGAGAGCCAGAGAAAAACACGGAAGACGTTGGGGGGGGCATTCCCTCCCACGGCTTGTAAAAGCAGTCTAGAGGCTAATTAGCTGCTAGGATTGCTTTTACATGAAAGCCGACCGCTGGCTGAAAAGAATGATACCAAGATGATACCTAAACCTGCAGGCATCATTCTGGTATAACCACTCAAAGTCGTGAATGGCGTACCTGAAGACAAAAAAATGGTTAACAATAAAGCACAGTAAACGGTAAAGTATAAAAAATTGCATACCTGAAAAGCAAACATGATAAAACATAACAACAATAAAACATTGCAGAATAGAATACAGTAAAAAAGAGCAGAACAATAGAGAGAATAGAGAGAGAGAGAACAATAAAACGACAACTATTTTTTTTTTTATTTTATATTTTTGTATGTGTTTTTTTTTTTTACACTTTTTTTTGTAACTGTAACTTTTATAACTGTAACCGGTTCCAGGTTCGGGTCTCTCAAAATGCGATGGCATCTTGGGAGACCCTGTGAAAGTGCGCCTAGTCTGTGCAATGCTGTACCCTACGCTAATACTCAACTAGTGAATGGTAGCGTTCAAAACATTCACCAATGCAAAGACCAGGATTGTCAGGACAGGAGGGACAATAATAGCGGGTGTCACGCCTATATTCGCGCTTGCTGCAGACACAACATCTTTTTTGGGGGGGGTTCGTTGGGTTGGGGTACTCGGGAGGACATAAAAATGCCTCTCATGCAGCCGACTGCATTTGGTTGGGGATGTGAATGGGGGAAGTACGGGCGCTGCAGAAGCGGTGGGTTCCCAATTAGGATTGGCGAATGCAGCAGGAAGGGCACTATGGGTACGACGGGCCTGTGTTTGTCTTTTTGGTGGCAGCGGGACACTACTTGTGCTTGCCACCTCACCAGCTTGAACTGCACTTATGGGACTCGCCACGTCACCAAGTGTTACTGCAGTGCTGGTTTGACTACGACCGGGGTGTACTAGGCCGCTGGTGCTTGCCAGTTCACCAAAACGCTACCAAAAAAACTGTTAGCGATCGCAGGGATCAGGCCTGACTCTGCGAACGCTGCAGTTATGCGTTTAGTGTTCTGTAAGTGACAGTGAGCGGAGGGGCAAAACGCAGGTGCTAGCAGGTATCTGGGCTGATCCCGCTAACACTGCGTTTTTGGGAACCCTAAACTGCTGGGGACGCTAGTATAGATCTGATCGGAGCAGATATTGATCCGTTCAGATACTATACCACTAAGGGAGGTGTACGGTGCGTGCGTGGGTGTTAGCGGTACTGGCGCTAACCTGACGCTGCCTGGGGCTGGTGCTTGCCAGTTCACCAAAACGCTACCAAGAAAACTGTTAGCGATCGCAGGGATCAGGCCTGACTCTGAACGCTTCAGTTATGCGTTTAGTGTTTCGTAAGTGACAGTGATCGATCGATACTGAACTTGGGTGGGCCGGGCGGAGGGGAAAAACGCAGGTGCTAGCAGGTATCTGGGCTGATCCCGCTAACACTGCGTTTTTGGGAACCCTAAACTGCTGGGGACGCTAGTATAGATCTGATTGGATCAGATATTGATCCGTACAGATACTATACCACTAAGGGAGGCGTATGATGCGTGCGTGGGTGTTAGCGGTACTGGCGCTAATCTGACGCTGCCTGGGGCGACGCATATCACCGCCGGGCGATCAGGGGGCTAAACCTTTATTCGGTAATAAACGGCGGGTGCCCTGACACTATAAAAAATAAACGAACTAACCAGCATCACCCGTAACACTTATACGGTGATCAGTGGTGAAAGGGTTAACTAGGGGGCAATCAAGGGGTTAAAACATTTATTAGGTAGTATATGGGGGTCCCTGTCGCTATAAAACGCTGACGACGAACCTAAATATTTACGTCATTACTAGCGTCACCAGCGACACTAATACAGCGATCAGAAAAATGATCGCTTAGTGACACTGGTGACGGGGGGTGATCAAGGGGTTAAAACTTTATTAGGGGGGGTTAGTGGGGTACCCTAGACCTAAAGGGGGGTAATACTAACTGTCCCAACACTGTAACTGTCACAAACTGACACTATGCAGTAATCAGGAAAAAAAAAAAACAAACAAAAAAAAAAACCTGCTTGGTGTCAGTTTGTGACAGGGGGGGGGGTGATTGGGGGGGGATCGGGGGGTGATCGGGGGGGGGGATCGGGGTGTTTTGTATGCCTGGCATGTTCTACTGTGTGTGTGTAGTGTTGTGCACTTACTCACATGTCTTCTCTCCTCGGCCCGGAACGGAAAATACCGAGCTGAGGAGAGATTACATCATTTCCTCTGCCTCTGTGTACTATACAGAGGCAGGGAAATGATCCCATTGGCTGGGAGCGATCGCGAGGGGGGGGCCACGAATGGATGGCCTCCCCCTCACCACCGATCGCCGGGGAAGATTTGCCGACCGCCGCGGGCACCGGGGGGGGTCCGATCGGACCCCCCACCCGCGGGCAGGCAGGGACGTACAGGTAAGCCCTTTTGCCTGCCCGTGCCGCCCTGTCGACGCACATCTGTGTGCGGCGGTCGGCAACTGGTTAAGGTTATTTAAACCCTTTACATTTCTGTTCTTTGTTCCCTTTTGATCCATGAAATATACAATTAAAAGTGTTTTGTTATATCTGTTTGATGAAATAATAAAATACCTGTTGATCCTGCCAAAAGACGTGGCAGCTAATGACTTCCTGGGCTTTCTGCCTCTGCTGACTCTTATAATGTTCATCAAGGAGTCTCTGCCAGGTCTATAATATGGAATGAACCGGAAGTCGTGATGTACAGTGCCTTGCAAAAGTATTCGGCCCCCTTGAACTTTTCAACCTTTTGCCACATTTCAGGCTTTAAACATAAAGATATAAAATTTTTATTTTTTGTGAAGAATCACCAACAAGTGGGACACAATTGTGAAGTGGAACGAAATCTTTTGGATTGTTGAAACTTTTTTAACTAATAAAAAAATGAAAAGTGGGGTGTGCAAAATTATTCGGCCCCCTTGCGTTAATACTTTGTAGAGCCACCTTTTGCTGCGATTACAGCTGCAAGTCGCTTGGGGTATGTCTCTATCAGTTTTGCACATCGAGAGACTGAAATTCTTGCCCATTCTTCCTTGCAAAACAGCTCGAGCTCAGTGAGGTTGGATGGAGAGCGTTTGTGAACAGCAGTTTTCAGCTCTTTCCACAGATTCTCGATTGGATTCAGGTCTGGACTTTGACTTGGCCATTCTAACACCTGGATACGTTTATTTGTGAACCATTCCTTTGTAGATTTTGCTGTATGTTTGGGATCATTGTCTTGTTGGAAGATAAATCTCCGTCCCAGTTTCAGGTCTTTTGCAGACTCCAACAGGTTTTCATCCAGAATGGTCCTGTATTTGGCTGCATCCATCTTCCCCTCAATTTTAACCATCTTCCCTGTCCCTGCTGAAGAAAAGCAGGCCCAAACCATGATGATGCCACCACCATGTTTGACAGTGGGGATGGTGTGTTGAGTGTGATGAGCTGTGTTGCTTTTACGCCAAACATATCGTTTTGCATTGTGGCCAAAAAGTTTGATTTTGGTTTCATCGGACCAGAGCACCTTCTTCCACATGTTTGGTGTGTCTCCCAGGCGGCTTGTGGCAAACTTTAGACGAGACTTTTTATGGATATCTTTGAGAAATGGCTTTCTTCTTGCCACTCTTCCATAAAGGCCAGATTTGTGCAGTGTACGACTGATTGCTGTCCTATGGACAGACTCTCCCACCTCAGCTGGCGTTCTCTGCAGTTCATCCAGAGTGATCATGGGCCTCTTGGCTGCATCTCTGATCAGTCTTCTCCTTGTCTGAGCTGAAAGTTTAGAGGGACAGCCAGGTCTTGGTAGATTTGCAGTGGTCTGATACTCCTTCCATTTCAAAATGATTGCTTGCACAGTGCTCCTTGGGATGTTTAAAGCTTGGGAAATCTTTTTGTATCCAAATCCGGCTTTAAACTTCTCCACAACAGTATTACGGACCTGCCTGGTGTGTTCCTTGGTCTTCATGATGCTCTCTGCGCTTTCAACAGAACCCTGAGACTATCACAGAGCAGGTGCATTTATACAGAGACTTGATTACACACAGGTGGATTCTATTTATCACCATCAGTCATTTAGGACAACATTGGATCATTCAGAGATCCTCGCTGAACTTCTGGAGTGAGTTTGCTGCACTGAAAGTAAAGGGGCCGAATAATTTTGCACGCACCACTTTTCAGTTTTTTATTTGCTAAAAAAGTTTAAAATATTCAACAGATTTCGTTCCACTTCACAATTGTGTCCCACATGTTGGTGATTCTGCACAAAAAATTAAAATTTTATATCTTTATGTTTGAAGCCTGAAATGTGGCAAAAGGTTGAAAAGTTCAAGGGGGCCGAATACTTTTGCAAGGCACTGTACATAGGGATGAACCGGAAGTCGTGACAAACATAGGGATGAACCGGAAGTTGTGATGTACATAGGGATGAACCGGAAGTCGTGACATACATAGGGATGAACCGGAAGTCATGATGTACATAGGGATGAACCGGAAGTTGTGACGTACATAGGGATGAACCGGAAGTTCTGACGTACATAAGGATGAACCGGAAGTCGTAACATACATAGGGATGAACCGGACGTTTGTGACGTACATAGGGATGAACCGGAAGTTGTGATGTACATAAGGATGAACTGGAAGTCGTGACGTACATAGGGATGAACCGGAAGTTGTGACGTACATAGGGATGAACCGGAAGTCGTGACGTACATAGGGATGAACTGGAAGTCGTGACATACATAGGGATGAACCGGAAGTTGTGACGTACATAAGGATGAACCGGAAGTCGCGACGTACATAGGGATGAACCGGAAGTCGTGACGTACATAGCCTGAAATGTACGTCACGTCGTGACATACATAGGGACGAACCAGAAGTCGTAACATACATAGAGATGAACCGGAAGTTGTGACCTACATAGGGATGAACCGGAAGTCGTGACGTACATAGGGATGAACCGGAAGTCGTGACATACATAGGGATGAACCGGAAGTTGTGACGTACATAGGGATGAACCGGAAGTCGTGACGTACATAGGGATGAACCGGAAGTCGTGACGTACATAGGGATGAACCGGAAGTCGTGACATACATAGGGATGAACCGGAAGTTGTGACGTACATGGGATGAACCGGAAGTCGTGACGTACATAGGGATGAACCGGAAGTCGTGACGTACATAGGGATGAACCGGAAGCCGTGAAGTACATAGGGATGAACCGGAAGTCATGGCGTACATAGGGATGAACCGGAAGTCATGACGTCACCACGCATTGTACATTTTTAATAAAGTGTCACTGCCGATTTTACACTATATAAGCCTGGTGCTCTACTTCTTTTTAATTTTGTAGACTCTATCTATCCATGGAGGCTGACCGGAGGATCCTGGCTAACATAGTGAGGGCTCACTTACATAAGTGCTTCCCGACTTCTCTGCATAGAGAGTCACACTAGCTTTGGTTTTTTTCCTCTGCTTGGACTTCAGATTTGGCATCCACTGATGAATGTTTGTGTTGCTGTATCCTGGAATTCATCTTGAATTACAATATTTGGCGTTAGACTTTCCTTATTTTTGTGCACAAATTAAATTTTTATGCTATATGAGTTTTTTACCTTTCACGTTATTTAATTATTTTTTTTCACTTTTTATGTCATTTATGTTATTTATGTTAATCACCAGTTGCAAATTTATGTCTATGGCTCACTTCATTTGAGATAGCGTGGCAACTTACAGAGAAGATGTATTAATTCTAGTAGTAGTATTGATAGCAGTAGCAGTGTTATATTTAGTGGCACTGTACATAATGACTAACGACACTAATGACACTAGCAGTAAACACACCTTGTAATAATAACTTTCCCTAGCATAGACAATAGCAGTATTTAGAATTTGTACAGTAATGGTGATCATGGATACAAGTGAAAGTCAAACACCGGTGTGTTCCCCCTGTCACCATTCATTATAGTGTATGTGAATGCCTGCCGTTGTTAATTAGCAAATCACAATGGGCTATCATTATGTGGGGGCATGCTGACTGATATAATTAATGGTTATGTTTGTGAATGAGATGCAAGCATTGCTGTCACGTATTTGTAACTGTTGCTGAGCTGTAAGAAGGGAGAATACTTTTCAAGTCTAGAGTTAATATTTAATTTTGTACTGAAATAACAGATCTCCAACCTGTGGCTCTGAAATGGTTATTTATTATTAGCAATATTGGTCTGTAAAATGGCAGCACATTTATTTATTTAAGGTACTTATATAGCGCTGTCAATTTACGCAGTGCTTTATATATACATTGTACATTGGTCCCTACTCTCAAGGAGCTTTCAATCTAGGGTCCCTAACTCACATTCATAAGCTAGGGCCAATTTAGACAGAAGCCAATTAGCCTACCAGCATGTCTTTGGAATGTGGGAGAAAACTGGAGTACCCGGAGGAAACAGGGAGAACATGCAAATGCCAGGCTGGTAGTGTCAAACCAGCGACCCTTTTTACTGCTAGGTGAGAGTGCTACCCACTACACCACTACACCACTGTGCCACCCATATTCCCCAGTTGGTACCCTGCTCAAAGCTTCTGCAAGCCATAAGTATACAACAGGCAAAAGAACCGGCAATTTGAAAGGCTAATATGCAATCTTCTTTATTGGAAATGATGTTGGGATAAAAATCCATGGAACAAGACAGTTGACGCATTTCGCAACTGAAACGCATCAGCTGTCTTGTTCCTGGATTTTTACCCCAACATCATTTTCAATAAAGAAGATTGGACTTTACCCTTTTGAGTTGCAGGCTTTTTTAACTGTGGTATAACTAGGGATGAGCTTTGGGCTTCGGTCAAATGTACTGTACTGTACACTATATTGCTAAAAGTATTGGGACACCCCTCCAAATCATTGGATTCAGGTGTTCCAATCACCCCCCATGGCCAGAGGTGTATAAAATTAAGCACCTAGGCATACAGCTTCTGTGTGCAGACGTCACCAACTAGCCAATAGCTACAGACCTCCAAACTTCGTGTGGCCTTCAGATTACCACAACAACAGTGCATAGAGAGCTTCATGGAATGGGTTATCATGGCCGAACAGCTGCATCCAAGCCTTACATCACCAAGTGCAGTGGTGTAAAGCACGCTGCCACTGGACTCTAGAGCAGTGGAGACGTGTTCTTCTGGGTGATGAGTCACACTTTTCTATCTGGAAAGCTGATGGACATGTCTGGGTTTGCCAGTGGACAGGAGAATGGTACTTGCCTAACTGCATTGTGCCAAGTGTAAAGTTTGGTGGAGGGGGGATTATGGTGTGGGGTTGTTTTTCAGAGGTTGGGTTTGGCCCCTTAGTTCCAGTGAAGGGAACTCTTAAGGCGTCAGCATAACAAGACATTTTGGACAATTTCATGCTCCCAACTTTGTGGGAACAGTTTGGGGATGGCCCCTTCCTGTTCCAACATGACTGAGCACCAGTGTACAAAGCAAGGTCCATAAAGATATGGATGAGCGAGTTTGGGGTTGAGGAACTTAACTGGTCTGCACAGAGTCATGACCTCAACCCAATAGAATGCCTTTGGAATGAATTAGAGCAGAGACTGTGAGCCAGGTCTTCTCGTTCAACATCAGTGCCTGACCTCACAAATGCGCTTCTGGAAGAATGGTCAAACATTCCCATAGACATACTCCTAAACCTTGTGGACAGCCTTCGCAGAAGAGTTGAAGCTGTTATAGCTGCAAAGGGTGGGCTAACTAAATATTGCAGGTGTTTCAATACTTTTGGCAATATACTGTATACTATATACAATATACTATAATGTTCGACCCTAACCCAGGCTGTTCACAAATTGGCCAGTTCCCCCACCCGAACTTCCAAGTATCCAGATGAGGACTGTCATTCAGTAGTGGCATAACACCCTTTGCTCAACTGGTGATAGCAAAACAATGTTAATTTAAAATAAAAAGTTTCCTTAAATAAATAATAATAGATATCAAAAATATTAAAGTGTATCTATAGTCAAAATATAAAATCATATAATAATTTCCACATTGTATTTCAATTATCTCTAGCCTACTCCTAATAATTTGAATGATCTTGAAGTATGTAACTTACTTTGTGAAGATCTCCACATATTTTCTTCCTTGAATTCTGTGATCCATATTCACTATGTCCTGTGAGTAGGCACAGCTGTGTCACACATTTTACTGAGCCTGCCTTCTGAACTACAGAGGTGATGAGAGGAGGAATCAGCTCAGGAATCACTGCTTGATGCAAGCAGGTAAGGTACCATGGGATATGTAGTCCTTAGGAGGAGGAGAAGCTTCAAAGCATGCAGGGAATCCAGAAAGTTGTGGAAAGAAACTTGATAGACCCCAGATCTCTCCTTAAAGAGTTTTGCTTGAACGTCAGAGCAAGAGCAATAATTCTAGCAACAGACCTCCTGTCTAATTCTCCACTGGTAACTTGCAAAGCCTTTTAAAACATGGCCTATGGAGATTTTTAAATACCGTAGTTTGGCGCCATTCTGCAAGCTTGGGAAATTTTGAAGCATGACATGTTAGGTATCTGTTTACTTGGCGTAACACCATCTTTTTTATTTTACCAAAACTTTGGGTTTTATATTGTGTCTGTGTGAATTAAAATTAATTAAAGTATTTTTTTTTTAGAAAAGTGTGCGTTTAAAAAAAAAAAGGCGGAAGTACCATGTGACAAAAAATTGCAAAAGCCATTTTATCCTCAAGGGCCTTTGCTAATATATATATATATATATATATATATATATATATATATATATATATATATATATATATATATATATGATGTTTGCGGTTTCCGGTAACCGGCTTCTGTTACAGGGACATCGGTCCCAACATCTCCCCACCAGTGCTGTTAATCAGTGCCCACCAGTGCCACCTATCAGTGCCCATCAAAACTGCTAATCAGTGCCCACCAGTGTTACTGATCAGTGCTCACCAGTGCCACCTATCAGTGCCCATCAGTGCTGCCAATCAGTGCCTTATCATCAGTGCCACATATCAGTGCTGCCTATCAGTGCCGCCTACCAGTGCCTATCAGTGCCCATCAGTGCTGCCTTTCAATGCCCATCAGTGCTGCCTATCCATGCCCATCAGTGCCACCTATCAGTGCTCATTAGTGCCGCATATCAGTGTTGCCTAAAAAAAAAAACCCAGTGGTGATTAAATAATACTAAAAGAAAGCTCTATTTGTGTGAAAAAAAATAATAAAAATGTTGTTTGGGTACAGTGTTGCATGACCGCGCAATTGTCATTCAAAGTTTCCGAATGTACTGCCCCCTAGTGGCTTCTGCGTGCATGTGCAGTGTGCTCTGCCCTGCTCCAGCTTAGCTCAGGTCAGTTTAAATGGCTTAGAGCAGAAGTCAGCAGTTGTAATGTAAGCCTGTCCTGGAAGGGGGTGAAAGGGCCAATGTTTTTTGTGGAGAGGCCCGCTAACAGCTGCATGTGCAGTGGGAGGACCTTTACCATTTAAAATAGCTGGAGTGCTGTATGTACTGTACTATTCAGAGATTATGGAGTTGCATTTCACACTTTAAATAAAAATATGACTTTCCCTTTAATCGTATTGATGTCTGCAGAGAAGACAGCAATTAGTCCGAATCCTGGATGTCATTATCGTGTCCCCTCCCTGCTAGCCACCTCATTCCTATTTAGTTATCTATTTAATTATCTATTTAATTATCTAATTATTGAAACAATCTATTCCCACAATGCACTGTAAAACAAGATCCATATCTGCACCATTGCTGGTTTCCTGTTTTTTTTTTTTTTTTTTTTTAAATAAATGGCTATTTAGAAAACTGATGACGAAAGTTCAGCTAATGATAAGTTGCCTGTAGGGAGATCAGATGATTGTTACAAATAGTTTACTATGGAAATGTTTAAGTAGATTCAGATTTGCCTGCGGGTTGAATTCTTTGCATTATTGGCTGTATAAAGGAATATCTGTTTCCGTAATAATTACAATACAAGGTTAATGAAAATAAGGAATTTACCTTCTCTTCCCGTAAAGGAACTTTTGCCAATTTTAGTCTTGTTTATGTACTAAAGCAGCCTTTCTTAATTGTGGAATCCACTTCTTAAAATGATTATCCCTAAAACCTTGACCCATTCGTGTGATCAGTAGATATACTAAAAAAAAAATAAAAAAATTAAGAATGTGGCATACCTGTACATGGAATATTTGAAAGCTAACGTGGATATTTTTTTTAAACATCCCCCTTCTCTAACAAATTATTTTCAGTAATAATCACAAATCAAATAATAATAACCAGAAAGGAAATGATAATTGACCCCCTTGCTTTTCCGGTCCGTGTCCCTGTGTTCCATCACATAGCTGGTCTGTGGAGACATGACCCTTTGACCAATGACATTGATGGTCAATGAGAAGAATGCCCCTTATATTGAAGGTCATTGGGAAGAATCCATTCCTTACTATTAGTGGTAACTTTTCTAAGAGACAAAAGAAGAGGCCCCACTAATACAATGCAATTGGTTCTGCCAAGTGACATTGGCCCAGGCGCTATGTCAGGCCACCACCAGGCCGGACATCAATTCACCATTACTCAAGCAACCCTTAGCAACTTCTAGAGCAACCCTGGTTGAGAATGACTGTACTAAAGTCTTGTGTCTTCCTACTTTGACGCTGAACACCCGAAAAAAATGACCTCTAATAATGGGTGGATGGTGGAAACTAGTTTAATTTATCCTGGACACTACTGTAAGCACTGAATCCTAGTGCTGAAATTACAGAACATTCAGGCTCTCATAACTTGAAGGATAGTTGGTGGCTCGCTCAACACCATCTTCTTCCTGGTGAATTCACAAAACGTAGTCTTATCTTAACAGAATACAAAGCGTTCTGTGAGTGGATGAGAGGAGTTTGTAATGTTTATCTGCCACTTCTTCTTATCTGTCTATTCACAGAATTCCTTGTATTGTAAAAACAAGTGGAATGGAAGGTAGGGAGCTAGCAACCCACTACCATTCACTGTACTAGAGCCAGAACTGTCAGTTTTAGCACAGGAAGTTCGGCACTTACAGTAGTGTCTAGGATGAATGCAACAAATAGATTCACCCAACACAGCACCAGCCACACATGAGACACTCATCATTAGAGGCAATTTATTATTACAATGCAAATTTCTAAAAAATCCTTTTTTTCAGTTTAGGTTTAACCACTTACGGACCGCCGCACGCCTATATACGTCTAAACTTTGAAGAGGGATATCGTTGTTATGGCAGCAGCTAGCTCTTCTTTGGCTGGTGGTCCGCTTTCTGATAATAGTGGTCTCTGCGGCGGATTCACTGCGAGATCACTTTTATAGGCGGCGGGAGAGGGCCCCCCTCTACCACTGCGCTCCGCTGCACTGCGCCGCTTACCAGAGCCATCGGCAGCGGCGGAGGCGATCGGATCTTCTCCTTTGCTGCACCCGTCTCCATAGCATTGCAGGGCAGAAGCAACGTCAAAACATCACTTCCGCCCATAGCCATTTTTTTTTTTTGACAAAATTATTTTTATTTTTATTTTTTTATTGCATTTTAGTGTAAATATGAGATCTTTTTGACCCCAGATCTCATATTTAAGAGGTCCTGTCATGCTTTTTTTCTATTACAAGGGATATTTACATTCTTTGTAATAGGAATAAAAGTGAAACATTTTTTTTAAAAAAAAAAGAACAGTGTAAAAATAAAAAATAAAAGGTAAAATAAATAAGAAAAAAAAAATTTTTTAACGCGTCCCGCCGAGCTCACGTGCAGAAGCGAATGCATACGTGAGTAGCGCCTGCATATGAAAATGGTGTTCAAACCACACATATGAGGTATTGCTGCGATCAGTAGAGTGAGAACAATAATTCTAGCCCTAGACCTCCTCTGTAACTCAAAACATGCAACCTGGAGAATTTTTTAAACATCGCCTATGGAGATTTTTAATGGTAAAAGTTTGTCGCAATTCCACAAGCGGGTGCAATTTTGAAGCATGACATGTTGGGTATCAATTTACTTGCCGTACAATTATCTTTCATAATATAAAAAAAATTGGATTAACTTTACTGTTGTCTTATCTTTTAATTCAAAAAAGTGTATTTTTTCCAAAAAAAGTGCGCTTGTAAGAACCCTGCGCAAATGCGACAGTAAGTATTGGAACGACCGCCATTTTATTCTCTAGGGTGTTAGAAAAAAAATGTATAATGTTTAGGGGTTCTAAGAAATTTTCTAGCAAAAACTTGTAAACAACAAATCTCAAAAAGAGGCTCGGTCCTTAAGTGGATTTACTTTTACAATGCAAATTTCCAAAAAAACGTTTTTTTCACAGTTTAGGTTTAAGCAACATGCAGTCATGAACGAAGTGTTGCACAAATGGTAAGTGAATGAGCTGATTTTCCTACTAGTGGGAAGAGAAATACAGGTTTGTAAATATGTATTATTATTATACAGGATTTATGTAGCGCCAACAGTTTACGCAGCGCTTTACAATATAAAAAGGGAGACAATACAGTTATAATACAATAAAATACAAGAGGATTAAGATGGCCCTGCTCAGAAGAGCTTACAATCTAATAGGGTGGGGCAGGTGGTTCAAAAGGTTGTAACTGTGGGGAATGAGCTGATGGAAGTGGTAAAAGATTACTTAGAGATGTGATAGGCTTTCCTGAAGAGATGAGTTTTCAGGGATCGCCTGAAGGTAGCAAGAGTAGGGGATAGCCGGACAGGTGGATGTAGAGAGTTCCAGAGGATGGGAGAGGCTCTGGAGAAATCCTGGAGACGAGCATGGGAGGAGGAGAGGAGAGAGCTTGAGAGTAGGAGGTCTTGAGAAGAGCAGAGAGGACGATTTGGATGATATATGGAGACAAGATTAGTGATGTAGCTCAGGGCAGAGTTGTGAATGGCTTTGAATGTTGTGGTTAGTATTTTGAATTTAATTCGCTGGGTGATTGGGAGCCAGTGTAGGGATTGGAGGAGAGGGTTGGCAGACACTGAGCGGTTGGTAAGGTGGATAAGTCTGGCAGCAGCATTCATGATAGACTGAAGAGGGGATAGACTATGGAGAGGTAGGCCAATAAGAAGGGAGTTGCAATAGTCAAGGCGAGAGATAACAAGGGAGTGAATGAGGAGCTTGGTGGTTTCATTTAAAAAGGGCGAATTTTAGAGATATTACGGAGGTGAGTTCTGCAAACTTTTGACAAAGTTTGGACTTGGCTGAAATGACAAGTCAGAGTCTAGGATTACACCTATTACCCTGGCATGAGGGGAGGGACTTATAGTTTGCAAGGTTGATTTTGAGTCATGGAGGGGGGCACGGGCGGGGGGGAATATTAATAGCTCAGTTTTAGAGAGATTTAGTTGAAGTGGTGCAACATCCATGCTGATATGTTAGTAAGTTAGTAATATGAGAGGAGACCGAAGGAGTGAGGTGACGAGTAGACAGATAGATTTGGGTGTCATCCGGGTATAAGTGGTATTGGAAGCCGTGGGAGGTTATCAAGTGACCAAGGGAGGAGGTGTAGATAGAGAAGAGAAGGGGTCCAAGAACAGAGCCTTTGGGGACCCCCACAGAAAGGGGCAATGGAGAGGAGGAGTCTATATCCAGTCTATATCCAGGATGTCAGGTCAGCAAATATTCCCGATCCAAAATACACCTTACACAGGAAATTCAGACGATGTACATACCAGGCAGGGGCAATGGTAGGCAATTTTTTTTTTACTTCAAATATGTTAATAAGGTTGAAATAGGATATTACAGTATGTGTAGATGTTTTAAAGGGATAATGCAAAGGCTGCTCACACACATGCTGTAGTTAAAACCTTAGGCTTAAAAACCCTTAAATCCCCCAAATTATATGTATTTTCTAAAAGAAGAGGACATTTAGCATAAAACAATGGAAGTTGCAATTTTTTTGTTTTACACGATACTTGTACATATGGGGATTATATTATGTTTGTGTGCTTGGGCCTAGTGAATGGCTGCTAGACCCAAGCACTGTCACATGGGAGTAGGTCACATGCCCCCCCATGCCCAGGAGCACTGGGTATTGTCACTGGCTGCAATGGTGGAAGGAACAGCAAGGGATTGGAAGGTGAGTATTAGTGCATGGGCTAGGTGACAGTGTCTTTTTAGGATCCATCCCTCTGCTATTTCATTTCCAGTACCCTAAAGTAATTTCACTGGACAGGGGTGACAAGTGGAAAGGGCTTACCCTCTTGGTGGCACCTGCTTTTAGGCTAGACATTTACTTTGTAAAGTTTAAAAAGGCTGGCAAAAACCCTGTGATATCATCCACTGACCCTTATGCTGTGTCCTGCAGTGGTATGTAAGGGGGGTGGTGGATTGATTCACAGTGTGCTGTGGGGGACCAGACATCTGACACTCCATGTAGCGTGTTGGATCCCAAGGCCCCACAGCAACTGTAGTTGTTGAGGAACGTAAAGTCTGCGGGCAGAAATTTTGTCCCACCATCTGCACCATTTAAGCCAACAAAAGTCTCCTCATAAGATTGCATGTCCATTTAAAGTATTTTATGTATGCTATTTACCTGTAAAATACTCCTTTTTGTAGACATCCAAAAGCCCTGGCTAGGTGCTATCACCTTGGATGGGATGTCAGTAGCTCCAGCAGACTCAGAGCTGGCACTTACAGTAAGTGACACTCTCTTTACCAGCCTTTCTCAACTAGGAACAAATAATTACATATTTGATGCATATTAGCGCTGCACAGTGTGTCATATACTTTCTCAACTAGGGTTCCTCCAGAGGTTGCTAGGGGTTCCTTGAGCAATGGACAATTTGTGGTAGGGGCCAACTCCCCTGGTGCACACGGGGCCTTTCTGCTCTCTCTCACTCTTCTACTTCCTGCAGACTCTCTGGTGTAGGGCTCTACGCACTATTTGATGCCCAGGATCAGGTGTGCCACGTTCATATGACATCAACATTATGGCGGTACCCCGACTTAAAAGGGAGCCATACACCCTGGTGCCTCTGTATCATAACCTGACTCTGTCATACAGATGCCTCCCAGTCCCATAATACATTCACCCGCTCAGGATGTGACATTTTAATGGAGACACCATAGAGCAGTGTCCCATTCTGCCAGTCCAACTTGACTTTGCCTGCTGACTCTAAGTGTCAGAATGGAGTCCTGCCAGGCACCAGCGTGGACCCCATCCGTGAGTACAATTAACTGTTTTTTCTCCAGTACCATACGGCTAGGTCTCTAGGGTGTCCGCCACATGGTTCCGGTCCTGGTTGCTGGGATACTGATCGCTTCCTCCACTATGCATGAGACCTGTCACCCCTGTCAGTACTGCTCTTCCACTGTCTGACTGTCATATCAACTGTCGAGCAACGGTATGTCACCACTTTACCCTATGTGTGTGCATTACAGGCCCTGTTCTGCCGTATGCCATTACCACCATGCACCCTTTTAAGTAACTTCAGACCAGGCTAGGACACAGTTTCAAAAGCTTTACTGGAAACTCTCAGCATAACAGTTCCAAAACAAAGTGCACAGTCTTTTCTCCAAACGAGTCCACAGTGGCAGATCTCCAGAACTGGTGTTCTTTAGGGAGGACTGCAAGTCCCAGCAATCACCCTACATATGGAAGGTTCCTAGAGGCGATCGCAGGTGCCCATCAGCCATTGGCCCGACGTACAGCTACTACGGCTCGCCCAGTTGAGCCATCCTGCTACAGTGTAACTGTGGTTGATCGGGAACTGGTTAATTACCACTGGGTTTTTTATTTTTTGCTAAATACATGAAAAAAGACAGAAAATGTTAACAAAAAAAAACCCCTCTTCATTTCTGTTATAAAATTTTGCAAATAAGTAATTTTTCTTCACTAATGTGCTAAAATGAGGCTGCACTGATAGGGGCACTGATGAGAATGCACTGATAGGGCACTGATGAGGCTGCACTGATAGGTCACTGATGCTGCACAGATATGGGCACTGATAGGACACTGATGAGGCTGCACTGATAGGACACTGATAAGACTGCACTGATAGGACACTGATGAGGCTGCACTGATAGGACACTGATGAGGCTGCACTGATAGGACACTGATGAGATTGCACTGATAGGACACCCATGAGGTGGCACTGATAGGGGCACTGGTAAGGGGCACTGATAAGGGCACTGATGAGGTGGCACTAATCAGGTGGCACTGATAGGGGCATTGATGAGCCGTCACTGATAGGGGCACTGATAAGGCTGCACTGATGAGGTTGCACTGAGGAGGTTGCACTGATGAGCACTAATAGGTGGCCACACTGGCTGTCCAGTGGGTAGGGGGCTGTGGGGGGATCCCTGCGAGGTTAAAGCCGTTGGTTCCTGCTCCAGGGAGACTCTCTGGACAGCTCGATCTAGACGTACACCCAGCGGGAGGGAGGAGAGAGCAGCACAGTGGACACTTTCTGCCAGGGGCTCCCCTGCCCCTGTGAGCTTAGCTCCTACCCCCTTCCTACTATCTTACAGACCCGCATTTGCTCTAACCCGACCTTCACAGTCCTGCCCCTCTCTTCCTTTAACATGGCTTCACAGCGTTGCCCCACCCTCGGCATCAGAAAACACATGTTCCTGCCGGCCCCCCCCCGTTAATGGTAAGCCTGACTCCCCCCCCCCATGCTAGCCACTGGGGCTGACAACAGCCTAGGCGCCAGGCAGCATTTTCTAGTTGCAATGGAGACCTGGCGCCTGGGGTTTGTGGAGTCCTGCCATAAGCTGTAGGTATAGCAATTCTAAGCAGGGTTCCCTAAGATCAGAAAGTTATTTCCTCCATTCTAAAAAGTTTTATAAAGGATGCTCCATACCAGGGTTTACGGTTAGCGGGCTGAACGAAAAAAAGTAAACGGATTCCTTTATCCACAACATTGAGGTTTATAGAGGAATCCTCCCCACTGAGACATTCTATTTTGACAGTGGAGACTCTCTGCTGTCAGAATACACTGATCAACGGTTTTAGCTGATTGTTAGAAGTTGATTGTTAGATCAAATTTGACCGGTCAATGCTGAACCACCCGAATTCTCTCTCTATTTATGCCAGCTTAAAGGGGTTGTAAACCCTCAAGGTTTTTCATCTCAATGCATTTTATGCAAAGTGAAGAACCTCCTGTGATGCAGCAGCCCCCCAGAGCCCCCCTTTTACTTACCTGAACCCAGTTTTTTCCAGCGACGGTGACAAGCACACTAGCTCCAGCCTGTGTCTCGAGTCCTGATTGGATAGATTGATAACAGAGCAGCCATTGGCCCCCGCTGCTATCAATCAAATCCAATGACGTGGGAGCCGGGGGCAGGGCCGAGCCCTGCTGTCTGTGTCAATAGACACAGCAGCAGGCCATGGGAGCGCGCCCACACGAGTGCCCCCGAGGGAGTGCGGCTCTCAATGGGGCACTCGAGAAGAGGAGGAACCAGGAGTGCTGCTGAGGGACCCCCAGAAGAGGAGGATCAGGGCCAGTCTGTACAAAACCAACTGCACAGAGGAGGTAAGTATGACACGATTCTGGCCAAAATGAGAATCATGATTTTTTTGCTTAGAATAAAAAGATCACGATTCTCGCAACATAAAATCTTTCAAATTATACAAAAAAAATTGGGCTAACTTTACTGGTTAGTTTTTTTGGACTAACTTTACTGTTTTCTTTTTTATTTAATTTATTAAAGTAAATTTTTCCAAAGAAATTGCATTTGAAAGACCGCTGCGCAAATACAGTGTGACATAAAATATTGCAACAACCACCATTTTATTCTCTAGGGTCTCTACTAAAAAATATATATTATGTTTGGGGGTTCTAAGTAATTTTCTAGCAAAAAAAAAAAAATGATTTTAACTTGAAACCAACAAATGTCAGAAAACGGTTTAGTGTTTAAGTGGTTAAACTTTCCTTATTTACACACAAAGTCTATTCCATTGACAAATTGTTACAATGTTTATACTTAACTTTCACTGCTAAAGAATGTTGTGATTCTTGGCAGACTGTTTTTTTTTTTCCTTTCTTTTGATGGCTGTGGCTTTAGAAGAGCAGAGAGAATTCTTTGCATATTAAGAAACACTTTTGTCAAGATCGCAACGGGAAAAAATTGCGATAATGATTCTTGACAATTAATCATGCAGCTCTATATGACATATTGGTTTAAAAAAAAACAAAAAACAAAGCTTTAGTTTCCCTTTAAGTAAATTAAACCTATTTAACTTAGAGAGGAAGCGCTTAAAACAAGATGAGACATATTCACTATCTACTACAAATTAAGTAATGCTGACTGTAAAGCCAATAACAACTTGTATAATCCCTGATGAGGACACGTGGTCACAATTGAGGACTGGAGGAAAGGAGGTTTAAACTGAAATTGCGGAGGGGAGTCTTTACAGTCAGAGTAGCAAAAATGCTGGACTCTCTTCCCAAGTGGTGGTATGACCTAGAAGTATTGAGAAATTCAAAAAACTTCTAGATGTCTTCCATGCTCAGCACAACATACAAGGATATGCGCGGTATATTCTTAGAAAACAAACTGATACGCACACTTACACTTACACATACAGTGGGGACGGAAAGTATTCAGACCCCCTTACATTTTTCACTCTTTGCTATATTGCAGCCATTTGCTAAAATCATTTAAGTTCATTTTTTTCCTCATTAATGTACACACAGCACCCCATATTGACAGAAAAACACAGAATTGTTGACATTTTTGCAGATTTATTAAAAAAGAAAGACTGAAATATCACATGGTCCTAAGTATTCAGACCCTTTGCTGTGACATTCATATATTTAACTGTCTATTTCTTGTGATCATCCTTGAGATGGTTCTACGCCTTCATTTGAGTCCAGCTGTGTTTGATTATACTGATTGGACTTGATTAGGAAAGCCACACACCTGTCTATATAAGACCTTACAGCTCACAGTGCATGTCAGAGCAAATGAAAATCATGAGGTCAAAGGAACTGCCTGAAGAGCTCAGAGACAGAATTGTGGTAAGGCACAGATCTGGCCAAGGTTACAAAAAATTTCTGCTGCACTTAAGGTTCCTAAGAGGACAGTGGCCTCCATAATCCTTAAATGGAAGACATTTGGGACGACCAGAACCCTTCCTAGAGCTGGCCGTCCAGCCAAACTGAGCTATCCGGGGAGACGGGCCTTGGTGAGAGAGGTAAAGAAGAACCCAAAGATCACTGTGGCTGAGCTCCAGAGATGCAGTCGGGAGATGGGAGAAAGTTGTAGAAAGTCAACCATCACTGCAGCCCTCCACCAGTCGGGGCTTTATGGCAGTGGCCGGACGGAAGCCTCTCCTCAGTGCAAGACACATGAAAGCCTGCATGGAGTTTGCTAAAGAACACCTGAAGGACTCCAAGATGGTGAGAAATAAGATTCTCTGGTCTGATGAGACCAAGATAGAACTTTTTGGCCTTAATTCTAAGCGGTATGTGTGGAGAAAACCAGGCACTGCTCATCACCTGTCTAATACAGTCCCAACAGTGAAGCATGGTGGTGGCAGCATCATGCTGTGGGGGTGTTTTTCAGCTGCAGGGACAGGACGACTGGTTGCAATCGAGGGAAAGATGAATGCGGCCAAGTACAGGAATATCCTGGACAAAAACCTTCTACAGAGTGCTCAGGACCTCAGACTGGGCCGAAGGTTTACCTTCCAACAAGACAATGACCCTAAGCACACAGCTAAAATAACGAAGGAGTGGCTTCACAACAACTCTGTGACTGTTCTTGAATGGCCCAGCCAGGGCCATGACTTAAACCCAATTGAGCATCTCTAGGGAGACCTAAAAATGGCTGTCCACCAACGTTTACCATCCAACCTGACAGAACTGGAGAGCATCTGCAAGGAGGAATGGCAGAGGATCCCCAAATCTAGGTGTGAAAAACTTGTTGCATCTTTCCCAAAAAGACTCATGGCTGTATTAGATCAAAAGGGTGCTTCTACTAAATACTGAGCAAAGGGTCTGAATACTTAGGACCATGTGATATTTCAGTTTTTCTTTTTTAATAAATCTGCAAAAATGTCAACAATTCTGTGTTTTTCTGTCAATATGGGGTGCTGTGTGTACATTAATGAGGAAAAAAATGAACTTAAATGATTTTAGCAAATGGCTGCAATATAACAAAGAGTGAAAAATTTAAGGGGGTCTGAATACTTTCCATCTCACTGTATGTGTAATGCCCCGTACACACGGTCGGACTTTGTTCGGACATTCCGACAACAAAATCCTAGGATTTTTTCCGACGAATGTTGGCTCAAACTTGTTTTGTCTACACACGGTCGCACAAAGTTGTCGGAAAATCCGATCATTCTGAACGCGGTGACGTAAAACACGTACGTCGAGACTATAAACGGGGCAGTGGCCAATAGCTTTCATCTCTTTATTTATTCTGAGCATGCGTGGCACTTTGTCCGTCGGATTTGTGTACACATGATCGGAATTTCCGACAACGGATTTTGTTGTCGGAAAATTTTATCTCCTGCTCTCCAACTTTGTGTGTCGGAAAATCCGATGGAAAATGTCCGATGGAGCCCACACACGGTCGGAATTTCCGACAACAAGCTCCGATCGGACATTTTCCATCGGAAAAGCCGACCGTGTGTATGGGGCATAAGTGTGCGTATCAGTTTGTTTTCTAAGAATATACCGCACATATCCTTGTATGTTGTGCTGAGCATGGAAGACATCTAGAAGTTTTTTGAATTTCTCAATACTTCTAGGTCATACCACCACTTGGGAAGAGAGTCCAGCATTTTTGCTACTCTGACTGTAAAGACTCCCCTCCGCAATTTCAGTTTAAACCTCCTTTCCTCCAGTCCTCAATTTGGCAATTTGGCACTAACAGACCCTCACTGGGAGATACACTAACTGACCGACACTGACATCAATAGTGACACTACTCAGATATAATACTGTATACACTGACAGAAACGGATTGCTGTGTACAGAGCCCTGTGTGTATGTAAACTGTAGACTCTGTGCTGTGATTGACTACAGATGATCAACAAGTCTCAGTCATAAAACATTAGTCAAGATCTTGCTGACCAAAGCCAGTGACAGTGCGGGTTAGCATCAGGCGCACGCATGCCTGCCCCTAACCTGGGACAGGCTGGATGACGTACATGTACATGATCCTGCCTGCTCGGAGCTGCCCCGCCGCAGTAAATTTTATGAGCCTGTGCGGAAAGCGGTTAAAGAAGTTGTAAAGTCTTGAGGTTTTTCACCTTAATACATTATATGCATTAAGGTGAAAAACCTTCTGTGCTGCAGAAGCCCCCCCCAGAGCCCCCCTTTTTCTTACCTGAACCCGTTTGTTCCAGCGTCGAGCCCAGCAGCTCCAGCTGCAGTCTCGGGTCCTCATTGGATAGCTTTATAGCAGCAGGAGCCATTGGGGCCGTGTCCTGCTGTCTGTGTCAATGGACGCAGCAGCAGGACTCGGGAGTGTGCCTGCATGAGTGCCCCCATGGAAATTGCCTCTCCATGGGGGCACTCACCGGAGGAGCCAGGACATGTTTGTTATTTAAAAAAAAAAGAAAAATGAACCTTTACAATCACTTTGAAGCTGAACTTCAGTCATTTTTTAATCTTTCCGTCTATTAAATCCTCCACCCTTGTTTTAACTTTATAGTTATAGTTTTTTTTCTGACAGTAAATACCTTATACAGCCCACTTCCTGTTTCTTGTCTGGTCATTGGCCTAGGCTTATGACATCATGCACAGCTCTCTCTCACTCTAATGAGAGTTTACCAGGAAGGGAGGGGAGGATGAGTCATAAAAGGGTGAATGAGAGCTGCAGAGCTGGAGGTGTGCCTCTGTGTGTCTGTGTGAATCCAGGAAGTGAACAGGCAGCAGCTTCAGTTGCCCACAGTTAAAATGGTTGCAGCCAGACTCAGTGGAGGGAAATTTCTGCAGCATATTTGGCAAGTACAGAATCGCAGTATATATAAAATAATATGCAAAGTGGTTGGAGGGAAGCTTCAAAATGGCAAAGATGTTTTTATTACTAATTATGTCAGCAGACTGCAGTTCCTCTTTAAGCGTTTGACATCTTTTGGAATCAAATCCTTCTTTTGTTCTAACAAAGATCCGTACAGTTGTCCCCAGCACCGGGCTTCTTTATGAACATACATCAAAACTTCTTGTGGGATCAAGAGGTATTTAAAGATAAGTGATCTTCTAAATCCAGATAACCTTTTCCGCTTAGCCTTAAGTAAATAATTATTTCTGATTGAAGTGAAGACTGAAAGAGATTAGTTTTGTAAGTAGTCTGAGTTCTTCACTTCTGTAACCAGACAATTCCCTTCCTGCCTTTCTCCCATCAACACGCCTATGTAAGTGGCCTTGATAAGATTCAAAGGTTTGCTAAAGAGGACCTGTCACATGTGCACGGAAACAGTAGCCAAAATGTGGCCTAGAACTACAGTAAATCCATGAGAAGGAAGGCTGAGACTTGGAGTTGGCTCTGATGAAGAAGTGCTGCTTTGAAATGTATTAGTCAGGATATTACAAGTTGGTCTTCAAATGAAGTACTAATGCAGTGGTCATCAACCCTGTCCTCAGGAGTCACCAACAGGCCAGATTTTAAGTATTACCTTGGGGAGATGCAGACTAGAATACTGCAATCACTGAGCAGCAAATGATATCACCTGTGATGTATTTCAGTTATCCTGCAAACCTGGCCTGTTAGTGGGTCCTGAGGACAGGAGTTGAGAACCACTACACCTAGGCCCCTTTCACACTGGAGCGGTTTTCAGGCGGTATTGCGCTAAAAATACCGCCTGAAAACCGCCCCTAAACAGCCTCCGCTGTTTGTTCAGTGTGAAAGCCCGAGGACTTTCACACTGAAGCGGTGTGCAGGCAGGGCGGTGAAAAAAGTCCTGCAAACCGCTTTTTTGGAGCGGGGAAGGAGCGGTGTATTCACCGCTCCTTCCCCGCTCCTGCCCATTGAAATCAATGGGACAGCGCGGCTATACCGCGGCAATACCGCGGCTATAGCCGCGCTGTAACGAGGGATTTTAACCCTTTTTCGGCCGCCAGCGGGGGGTAAAACCGCACCGCTTGCGGCCGAATACCGCTGCAAGAACGACGGTACAGCAGCGCTAAAAATAGCGCTGTTGTACCGCCGACGCCCCCACCGCCCCTGTGTGAAAGGGGCCTAAGGCTCGATTCACACCTATGCATGTTGCTTTTGAGCGTTTTGCGGGTTTTTTTTTTTGTTTTGTTTTTTTACAGTTTTTTTTTACAGTCTTAAAAAAAACAAAAAAAAAAAAAAAAAACGGCAAAAACACATCAAAAACGCACCAAAAACGCACCAAAAATGCTGCAAAAACGGTGCACTTGCGTTTTTGATGCTTGTCCATTGAATTCTATTACATGCAAAACGCTGCATTTTGCATGAAAAAAAGTCCCTGACCCTTTCCAAAAATGCAGAGAAACAAAAAGGCATTGATGTGAACATGTTCCATAGGAACCCATGTTAAAAAATTCCCGTGCATTTCTGCAAAATGCAAAATGCATCAAAAAACGCGCTAGTGTGAATGGAGCCTAATGGATGGATGAGATGCTCTTTATAGGAAGTTATGTAAGAAGTGTGTCTTTATACCACTTGAGTACAATAAATAAAATACATTTTTCTTGAGGATCTTACACTATCCCAGTGTTCTTTTTTATCTGCAGGCTGGAGCTAGTTTAATATACAAAAAGGCTGAACCATCAACATGGGTGCTTTGCCAGGAGATCCCCCCCCTCCTGCCAATTTGAGGGCATATGGCCTGGTATGGTTCAGGAGGTCAACCAGGATGCATGCTCAGATAAGGGTTTGGTATTGATTTTTGGGGAAACTTAGCTATTCTTTTGCATGCGGCCCCACATTTCAATGTGACACTTCATGTCTAGGTCCCCCAAGCATGTTCTTTAACCTCCCTGGCGGTTTTCCCGAGTGTGGCTCGGGGTTAAATTTCAGTACCATTAGTGGTAGCCCCGAGCCACACTCGGGATTGCATTGCAGGATCCTGGTGCGGTATACTTACCTTGTCCCCAGGATCCTGCGATGTCCCCCCAATGTGTCCGTGGGCTCTGTCCTCCGCCCGAAGCCTCTGTGTGCCGAGCTCTGTTCTCTGTGAGCGTTGCGACGCACGGGGGCGGAGCCCGGCGGCAAATTCAAAAAAGTGAAAAATTATAATACATACAGTAAACTGTAATCTTACAGATTACATTACTGTATGAAATCATTTCACATTCCTTTTGTCTCTAGTGCTTTGTCCAGTGCCCTGCATGCAGTTTTATATTGCATATACTGTTCTTTCTGCCTGGAAACTTGAGATTGTCCATGGCAACCAAAAAGTGTCCCTTTATGTCAAAAGTGGTTTGAGACCAGCTAGAAAACAGTGATAGTAAATCAGAACACTTGCAGAATTGCGCGATAGTGAATCGTGGGGAAATTCATTTTATTATTATTATATTATTATTTTTATAATTATTTATATTTATTTAATATATTATAATTTATGATTTTGTGTTTCAAACTTCATCATACCCGGGAAATCTACTAGACTTTTGGTGGACAGATTTAAGTGTGTTATTGCTAAGAATTACAGGCCTACAATATAAAACGCCAAATTTCTATGCAAAATAATTGTACCACTTTGAATCTGACATAATCATACCGCCAGGGAGGTTAAAGAAATTGTATATTTTCAATAATGTCCTTTAAAGTGTTACTAAACCCAGGACCCTGCATTCATTATATCTAGTCTCCCACAATACACGGAAATACAATTATTTTTGTAAATATAAACTGGTAAATACTTTTTTTCATAAACAGTTAGAGCAGTCTTGTGACTTCTACCAGTGTCTGGTTAAAGCTTGTAAGAGGAGTTTTCATTCTCCTTTGATTGAGAATGCAGAACCCCCGACCCTCTGCCTGCACAGTGCTGATTGGCCCTGTGCTGATCACATGCACTCTCCCAAGAAAAAAAAAAAACTCTCTAGCAATACACCAAACTGAGCAGTCTGTCCCCTGTGGCTCTGTAAGACCCCTTTCACACCGAGGCGGTTTTCAGGCGTTTTAGTGCTAGAAATAGCACCTGTAAAGTGCCTGAAAACCACCTCCCATTCATTTCAATGTGACTTTTCACACTGGGGAAATGTGCTTATGGAACGTTAGGAAAAGTCCTGCAAGCAGAATCTTTGGGGCGGTTTGGGAGCGCTGTATACAGCACCCCCAAAACGCCCTGCCCATTGAAATGAATGGCCTGAAAAGCGCTTCGTAAGCGCCGCAACACAGGCGTTTTTAACCCCTTCTTTGGGATTAAAAGCACTCCACTTGTGGGCGAAAAGCGGCGCAAAAGCGGCGCAAAAGCGGCTGCCGCTCGCAGTGTAATAGGAGTCTAAACATCAGGATTTATATTGGAGTCAGTGGAAGAAGGAGATGATCTAATGGAGACAGGGTCAAACAGCCTTTTTACACAATGCAGATGATTAACCCCTTAGGTCCCACAGTGAGTATAACAAGCATGTTTTAGTGCATATACAGACTGATTTTACTGTTGTGGGTTTAGTAACACTTTACGCCTTTTTTAAAAGAGCGGCTTGTAAAACAACTCATTTAGTTTAAAATAGAAATGAAAGGCAAAACGTGTGTATATGTAGCGGTACCCCCATGAGGGCTGCTAATTGACTCTATACCCCATTGGCTACCCCGACTCTGCAGATCCTCTCTTACCTCTGACACCTTGGGTTCCATTCTGCAATGTGACGTTAGCAATAAGAAACTCACACGATATCACTGAACCATATAGAAAGGTTTACTGAGATAAGTAATGGAACACAATGAAAAGCATGAATGAACACAAATTATGATTGACAACAGTTATCACTTAATGCACATATGCAGAACATATAACCTTATAATCACCCTAAGGGGTATATGTGAACAGGTGCACAAGAGGATAGGTAGTCAATATCTTCAACACATGTATTAAATACCTTCCCACTGAGACCTCAACACACAGACCAAAATGCATTATATAATCTTTACATTCAGTAACATAGTGTTAAGTTAAGCATATACACAAATGGCTTGCCCTAGACTATAATTCAGAGATCAACTTGTGAGTAGAACACCAATGCTTAGTAAAAGAGAAGATGGTGAAAGTTCATTAAACTCCAGATGTCTTCAGCTAGCCTGATGGTTAAACTGCAGTATATTGTTGTAATTTGTAATCTGAAGAAATATCACCATTTGTAGATTCCTCTTTATATGTGAGTGCAATACAATACTGACTTTACAGCACAGGGGAAAGACAAGGCCCCAAAGTTCAGCTGTAGGATGCCTGTGAAGAAGTAGGTTCACCTCCGTGGAACTACAAGTCTCACCAGCAGTCTGTAAAATAACTCACTCAGCAATACTGTACTCTCTACTGGAATGGGCAGGTGCCCACTCACCACAATAGACTCCAATGGCTATGAGGCTCCGTCCAGAATCCCCTCCTGGTGTCTCCGTCTGGTGAAGATGGTGCCGCCGTGCCGTGCTGCAACTCCCGATGGACTGAAGTGCAGGTGGCTTCCAGTTGCTCTGAAGCGCAGGCCGATCCGCTTGCTAGATTAGCAGGGCTGTCTTCCAAGATCCCTCAGAGGCAGGCGATCTGGCTCTCCGCTGTGTAGGCTGCAGTTTCTCACTCCTGGTCACACACACAGACCTCCTGCTGGCATGGCGCCCAGAGAGGCCGAAAACAGGCCCCGCCTCTTATTTTTATCACTCCTCCCAGCAGGCAGTTCTGTGCGCTTTGCATTGTCTGTCCTGTAGTCCAGGGCTGATCCAGCTAACAGAGTCACTTCCTCCTCCAGACTACATCTCCCACAATGCTTTGCTGCATTATTCTCAACAAGTAAGGAGAAATCCTAACAGAGTCCAACAGACACTAGGGGGAGCCAAACTCATTTGCAAACCCTACATATGGCTACATATAGATATAGAAAAAATTATAAATATCTTTTTTTTACCTTAAAAGTGATTACATACCTACTGTTCTCAGCTGCATACAGAGCTCAGAGAGCTGGGGAAGGACAAAAACCAGCACACTGGTCCCCCAAGTGAATATCTGTGTGTGTGTGTGTGTGTAAAGAGGGGGGGGGGGAGTTGTCAGGACAAGTTTTGTCATTGGAGGAGAACAGGCTGAGTTCCCAGCACAACTTGAAAACTGACCATGCTGTGCTCTTATGCCTAATGTGGTCAGTTTTTAATAGGAACGCAGAGTGACTGACAAGAACACCAGGGATTTCACTCAAAAGAAGCAATACAAAGAAAACCGGATAATTTTCATACAAGTACATGATATAGCAGGCACATATCAGGAATATGAAATGTTGGGGTAACATATACTTTACTGTATGGAATTCTACAATTACACTCATTAATCACATACAGTTATGGGATTACAATATATTTCACAATAGCTTTCCAACAAAATCTAGCTCTTATTTATATCTGACAAATTGTATCATTTATTAACTTCTTATTAGAAATATGCGGTTTAATATTTATAGAGGTAATGAGGCAAATCCTCAAACAGACAACTATAACTAGCAGAAAGCAAGAAAGACCAAACCAGATTGTTCTGAGTGCAAGTGACCGGGATTAGAAATGAAGATGAATGAACAAAGGATACGTTGTGTTATGGTGTGATGTACTGATGTGTGACTTTGTATCCACTGGATAGGCAAGTTCCAGCAACACCATCCACTGGTAGTAAACATTGTATTATGGCATTATCTGATGATTTCAGGGGTATCAAAGTAACATAATCCCAGTTTACCTTCAAGCATATCTAAACCCAACAAAAATTTGACATGTTTCCGTTTACAGAGTCTTAGATGTGTTGGGCCGCATGAGTTTGGTTTGACTCGTGACTCATGTTTGGTTGACTCATTACAAACCAGTATATGAGTCCACACTGGTAAGTGTGCCCATTTTACTCCTTGGTGGTGGATTGCACAAACCAGTGACAAGTATTTTCTCTATAGTGCCTTCACACGGGTATCTCCATCTTCATCTCAAGGATTTCAATTTCTCGGTGGACTATCTTTCATTGAACTTTTATTTTGAAGTCATTGAATTTTATGCATTTATCATTTTTGCATGTTTCATCACAGCAGGGAATTCACTATTTTATTTTGTTGTTGGACTTTATGTTTTGCTATTTGTGTGCATATTCACAGTTTTATGGCCTCATTGTCATACCTATTGATTTAATACTTGTTCATTGCACGGTATTATTTTTTCACTTTTTAGACCATAAGTGCTGCATTATTATTCATATTTTACTTGTTTACATGATTTGTCTAGTGAGTGCCAGCTGCTTTCTATTATCTCAGAGTGCAGTGTTTTTGTTTTCTTTTATCTCTTGTGTTATGTCCAGTCTCTGACTGTCTCTTGTGTTATGTCCGCAGTCTCTGACCATCCCTTGTGTCATGTCCGCAGTCTCTGACCATCTCTTGTGTCATGTCCACAGTCTCTGACCATTTCTTGTGTTATGTCCTCAGTCTCTGACCGTCTCTTGTGTTATGTCCGCAGTCTCTGAACATCCCTTGTGTCATGTCCGCAGTCTCTGACCATCCCTTGTGCCATGTCCGCAGTGTCTGACCATCCCTTGTGTCATGTCCGCAGTGTCTGACCATCCCTTGTGCCATGTCCGGACAAGTTTGATCATTGGAGGAGAACAGGCTGAGTTCCCAGCAGTTTACATGATTTGTCTAGTGAGTGCCAGCTGCTTTCTATTATCTCAGAGCACAGTGTTTTTGTTTTCTTTTATCTCTTGTGTTATGTCCTCAGTCTCTGACCATCTCTTGTGTTATGTCCTCAGTCTCTGACCGTCTCTTGTGTTATGTCCGCAGTCTCTGAACATCCCTTGTGTCATGTCCGCAATCTCTGACCGTCTCTTGTGTTATGTCCGCAGTCTCTGACCATCCCTTGTGCCATGTCCGCAGTCTCTGACCATCTCCTGTACAATGTCCGCAGTCTCTGACCATCCCTTGTGTCATGTCCACAGTCTCTGACCATCTCTTGTGCCATGTCCGCAGTCTCTGACCATCCCTTGTGTCATGTCCACAGTCTCTGACCATCTCTTGTGCCATGTCCGCAGTCTCTGACCATCCCTTGTACCATGTCTGCAGTCTCTGACCATCCCTTGTGTCATGTCCACAGTCTTACCATCTCTTATGTTATGTCCGCAGTCTTTGACCGTCTCTTGTGTTATGTCCGCGGCCCTGAACATCCCTTGTGTCATGTCCACAGTCTCTGACCATCCCTTGTGCCATGTCCGCAGTCTCTGACCATCCCTTGTGTCATCTCCACAGTCTCTGACCATCCCTTGTGTCATGTTCACAGTCTCTGACCATCCCTTGTGCCATGTCTGCAGTGTCTGACCATCTCTTGTGTCATGTCTGCAGTCTCTGACCATCCCTTGTGTCAAGTCCACAGTCTCTGACTACCTCTTGCGCCATGTTTGCAGTCTCTGATCTGAAACTATAAAGTAAAGCTTTTAAGAGTTTTCCTCTCTTTCTCAGGTCTGAAGCAATACCTGAGGAATAAAGGAAAACTCTTGAAAGCTTGTCTTTTAAATTTTATGTTAGTACAATAAAAAGGTATCATTGCAAACCACATTACTCTCATATTTTGTAATCTTCTTTATATATATTTATTAGTTTTTTTCAGTGGTATGATTTAGTGGTGAAAATTATTGTCCCCCCAGTTTTGACTGTGGTATCTTATATGCCTCTCCCCATATATTGTTCCTAGAGTCACCACTGTACACAAATATTTTTTTATTATTATTATTATTATTCAGCCAGCAGGCCAAACAATAATAAAAAAAAAACTAACAGATTCCACCATCCACAAAAATTAGGTGGATGGAGGAATTCTTCCTCCTGGGACATTGTATTCTGGTAGCTGCACCTGGGGACTGTCAGAGCACACTGATCAGAGGCTGCAGCTGCTCATGCAGAAAAGTTTTCCAACATTCGCCTTTGACAGAAGTAGATCAAATGATTGACCTCTATCAAAAAGGGAAGGCAACAAACTGATTGAAATTTAGACAGCCCTGCAGAACCAGTCGAATTTTGATCCGCTAAAAGCTGAGTTACGCTCATCTTCTATATTTGGTCACAATATGCACCCATAGTGATGTAATGCTTAGATACTTACAGTATCTCACAAAAGTGAGTACACCCCTCACATTTCTGTAAATATTTTATTATATTTTTTCATGTGACAACACTGAAGAAATTACATTTTTCTACAATGTAAAGTAGTGAGTGTACAACTTGTATAACAGTGTAAATTTGCTGTCATAATAACTCAACACACAGCCATTAATGTTTAAAACCGCTGGAAACAAAAGTGAGTACACCCCTAAGTGAAAATGTCCAAATTGGGCCCAATTAGCCATTTTACCTCCCCGATGTCATGTGACTCGGTAGTGTTACAAGGTCTCAGGTGTGAATGGGGAGCAGGTGTGTTAAATTTGGTGTTATCGCTCTCACTCTCTCATACTGGTCACTGGAAGTTCAACATGGCACCTCATGGCAAAGAACTCTCTGAGGATCTGAAAAAAAGAATTGCTGCTCTACATAAAGATGGCCTAGGCTATAAGAAGATTGCCAAGACCCTGAAACTGAGCTGCAGCATGGTGACCAAGACCATACAGCCGTTTACCAGGACAGGTTCCACTCAGAACAGGCCTCGCCATGGTCGACCAAAGAAGTTCTGTGCACATGCTCAGTGTCATATCCAGAGGTTGTCTTTGGGAAATAAACGTATGAGTGCTGCCAGCATTGCTACAAAGGTTGAAAGGGTGGGGCGTCAGCCTGTCAGTGCTCAGACCATATGCCACACACTGCTCTAAATTAGTCTGCATGGCTGTCATCCCAGAAGGAAGCCTCTTCTAAAGATGATGCACAAGAAAGCCCGCAAACAGCTTGCTGAAGACAAGCAGACTAAGGACATGGATTACTGGAACCATGTCCTGTGGTCTGATGAGACCAAGATAAACTTATTTGGTTCAGATGGTGTCGATCGTGTGCGGCGGCAACCAGGTGAGGAGTACAAAGACAAGTGTGTCTTGCCTACAGTCAAGCATGGTGGTGGGAGTGTCATGGTCTGGGGCTGTATGAGTGCTGCCGGCACTGGGGAGTTACAGTTCATTGAGGGAACCATGAATACCAATATGTATTGTGACATAATAATGCAGAGCATGATCTCCTCCCTTCGGAGACTGGACTGCAGGGCAGTATTCCAACATGATAATGAACCCAAACACACCTCCAAGATGACCACTGCCTTGCTAAAGAAGCTGAGGGTAAAGGTGATGGACTGGCCAAGCATGTCTCCAGACCTAAACCCTATTGAGGATCTGTGGGACATCCTCAAACGGAAGGTGGAGGAGCGCAAGGTCTCTAACATCCACCAGCTCTGTGATGTCATCATGGAGGAGTGGAAGAGGACTCCGGTGGCAACCTGTGAAGCTCTGGTGAACTCCATGCCCAAGAGGGTTAAGGCAGTGCTGGAAAATAATGGTGGCCACACAAAATATTGACACTTTGGGCCTAATTTGGATATTTTCACTTAGGGGGTGTACTCACTTTTGTTGCCAACGGTTTAGACATTAATGGCTGTGTGTTGAATTATTTTGAGGGAACAGCAAATTGACACTGTTATACAAGCTGTACACTCACTACTTTACATTGTAGTAAAGTGTCATTTCTTCAGTGTTGTCACATGAAAAGATATAGTAAAATATTTACAAAAATGTGAGGGGTTTACTCCCTTTTATGAGATACTGTATATGGTTATAGTGAATTACAATGATCTTGATGAAGTTATTAGTATAGTTTCGGCTAGGAGACTGGAACTCTGCTTTAAAGTGTTACTAACCCCAGGACCCTGCATTCACTATATCTGGTCTCTCGCAGATGAGATGCGGATGTGTTATTTGGATATACCGTATTTATTTATTCATATTTATCGGCATATAACACGTATAGCACCTTCACTTTAAGAGGGAAGTTTCAGGAAAAAAATTAAATTTTAAATAAAGAACTGTGAAGTAAAATAAGGGTCAGTGCCCATCAATGCAACCTAATCAGTTCCCATCTGCAGCCTCACCATTGCCATGAATGCAGCCTTACCATTGCAATCAATGCAGCCTCATGTGCCATGAAAGCAGCCTCACATGTGCCATGAATTCAGCCTCACATGTGCCATGAATGCAGCCTCACATGTGCCATGAATGCAGCCTCACCATTACCATGAATGCAGCCTCACATGTGCCATGAATGCAGCCTCACATGTGCCATGAATGCAGCCTCACCATTACCATGAATGCAGCCTCACATGTGCCATGAATGCAGCCTCATAATTACCATAAATGCAGCCTCACCATTACCATGAATGCAGCCTCACATGTGCCATGAATGCAGCCTCACCATTACCATGAATGCAGCCTCACATGTGCCATGAAAGCAGCCTCACATGTGCCATGAATGCAGCCTCACATGTGTCATGAATGCAGCCTCACATGTGCAATGAATGCAGCCTCACCATTACCATGAATGCAGCCTTACATGTGCCATGAATGCAGCCTCACCATTACTATGAATGCAGCCTCACATGTGCCATGAATGCAGCTTCACCATTACCATGAATGCAGCCTTACATGTGCCATGAATGCAGCCTCACCATTACCATGAATGCAGCCTCACATGTGCCATGAATGCAGCTTCACCATTATCATGAATGCAGCCTTACATGTGCCATGATTGCAGCCTCACATATGCCATGAATGCAGCCTCACCATTACCATGAATGCAGCCTCACATGTGCCATGAATGCAGCCTCACATGTGCCATGAATGCAGCCTCACCATTACCATGAATGCAGCCTCACATGTGCCATGAATGCAGCCTCATAATTACCATAAATTCAGCCTCACCATTACCATGAATGCAGCCTCACCATTACCATGAATGCAGCCTCACATGTGCCATGAAAGCAGCCTCACATGTGTCATGAATGCAGCCTCACATATGCAATGAATGCAGCCTCACCATTACCATGAATGCAGCCTTACATGTGCCATGAATGCAGCCTCACCATTACTATGAATGCAGCCTCACATGTGCCATGAATGCAGCTTCACCATTACCATGAATGCAGCCTTACATGTGCCATGAATGCAGCCTCACCATTACCATGAATGCAGCCTCACATGTGCCATGAATGCAGCTTCACCATTATCATGAATGCAGCCTTACATGTGCCATGATTGCAGCCTCACATATGCCATGAATGCAGCCTCACCATTACCATGAATGCAGCCTCACATGTGCCATGAATGCAGCCTCACATGTGCCATGAATGCAGCCTCACCATTACCATGAATGCAGCCTCACATGTGCCATGAATGCAGCCTCATAATTACCATAAATTCAGCCTCACCATTACCATGAATGCAGCCTCACCATTACCATGAATGCAGCCTCACATGTGCCATGAAAGCAGCCTCACATGTGCCATGAATGCAGCCTCACATGTGCAATGAATGCAGCCTCACCATTACCATGAATGCAGCCTTACATGTGCCATGAATGCAGCCTCACCATTACTATGAATGCAGCCTCACATGTGCCATGAATGCAGCTTCACCATTACCATGAATGCAGCCTTACATGTGCCATAAATGCAGCCTCACCATTACCATGAATGCAGCCTCACATGTGCCATGAATGCAGCTTCACCATTATCATGAATGCAGCCTTACATGTGCCATGATTGCAGCCTTACCATTGCCATCAGTGCAGCCTGATCCATGCCCATCTGCAGCCCCAGAGGGGACAGGGAGGGGGCGGGGCAAGCGCAGACAGATTACATACAGGAGAATCTCCTGTTTACTCCATGGCCTCTTTAATACAAAGCCCCGCCTCCTATGATAGACAGAACAGTCGTCCAATGGCAGCCCAGGAGATCGTACTTACTCACCATTGCCATGAATGCAGCCTTACCATTGCAATCAATGCAGCCTCACATGTGCCATGAAAGCAGCCTCACATGTGCCATGAATGCAGCCTCACCATTACCATGAATGCAGCCTCACATGTGCCATGAAAGTAGCCTCACATGTGCCATGAAAGCAGCCTCACATGTGCCATGAATGCAGCCTCACCATTACCATGAATGCAGCCTCACATGTGCCATGAAAGTAGCCTCACATGTGCCATGAAAGTAGCCTCACATGTGCCATGAAAGCAGCCTCACATGTGCCATGAATGCAGCCTCACCATTACCATGAATGCAGCCTCACATGTGCCATGAATGCAGCCTCACATGTGCCATGAATGCAGCCTCACCATTACCATGAATGCAGCCTCACATGTGCCATGAATGCAGCCTCACATGTGCCATGAATGCAGCCTCACCATTACCATGAATGCAGCCTCACATGTGCCATGAATGCAGCCTCACATGTGCCATGAATGCAGCCTCACCATTACCATGAATGCAGCCTTACATGTGCCATGAATGCAGCCTTACCATTGCCATCAGTGCAGCTTGATCAGTGCCCATCTGCAGCCTCGGAGGGGACAGGGAGGGGGCGGGGCAAGCACCAACAGATTACATACAGGAGAATCTCCTGTTTACTCCGCGGCCTCTTTAATACAAAGCCCCGCCTCCTATGATAGACAGAACAGTCGTCCAATGGCAGCCCAGGAGACCGTACTTCCTATTACAGACACTGCAGAGTAAACAGGAGATTCTCCTGTATGTAATCTGACAATGTTTGTCCTGCCCCCTTTCTATCCCCTCCGAGGCATCGCTGATAAATACAGTATACAGTATATCTTTTGTGGCCTTGGGGGCCACAAAAGATAAATATATATCCGAATTACCAGGGGGGCCATATTAAAACGGAACGCGGGCCGGATTTTGGACATGCCTGATGTAAACTGATACATTCTGCTGGAGAGCTTATGGTTTTGAAAAACAACAGACTTGCTGGCTGGTTTACCAGATAAAAATAGAAGATAGAAAGTCTAAAAAAAGGAACCAAATGCAGTCATCACATCTAAGAATTGGTAAGCTGCAATGTAATAAATGTTTGCTTTTGGGTTTAATACTGCTTTAGGCTCGGTTCACACTACTGTGACCTGAAAGTCGCGCCACTTTACCAGGCGACTTTGGCGGGACATTGATGCGACTTCTACGCAACTTCAATGGAATGCCTGTGTAATCGTCAGATCCAAATCACATCAATTAAGGGGAGGATTCGACTTGGATGTGATTTCCCTTCAATTCTATGCAATGTATACTAGCACATTATGTTATTGTCTTGCGGGGGGGTTTTTTTGTTTTGTTTTTTTTTCAGCGGTTTACTACCGCTTTAAGTGAATGAGGCTACTCTGCAAGTGTCCTGTAACCTTGTGAAGTACAGCAAACAAGGGGTTAAAGCAGGCAGTGTGGTGTTGCTTTTTCACCACCAGCTTTAACCCTTTTGACCCAACAGAAGCATACAGTTGTGGGACGCTTGCAAAGTGGCCCCATTTACTTGAATGGGTCGTGATTGGCAGGCAGTGGCACCCACCAAAGGCAACAGGGGGTTTAATACCTGCTGCGGCATGTGTACTGCTCAGCAGCTAATGGGGTAGGCATTGGGGGGGGGGGCGGTAAACACAACCTCAGGGTTTTATCACCCCCCCCCCCAACTTTACGTGTGCACGAGCCCTAAGGGTGCTGCTGCGGAATGCAACGAAGGACTCATTCACAAGTGCAACAGGCACTCCTGCTCCTCTGAAAAGTGATCTGAGTGCGGGGCAATATGTTCATACCTCCCAACTTTTTGAGATGGGAGCGAGGGACACCTATTAGCAAAAGTATGTAGGCATAGGACACACCCCCTGCCATGCCCCCTTAAAGGAGAATTATTTTAATGATTAGGTAAGTGCTTTTTTTTTAACCACTACTATTCCTTTATATTTGGCTTTTGGCATTTACATATGCAGCAATTTAGAAATTGGATGAAAGGTTTAAAACTGGGAAAAACTTTTTGAAAGATAAAGAGTGCATTTTATATACCAAAATGAGGGACAAATGAGGAGGAAAGAGGGACTTTGTTCCAAATCAGAACAGTCCCTCAATATCAGTGACAGTTGGGAGCTATGTATGTTGCCTCCTCACCACCTGATTAAAACCCATGATTGCCATGCAATGCAAGCGATTGGACACGGTAGTACAGCAATTAAATACGGTGTGGGGAGGCGACACTGTGCCTTTGACTGCTCCCATGTTGTTCAGGTAGATCTCCACCTATTTAAGGTTGCCTACCCCTGCTTTAGGATATGAATAACAGACACACCTCATGTGCCAATGCTAGGGCTTGGTAATTGGCTCTGTGTGTAACCTCAGGCTGGAAATCCAACTTAAAGTGGTTGTAAACCCTAGGACAAAAAAAAAAAAACCTGCAAGACAAAGGCATAATAAGCTAGGAAGCATAGCATACTAGCTCATTATGAATTACTTACCTGAGATCGAAGCCCCTGCAGCGGTCCTCGTTCACCGCTCCGGCAGCCGACATTGCTCCCGGAGTTACTTCTGGGTATCGCCGGCTCTGGCGCTGTGATTGGGCGGAGCCACGATGACGTCACTCCCGCGCATGCATGCGGGAGCCACCGGTAATGGCACACTCACTGAAGCAACGGCACATACTGTACGTGTCATTGCTTCAGTGTGCATGTGCCGATTACGTCGGCACATGCAAATACAGGGGATATCTCCTAAACTGTTCAGGTTTAGGAGATATCCAGGGTAGCTACAGGTAAGCCTTATTATACGCTTACCTGTAGCAAAAAGTGGTTGTTATGCCGCGTACACACGGTCGGACTTTTTGGCTACAAAAGTCCGACAGCCTGTCCGACAGACTTTCGATGGACTTTTGTCAGACTTTTGGCGGACTTTTGTCGGACTTGCGGCAGACTTTCTTACGAACGGACTTGCCTACATACGATCACACAAAAGTCCGACGGATTCGTACGTGATGACGGAAGTTGATAGCCAGTAGCCAATAGCTGCCCTAGCGTGGCTTTTTGTCCGTCGGACTAGCATACAGACGAGCGGATTTCTGGGTCCGGCGTAGTTACGACGTAAAGATTTGAAGCATGTTCCAAATCTAAAGTCCGTCAGATTTGCGGCTGGAAAAGTCCGCTGAAAGTCCGGGGAAGCCCACACACGATTGGATTGTCAGCCAGCTTTAGTCCGTCGGCGTCCGTCGGACTTTTGTATACGAAAAGTCAGACCGTGTGTACGCGGCATAAGAGTTTACAACCACTTTAAACTTTCACACACTACCTGCATCTGAATGGAGCACTGGGGGAAAGGAAAAAAGTAAATATATCCTAATGGAGATGGGAGGGAATTGTGTACCTAATTAGTTTGCCCAGTATAAGCAAAACATAGATTCTAAAAATGCCCCCCTGCTTCTGTAGATCTCCTTAGGTCTATCAGCCTACTGCCAGCTCTTCCATGAGTTGCATGTCTTTCTCAATGCTTGCTCCATTTGCTCTGGCTCTGTGCAATCCTTGCCATGTAAAGAATTTTCTCTTTTCATGATTCTTCTCTGTACAATGCATTGCTCAACAAAAGGGGGTGAAAGGACCACATTGCTTCGCCTCCCTCCTACAACTCCCAGTAAGTCTGGAGTGGCGGGATGTATTTGGCTGACTACAGGGACACTGGGAGAAAGGTCAGAAACTGGAGCACTTCTGCAGAAATCAGGACTTTAGGGAGATATAAATTCTAGTATTCTGGAAAGTCCCCATATTCTAATTTAAGAAATCAGATCTTCATGTTTTAGACACTGGTAAAATTTAACCCTAATGATTAACTTATTTGCTCCCTTTTGATCTGGTAAATATAACAAAACACTTTCAATTGTATGTATATCTGATTGATACCTGTTGATCCTACCAAAAATCCAATGAGCTGATAACATCCTGCGCTCTCTACCCTTTGCTCAGGGAAGGGGGGAGACAAGAGTGTCAGAGCATGCAGGGTGGTACACCCATCAATGTCTTATATCAGCAGTTGGGAAGGGGTGGCGCAGTATCTCATCTTTGCCCTGGGTGCTGGACAACCCTGTACTGGGACTAGGACCAATAAACCCAGGGACTCACAGTCAATACAGAGAAAGGACCCTCAAGCCAGACTGGCAGTCTGTACTTTTCAGACTATACGGCAGCTTCAGGGTAGCAAAGGTACACCTTGGGTGAGCCACCAGAACTTGTAATGTCCATTGGCAATAGCTTCTACCCAGCTCTCCAGGACATTCTTCAGCAGCAAAGTCTCACCCCTGGTGCTCCAATCCAGGCAACAACCTTCCTGTTCCATTTCCTCTGGATATACCCTTTAGCTTCACACCCTAAGCTTTGGGCCCCTCTCTAAATATATTAGGTGCAATATAACACTCACTGGCCACTTTATTACACCTTGCTAATACTGGATTGGATCCCCTTTTGCCTTCAGAACTGCCTTGATTCTTCATGGCATAGATTCAACAAGAGATTGGAAACATTCCTCTGAGATTTTGGTCCATATTGACATGATAGCATCATGCAGTTGGTGCAGATTTGTCGGCTGCACATCCATGATGCAAATCTCCTGTTCCACTACATCCCAAAGGTGCTCTATTGGATTTAGATCTGGTGACTGTAGAGGCCATTGGAGTACAGTGACCTCATTGTCATGTTCAAGAAACCAGTGGTGAGATGATCGGAACTTTGTGACATGGTGCATTATCCTGCTGGAAGGAGCCATCAGAAGATGGGGACACTGTAGTCATAAAGGGATGGACATGGTCAGTAACAATACTCAGGTACTGTTTAAACGATGCTCAGTTGCTGAAGTTGCTAAAGTGGCGCAAAGTATGGCAAGAAAATACCCCCACACCATTACACCACCACCAGCCTGAACTGTTGATACAAGTCAGAATGGATCTATGCTTTTATGTTGGTTAAGCCAAATTCTAATGCCGCGTACACACGGTCGGACTTTCGGGCATACTTGGTCCGGCGGACCAGAGTGTGCCGGACAATCCGCCCGTGTGTGGGCGCCGGCGGACTTTTCCGGCGGACTTTTTCCCAAAAGCCCGCCGGACTTAGATTTGAAAAAAGTTTTAAATCTTTCCGCCGGACTCAGTTTCGGGCGGAAAGTCCGCTCGTGTGTGTGCTGGTCCGACGGAAAGCCCGCTCATGTGTAGGCTGGTCCGACGGACCAGATACAACACGAGGGCAGGGTATTGCATCTCGCGCTCGCTGCAATAGGAAAAACAAATTTTCCTATTGCGGCGAGCGCGGGGCATACCAGACCCTTAGGTCTGGTATGGATTATAAAGGGGAACCCCCTACGCCGAAAAAACGGCGTGGGGTCCCCCCTAAAATCCATACCAGACCCCGATCCGAGCACGCAGCCTGGGCGGTCAGGAAAGGGGGTGGGGACAAGCGAGCGCCCCCCCCCCTCCTGAACCGTACCAGGCCGCATGCCCTCAACATGGGGGGTGGGTGCTTTGGGGGAGGGGGGCGCCCTGCGGGGCCCCCCCACCCCAAAGCACCTTGTCCCCATGTTGATGAGGACAAGGGCCTCTTCCCGACAACCCTGGCCGTTGGTTGTCGGGGTCTGCGGGCGGGGGCTTATCGGAATCTGGGAGCCCCCTTTAATAAGGGGGCCCCCAGATCCCGACCCCCACCCTATGTGAATGAGTATGGGGTACATGGTACCCCTACCCATTCACCTAGGGAAAAAGTGTAAGTAATAAAACACACTACACAGGTTTTTAAAATATTTTATTAAACAGCTCCGGGGGGGATCTTCCTCCGGCTTCAGGGGTCTTCTTCCGGCTTCGGGGGTCCCTCCGCTTCATCTTCTCCCGGCGTCCGGTTGGTTCTTCTCCGCTCTCTTCTCTCCAGTTCTTCGGCCGGCTCCTCTGCTGTCTTCAGGTAGCTCTCTTGCCAGCAGAGGTCCGGACTTCTGGGCTTCTTCCCTTCCCCAGATGTTGACACGACGCTCTCTCCGGCTGGACTGCTCTCCGAGGGCTGCGTTGTGACTTATATAGGCGGAGACCCCGCCCCCTTTTGATGTCACAGTCCCTGGGCATGCTGGGACTGTGACGTTTTAGGGGGCGTGGTCAACATCACCCAGTGACCACGCCCCCTAAACGTCACAGTCCCAGCATGCCCAGGGACTGTGACATCAAAAGGGGGCGGGGTCTCCGCCTATATAAGTCACAACGCAGCCCTCGGAGAGCAGTCCAGCCGGAGAGAGCGTCGTGTCAACATCTGGAGAAGAGAAGAAGCCCAGAAGTCCGGACCTCTGCTGGCAAGAGAGCTACCTGAAGACAGCAGAGGAGCCGGCCGAAGAACTGGAGAGAAGAGAGCGGAGAAGAACCAACCGGACGCCGGGAGAAGATGAAGCGGAGGGACCCCCGAAGCCGGAAGAAGACCCCTGAAGCCGGAGGAAGATCCCCCCCCGGAGCTGTTTAATAAAATATTTTAAAAACCTGTGTAGTGTGTTTTATTACTTACACTTTTTCCCTAGGTGAATGGGTAGGGGTACCATGTACCCCATACTCATTCACATAGGGTGGGGGGCCGGGATCTGGGGGCCCCCTTATTAAAGGGGGCTCCCAGATTCCGATAAGCCCCCACCGCAGACCCCGACAACCAACGGCCAGGGTTGTCGGGAAGAGGCCCTTGTCCTCATCAACATGGGGACAAGGTGCTTTGGGGTGGGGGGCCCCGCAGGGCACCCCCCTCCCCCAAAGCACCCACCCCCCATGTTGAGGGCATGCGGCCTGGTACGGTTCAGGAGGGGGGGGCTCTCGCTCGTCCCCACCCCCTTTCCTGACCGGCCAGGCTGCGTGCTCGGATCGGGGTCTGGTATGGATTTTAGGGGGGACACCACGCCGTTTTTTCGGCATAGGGGGTTCCCCTTTATAATCCATACCAGACCTAAGGGCCTGGTATACCCCGCGACGGGGCTCGCAAGGTGTCAATCTCGCCGTTAAAAGCGGCAAGATTGACATCCTTTTCTAGTCCCGTCGCACCTGAGTCACGTTCAAAATGAACGGACTTGTCCGTGTGTGGGCAAGTCCGTTCATTCTGAAAGTCCGCCGGAACTCCGGCGAAAGTCCGTCGGAAAGACGGGCGGACTTAGCCCGCCGGAAAGTCCGGGCGTGTGTGGGCAAGTCCGTCCGTTTTAAAGTCCGGCGCACCTGGCGGACAAAGTCCGTCGGAAAGTGTGCCGGACCAAGTAGGATAGAAAGTCCGACCGTGTGTACGCGGCATAACCCTACCATCTGAATGTCTCAGCTGAAATCAAGACTCATCAGACCAGGCAATGCTTTTCCAATCTTCTATTGTCCAATTTTGGTGAACTTGTGCAAATTGTAGCCTCTGTTTCCTGTTGTTAGCTGACAGGAGTGGTACCCAGTATGGTCTTCTGCTGCTAAAGCCCATCTGCTTCAAGGTTCGATGTGTTGTGCATTCAGAGATGGTATTCTGCATACCTTGGTTGTAACGAGTGGTTATTTAACCACTTCCTGCCCGGCCCATAGCAGATGACGGCCGGGCGGTGGTTCAGTTATCCTGACTGGGCATCATATGACATCCAACAGGATAACATGACGCCGCGCGCCCGCGGGGGCACGCATCGCGGCTATTGGTGGAGCGGTGTGTCAGTCTGACACACCACTCCACCGATCTTGGTAAAGAGCCTCCGGCGGAGGCTCTTTACCACGTGATCAGCTGTGTCCAATCACGGCTGATCATGATGTCAATAGGAAGAGCTGTTGATTGGCTTTTCCTCACTCGCGTCTGACAGACTCGAGTAGAGGAGAGCCGATCGGCTGCTCTCTTGACAGGGGGGTCTGCGCTGATTGTTTATCAGCACAGCCCCCTCTGATGACCACACTGGACCACCAGGGATCGCCACTAGGACCACCAGGGAGAAGGGCAACATGTGGATGGCCAGGTATGTACCCCATGGCCATCCACATGTGCCCAATGTGCCCAGTCAGTGCCCAATCTGTGCCAATCAGTGCCCACAAATGGGCACTGATTGGCACCAGTATATTGCAGTGATGCCCAGCAATGCCACCCTTAGGGGCATCAGTGCCACCCATCAGTGTAAATCGATGCCACCTGTCAGTGCCCATCCGTGCCCATCAATGCCCACCTATCAGTGCCCATCCATGCCACCTATCAGCGCCACCCATAAGTACCGATCAGTGCCACCCATAAGTACCCATCAATGCCAGTTCCGAGTACCCATCAGTGCCGCCTATGAGTGCCCATCGGTGTCACCTATGAGTGCCCATCGGTGCTGCATACCAGTGCCACCTATCAGTGCCACATACCAGTGCCACCTATCAGTACCGGTCAGTGCCACCTCATCGGTGCCCATCAGTGCCGCCGTATCAGTGCCTGTCAGTGCAGCCATATCAGTGCCCATCATTGAAGGAGAAAACGTACTTATTTACAAACATTTTTAACAGAAACAAAGAAAAACTTGTTTTTTTTTTCAAAATTTTCTGTCTTTTTTATTTGTTGCGCAAAAAATAAAAATCGCAGAGGTGATCAAATACCACCAAAAGAAAGCTCTATTTGTGGGAACAAAATGATAAAAAAAATTGTTTGAGTACAGTGTAGCATGACCGTGCAATTGTCATTCAAAATGCGACAGCGCTGAAAGCTGAAAATTGGTCTGGGCAGGAAGGTGTCTAAGTGCCTGGTATTGAAGTGGTTAAGTTACTGTTGCCTTTCTATCATCTCAAACCAGTCCGCCCATTCTCCTCTGACATCAACAAGGCATTTTCCTCCACACAACTTCCGCTCACTGGATATTTTCTCTTTTTTGGACCATTCTCTGTAAACCCGAGAGATGGTTGTGTGTGAAAATCGCAGTAGATCAGCAGTTTTTGAAATGCTCAGACCAGCCCGCCTGGCACCAACAACCATGCCATGTTCAAAGTCACTTAAATCCCCTTTCTTCCTCATTCTAATGCTCAGTTTCAACTTCAACAAGTCGTCTTCACCACGTCTATATCCCTAATTGCATTGAGTTGCTGCCATGTGATTGGCTGATTAGCAATTTGTGTTACCAAACAATTGAACATGTGTACCTAATAAAGTGGCTGGTGAGTCTATCAAAGACACACACAAATAAATTATGGTTTTATTTTTAACTTAATGAAGGGTAATAAAAGTTGTAAAGATATTATCTCTTTATGGGGTTGACATGTTAGTGAGTAATTTATGTTACATCCTTTACGTTATATGTAGTTTACAGTAACCACTTGCTGCCAGAAGTCAGATATTTTCTGACAACCCCAAATGAGGTGCATGAAATCTGTCTGGGGCTCATTACAGTGCCTTGCGAAAGTATTCGGCCCCCTTGAACTTTTCAACCTTTTGCCACATTTCAGGCTTCAAACATAAAGATATAAAATTTTAATTTTTTGTGAAGAATCACCAACAAGTGGGACACAATTGTGAAGTGGAACGAAATCTATTGGAATGTTGAAACTTTTTTAACTAATAAAAAAATGAAAAGTGGGGCGTGCAAAATTATTCAGCCCCCTTGCGTTAATACTTTGTAGAGCCACCTTTTGCTGCGATTACAGCTGCAAGTCGCTTGGGGTATGTCTCTATCAGTTTTGCACATCGAGAGACTGAAATTCTTGCCCATTCTTCCTTGCAAAACAGCTCGAGCTCAGTGAGGTTGGATGGAGAGCATTTGTGAACAGCAGTTTTCAGCTCTTTCCACAGATTCTCGATTGGATTCAGGTCTGGACTTTGACTTGGCCATTCTAACACCTGGATACGTTTATTTGTGAACCATTCCTTTGTAGATTTTGCTGTATGTTTGGGATCATTGTCTTGTTGGAAGATAAATCTCAGTCCCAGTTTCAGGTCTTTTGCAGACTCCAACAGGTTTTCATCCAGAATGGTCCTGTATTTGGCTGCATCCATCTTCCCCTCAATTTTAACCATCTTCCCTGTCCCTGCTGAAAAAAAGCAGGCCCAAACCATGATGCTGCCACCACCGTGTTTGACAGTGGGGATGGTGTGTTGAGTGTGATGAGCTGTGTTGCTTTTACGCCAAACATATCGTTTTGCATTGTGGCCAAAAAGTTGGATTTTGGTTTCATCGGACCAGAGCACCTTCTTCCACATGTTTGGTGTGTCTCCCAGGTGGCTTGTGGCAAACTTTAGACGAGACTTTTTATGGATATCTTTGAGAAATGGCTTTCTTCTTGCCACTCTTCCATAAAGGGCAGATTTGTGCAGTGTACGACTGATTGTTGTCCTATGGACAGACTCTCCCACCTCAGCTGTAGTTCTCTGCAGTTCATCCAGAGTGATCATGGGCCTCTTGGCTGCATCTCTGATCAGTCTTCTCCTTGTCTGAGCTGAAAGTTTAGAGGGACAGCCAGGTCTTGGTAGATTTGCAGTGGTCTGATACTCCTTCCATTTCAAAATGATCGCTTGCACAGTGCTCCTTGGGGATGTTTAAAGCTTGGGAAATCTTTTTGTATCCAAATCCGGCTTTAAACTTCTCCACAACAGTATTACGGACCTGCCTGGTGTGTTCCTTGGTCTTCATGATGCTCTCTGCACTTTCAACAGAACCCTGAGACTATCACAGAGCAGGTGCATTTATACAGAGACTTGATTACACACAGGTGGATTCTATTTATCACCATCAGTCATTTAGGACAACATTGGATCATTCAGAGATCCTCGCTGAACTTCTGGAGTGAGTTTGCTGCACTGAAAGTAAAGGGGCCGAATAATTTTGCACGCACCACTTTTCAGTTTTTTATTTGCTAAAAAAGTTTAAAATATCCAATAGATTTTGTTTCACTTCACAATTGTGTCCCACTTGTTGGTGATTCTTCACAAAAAATAAAAATTTTATATCTTTATGTTTGAAGCCTGAAATGTGGCAAAAATTTGAAAAGTTCAAGGGGGCCGAATACTTTTGCAAGGCACTGTACATTGTATACATTACATTGTATACAGCTGAAGGTGATTACACTTCCCATTTTGTGCAGTCAAACAGATGTTAAGTTCACTTTAACCACTTCAACTCTTTGGACCTACGTAGTATGCAGTAGCAGGCAAAAGCTTGTGTTCGTTTTGTTTAGCCAAGCCCTGACTCACTGTAAAAAGTGATTCAGGCAGCTGTATAGCTGCCTGATCACTTTACAGTGCAGGCTGTGCAACACCCCCTCGGTTACCGCGCTCTCTCGCTCTTACCAAGCCTGGGACAACATCAGAGGCTCCAGGATGGAGAGCTGGAGGAGACCGAGGAACATCCATCCCCGATTCAGTGAGTGCAGCCATAAGCAGTGATGATTTCATCACTTTCAGAGCTGTCATTCCCTGGCTGATAAAGCAGCTAACCAAGCATGATCTGTGTCTGGTTTGCTGCTTTGGAGGGCAGAGGGAACTTCGGAGTCTAATAGGCCCACCTATGTCTCCATATAGAATACCTGTCACCTGCCCAGTGCTATCACATGGGAGATTGTTAACCCATTTGTGATTGCAATAAAGTTAAATTAAAAATAAATACATAAAGTTTAAAAAATAAAATATATCAACATATATTAAAAAAAACAAATGTAGCAGCATCCCCGACCTCCAAAGGCCTAATGGTGACCTCCAGAGTCAGGGAGAGCTGACATCCCTCCTTGTAGTGTGGGTTATTAGGCATGGTGGGTGTCCAACATGCCTGGTGGGTGGCTCCCAAATAAATAGGCTCTCCCAGCAGGCCAAAGGAATAAAAAAAAACCCTGACAATTGACTGAGACAACCCAGCCACTCCTAGTGTGAATTCACAATGCCCTGGTCATTCTAATGCCACAGGCAACAATGCCACCTAGTGACAGGAGAGAGAGGTGCATTAAATCCAGAGTTATGGAAAAGCCAGTGAATCCCCTATCAATCAGCCAGGCTAGTTACCACCTAGCAAGCTAAATTTGTTAGCAACCCTGCCTAGTAACCAGGGTGCTACACAAACAAACAAAAAATTCAATGCAATCTCCTTTGCCCTGCACGCGCCCACAAAGGCAAAGGCGTGCACATGTGTATGTAACGTGTACACACCACATATTGGGGGTATCACCACGAATGCCGGAGTGAGAGAAATAAGTGTAGCACCATAGCTCACAGTTAACTCTAAAATGATGAGCAGTAAAGGCTTTTTGAGTGTTGCCTATGGAGATTTTTGGGTACCATCGTTTTATGTGATATCCCGGGCTCAAGCTATTTTAAGGCTTGACATGTTTGGCACCTATTTACTCAATGCAACCCTATCTTTTATGTTTTAACAAACTATCGGGTATTATATTGTGTGTGCTTGCAATAAACTAATTTTATTTATTTATTCCTGATAATTTGCATTTCATAAACAGTTGTACAAATATTGTGCAAAATAAAAAATGAGAACTACTATCTTTTTATTCTTCATGTTTTCTTCTTTCTGAAAATGTATAATGTTCTGGAGAGGGTTTAAGTAATTTTATAGCCAAAAATGCAGATTTTTACATGAGTGCAAAAAATGAAAAAAAATGCTCTAGTAGGCGAACTGGTTAATATTTAGATATCAAAACTCCTTGATATACGGATTTAGAGAAGACCGTCCGCGTGGACTTGAGTTCTTCTTTAAGACAGACAAGCAAACATGGCGGGCCATAGGACCCTTGCATCCCCTGCCCCTGCAGGAAGGTAGCCTAGATGTGTCCTCAGCCCTGTGGATGAAAAGGAGAGAGAAGCTGCGCTGGAATAGCTCTGTCGTCTCCTGGCAACTGTCCTGACGCAACAAAAAAGTCATTTGGAAAAAAAGGAAAAAAAAGAGAGGGACAGAGAAAATGGGGAGGCACAGCCCAGAGTGAATGCAGACAAGACACAGCAGCCAGTATGCACAATGACCTGCAGGTTGGGAGGAGATGCAGACAGTAACATCTGTGCAGCAAGAAGACCACAAGAAACAGAAGCTAGGACTGGTTGGGTGAGTCTCCCTGTCTGACCCTTTCTGGTATGTGTTGTCTGGCCTGTTTATTCCATGCATGTGTATGACAGCCATACAGGCCAGGTCATGCATTGTTATAGTAATCGTCATGAGATCCAAGGATCGAACAGAGCAGCCGTAATGTTCAAAGTGCACAGAGACACCAATCACCTAGCACCTCATTGTGGTCAGCTCTGTGACAGATACAGTACTATATGGTTGGTATAGGTTACCAAGCTTTGGATGCCACTCTTGCTTTATAAAATAACTTGTGTTGTGCTATTGTACCTGAACAGCTTCTAATATAAAGAATGTGGTCCATATATTCACTAGATTAGCCATTATTAACCTTTTAGCCCCAGAGGAACTCTTACAATAGTTTTTTTCTTTGTCTTTGGCTATTCCTGCTAAAATCAATTCATTGAGTGTCAGTGGGAAAATGCACCTTGCATGGGCAGTCATTGGGAAGAAAGCCCCCTGCTTATGGTGGTGGGTCCAACTGCCACCCCATGGATCAAGCAACCTCTGGAGCTGCTTTTTAAAATCTTTTCAACATGGAGGAACCATTTAATTAACTTTCAAGTCCCAGGGAACCCCTGCTAAAAATGACTTTATCTACAACTCATGCTACATTAGTGTGATGGTTGGAGGGAAGAATGCAACTTGTTGCCATTGGGGAGAATTACCCCCTTACAATAGCTAAGAAGATCAATGGTGTTAGTGGGAACTTATCTGAGAGACTTGCTCACTGCTCAAGGAACCTCTAGCAACATCTGGAGGAACCCTTGAGAAAACCTGCTCTGGAGGAACCCAACTTGAGAATGGCTGTACTAGGGAATTACAAGGGACTGGTGATATCACTGTTAGTCCACTAGGAACTAGTGACATCACCATCAGGTCACAAGAGGCTGGTGGCATCACCATCAGGTCAAAAGAGGCTGGTGACATCACCATCAGGTCAAAAGAGGCTGGTGATGTAATTATTATTTCATTAACAATGGGTAACCTTACTAATTGTTCAGCAGGGATTGATGAAATTGCTATCAGTTCACTGAAGATTGATGAAATAATTATCACTTCAATAGGGATTGGTGACAACATCACTTGAGAAAGGACTTTATTTCCTGCTACAGGTCCAAAGGTTAGGGGAATGTAGTTTGTCAGTTGACTAGATATTGGAGATACCTCTATGAGTTGACAAGGGATTGGTGACATCAATACCAGTTCACTCGTGGTTGGTGACATCACTGTTGCTTCACTACTTGGTAACATCACTGTCAATTCACTATAGATTGGTGATATCAATATCAGTTCACTAGAGGTTGGTGACATCACTGTCAATTCACTATGGATTGGTAACATCTGTATCAGTTCATTAGTAGTTGGTTACATCACTGTCGTTGCTTTAGTTGGCAACATTACTGTCGGTTCACTATGGCTTGAGACATCGGGATCAGTTCACTAGTGGTTGGTGACATCACTGTCAGTTCTCTAGGGACTGGTGACATCAGTGTCAGTTAACTAGTTGTTGGTGACATAGTTGTCAGTTCACTAGTTGGTGATATCAGAGTATCAGTTTCCTTGTGTTTGGTGACATCAGTATCAGTTCACTAGTGAATGGGGGCATCAATTAAATTTCATTAGGAGTTGGGGAGCTTAGTACCAATTCAATATGTGTTAGAGGCATCACCATCACTTCATTAGGGATTGGTGATGTAACTATTGTCAGTAACATCACTATCAATTCACTAGCGAAGTGGCTAGAGGCTTTCATCAGGAATTAGCCATTATCGTTACAACCACAAATCTCAACCTTTTACAATAAAACAAAGATATATTAAGCAATTCTGTACAGCTGTAAAAAATATAGCTGATCCAGTTCAGCCAGTCTTACAATCAGGCACCCCTGTCAGAAGGCACAGCAAGGTCTGTGACTTTCTTGCAATCCACACTGCAGTTAAGCAATTCAGTCTGGTCCAGCATCCTACTCAGCCTGTGACTGGACAATGAAGTAGCTTAGTCATATCTAGATTACGTGGGGGAGATTTTCTAAACCTGGTGCACACAGAATCTTGTGCAGCTGTGCATAGTAACCAATCAGCTTCTAGGTTTTATTATTTATTATTATTATTATTTTTTTTTTTAAATGTCCCCAATGATGCTTACTTCATATCTGCTGGAGTTTAGCTGCCATACGCTAGAAATGTTGTCTTATAGGGTGTACACACGGTCGGACTTTGTTCGGACATTCCGACAACAAAATCCTAGGATTTTTTCCGACGGATGTTAGCTCAAACTTGTCTTGCATACACACGGTCACACAAAGTTGTCGGAAAATCCGATCGTTCTAAACGCGGTCACGTAAAACATGTACGTCGGGACTATAAACGGGGCAGTGGCCAATAGCTTTGATCTCTTTATTTATTCTGAGCATGCGTGGCACTTTGTCCGTCGGATTTGTGTACACACGATCGGAATTTCCGACAACGGATTTTGTTGTCGGAAAATTTTATCTCCTGCTCTCCAACTTTGTGTGTCGGAAAATCCGATGGAAAATGTCCGATGGAGCCCACACACGGTCGGAATTTCCAACAACACGCTCCGATCAGACATTGTCCATCGGAAAATCCGACCGTGTGTACGGGGCATTACTAAGGCAGTGGTTCTCAACCTCCCTAGTGTCATGACCCCTTGGTAAAATTTCCCAAGTTGTGAGGACCCCTAACAGTAAAATTATTTTCGTAGCGTGGGTTTTCAGCACCCAAGGCAAAACAAGTCATTTGTGTCCATATCCCACGGACATTTAGCACTCCCTGAGTCCCTTCCACTCGTACATTATTAAAACCCCTTATGATACATTTTAGGATGTACTACTCTCTTTGTTCTCCTTTTATCTCTCTCTATCCTAATTTCTTGTTTTTTTTCTCCATCCCTCTCTCTAGCCATCTTTTTTTGTTTTTTCTCTTATTCTTTCTCTCCCTTTCTCTTTGTTCCTTCCCCTCTTTTCCTCTCACTTTCATGTATTCTCTATTTTTATTCCTTCTCTTACTCCTTGGTGGGGATGGGATGAGTGGCAGTGCTGGCAGGGAGTTGGGATGAGTGGCAATGTTCTGATCAGCCAACTTAGGTGCTCTTGATGAAGGTCATCTGCTGATCTGAGAACTGTAGTGGGGACTTTTAATGGCAACTATAATCACAGGTAGTGTTACTCGCTGTGTCTCCGACTTTGTGGTGTCTCATAGCAGTGACACCTATGCCGAAATCAGGAGATAGGGTCTCCTCCAGCCCCTTCCACTTCACATTCCTCACCAGTCAGCTGACCTCTAGTCTCTGCCCCCCAGTCATGCCGTGAACTGAATGGGTGGCTGCAAAGAGGGCGACTGGGCGGCCGCAGGCTCCAGGAACAGCTCTACTGAGTGGCTGAGAAAAGGCTGGGAGAGCAGCAAAGGCTTCGGGAACAGCCCAGGATTCGGTGACCCCTGGCAAATCGTCATTCGACCCCCAGGTTGAGAACCACTGTACTAAGGCATGAGGAACCTAGAAGGAAAAGGCAGTGCTTAAGAAAGACTTTATGACATGGTGCGGGTCCAAAGGTTTGGAGAATGTTGTTTGTTCTTGCAACGATGAACCCGAAAAAGTAAACGATGTATTATTTTGTAGCGGTATGTAGCGGTACCCCCTGCTAAGTTTTATGGCCCACCTGTCACCCTGCCCAGCCCAGCATTCACCTCTCAGACATTCAGAGACATAGAACAGTCCATGCAATTTGTTTTTATATTTTATTGAGGGGATTGGACTTGGATGGGGTAAGGGAAGTATGGGATGCCCAATGGAATTGGTAGAACTTGCTTGAGACAACTATATACAGTTCAGTATATACACTCCATTTCTTCTCCTGCACATCGCTTCCTCTCTAATCTTCGGGCACAGCTAGTATAAAGTGGTTGGGCCTGACACTGGCTCAGCCAGGCACTAGCAATCACCCTTTGCAGGCAGGGACCATGGGCCCCTATAGTGTAGCAAGAAAATAGAAAGTCTCTGGTGCTAGCTGTCCTACATGTGGCTACTGAACACATCTTCAGGCCCTGCCTGTCCTCCTGGCTGCAGCTGCCCTTCTGCATTGCTCATGACACCACAGTCCACACCGCTGGTTCTGCTCCCATCCCAGACTGCATCCTCCCAGTCCACTCAGGCGTGCCTCCCCAGTCGTCTCAGGCCTGTGCATGTCGCTCACCAGCCCTCCCGGCTGCGACCAGTTGTTCCTCTCCCTGGAGACTTGCCCAGCAGTGCTCTCTCTCGCTGTCCTCTCCTGCTCCTCCTGTGCCTCCTGTCCAGGACACCCCTATGGTTTGTACGAGGGTCCCGTCCACACTCCTCCTGATTGATTGACAGCCGCTGCTCTGTCTCAGCCAAAGTCAGTCAGCCAATCAGGGGAGAGGGGGTGGGGCCAGGTCGGGACTCCGTGTCTGAATGGATACACTGAGCTCTGACTCGGCTTGGGTGCCCCTTGTAGCAAGCTGCTGGCTGAGGGGCACTCAAAGGAGGGAGGGGCTAGGAACAGCAAAGAGGGACCAGAAAAGAGGAGGATCCAGGCTGCTCTGTGCAAAACCAAATGCACAGAGGAGTTAAGTATAACATGTTTGTTATTTAAAAAAAACAAAAAAAAAGCCTTTACAAACACTTTAAGGAGGCCTGCTCCCTGCCAATCCAGGTTGGGGATTGGTCAGGGCTCCCTAAAACACCCCAGGCAGCTCCACCTCTCCTCTCCTCATTTTCCAGATCTTTCCAGGAAACTCTAGAAAAAAGAGGGAGGTCTTAGTGATGCTGCCTGTGAGTCACCAGCTGCTAACCTGAGCCACTCCCAGCCCAGATCAGATCAAAACAAACAGGCCAGGCCTGCCTAAATTTACCTATCCTACAAACTATTATCTCTAGCACCTACTTACCTAGAGGGCGCTACACTTATGTATAATTGAATAAGTACTGTTTTGCCTGGAGTTCTCCATTAAATATTGCATACAGTGCAGAAATGTTTTTTTTATCATCCATCCTATCTGATAACAGTTACAGCACCATGAGCATCCATGTCCACCACCTGATCCTTTCATTTGATTGGTATGAATGAGAAAAGATTGGAAGAACTCTCCTTGGGCTGGTGCTCCTTGGAGGTTATGACCTCTATCGCACTTTCTGACTACTTTTGAACCACTTTAGTTTTAGTACGTTCATTTTTGATGATTTACAGTATGTCACTAGTTCTGTCCGCTGTGACTTTGTGGTTTTGCCAGCTGTGTGGATCTGAAGATCCTTTAAGAAAAGCCATCTATGAAGGTATGCTGCACCTGTTTTGCTTTGAAAGCCCATTATAAGGCTAATTATAACCTAACACAGTAATATTGTGGCACTCATTCAGTTTGGCTTCCTGTGTGCTTCTGGCTTGGATCAATAAAACACGTTTAGGTCTCTACTGACATGAAAGAGCCCGCCTTACTTAGAAGGCAAATACGGTAAATCCTCCATTGTGTGCTCTGTATACAGAGGTGTAATAGAGAGCGTTCCTGGTGCTGAGTCAGCGCTCAGACATTACTCACAGACAGACATCAAAAGTCTATTATGTTATGTGCCTGCACAGAACTGCACATATATAGATATAAATATATATATATATATATATATATATATATATATATATATATATATATATATATATATATATATTGTATTATGTGTATATGCATGTATTTATTACATATTTATATATATATATATATATATATATATATATATATATATATATATATATATATATATATATGCGTAGTTTGGGTATTTTTATATTATATTTTTATATTATCTCCTGGTGAATTTAGAGTTGCACTACACTCAAGTCCAGATATAAGTTTATTATTGATGAAATATTTATAGAGCAAACACGTTTTGGGGGCTGTAACTCACTTCATCAGAGCTAAATGCAACGTACAAATTAAAAATACATAAAAATAACTATTTTATATACATCAAAGTAACATGATAGTAAAAGCCAAGTGACAAAATCACCAAATTGCAATAGGGGTAAAATAAAAAAAATAAAAGGATACTACATTGTTAATAATATTGGTTATAAAAAAATGAAGATTATAGTAAAATGAATCAGCTTACTCATGACATGGCAATCATCTTACTTGCTAATGATATTAGCAATATTGTCAATATTAATATAATAATGATAATTTATATAATATAGTGTTATCATATAATATAAATATATATATATATATATATATATATATATATATATATATATATATATATATATATATATATATATATATATATCTATCAAAATAATAATATTAATAATAATGATACAATATTTGATATAAAATGGTATTATAATCTATATAATAAATGTAAAAAAATATTAATAATTAAGACTGCAATCCCCAAATTAGTAAAATATTAAAACATTAGTAACCTATATGAATAATGGATCATACTGAATATACAGTGCCTTGAAAAAGTATTCATACTCCTTGAAATTTTATTGAGATTTTATGTGATAGACCAACACAAAGTGGCACATAATTGTGAAATCGAAGGAAAATGATAAATGGTTTTCAAAAGTTTTTACAAACCCCTGAGTCTATACTTTGTATAACCAAATTTCGCTGCAATTACAGCTGCAAGTCTTTTTGGGGATGTCTCTACCAGCTTTGCACTTCTAGAGAGTGACATTTTTGCCCATTCTTCTTTGCGAAATAGCTTAAGCTCTGTCAGATTGGTTGGAGAGCGTCTGTGAACAGCAATTTTCAAGTCTTGCCACAGATTCTCAATTGGATTTAGGTCTGGACTTTGATTGGGCCATTCTAATGCCGCGTACACACGGTCGTACTTTTCGTCTACAAAAGTCAGACAGCCTGTCCGACAGACTTCCGGCAGACTTTCGGTGGACTTGCGGCGGACTTGCGGCCTACTTTCTAACGAACGGACTTGCCTACACACGACCACACAAAAGTCGGTCGGATTCGTACGTGATGACGTACACCGGACTAAAATAAGGAAGTTCATAGCCAGTAGCCAATAGGTGCCCTAGCGTGGCTTTTTGTCCGTCGGACTAGCACACAGACGAGCGGATTTCGGGGTCCGTCGTAGTTACGAAGTAAAGTTTTGAAGCATGTTTCAAATCTAAAGTACGTCGGATTTGAGGCTAAAAAAGTCAGTTGAAAGTCCGGAGAAGCCCACACACGATCGGATTACCAGCCAGCTTTAGTCCGTCAGCGTCCGTTGGACTTTTGTAGACGAAAAGTACGACCGTGTGTACGCGGCATAACACATGAATATGCTTTGATCTAAACCATTCCATTGTAGCTCTGGCTGTATGTTTAGGGTCGTTGTCCCGATGGAAGGTGAACCTCTGCCCTAGTCTCAAGTCTTTTGCAGACTCAAACAGGTTTTCTTCAAAGATTGCCCTGTATTTGGCTCCATCCATCTTCCCATCAACTCTGACCAGTTTCACTGTCCCTGCTGAAGAAAAGCACCCCCACAACATGATGCTGTCACCACCATGTTTCACAGTGTGGATGGTGTGTTCTGGGTGATGTGCAGTGTTAGTTTTCCGCCACACATAGCATTTTGCTTTTAGGCCAAAAAGTAAAAATTTCATCTCATCTGACCAGAGCACCTTCTTGCACATGTTTGCTGTGTCCCCCACATGGCTTCTCGCAAGCAGGAAATGGGACTTCTTATGTCTTTCTTTCAACAATGGCTTTATTCTTAGCACTCTTCCATAAAGACCAGATTTGTGGAGTACACGACTAATAGTTGTCCTGTGGACAGATTCTCCCACCTGAGCTATGGATCTCTGCAGCTCCTCCAGAGTTACCATGGGCCTCTTGGCTGCTTCTCTGATTAATGTTCTCCTTGCCTGGCCTGTCAGTTTAGGTGGACGGCCATGTCTTGGTAGGTTTGCAGTTGTGCCATACTCTTTCCATTTTCGGATGATGGATTGTACAGTGCTCCGTGAGATGTTCAAAGCTTGGGATATTTTTTTATAACTAAAATGCTATAAGCTTCACAACTTTATCCCTGACCTGTCTGGTGTGTTCCTTGGCCTTCATGCTTTTTGTTCACTAATGCCGCGTACACACGAGAGGACTTTTCAACCGGACTGGTCCGACGGTCTATCCGAAGGACTTTCGGCGGACTTCCGACGGACTTTCCCAACGAATGGACTTGCCTACACACGATCACACCAAAGTCCGACGGATTCGTACGTGATGACGTAAGACCGGACTAAGATGAGGAAGTTGTTAGCGAGTAGCCAATAGCTGCCCTAGTGTCAGTTTTAGTCGGTCGGACTAGCATACAGACAAGCGGATTTTTCGACCGGACTCGAGTCTGTCGGAAAGATTTGAAACATGTTTTATTTCTAGGTCCGTCAGACTTTTGGGGTAAAAAAGTCCGCTGGAGCCCACACACGATTGTCTGACGGAGTCCAGTCTGCCGGACCAAGTCTGCTGGAAAGTCCGCTCGTGTGTACGCGGCATAAGGTTCTCTGAGGGCTTCACAGAACAGCTGTATTTATACTGAAACTAAATTATACACAGGTGAACTCTATTTACTAATTAGGTGACTTCTGAAGACAATTGGTTCCACTAGATTTTAGTTAGGGGTATCAGAGTAAAGGGGGCTGAATAAAAATGCACGCCACACTTTTCAGATGTTTATTTGTAAAAAATTTTGAAAACCATTTATCATTTTTCTTCCACTTCACAATTATGTGCCACTTTATGTTGGTCTATCACATAAAATCCCAATAAAATACATTTACGTTTTTGGTTGTAACATGATAAATGTGAAAAATGTAAAGGTGTATGAATACTTTTCAAGGCACTGTAGATTTGTGTGAGAATTTTTTGTATAAATGAAAGCTGTACTTGAATATTTCAATGTCACAAATGTAACTGGAAATAAAGCCATCCTAAAGTAAACCTTCACTTTGAGCTTTAACATTTTGTAATGGTACATAAAAATCACACTAATGTGATATCCTTTTAACCACTTGAGCTCCTGAAGATTTTACCCCCTTCATGACCAGACCATTTTTTGCTATTCAGCACTGAGCTACTTTAACTGGCAATTGCGCGGCCATCCAACACTGTACACAAATGTCATTTATATTTTTTTTCACACAGATAAAGCTTTCTTGGTGGTATTTGACCCCCACTGGGTTTTTTATTTTTTATTATATAATTGAAAAAATAATGACATTTTGAAAAAAAAAACATTTTCTTTTGCTTTCTGCTATAAAACATATCCAATAATAAAAAAAAACAAAAAACAATTTCTTCATAAATTTAGGCCAAAATGTATTCTGCTGAATGTCTTTGGTAAAAAAAAAAAAAAAAATCCCTATAAGTGCATATTGAATGGTTTGCGTGAAAGTTATAGCGACCACAAATGATGGTATATATAATATCTCACAAAAGTGAGTAAACCCTCACATTTTTTCAAATATTTTATCATATCTTTTCATGTGACAACACTGAAGAAATGACACTTTGCTACAATGTAAAGTAGTGAGTGTACAGCTTGTATAACAGTGTCAATTTGCTGTCCCCTCAAAATAACTCAACACACAGCCAACTAATGTCTAAACCGCTGGCAACAAAAGTGAGTACACCCCTAAGTGAAAATGTCCAAATCGGGCCCAAAGTGTCAATATTTTGTGTGGCCACCATTATTTTTCAGCACTGCCCTAACCCTCTTGGGCATGGAGTTCACCAGAGCTTCACAGGTTGCCACTGGAGACCTCTTCCACTCCTCCATGATGACATCACAGAGCTGGTGGATGTTAGAGACCTTGTGCTCCTCCACCTTCCGTTTGAGGATGTCCCACAGATGCTCAAAAAGGTTTAGGTCTGGAGACATGCTTGGCCAGTCCATCACCTTTACCCTCAGCTTCTTTAGCAAGGCAGTGGTCGTCTTGGAGGTGTGTTTGGGGTCATTATCATGTTGGAATACTGCCCTGCGGCCCAGTCTCTGAAGAGAGGGGATCATGCTCTGCTTCAGTATGTCACAGTACATGTTGGCATTCATGGTTCCCTCAATGATCTGTAGCTCCCCAGTGCCGGCAGCACTCATGCAGCCCCAGACCATGACACTCCCACCACTATGCTTGACTGTAGGCAAGACACACTTGTCTTTGTACTCCTCATCTGGTTGCTGCCACACACGCTTGACACCATCTGAACCAAATAAGTTTATCTTGGTCTCATCAGACCACAAGACATGGTTCCAGTAATCCATGTCCTTAGTCTGCTGGTCTTCAGCAAACTGTTTGCGGGCTTTCTTGTGCATCACCTTTAGAAGAGGCTTCCCTCTGGGACGACAGCCATGCAGACAAATTTGATGCAGTGTGCGGCGTATGGTCTGAGCACTGACAGGCTGATCCCCCACCCCTTCAACCTCTGCAGCAAATCTGGCAGCACTCATATGTCTATTTCCCAAAGACAACCTCTGGATATGACGCTGAGCACGTGCACTCAACTTCTTTGGTCAACCATAGCAAGGCCTGTTCTGAGTGGAACCTGTCCTGTTAAACCGCTGTATGGTCGTAGCCACCGTGCTGGAGCTCAGTTTCAGGGTCTTGGCAAACTTCTTATAGCCTAGGCCATCTTGATGTAGAGCAACAATTCTTTTTTTTTCAGATCCTCAGAGAGTTCTTTGCCATGTGGTGCCATGTTGAACTTCCAGTGACCAGTATGAGAGAGTGAGAGTGATAACACCAAATTTAACTTGCTAATTGAGTCCAATTTGGACATTTTCATTTAGGGGCGTACTCACTTTTGTTGCCAGCTGTTTAGACATTAATTTTATTTTGAGGGGACAGCACATTTACACTGTAGGCTGTACACTCACTACTTTACATTTTAGGAAAGTGTCATTTCTTCAGTGTTGTCACATGAAAAGATATAATCAAATATTTACAAAAATGTGAGGGGTGTACTCACTTTTTGTGAGATACTGTATTTTTTTTTACTAGTAATGGCGGTGATCAGAGACTTATAGTAGGACTGTGATAGTGAAAGGAGGTGTATGGAGGGCGCGTGATCAACTGCTTACATCAAAAAATATATTTCGGTTTAATCATGTAAAATAGAATACAAACAAACAAATAGATAAAACCATCTGAATAATAAAAATGATACTTTCATATAAACAGGTAGCAGAATATACACTCAGGGTTTAAAATGGGGATATGCCCATGTAGAGGCAGATGTTTAAAAAAGGCTGACGCGTTTCGAGGGTGACCTCTTCATCAGAGCCTGAGAGAACAGGAACACAGTCTGTGTGAGCCAGTAGGCCGACATGTGTACATGGGGAGGAGTGGTTAGTAGGAGGGTATAGCCTGTGATGTATAGTCACTTATTCTGAGCTCCATAGTAATCCACGTCCAAAACGTTCTACTTGCAATGGTATAGTTGAAACATATGTGTTTCTTTTGCAGCGATGCAGGACTGTTGGATATGCCTGTTTCCAAAGGTGTGCAGGGGAGAGCTGTAGCCTGCACACGTCCCTGAGGGCAGGGGACCGTGTGATCTGTAGAGTAGGAAGTGTCTTTGAATAGTATCAGAGCCGCAGGTGCCTGAGGAGCTGTCTCTCCGTCTGAGACAAAGGCATAGAGGCAAGATCACTGCTCCGTGTACAGAACCCTGTGTTGTAAGTAAACACAGGGCTCTGTATTGTGATTCGCTAAGCCAATCATTGAGAGGGAATGGCTGTCTGACTTGTGCTATACTGAATCGCAGCATAGATGGGGCGGTGGGTGCATGCGCCCCCCTACCTGGAAATTCTGGATCAGGTATGTGACCCAGCGTAGAGCGCCCGTCCCGTCACCGTATATGTTCATGGGACGGTCCGCAAGTGATTCAACTGCAGACTTTGAGGCTTCAATATTTTGGGGTATATGTATATCTGGAGCTGCTCTTATTATGTAAAAATAGTTTTAAAACAAATTAGCGGAAAATACATTTTTTACACATTTTTCCCTATTTCTTTCTAATTAAAACCTAGAAAATACAAATATATGTAGCCAAATCTGCTATCAAATTAAAGCTCAACCTGTCCCAAGAAAAACGATGTTTGATATGTTAGGGGTAGACTACAAAAATAAAGTGTGAAGCTGAGACATCGCCAGGAAAAAAAACAAAAAAACAGCGGGACTGAAATGTGTTATAGGGAAAAATAGCTGGGCACTCAAGTGGATAATAACCCCCAATGTGTGTTTACTGATAATACAGTATATGTTCCTATTAAATAATTCATCTTGTTTCTGACACCATAGCGTCACAACCTTTTTTTAGGAATTATATGATGGGGCTGTGACAAGGGTGTGCCTTTAGCTGAGACATGTCTCTTTCCGATCTCAGATACATAACAGGTATGTGATACATGGGACTGCCAAGGTTTGGTATGTCTTTGGGTTAACCTTATTCTAAAATAAAAGGTCCCTCAATACAGCTCTCTGATCTCTGGCTTCTTTCTGTTTTTATCAGCCATTGCTGTCAATCCCAACGTAAGCCTGATTTGAAACTCCAGTTGGTGTGCATTGGATAGGAAACAGTTCATAGTGACCGTTTGTAATAATGGATGTACATGAGAGATTGCTGATCTTGTGTGTTGATTTTGATTGCAAGCTGTACCTTTGCTGGCTACTGGACAGGGCTTGATGAAGATGATAGACCCCCCCTGTTTTCACACATCAAAACATGTAAAAAGAAAAAGAAAAAACTGTGCTGGTGATAGGTAGCTTAGTGAACCTGTGCCCAGACTATGCACATTAACCACTTGCTTTCTGGGCACTTAAACCCCACTTCTGCCCAGACCAATTTTCAGCTTTCAGCGCTGATGCACTTTGAATGACAATTGCGCGGTCATGCTACACTGTACACAAATGAAATTTTTATCATTTTTTTCACACAAATAGAGCTTTCTTTTGGTGGTATTTAATCGCCAATTGAGTTTTTATTTTTTGCTAAACAAACAAAAAAAGACGGAAAAAAAAATCATATTTCATAGTTTGTTATAAAATTTTGCAAACAGGTAATTTTTATCCTTCTTTGATATGTGCTGGTGGCGGCTCTGGTGGGCACTGATAGGCTGCACTGGTGGGCACTGACAGGCACAGATAAGGCGGCACTGATGGAGACAGATAAGGTGGCACTGATGGCCACTGATAAGATGGCACTGCTGGGCCCTGATGGGTGGCACTGATGGCCACTGATAGGTGTTACTGATAGGTACTGATAGATGGCACTGATGGGCACTTATAAGTGGCACTGATAGGTGACACTGATGAGCAGCACTGTTGATGAGGCACTGATTGGTGAGACTGATAGGTGGCACTGTGGGCATTGATGGGTGGCACTGTGGGCACTGGTAGGTGGCACTGGTGGGCACTGGTAGGCAGCATTGTTGTGCACTGGTAGGTGGCACAGGTGGGCACAGATGATCTGGCGGCAGCTCTCCTTGATCTGGACTGATGTCCCTCTGAGAGCCGCCGGTGATCGGGTTTTTTTTTCCTCCTCGCGCTATCAGCGCGAGGAGAAAAAATAGCCGATTACCGCCTCTGTTTACATCACATGATCAGCTGTCATTGGCTAACAGCTGATCACGTGGTAACGGATCAGGATCGACCCCTTACTCTGATCTGTGATCAGCCGAGTCTCATAGATTCGCTGATCACAGAGTGCACCGCGCTCGCCCTGCAGGGCAGGGGGCGCACAGGCTGCTTGGGCACGGGAGGAACGTACTGCCAACAAAGTAGGTCCGCACTGTAGCCGTCTTTCGGCTATAGCACGGATCTGCAGAAGTTAAAGTATTGACCATAGAGGTGCACAGGGGGTGTGCCAGGTGAGCCTGGGCACACCCTAATCACCCCTGTGTGGCATACATTCCCCCTGCTGCTTGGGCCCATTTCATTTACCCGCCACTTCTTTTTCTGACTGAGCACAGTGAGTGATTGGTACAGATTGCTCACTGTGTTCATTCATAGCTGAAGCATAGTAAACTGTGTTTACTAGGCCTCAGTTTGTAAATGAACAGAAAGCCACTCAGTACAGAGCACTTCCTATCCATTCACTGTCCAGTGCAGCTGAGGCTGCAGAGAAAGGGACGGGGGAAATCTCTGTGCTCAGCCCTTTTCTCTGTTGCAAAAGTGAGACATCAGGTGACTGTTTAGACCCCTGATATTTCACCAAAGTCCCCAGTGGGGCTCCTAAAAGAATTGTAAATAAAAAATATAGTTAAAAAAATAAAACGAAAAAACTACTGACACTGCTCAACTGACACCAATCTTTGCTCTACTGACACCATCCACTGCCCTACTGACACTGTCCACGTTTTACTTCCGGACCGCCCACCGTGGATATACGTCACTAATTTGACGTTGAATACCGTTGTTATGACAGCAGATAGCTGCCATAACCCCAGTATTTTTATTTACAGCCGGCGGTACTCTTTCACATCAAAGTGGTCTCAGAGGCGGATTCGCCACAAAATCACTTTTATGTGTGGTTTATGTGTTTTATGAGAGGTGCCCCCCACCCGCCTCCTCTGCTGCTTACTGGTGCCGATGGAAGCGGCAGAAACCATCCGATCGCCGGGTTGGATGGGCAGGAAGTTGAGTGAGGGCAAAAGTCACTTCCGTCCCCCGGCCTTAAAGGGAAAATTTTTTACATTTCTTTTATTGCTTTTAAGTGTAAATATGAGATCTGAGGTCTTTTTGACACCAGATCTCACATTAAAGAGGCCCTGTCATGCTTTTTTTTTTATTATAAGGGATGTTTACATTACTTGTAATAGGAATAAAAGTGATCCATTTTTTTTTTTTAAGGGACAGTGTAAAAAAAATAAAATAAAAATAAAATAATAATAAAAAGCAAAAATTGAAAGCGTCCCATCCCTCCGAGTTCACGCGCAGAAGCGAACGCATACACAAGTCACACCTACATATGTAAACATGTTCAAACCACACATGTGAGGTATCACAGCGATTGTTACAGTGAGAGCAATAATTCTAGTCCAAGACCTCCTCTGTAAAGTTTGCCGCCATTCCACGAGCGTTAGGTATCAATTTACTCGGCGTAACATCACCTTTACATCATAGAAAATAATTGGGCTAACTTTACTGCTTTCTTATTCTTTAATTCACAAAAGTGTATTTTTTCCCAAAAAAATTGCTGTGCAAATACGATGTGACATAAAGTATTGCAACGATCTCCATTTTATTCTCTAGGGTGTCTGCTAAAAAAAATATATAATGTTTGGGGGTCCCCAAGGGGGTCCACCAGGTTTAGGAGTGTGTCTATGGGAATGTTTGACCATTCTTCCAGAAGGGCATTTGTGAGGTCAGGCACTGATATTGGACGAGAAGGCCTGGCTCACAGTCTCCGCTCTAATGCCGTGTAAACACAGGCGGACTTTTCGGTATTAAAGGTCCGACGGTCTTGCCGACGGACTTTTGACGGACTTCCGACAGACTTTCGAACGAATGGACTTGCCTACACACGATCACACCAAAGTCCGACGGATTCGTACGTGATGACGTACGACCGGACTAAAATAAGGAAGTTGATAGCCAGTAGCCAAAAGCTGCCCTAGCGTCGGTTTTCATCCGTCGGACTAGCATACAGACGAACAGATTTTTTGACCGGACTCGAGTCCATCGGAAAGATTTGAAACATGTTCTAAATCTAAAGTTTGTCTGATTTTAAAACAAAAAAGTCCGCTGCAGGTCCGATGAAGCCCACACACGGTCGGATTGTCCGACAGATTCGTCCTGTCGGACCAGTCCGGTCGAAAAGTCCATCCGTGTGTACACGGCATAATTCATCCCAAAGGTGTTCTATCAGGTTGAGGTCAGGACACTGTACAGGCCAGTCAAGTTCCTCCACCCCAAACTCGCTCATCCATGTCTTTATGGACCTTGCTTTGTACACTGGTCTAAACCATTTGGTGGAGGAGGGATTATGGTGTGGGGTTGTTTTTCAGGGGTTGGGTTTGGCCCCTTAGTTCCAGTGAAGGGAACTCTTAAGGCGTCAGCATACCAAGACATTTTGAACAATTTAATGCTCCCAACTTTGTGGGAACAATGACTCCGCATCAGTGCACAAAGCAAGGTCCATAAAGACACGAACGAGCGAGTTTTGGGTGGAGGAACTTGACTGACCTCGGAAATGCACTTCTGGAAGAATGGTCAAACATTCCCATAGACACACTCCTAAACCTTGTGGACAGCCTTCCCAGAAGAGTTGAAGCTGTAATAGGGTGGGCCAACTCAATATTGAACCCTGTGGACTAAGACTGGGATGCCATCAAAGTTGTAAAGGCAGGCGACCCAATACTTTTGACAATATAGTGTACTTCTCTATAAAGTATAGTGCCTAGGTAGGTATCCACCACAAAGTGGCCTTGCCATGTCTCTCTGTACCCCTGGAGGTCTGCCACTGTAGAAGGTAGGAAGGAAGAAGAGCAACGTTGGGTCAGGAGGCAGGGAATTGGAGTGAACAAGGGTAGAAGGGAAGGGCAGAGAGGGGTAAGGAGAGCGGAGAGGTTTAAGAGTAAAGTTGGGGTAGAGGAAGGGGAGTTGGGAGTAACATGAAGACCCCAGCTTGTGTGGGGGTTGTGTTGGCCTACACCCCCCCCCCCCCCCCACCAGAATATCATGGGTTATTAGCCACATTTGGGGTCATCAAGTTATAAGAAGTCATCAGTTTCAATGTAGTAGGGAACTCAAGTTGTTCTAATATTATGTGGTATTTTTCATCATAACATGTGTTGTGTTACAGTAGTCCAGGCATTTTGAATGGGTTGCTAATGTGTGGTAATAGAACATAGACCTGCACCCTTTTTTGTAATGCAGCAACACACAAAATATACATTGTGGTGCTCTGTAGGTCCTTCAGCACCTTCTGTCTGTACGGTGCCTCGGAGTGCCATTCTAAATAAAGGAGTGTTGCGCTTTACCATTCACTGCACTAACACATTGCAAGTTACTTCAGCACATAAGTGTGAAGGGGACCCAAGGTAAAGGACTGAGCTAAACAGAACACAGAGTACATCTGAAGAGCTATCAGAACTCTGAAGAGCCAGCATTCACAGTTAGAATACAAATTTGAAAATACAAAAGCAGACAATACAAATGCGATCCATTATTTTATTTCTGTCTATGCAGTTTCATGTATAGGAAATGTGTGTGTATGTGAACAGCCAGATGGGGAATGGAGGATCCACAATGTGTTCAGGTGACCCCTTTTCCAGTTCACATGAGGGAGCAGGAGGTATTCTTTTCATATAATTAAAAAAAAAAATTGTAAAAGAAGAAAAAATGCTTCAAATGACCAACGCGGAACCATAATATCATAAACGTGCATTGCTAGATACTCATATATGTAAAAAGCCCTTAAAGAGAAAAAATATTTCCTTCTGGGTGATCTATGTACACTGCAAGGATTTCAACAAACTTTGTTGGCGATTGCTATCTTTTAATACTCAGGATAAATAGCTGTTTGTTTGTCTGTGTCCATGAGCATCTGTATGGGAGTGGTTTTGTAATTATTAATCATCTGCTGCACCTGCAGGGCTCTAATAAGGACCATTGCAGGGTCTGCATCCCTTTAGACGTGATTTCCTTTGGTAATATCTCACCAAAAATGAAATTTTTGTTGCAGGGGATGCACAAAATTGATTTTGTATAGTGCAGACTTCTGGGAAAATCAGTGAGCCAATCATGCAAGCAGGAAATTTGTTTTTTTAGGGGGCATTCTGTACATCATCTGTGTACAGAACACCTCCAGGTAGCCATATTGCATTCAACAGAAAATTACAGCACTGCAGATTGAAAAGGAAAGGTATTTTTTTATTACCAATCAATTATACTATGACTGCTGTTGCAATTGTACAGGTATATACTATGTTATTATTTTTTTTTATTTGCTATTTTTTTCTCCCACAAAAGTGGAGGTACCCTTTAAAAACGATCTGTTCCTTTGTACTGGTGTTTGAATGTGAGAAACACTGGGGTCAGTTCTGCATTACTGTGTGGTATATTATTACCATGTGTTATGTTATTATTGTGTGTTATATTTATTACTGTGTTATATTAATATTGTGTGTTATATTTATTAGTGTTATATTTATTGCTGTGTTATATTATTATTGTGTGTTATATTTATGACTGTTATATTTATTGCTGTGTTATATTATTATTGTGTGTTATATTTATGACTGTATTATATTATTACAGTGTGTTATATTTATTACTGTTATATTTATTACTGTGTTGTATTATTACTGTGTGTTATATTTATTACTGTGTTATATTATTATTGTGTGTTATATTATTACTATGTGTTATATTTATTACTGTGTGTCATTTGCAAATTTTTAAAGATCTAAAACAATGTCTTTAATGAATTAAAGGCTCCATAACACAGATCCACTGAATTTACCATATACACATTATACTATTGATTTTGGCAACATTTTGTATGTAAAATCAATGCATAAAAACGACCACAAGAACATTAACCACCTTATAATATCACTAGCTCCTAATTTGAATTTCAATGGCATGTCTATTGAGGAGCGCAATAAAAATGCTAATTGCCTGGTTGAGACTTTCTTCAGTACATTTGAGTCACAATATAACCCCAACATTGCGCAACTAACCCAGCAACAATAGCCCAATGTAAGCAGCCTACCTTAATAGTAAGTAATGAAATCTAATAATACAGTGCTCAAATAACAATACAATGTGGTGTACTTATATAAAAAGTTGCACAGCAATTCAAGGCAAAATGGAAATGGTCTCAGACTATTTATTTATAGAAAAAAAAATTGATCTATTTCCTATGATCATCAGCGCCATCTAGTGGCCATAATGCAGTATTTTCCCAAACAACCCTTGTAATAAATGTATAACATTTAACCTGTAGAAGAAATAGAATATTATACCTAATTTGAATAGAATGAATGTCCCGGCAGTTTTGCTGGACAACCAGCTATGCAACTTTTTTTTAAACATGTGTCACAAACTAATATTAAACCTCCATAAAAGAAACAGGGTATATAGCAGTCCAAGGTGTGCCATCAATAAGCTGTTGCAACTTTTTTTTTTTTAACCATGTGTCAAAAACTAATATCAAACCTCCATAAAAGAAACAATGTACTGTATATAGCAGTCCAGGGTGTGCCACCAATAAACTGTTGCAGTAGAAACTAATATACGTAATAAATGACTCCAGTGAACACTACAAGATCTTCTTTGTGTTAATTATATCCAGACTATGACACTCACTAAGGACCAGGCCTTTTTCTGACATTTATTGTTTACAAGTTTAAATTAGTATTTTTTGCTAGAAAATGACTTAGAACCCCCAAACATTATATACTGTATATTTTTTTAGCAGAGACCCTAAAGCAGTGATGGTGAACCTTGGCACCCCAGATGTTTTGGAACTACTTTTCTCATGATGCTCAACTACACTGCAAAGTGTATGAGCATCATGGGAAATGTAGTTCCAAAACATCTGGGGTGTCAAGGTTCACCATCACTGCCCTAGAGAATAAAATGGCGGTTGTTACAATATTTTATGTCACACTGCATTTGCACAGCAGTCTTTCAAACGCAATTTAAAAAAAAAAAAAAATACACTTTCATGAATTTAAAAAAAACAAAACAATAAAGTTAGCCCAATTTTTTTGTATAATGTGAAAGATGATGCTACGCCGAGTAAATAGGAACCTAACATGTCATTCTTCGAAAGTGCGCATGCTTGTGGAATGGCGATAAACTACGGTACTTAAAAATCTCCATAGGCGACGCGTTAAACATTTTTACAGGTTACCTTTTTTGAGTTACAGAGGAGGGCTAGTGCTAAAAGTATTGGTCTCACTCTAACAATTGTGGTAATACCTCACATGTGTGATTTGAACACTGTATACGTTTGAGGATGCGATTTATGTATGCGTTTGCTACTGCGAGCGAGCACGGATGGATGGGGCACTTGTACATTTTTTTTTTTACTCATTTATTTTACTTTTTATTTTTTATTTTTACACTGTCCCTTTTAGAAAAAAAAATTGATAACTTTTATTTCTATTACAAGGAATGTAAACATCCCTTGTAATAGAAATAAGTATGACAGGGCCTCTTTATTGCGAGATCTGGGGCCAAAAGGATCTTAGATTTCACATTTACACTTAAAAGCTAAAAAAAAAAAAATAATGTAATTTTACATTTTGTAATAAATTTCTAATAAAAAAAAATTGTCCCTTTAAGGCCGTTAGGCGGAAGTGACGTCAGGCGTCGCTCCGGTCCTCCAGGAGCATAGAGTCTAGTGGGGGCCATCTTTTCACAGGATCGGATCATTATTGCTGCTACCAACGGCTCCAGCAAGCGGGGGAAATGACCAGGAAGCGGCGGGAGTGGAGGGGGGCCACCTCTCCCGCTGCTCATAAAAGTGATCCCGTGGCGAATCCGCCGCCAGGCCCACTTTTATGTAAAAGAGGATTGCCACTGTTTAAAAAAAATACTGGGGTTATGGTAGCTAGCTGCTGCCATAGCCACGGTATATAACGTCAAAGTAATGACGTATATATATACAGTGGGCGGTCCAGACGTGGCTTGTTGCCGCCCAGCTAACCCATATGTGTTTTAATGCAGGTCGCATACATGCAGCACTGGGCAGCCAATGTTTCTATGCTGAGAGCGCGCTCACTGTGCACTCCCAGCACAGAGATCAAGCTATCAAAGACAACTCTCGTTTCCTAGCAGGATTAGCTCCCGATCATGTGACCACTGTGGAAGCCAATCACAGAGGTCACAAAGCATTTGACACAGTTCCCCATAAACGTTTACTGTACAAAATAAGGTCCGTTGGCATGGACTATAGGGTGAGAACATGGATTGAAAACGGGCTACAAGGGCGAGTTCAGAGGGTGGTGACAAATGGGGAGTACTCAGAATGGTCAGGGGTGGGTAGTGGGGTCCCCCAGGGTTCTGTCCTGGGACCAATCCTATTTAATTTGTTTATAAACGATCTGGAGGATGGGATAAACAGTTCAATCTCTGTATTTGCAGACGATACTAAGCTAAGCAGGGCAATAACTTCTCCGCAGGATGTGGAAACCTTGCAGAAAGATCTGAATAAATTAATGGGGTGGGCGACTACCTGACAAATGAGGTTCAATGTAGAAAAATGTAAAATAATGCATTTGGGTGGCAAAAATATGAATGCAATCTATACACTGGGGGCAGAACCTCTGGGGGAATCTAGGATGGAAAAGGACCTGGTAGATGATAGGCTCAGCAATGGCATGCAATGCCAAGCTACTGCTAACAAAGCAAACAGAATATTGGCATGCATTAAAAAGGGGATCAACTCCAGAGATAAAACGATAATTCTCCCACTCTACAATACTCTGGTCCGGCCGCACCTGGAGTATGCTGTCCAGTTCTGGGCACCAGTCCTCAGGAGGGATGTACTGGAAATGGAGCGAGTACAAAGAAGGGCAACAAAGCTAATAAAGGGTCTGGAGGATCTTAGTTATGAGGAAAGGTTGCGAGCACTGAACTTATTCTCTCTGGAGAAGAGACGCTTGAGAGGGGATATGATTTCAATTTATAAATACCGTACTGGTGACCCCACAATAGGGATAAAACTTTTTCGCGGAAGGGAGTTTAACAAGACACGTGGCCACTCATTAAAATTAGAAGAAAAGAGGTTTAACCTTAAACTACGCAGAGGGTTCTTTACTGTAAGAGCGGCAAGGATGTGGAATCCCCTTCCACAGGCGGTGGTCTCAGCGGGGGGCATGGATAGTTTCAAGAAACTATTAGATAATCACCTGAAGGACTGCAACATACAGGGATATACAATGTAATACTGACATATAATCACACACATAGGTTGGACTTGATGGACTTGTGTCTTTTTTCGACCTCACCTACTATGTAACTATGTAACATGATCGCCGACCTTCCCCCCTTTCTGAGTGTACAGACCCTATTAAAGGGGCTGGGTGAGACGGGGTTAAAGTCGAACTCCAGAAATATATACATATCAATGACTCAGCATGGACCATTCTGGTTCAGTCCGATGCTCCACATGCAATAACTGAATGGTCCACTGGTATTGTCATCTTCTGGAGGGGTGAAAGTGACTTCCCTCTGCGGCTCAAAACAAAAGAGCGTTGGCACTCCCATCCCACCGCCACGTAGGAACCACCTTGTATTGTACCCCTGTGCTCCTTCATCCAGAGTGTAAGCACTCTAATACAGGAGGTGTGCCACTGGCCAGATCACCAGGTGAAAACAGAAGGGGAAAAAACCTACACAAAAATAAAACAAATGCAGCCACCACATCTAATGATTGATGAGATGCAATATATTACATTTTTGGGCTTGATACAGCCTTAGGCGCTGCCTAATATTAGTTTAGTTTGAAGTCACAAATATGGAACAAGCATGCTGTAAACGAGTGTCAGAAATCCTTATCAGTATACCTCTTCTTAATACCTAGACCTACAGCCGTTGCCAAAAGTTTTGAGAATGACACAAATATTAATTTTCACAAAATCTGCTGCCTCAGTTTTTATGATGGCAATTTGCATATACTCCAGAATGTTATGAAGAGTGATCAGATGAATTGCGATTGATTGCAAATTCCCTCTAAACGAAAATGAACTTAATCCCATAAAAAACATTTCCACTGCATTTGTGAAGAAGGTTTCAGGGCACCCAAGAAAGTCCAGCAAGTGCCAGGATCGTCTCCTACAGTTGATTCAGCTGTGGGATCTGGGCACCACCAGTGCAGAGCTTGCTCAGGAATGACAGCAGGCAGGTGTGAAGGGCATCTGCATGGATAGTGAGGAGAAGACTTTTGGAGGATGCTCTGGTGTCAAGAAGGGCAGCAAAGAAGCCACTTCTCTCCAGATAAAGCATCAGGGACAGACTGATATTCTGCAAAAGGTACAGGGATTGGACTGCTGAGGACTGGGGTAAAGCCATTTTCTCTGATAAATCCCCTATCCAATTGCTCGGAGCCAGTGGCGACGCGTTCATTGTGGGCGCACGGGCACCACCCCCCGATCCATGCGCCCAGCCTCTTTCAGGACGCCGGACGCTTGGATGCCTATGGCGGGGGCGGGAGGGAGTGGTACTTTTTGAAGCACCTGATTAGAGCCACAGGCTCTAATAGGCTTCAAAATAGGGTGGGCTCGGGGCACAGAGAGTGCGCCCTGATCCCACCCAATCGTGTGACGATAGCGAATAAATTTTTGCTATTTTAACACTAACCTTCCTCCCCGCCAATCAGGAGGCAGGGCGTCAGACCTGTTTCGTGATTGGCCAAAGCGCCAGGCCACCCTATGGGATGCCTGGGGCTTAGGAAGAGAAGCAGAGGATACATATGCTGGAGCGGAGGTCGCCGCCGCTCTGGTGCACTTGGAGAGGAGCTGGTGCCTGGCAGTAAGTGCCAGGGGGTCTGTCAGAGCCGCGCATGGGGGGTTGGGGGTGCTGCCAGAGCCGCGACCCCCGCGAGTGGGGGGGTCGGTGGGCAAAGTGGCTGCATATGATGGACACAGTGACTGTATTTGGTGGGCACAGTGGCTGCATATGCTGGGCACAGTGGCTGCATATGATGGGCACAGTGGCTGTATTTGTTGGGCACAGTGGCTGCACATGATGGGTAGAGGGGCTGCATTTGATGGCAAAGTGGCTGTATTTGTTGGGCACAGTGGCTGCATGTGATGGGCACAGTGGCTGTATTTGTTGGGCACAGTGGCTGCATTTGATGGGCACAGTGGCTGCATTTGATAAGCACAGTGGCTGCATATGATGGGCACAGTGGCTGCATATGATGGGCACAGTGGCTGCATTTGATGGGCACAGTGGCTGCATTTGATGGGGACAGTGGCTGCATTTGATGGGCACAGTGGCTGCATTTGATGGGCACAGGGGCTGCATTTGATGGCAAAGTGGCTGTATTTGTTGGGCACAGTGCCTGCATATGATGGCCATAGTGGCTGTTTTTGCTGGGCACAGTGGCTGCAATTGATGGGCAAAGTGGCTGAATTTTTTTTAAGTATTTTTCAGAATTTTTCAGTTTGTTTGTGCTCCTCCAAAAATTTTGAGCACCAGCCGCCACTGCTTGGGGCATCCTCAAAAACCTTGTCCGAAGAAGAAAAGGTGAGCGCTACCATCAGTCCTGTGTCATGCCAACAGTAAAGCATCCTCAGACCATTCATGTGTGGGGTTGCTTCTCAGCCAAGGGAGTGGGCTCACTCACAGTTTTGCCTAAGAACACAGCCATGAATAAAAAATTGTACAAAAACATCCTCCGAGAGCAACTTCTCCCAACCATCCAAGAACAGTTTGGTGATGAGCAATGCCATTCCCAGCATGATGGAGCACCTTGCTATAAGGCAAAAGTGATAACTAAGTGGCTTGAGGAACAAAACATGGAAATTTTGGGTCCATGGCCAGGAAACTCCCCAGACCTTAATCCCATTGAGAACTTGAGGTGAACAAAAAAAAACCCACATATTCTGACAAACTCCAAGCATTGATAATGCAAGAATGGGCTTCCATCAGTCAGGATGTGGCCCAGAAGTTGATTGACAGCATGCCAGGGCGAATTGCAGAGGTCTTGAAAAAAAAAGGGTCAAACTGCAAATTTTGACTCCTTGCATATAATGTAATTGTCAATAAAAGCCTTTGACACTTATGAAATGCTTGTAATTATACTTCAGTATACCATAGTAACCTCTGACAAAAAGATCTAAAAACGCCAAAGCAGCAGACTTTGTGAAAATGAATATTTGTGTCATTCTCAAAACTTTTGGCCTCGGCTGTAGAGATGACAAGGAGAAAAATTGTTTAAAAAAAAAAATCAGTTTTTGTCAGAGTGGCCCTTTAACTGGTTAGAAGACAGCTCCTTTTATTAAAATGTCTTTTTTTTTTCTTTTCCTTGTCAAAAAGGTTTATAGATCCCCACAGTTACAACCTTTTTGGACCACCTGCCCCACCCTATTAGATTGTAAGCTCTTCTGAGCAGGGCCTTCTTAATCCTCTTGTATCTTTATTGTATTATAACTGTACTGTCTCCCTTTTATATTGTAAAGCGCTGCGTACACTGTTGGCGCTATGTAAATCCTGTATAATAATAATAACAATTGATTGCACAATAAAATGAAAGTCCACTGGTTACATGTACAAGGATGTATAAACATAAGCTCTTTGTTAAACAATAAAACAACATCTTTTCACTGATCTCTTCATTGATGGTAAAGCAGGCTTCACCGGCTACAATGTCTCTACGTAATCATTTCTGCCGGAGATGTTGAGTGCAGCAAGAATGGCACAGAGGCAGATTAGCTGCTCTTATTTACTTATGAGTGGGCGTGTCCTGTCAGACAGAGTGGGAGGGGCTATCTGACACTTAAAGGACAGGCTGCTCGGTACTGTGGCAATGAAAGCCAGCCGAGACACGGGGAGGTAGCAGACTCGCTTCCTTTAATGCAATTCTGTATTCTATGGACGTAACTCCGCAACTATTATCTATTGTGTTCTCTGATTGACCGACTGACAGTTCCCCTTCAAGGATCTGTCCAATCCAATTACTATTTGTGCAGATGCTGGAGACTGGAATCACCTACCAGGTACTTCTATTGATCAAGTCTCTGGAAGCATGATCAACCTGTAGCATGCATGCTATTATTGTATCCATGGATCTTTTTATATATATATATATATATATATATATATATATATATATATATTTATATATATATTTGGGGGAATTTTCGTCTTAGAATTTTATACAGATTTATGTATGTCTGTATATCTTTATATTCTGTGATATTCACATGCAGCGGCCACAGCAGTAGATCCAAATCTGCATAACATTTTGTTTGCTAACCACTATATATGATAAATAATTGTCTTCTTTTTTTTTTCTTTTTTCTTTTTTTTTTTGCATCTCAGTGCTGCTGATCTCCTGTAGACTTTTCAGCCACTGCCTATCTGTATTGATTTACTCAAGTGTTGGCTGCCCATTGTTGATGGTGACAATGACCCACCATGCCTGAGACAAGGTCCTTTATGGCAGGATCACCAGGTTTTATTTGAATGAAAGCTGCAGATCCATAAAGATGAGATGACTTTTCAGCCACTGCCTATCTGTATTGATTTACTCAAGTGTTGGCTGCCCATTGTTGATGGTGACAATGACCCACCATGCCAGAGACAAGGTCCTTTATGGCAGGATCACCAGGTTTTACCAGACCCTCCGACAAGTATCTACCAGACATGAACAAATCAGTACAAAGTGGCTCGGTTCACAATGCTGCGACATGGGATCCGACTTGTGAGACCCCAAGTCGCATGGCATGTCAAAATCAATGTTTCCCTATGAGAGATGCCCAAACCAGGGTTGCCAACCGCCAGTAAATTTACTGACAGTTTGGAAAAATAAATGATTTTTTTACAACTGCCAGTAAATATCAGGGGCTGATCATTTCATGCTGTTTTGACTTTTTAAGTGTAAATCAAGCACATTTCTTTGTTCTAGGTATCGTCAGTGTTTCCATATCATGTTTATACTGTTCAAATATTTACTGTGTTAGTTTTCAATAGTAAATTGTTCTGTAATTTCTCAGGTTGGCAGTAAAAAAAAATATGTGCTCCGCCAGTAAATTTTCCATGTTTTGTCAGTAAAAAATGCTGCGGGAGGTTGGCAACCCTGGTCCAAACTGATACTACACAACTTCATGCGACTTTAGAAAAGATTCCCGCACTGCTTTGGTCTGACTTGGGTGCAATTCCAGCTCTTGTACAGACTCCTAAATCACATCCAAGTTGGAACAAGTCTGAAGGAAGTCTCAGTCGTACGATTTTGCTGTTGCAGCAGTGTGAACCAAGCCAAAGGCTTTCAATATCAACAGCCTGATGCCTATGCTGGACCTTGTAAACTATTGCATTTAAATATTTTTAAATCATATTTTTTTATTTCTAAAGATATTTTAAAAATGAGCGCAAATCGAGAGAGATGGTGAGAGACAGATACATAGATAGCTAGAAAGACAGATAGATCAGATAGATGAATTTATAGAGAGAGGGAGAGAGAAGAAGAGACAGAGATGGCTAGAGATGTAAGAAGGGACTCTGATGGGGACCCTGATGTAAGAGGGGGGACTCCGATGGGGACCCTGATGTAAGGTAGGACTCTGATGGGGACATCAATATAAGGGGGAGATCCTGATGTAAGAGGGGGGACTCCGATGGGGACCCTGATGTAAGGTAGGACTCTGATGGGGACGTCAATATAAGGGGGGACTCTGATAGGGACCCTGATGTAAGAGGGGGACTCCGATGAGGATCCTGATGTAAGGTAGGACTCTGATGGGGATGACAATGTAAGGGGGGAACTCTGATGGGGACCCTGATGTAAGAGGGGGACTCCAATGGGGACCCTGATGTAGGGTAGGACTCTGATGTGGACGTCAATGTAAGGGGGGGGCACTGATGGGGACCCTGATGTAAGAGGGGGGACTCTGATGGGGACCCCGATGTAAGGTAGGACTCTGATGGGGACGTCAATGTAAGGGGGGACTCTGATGGGGACCCTGATGTAAGCGAGGGACTCTGATGGGGACCCTGATGTAAGGGGGGGACTCTGATGGGGACCTTGAGGTAAGGGGGGGCTCTGATGGGGACCTTGATGTAAGGGGGGACTCTGATGGGGACCTTGATGTAAGGGGGGACTCTGATGGGGACCTTGATGTAAGGGGGGACTCTGATGGGGACCTTGATGTAAGGGGGGACTCTGATGGGGACCTTGATGTAAGGGGGGACTCTGATGGGGACCTTGATGTAAGGGGGGACTCTGATGGGGACCCTGATGTAAGGGGGGGACTCTGATGGGGACCTTGAGGTAAGGGGGGACTCTGATGGGGACCTTGATGTAAGGGGGGACTCTGATGGGAACCTTGATGTAAGGGGGGGACTCTGATGGGGACCCTGATGTAAGGGGGGACTCTGATGGGGACCTCGATGTAAAGTAGAGTTGCCACCTCATCCCTTTAAACCCAGACACCTTTGAATTACTCAGGTTCTGAGGCTAATTTAATGCAGATAAGGCACCAAGTGAGTTTAATTACCACCTTAATCAGACACAGAACCTGTGTAATTAATATGTGTTAGATTTTAAAAGGATGAGGTGGCAACCCTAATGTAAAGGGGGACTCTGAAGGGGACCCTGATGTAAGGGGGGCTCTGATAGGAACCTAGATGTAAGGGGGACTCTGATGTAAGAGGGAGGGACTCTGATGGGGACCCTGATGCAAGGTGGGAATCTGATGGGGACCTAGATGTAAGGGGGACTCTGATGTAAGAGGGAGGGACTCTGATGGGGACCCTGATGCAAGGTGGGAATCTGATGGGGACCTAGATGTAAGGGGGACTCTGACGTAAGAGGGGGGGACTCTGATGGGGACTCTGATGTAAGTGGGGGGGGGAAATCTGATGGGGACCTAGATATAAGGGGGACTCTAATGTAAGGGGGGGACTCTGATGGGGACCCTGATGTAAGGGGGGGGATCTGATGGGGACCTAGATGTAAGGGGGACTCTAAAGTAAGGGGGGACTCTGATGTGGACCTTGATGTAAGGGAGGACTCTGATTGGGACCCTGATGTAAGGGGGGGGGGACTCTGATGGGGACCCTGATGTAAGGTGGGACTCTGATGGGGACCTCGATGTAAGGGAGGACTATCTATGTTATACCTCTTTTATATGAAGCACATGGTGATTAGGTTTTCTGTCCTTTAAAAAAAAACATGTTGAGACTGTAAAGTGAGTGCTGAGGGTAAAGTTTATTGGTATATGATCAGAGGGTGTGAACTCCAGACAGATATACTCTACTACTTATCTAGGTAAATGATCTCTAGAGTTTATGGATCTGAAATTCTTTATAGCTCTACAATACTACTATGATGGCCAATCATTTTCTAGAAGGGTAGATTTAGATATGCCTCTGAATCTCCCTTTCCTCTGTGCTCAGATCACGCCCTGGGGGCTACTGACAGCCAATGAGGAAGCCATGTGACACCTCACTGCCTCTTTAAACCAAATTTTTGCCAACAAACGCATAGTGACCATGTGCATCACATGTGGTTGCGGGGCATTTGCGGCACTTCCCCATTGACTTGTATGTGTAGCATTCGACGACTTGCCGCCCGGTGTTGTGTTTGTTATGCGATTTTTGATGTGTTTTGCTTTTTTTATGTTAACACTGTATCTAGTTGGTTGCTAAGCAGGGGGTCGGGAAGCCGGCCCCCGCGTCCTTAACAACTGATGAGTGAGGGCTTCCCCGCTGAAAGCTAATTGTAAAAAAAAAAAAAATTGGCGGCAAGAAAATTTGTAAAATAAACGGCGTGGGGTTCCCCCCCAAGGTCCATACCAAGCCTTCGGGTATAGTATGGATTTGGAGGGGACACCCCACGCCAAAAAAAAATTAAAAATGGGGCGGGGTCCCCCCAAAATTCATACCAGACCCTTATCTGAGCTTGCCACCCAGTAGGTGAGGAAAGGGAGGGGACGAGCGAGCGCCCCCTGAACCATACCAGACCGCATGCCCTTAACCTGGGGGGGTGGGTGCTTTGGGGCGGGGGGGCTTTGCCCCCCCCGCCCCAAAGCACCTTGCCCCCATGTTGATGAGGACAAGGGCCTCTTCCCGACAACCCTGGCTGGTGGTGGTCGGGGTCTGCGGACGGGGGGCTTATCGGAATCCCGCCCCCACCCCCGTGAATGGGTATCGGGTACATTAGGCTCTCTGGCTGGCATCATTGGATGGCCACGCCCCATGCCTATATAAGAGGTGCTGGACTGCGGGGACATCACAACGGAGAAAGACAGCTTCAGGTTCCGGGAGAAGATGGCTCTTTGGGGTTGAGGGCATGCATCCTGGTATAGTTTAGTTCAGGAAAGCGGCATGCTCAGATAAGGGTCTGGTATGGATTTTTTTTTGGGGGGGGGGGGGGGGACCCACGCCATTTAAAAACTGAAGGGCCTGGTATGAACTTGGAGGGGGGGGACCCAACGCCAAAATTTTTTTAAAAATTTTACATTCGGCTGACAGCTGATGACTCTTCGGTTGCCCCTGCCTAGAAATCAACTATACAGCTGGAGTGACGTTACATACTGCGCACGTGCAGATCATCGGAGGCATTATCCGATGATCTGCACTATTCGACAGAACACCGGCCTTTCTGCTGTCTTTGGGTCATGTTTACTTTGGGAAGTGGTCTATAACTGCTTGTGGCTTCACAGTCAGCCTCCCACTGCGCATGTGCAAGCCACGCTGCACTTTGTGAATGGGCCCGCCACTTAAGATGTGCCCCAGAATGTTGTAGGGGGGGAGGAGGGGGCTGAACTTCCACTCGGATCACCGCAGAAATCTGACCGAAACTGGGAGCGGGTACCTGTGAAATGCAAAAACAAAAAAAACTGCGCTATAACATGATGAGTATATGAGTGCATGGAAATCAATCAGTGCATATCAAGGTTCATAGGGTAAGAAATCCAAGAAATCCTCTATGAAAGTACCAACAAACAAGAAAATAAAAAATAAAAAATAACAAATAAAATGTAATATACACTGAAACATAAAAGATATTGAGTGCATAAAATCATGAGTGCATAAAATCAATTAGTGCATATCAAAGTTCATATGGTGAAAAAATACAAGAATTCTTCTATGAAAATGAAAAAAGTCCCAAAGAAAATTCCCTAGATAATTCTCTGTGAAAGCTTGTGTAAAAAAACTGAAATAAGCACCGCTAACAGTAATCCTCCACCACATAGAATACACGCTTACCAAAAAGCAAGCAAATCAAGCTTGTATGCGGACCCAGATCCAAATTGCCCAGCTAGTGATGAGGCTTCTCTGTGTGCAGCGTGACTGCGGAAGTGCAATGGATGGTACGCCAACCCGAACTCAAGGGCATGAGGACAAAAGAAAGGTGGCCATAGCGTAAATCCGATATAAACCAATTTATTGTAAAAGGTAAAACACCTACAAAAGCATAAAGTTAAAAGAGCAGTTCGCCAGCCGGCATAGCGAGCGCCCGCTCTCAGCAAGATCGCAATGATGTCAGAGCGTCAACCTCCCGACGTACGTTTAGTCTATAACTGATGTCGTCTGGGGAGGGTACCCGCTGCCCCTCAAAAAACAAGAAGTCTAAAATATGGGAGAGTAAGGAGGCTGTTTGCAGGAGGCAAAAATGTAGCTCAAGTGTACTAATCCCAACGCACATGTTCCTGTTGAAATGGCTGTGCAATTGAGTGGGTGCTGTGGTGACCAACGGCTGGAACCGTTTAAAGTCAAACAAAAAATGACACCAGCACACCAGTGATCACATCGTTACAGCAGAAAGCAACATTTTGGAGCCACGCAGGACCCCTTCATCAGGCATGTGGTCACATGCCTGATGAAGGGGTCCTGCGTGGCTCCGAAACGTTGCTTTCTGCTGTAACGATGTGATCACTATTAAAAGATTGGACCCATTTTTGGAGACCCCTGGTGTGCTGGTGACAATTTTTGATTTGTAAAAACGTGGCTCGGTCACGCATTTTTTTCGCCTCCAATTCTCGCAAGTCTAAGCAAGGCCTTAGACACAGTGGGGATGTTTTACTAAAGGCAAATAGGCTGTGCACTTTGCAAAGTGAAGTTGTCCTCTGCAAGTGCAGTTGCTAAACGAGGTAAGGCTTCATTTTGCAAAGAGTACCCAATCACGTGCAAGATAAATAAAAAAAAAAACGCATTTTTTCTTGCATATGATTGGAGGGTGGAAGTCAGCAGCTCATTTACTAAGCTTTGGAGCAATTGCACTTGAAGAGAGCAGCTGCACTTTGAAAAGTGCACAGTCTTTTTTCCCTTTAGTAAATTAACCCCAGTGACTTACCAATAGCTGGATAGTGGAAGGGGTATGGTATGGGGCATAGTATAGGGTATGATATGGGGTATGGTATGGGGCATAGTATGGGGTATGGTATGGGTACAGTATATGTAAGTATATACCATATTTTGTAGATGCTATAATGTTCATGTAACCCAATCAATATACGCTTATTGGGATTGGCCTAAATTTATGAAAAAAAATTCGATTTTTTTTTTTTTTGGATATGTTTTATAGCAGAAAGTAAAAACATATTGTTTGTTTTTCAAAATTTTCTATCTTTTTTATTTAAAAAAAAAAAAAGCAAAAAATAAAAACCACAGTGGTGACCAAATACCACCAAAAGAAAGCTCTATTTGTATTAAAAAAATGTCAAAAATGTAATTTATGTACAGAGTTGCATGGCCACGCAATTGTTAGTTAAAGTAACGCAGTGAGGTATAGCAAAAAAAATGGCCTGGTCATGAACAGGGGGGGGGGAGGGGGCTGTAAAAATGTTCTCAGTTAAAAACTGACATCTGTTAAGAGTTCTGCAAAATAAACCCCACAGTTAAATAAAGCTTATGCTGTATTGGGTTTTTAAAGTAACTGTGTGCAGGAGTTTCTAAGAAGTATATTACAATATAATAGTAGCAAACGCACAATGAGGAAAGAAGGAAGTTACATGATACAAAAGGATTACAGAAAATGAGTGAAGTTAATGCACTGGCCACAGGGAGGCACCATAACAAAAAACAATGAATGTGTTACTAAACCCGGGACCCTGCATTCACTATATCTGGTCTCCCACAGTACACAGAACATAGAAATGCAATTATTTTAGTAGTAAATATAAACTGCTAAATACCTTTTTTCTTCAGCAGTATATAGTAATCTTGTGACTTCTCTCAGTGTCTGGTTAAAGCATGTAGGAGGAGTTTTCATTCTCCTCTGATTGTCCTATGAGGCTGTAGGACCCCTGACCCTCTGGACAGTGCTGATTGGCCCTGTGCTGGTCTTTATGGACCTTGCTTTGTGGACTGGTGCGCAGTCATGTTGGAACAGGAAGAGGCCATCCCCAAACTGTTCCCACAAAGTTGGGAGCATGAAATTGTCTAAAATGTCTTAGTATGCTGACACCTTACTGGAACTAAGGGGCCAAGCCCAACCCCTGAAAAACAAAGCAAAATGAACCTTCACCTGTGTACACAAAAATCCTTGCACCGGCCCTGGGCCCTGGTGAAGAAGCAGGCTGGGGCTTAGACTCTGCACCCTGGAGAACTCTAGTTTGGCATTATACAAGGACTCACTACGACGGAAACCTGACAGGTATTTAGGGACTACGTGGGGTATTTTTGATTAAGGTGAGCCAACCCTTTAAACTAAGGTGACCAGATTTTCAAAATCACACACCCTACTGACCATATCAACTTAGAATGGGGTGGGACAGTGGTGGGGCAAGAGTGGAGCTAATAGCGGCACACAAAGCATGCTGCGGTAAAAGGTGGGCTTGACCAAATTGTGCTGACAGTGGGAGGGGCTTAAAGGGGTTATGGTTAAATAAGACCTGAGCCCACTCTGCTCTAGGTCAAGAGTGCATATTGCACAGAGTGCAGGAGGCCGGGAAAGTCAATCACATGATGCCAGGTGACCAATAGAAGTAGGCACTGACATCATAAAATGACAGGAGGTAATGCACGTACCCCTCCCTTCCCCTACTCCTGCAGGCAGCAATCGAAACACAAGGGCTGGAGTGGTGGCTACGTACTTCTGCTGGAGTGATGGGGGCTTGGATGGTTAGTACCAGCTGGGACAGGAATCAGGGGGCGCCCACGGGCAGTTGGGGCAGGAGAGTAATCCCCCTCAAGAAAGATGGAAGAGCCCAGTACCTCCTGATTTGAACGATGTACCTTGTCTGGCCATTGGCTGGGAAGACAGAGAGTCTGTGGTGTCTGTGCCCCCTCAGAGTGGTCGCCCTAGGGGTGCTTCTAGGTAACACTTGGGTGTGGGACCGCACTGTGTGAACAGGCACATGGTCACAGTCACCAAGTGCTTATTTTCTGACCTTTTAGGGCTGGGCCTTTTGGCTAAGTCCAGGGCAATTTTTGCCTTCCAGGCCTCAGGTCCTGGCCAGTGTACTATCGCACGGCCACTTATTTATTTTTCTCCCACTGTTTATCACGGCTTTCAATTTTGTGTGTGTTTTCTCACTGGATAAATGGTGTGAATCCTCAGGCTTGCCCTGGCGTCTGGGGAGAGGATGTGTGGCCCTCAGTTTCCTTCCTCCCCTGCCCCTAGGGGGATCTCTCGTCGGGAGAGCCCCTCGACCAAGTATTCGATGGTTGGCTTCGACTGACCTAGAAGAACGGGGTCTACCAGGCCTTTTAACCATGAAAACCCTTTGTCCCTGTCAGAAGCCTTGCTCCCCAGGGGATCAGGGTACAGATCCTACCCCTTCGGGGGGGGGGGGGGGTGGACTAAAGCACACCCTTAAGTGTGCTTTTTAGTGTGTGCTTCACATGCATGTTTTTTGTTCACTTAATAGTTTTTCCATTTTAAGTTTTTGCACCACCACCACATACTTAAAAAGAGAACGCCATATTTGAAACTGGGATGACTTGGAGACCAAATCAATGACACTTGGCACTTGGCACAACCTTCTCAAATCATGGACTGTCCCAAAAAACTAGGGACATCTAGTCAGTGGTCACCTCACTTTAAACAAGTTTCAAGCAAGATGGAAGTTTGCACTAGCAGGTCCTAATCACACTCCAACTTGCCGCACTTGATTGGCATCTCACAGATCCCTCCACTTGATGGCTGGACATAGAGGTAGTATATGGGGAGAAACTATGACGTAACAGCTACATCTAAAAACAATTTCCTTGCACAGGTTACAAGATATGGAAAAAGTATTTTTCTCGAACTTCCAGATTAACACTGAGAGCACCTGGGAGTTTAACTTTAACTTCAATGGGAATATATTTTTTATTACTCGTCAACTAATCGCCGTGTGTAGGCGTTTTTGTTTCCAATGTAACATATTGAAATGAACCTCAATGACTCTGTTAAATTGTAACGATACAAATTTGAGGCTTGTCTTTAAACATTCCCCGAAGGAATTCAGGGTATTTTTTTCCACTCTGGAGGTGGGATGGACTCTCCATTTATGAGCCGATTTCTCACCAAGCCTGGGATAATAGTACATTTTACAACAGGCCCCTGTGTTCTTGGGAGGGTATTGAAATGTTAATGGGCATGGTGCGTTCTCTATTGGACTGAATTGTGGAAGAGGGCTTAGTGTTTAGCCCTCGGGGTACGAACAATAATAAGACCAATCATAATCAGATTCCTCTTCCACCGGGCTGAAACATTTAATGGTGCTATGAATACATACAGCATTCCGGATGGCCCAGGATGCCTTTTGTATCTATAGCCCTAGAAGACCCCACTAGAGTATAAATGTGTTTCTCCCAGAGCGGTGGTGGAGGGAGTGAGGAAGTCCCAGCTGTGCAGGGAGACTTTTTTGACAATTGCATCCTCTGTGTGATGTTGTATGTGACAGTCTACTTGATTGCCTATTGGGGAAAATAAATGCGAAAACTTGACTCCATGTCAACGGCTAGATACAAAGACGAAATGCATATAAGGCATCTGTTTTACCTGACGAAGGTCAATCCAGTCGTGAGATTTACACAGCTCTGCCACACAGCACAGCCCTCTCTGGAAGGGCAGGAGACCCGATTTTTCCCTGCTGCAGTTAGTTTACACGTAAGCCTCGTACACACAATCAGATTTTCCGACGGGAAATGTGTGATGACAGGCTGTTAGCAGAAAATCTGACTGTGTGTACGCTCCATCGGACAATTGCTGTCGGATTTTCTGTGGACAAATGTTGGATGGCAGGTTTTCAAATTTTCCGCGGACAAATGTCTGTTGTCGGATTTTCCGAGTGTGTGTACACAAGTCCGTCGGACAAAAGTCCAAAGTACAAACACTCATGCTCGGAGGCAAGGACGAGCCAGAAGCGGTCGGTCTTGTAAACTAGCGTTCGTAATGGAGAATTAACATTCGTTACGTGGCAAATTATGAAATCTCAAAATGCAACGCACAATTCTCTTCTTCTTTAATGGGATAATAATGAAGCTGCTTTGCTGGTGATACTGATGGAGTTATTGAAAACAAAGGCTTTTTTTTTCTAGTGATATCACTAATAATATTATTATGCTTTTTTTCTTTTTTTTGGTGCAAGTTACCACAACACTATTATCCCGTGGTTTTTAAGATCATGTTGGTGTCTCTTGTCAATTTTAAATTGTATTTTTTAAAATGTAACTGCCTACTCCCAAACTGTCATTTGAAGTAAAACACATAGCCAAGTATTATTCTACACAATTTCTTTTATTGTGCATTAAAAAAAGAAAACAAATAAAATTAGACATGCTATCTGCCAATAGAACTTAACCAAAAAAAATGCATTCTATGCATCCAAAAATATAGAAAATATGACAAATCCAATCATTATTCAACCAAAAAATAAAATAAAAGCCTCATGCATGTGTCCTGCTTCTTAATATAGGGGGTCAACAATGCCAAGAGTTGGTGAAAGCAGGGGTCCGTCATCCGGAGATAATTCAGAAAAACATCTGGATTATTCTCCTGGAACTCCCGCAGCAAAGGCATATGACATAATTGGTCACGATTAATAAAGCAACCAATTTTTGGTCCAAGAAATCCTCCTCCTCCTGTTCCTGGACTTGACTTGGGTCAAAGCAATAACTCCAAGGCCAATAATAAATAACACGTTATCTCCTCCGATTCCGCAACATGGCTGGTTGACAAACGGCCATTCAGAAACTAACTGAAAAGCGCAAACTGAAAAGCGCTAAATGAAAAGCGCAAATCAACACTCACCAAACTTCTACTAACACGAAATTAGCAGAAGGAGCCCAAAGGGTGGCGCTAAAGAGCTGAAAAACCACGTAGTACGTCACTATGTTCGTATTTGTTGGCCGACAATTCCTTACCGTTTGTATGCAAGACAAAATCCAGGCACACGCCTTCGGACAAAAGTCAGAGGTTTTGTCTGCGGAAAATGTACGAGGTTTTACAGTTCTTGTCCCTGCATGCGCTCCCACCATGTTTCTTGGCCTCCACATGCCCTTCAGCTGGCAGGTAGAGGGGAGAGAGATCAGTGAACATCCGTTTCCTGCTAATGATGCGTAAAACATCACTTCCGGTTCTTGGTGCCATACTGGCTGGGGAAGAAGCTAATGGATGCAATCCAGTCACTTCACTGGAGGACAGGTGAGATATCAGGGTTTTTTTTAGACACCTGATGTCTCATTAAAGGGAATCTGTCACCAAAAAAAATCACATAGGGGACTTTATGATGAAAAATAAAAAAAATAAAGTTTAGTGAAAAGATTAAATAATGTAAAACAAATTAAGTTCCACCCAAGCATGTGTACAAATCAGAACAAATCAATGGCTCTGTACAAATCAGAACAAATCAATGGCTCTGTACAAATCAACCGATACAAAATCAATTATAAAATGCAAATAAAATAATATTAATAATTAAAAAAATACTAAACAAAATAATACTAAATAATAGTATTATTAATAATAATAGTAATAATACAAAAATATAATAATAAAAAAAATAATAAAACACAAATCAGTCAACTCTCTGCAAACCAATGGCTGTCGCTGCCTCTGCAGTTACATGAAAATAGAGCCTCTGAATGACGTTGGACAATGTGCGTCCAGCGTTCATGTTCTCGTGGAATTCTGACCGCACATAAACTGACTGCAGCTAATTGACCATAGCACAAAGTGTTGATGTGTGCGGCATTTAGACGCTAAAGTATGTGCTATTCTGCTTTGCCAAAGTGATGATGAACATACCCCTGCCACTACAGCGACACCATTATTCAGAATCTGCAAGTCATCTATCTTCCTGCCACCAGTCTTATCACTGCTTTATGTAGACCATCACATGAGGTCCTCTTGGTACTCTCTACCACCGAAACGGTAATTTAAACAGTGAAGTGAAAGTTCTTCTTATTGGATAATCCTTGATATACAGTATTAAGTATGTTTTGTCTTTTATCCTGTTGTAAAATGTTTAAATGGGATCCCCCCGACATTGCAGTGATGTTCTGCTTCAGCCTCTATACCCAGATAAGCAGGGGGATCTCGCTGGGTGCAGTGATGTTCTGCTTCAGCCTCTATACCCAGATAAGCAGGGGGATCTCGCTGGGTGCAGTGATGTTCTGCTTCAGCCTCTATATTCAGCCTCTATATTCAGATAAGCAGGGGGATCTCCCTGGGTGTGGTTACCTGTAAGTACATGCTGAACATAAATAAGCTATTGTACTATGAATAGTCATAATCTAATCTTTATGTGTTTAGCAAACTGTCACTCAGCACAATTTCACAAGCCTTAAACCCAGTCAGTTCTCTAATTACCCTAATAATTTAATTACCGGAGAGATCAAGGGAAGAACATCTCTCTTGAAGAGTTGTGTCATTTTAAAGATCAGGATGGTGACAATTTGGAATGACAACCATATCGGGGTAGGGAAAATAAATCGCTGGATAGCCGCACTCCAAAAATTCACCTTTATTGAATAAAAATCAAAGCATCACAAATGGGTACAGACTAACTGTACAGCCGTTGACGCGTTTCACATCAGGCACGGTGCTTAATCATAGCTAGATGCTACATATACAAACAGACACATATATACAATTTAACCTAATGGCCAAAACATGTGTACCATTAGTGGTCGAGTTGAAAACTCCTGTGAGCATCTAAAATCTACATAATCACCACTGAACGAAAGAGTGCCCCCCCCCCACTGGAGAAACTATATATCAAAGCATATAAAAATAAAATCATTTTTACTAGAAAGAAGACACCAAGTTATTTTTTCTATCACTCCTGTTGCAAACAGAGCCTGCACCCTGCTTGATTGTAATGATAATTACCTGTGAGTGGTGAACTTCCTCAACCATATCTGGGTGTCATGCTATATGACCTGGCACAGGAGTATTCAGAGAAGAATACAATTGGCAGTGTGGACATCACCAGGACATACAATCGGCGGCCCATTTGCTAAAATAAACATAGGAAAGAGCGCAGCCTATTCCATGAATCTTTTCACGCAGATACTACTACTGCTACTATTTATACTTCTACTATTACTGCTATTATTATAAGTACTGCCACTTCTACTAATGCTACTATTGCTTCTAATAGTACTTTTACTACTACTGCTTCTTGTACTACTGCCATTACCACAAATAATTCTTCCTCAATTTACACTACTGCTAATACTTCTACTACTGTTACTACTAAGTATACATCTACTACTACTACTACTGCTATTATTATAAGTACTGCTGCTTCCACTACTACTCATTGATGAGGAAATGCGCAGGGTGGAGTCACGGCATGTGACCTCATTGCGCACCAGGACGTAGTGGCCATTTTGTTGGTTGGAAACATTGATGGTATATTTTGACATGCTGGTTTTATCTCTGCTTATGTGAGTGTAATACTTTCATTAATAAATGGTGTTACGAATTTACTGTACTATGAGATGCTTCCTTTTTGAATATCCAATGAGCTTGGTTGACCTTTATATTGGATCAGATTGTGACTTTGAGGGAGTGCGGGGGCGAATGTGCGGAGCTGACCTAGCAGGACATGCCTGACTAGAGCTCCGTTTCCTCATAGACTCCCACAGCCGCTCGACACTGACACCCGGCAATCCTCTCACCCGCCGCATCGTGCCACCATACCAGCCGTCAGAACCAGTCAGGATGGTTTACAGTGGTTATAAGCCCAAACAGCAGCCAGAATCCATCCGGGACGTTCTAGCGCGGGCCTCTTCCAAGATGGCTGCAGCTCCTTCTCAGACTGACTCGGCCCGCCTGCAGAGGCACACAACACAGACTGTAGATGCAGAGGGTGAGTCTGACACAGAATCTGGTCCCACCCCCCTAGCCCTCCGCTCAGAAGCCTCCCAACCTGACCTACTACACCAATTTGAGCGGATGCTCAAAAAGGCATTAAAACAAACCTCCGACCACATCACAGGGTGATTATCATGGGAAATCAGCGAATTGGGCAACCGCACAGCAGCCCTAGAACAACGTACAGATGAGCTGGAAATTGGGCTGGAAAATCACACAGAAGAAACTGAGGCCCTCCGCAATGAAAATATCCAATGAAAATATCCTCCAAACTCATCTTGAGCACTTTGAGAATAGGGCCGCCACTCAAAACTCTGCATCCGCGGCCTCCCTGAAACCATTGCAGACCTACGGGCTAAGGTCACCGCACTGTTCCAAGAGCTAGCCCCCTCCATCCCTTTTGATTGTCTGGAGATAGATAGAGTACATAGGGCCCTGGCCCCACAAAGACCGGAGGACCCTCCCTTGGGGCATTATTGCTAAGCTCCATTATTTTCGAACCAAAGAGCAGCTCATGTCAGCCGCCCACAACAAAGATACCCTCACTTTTCAAGGTCACTCGTTCCAACTATTCCAGGATCTCTCCCCTCTGACAATATCTAAGAGGCATGCCATGAAGCCCCATCTGCAAGCCCTACAGCAACATCATATCACATACAGGTGGGGTTTCCCCTTCTCAGTCATTTTCTCTTTCCACAAAACCCACTATACATGCACGGTCCACGGGAGACCTTCAAGCAACCTTAAAGGGTAACTCCACTTTCGTGGGGAAAAATAGCAAATGAAGAAAAAATAATATAGCGCATATAATTGCGACACTAATCATATTGTAATTGAATGTTATTAAAAATTACCTTTCCTTTTCAATCTGCAGCTCTATAATTTTCTGAAAATGCATTGCAATATGGCTACCGGGAGTTGCTCTGTACACAGTACAGAACAACTCCAGGTAGCCATACTGTGTGTAGTCAGGTAGCCATACAGTGTGTACTGACCACTCCCCAATAACATAATTTCCTGTTAGTGTGATTGGCTCAACAATTTTCACAGAAGTCTGCCTAAGATACAAGTCAGATGTCAGGCATCACCTGCAACAAAAATGTAATTTTTGGAGGGATACTTTCAATAGGAGCATGTCTAAAGGGATGCAGGTCCAGCAGATTTCCTCATTAGTGCTTTCCAGCTGCACACCTGACAGTTAATTATGAAACCACTCCCATTAGACCCACTCAGAACAGAGACACAGACAAACACACATGGATTTCTTCAGAATAAGAAAAGGTTGGAATCTGCAACAAAGGGGGGGGGATGTTTTTTCTCAACAAAACTGGAGTTACGCTTTAAATGACCTTCATCTGCTCCCGGCCGACCCACCACCCGAAAACTCCAGACGCTGCTTTGCATCCCACTCTCTACAGAAGCTCCACTCCTCTCCTGACTCCAAGCAACCCCCAGGAACTCATAAGCGGGACGCTTCAACTCGCCTACACCTGCTTAAGAGGACTCCATGGACTGAAGAACCCCCTCCTCAACTGTGAGCTGTTTCCCTTTTTTAACTTCACACACGCTCTGGTGATTACTCCATATCAGCTGAAGAGGCTCCACCCTTCTTCCCCATGCCCTGGACGCTCAGCCTGCATCATGACACCAGCTGCTTAACCTAATCCTTGGCTCCAACTATGATCTACACAGCCCCGCCCACCCCTAATTACCCTGATCTCTTCCCACTCCCTTACCATACCCCTTCCTTCCCTTATCTACTCTAACCTCCCTCCCACCCCTGACCACTAGTTGAAACTTCTTTGAAAGGGCACATATGGACCCCAGGAGCACTCCTCCTAATCAACACCTGCACCTCACGCCTTTCAAAAGACCTTATGGCTCGACCTACCAACTGAGCAAACTCATGGGTCCCCCCTTTCACCCACAATCACCCCACCATTGATGAGATATTTGCTCCTGGTCTCCATATGGCTATATATATATATATATATATATATATATATATATATATATATATATATATATACACACACACTTTGAGGGAGTGCTGTTGTGGGAAGAAACAGGAGGACCATGATACTGGAAGATCCTTTTGACAACCTAACTGCGTTATTTGACCTTTCCTTTAGTAAGAGGCTGTTTGATCGGGTGAAGGCGATGGGTCTCCCTCTTCTGTGCTTTATCACCTGAGCACTTTCAAGTCTATATATATATATATATATATATATATATATATATATATATATATATATATAAAAGGACCTTTTTTGGTAGACTTTTCCTCCTTTTTATACTCTATATTAATGTTTTGGTTGGAAAGTATTTGTATGTAAAGCTGTTATATTTGAGACCTACAGTAGGTAATGTCTTTTTAGCATTGCACTGTGTATGTTGAACTGGATGGACTGGTGTCTTTTTTCAGCCTTACCAACTATGTAACTGTTTTATTTGTGTTATATAGTTCCCCTACAATATTGTGCTAGCAGCTTTTGCAGTTATTCTTTGGTATCCTAGCCTGCTTATATATTTCTGTGTATTCAACTTAGAGTGCCTTGAGAAAGTATTCATACCCCTTGAAATTTTCCACATTTTGTCATGTTACAACAAAAACATAAATGTATTTTTGCGGGATTTTATGTGATAGAACAAAACAAAGTGGCACAGAATTGCGAAATGGAAGGAAAATGATAAATCGTTTTCACATTTATTTACAAATAAATATGTGGAAAGTGTGGCGTGCATTTGTATTCAGCCCCCCTGAGTCAATACTTTGTAGAACCACCTTTCACTGCAATTACAGCTGCAAGTCTTTTTGGGGATGTCTCTACCAGCTTTACACATCTAGAGAGTGACATTTTTGCCCATTCTTTTTTGCAAAATAGCTCAAGCTCTGTCAGATTGGTTGGAGAGCGTCTGTGAACAGCAATTTTCAAGTCTTGCCACAGATTCTCAATTGGATTTAGGTCTGGACTTTGACTGGGCCATTCTAACACATAAATATGCTTTGATCTAAACCATTCCATTGTAGCTCTGGCTGAATGTTTAGGGTCATTGTCCTGCTGAAAGGTGAACCTCCACCCCAGTCTCAAGTCTTTTGCAGACTCTAACAGGTTTTCTTCTAAGATTGCCCTGTATTTAGGCTGCATCCATCTTCCCATTAACTCTGACCAGCTTCTCTGTCCCTGCTGAAGAAAAGCATCCCCACAACATGATGCTGCCACCACCACGTTTCATGGTGGAAATGGTGTGTTCAGGGTGATGTGCAGTGTTATGCCGCGTACACACGAGCGGACTTTACGGCGGACTTTGCCCGGCGGACTTTTCGACGTACTTTCCGACGGACTTTCTGAATGAACGGACTTGCCTACACACAATCCACCAAAGTCCGTCGAATTCGTACGTGATGACGTACGACCGGACTAAAACAAGGAAGTTCATAGCCAGTAGCCAATAGCTGCCCTAGCGTGGCTTTTTGTCCGTCGAACTAGCATACAGACGGCGGACTTTTCGACCGGACTCGATTTCAACGGATACATTTTAAACAAGTTTCAAATCTAAGTCCGTCCAACTTTTGAGAAAACAAAGTCCGCTGGAGCCCACACACATCGAATTGTCCGACGAAATCCAGTCCGCCGGGCAAAGTCCGCCGTAATGTCCGCTCGTGTGTACGCGGCATTAGTTTTGTGACACACATAGCGTTTTGCTTTAAGGCCAAAAAGTTTCATCTGGCCAGAACACCTTCTTCCAGATGTATGCTGTGTTCCCCCACATGGGTTCTCGCAAACTGCAAGCAGGACTTTCTTTCAACAATGACTTTCTTCTTGTCAGTCTTCCATAAAGGTCAGATTTGTGGAGAGCACGACTAATAGTTGTCCTGTGGACAGATTCTCCCACCTGAGCTGTGGATCTCTGCAGCTTCTCCAGAGTTACCATGGGCCTCTTGGCTGCTTCTCTGATTAATGCTCTCCTTGCCCGGCCTGTCAGTTTAGGTGGACGGCCATGTCTTGGTAGGTTTGCAGTTGTACCATACTATTTCCATTATCAGATGATGAATTGAACAGTGCTCTGTGAGATGTTCAAAGCTTGGGATATTTTTTTATAACCTAACCCTGCTTTAAACTTCTCCACAACTTTATCCCTGACCTGTCTGGTGTGTTCCTTGGTCTTCATCATGCTGTTTGTTCACTAAGGTTCTCTAACGAACCTCCAAGGGCTTCACAGAACAGCTGTATTTATACTGAGATTAAATTACACACAGGTGGATTCTATTTACTAATTAGGTGACTTCTGAAGGCAATTGGTTCCACTAGATTAGGGTATCAGAGTAAAGGGGTTTGAATACAAATGCACGCCACACTTTTCAGATATGTATTCGTAAATAAGTTTGAAAACCATTTATCATTTTCTTTCCACTTCACAATTGTACCACTTTGTGTTGGTCTATCAATAATATACATTTACGTTTTTGGCTGTAACATGACAACATTTTGAAAATTTCAAGGGATATGAATACTTTTTCAAGGCACTGTATGAATGGTTGTCATTGGAAAACATTGGTTAACGACTTGTCATGCCACTTTGATGTCAAAAGTTGCATGACAAGTCACACAAGTGTGAATGGAGCCTTACTTCTTGTCCTGGGGACAACCTTTTATACCAGAAAGAAGGTGAAGGAATCCCTCCAATGGAGCATCTGACAGCAATAAAATATGACAGGAGTTCTAATCCTTTCCCTCTCTATCCAATCACCATAAAAAAAAATGTTTTGAGTATAGATACATTGTACGGTGTCATATCTCCTTTGGAATGAATATACAGTATATATACAATGTGTATAGTCAAAAATGATACTTTCCCTTGAAGACATCTGCTTCCATGAACACACCTAGTCGGTGCAGCCGGTGTCTGGACTGTGCAGGTGCAGACACGTCGCTCTGCTGTAAATCTTAAAGGTGGTTTTTGACAGATGATCTCAGCTGCAGGTAGCATTACTAGACTCCCATACCTCCGCCTCCTCATTTCCCTCTTAGACACAATAGGGCTGATTTACCAAAGAATTAAAGAATTTCACGCAATAAACTGTGTGAATTTTCCCTTCAATCATCCAATCATGTGCAGAGGAAATAGGTAAGCAGGACATTTTTTTCACATAATTGGATAATTGAAGTTAATATGCATACAATTTATTGTGTGAACACTCTTAAATCTTTCAGTAAAGCCGACTTAATGATTTTCTGCTCTGCTCATTATTAGAAAACTGTCTGCAATGTTCAATCCGCTGGTTGAACGAAAAAAAAAAAAAAAATGCAATGCAAACCCGGGGCCCTTTGTTCACATTGCTTTGTGGAATGTTTGCTTCTATGAATGCATGCCATGCATCACTGCAGACTCCTCCAGGCAAGGCTCACAGCTACACTGACCATATCACACGGATCCTTCACTTCAGATACAAAGTTTCCAGGAAAAGTTTGATGGTCTACTGGTACTATGATAGCATGATGGTCATGGTGATAATCCTCTTTATTGGGCCTCATGCCCATACAGTGTAAACAGTTCCAGGAAAAGGTCTTCTACTGCCAAGGGGCAAAGATGGCCTACTGCTCAACCCCATCTTTGTAAATATCGTTGCACAGGGGGCTAACCGTGGTGAAGGCAAAAAAATGTCCCTTCATGGGTGGTGTCACTGGAAGGAAAATCATTTCCCTGTGTCAGTGGTGTCTCCGGAAGGAAAAAGTGTCCCTGCGACGGTCCTGACGCTGGAAAGAGAAAATGCCTCTGAATAGGAGGAGTCACTGGAAAAAAAAAATGTTTCTGTGTTGGTGGTGTCATTGGAAGGGAAAAAAGTTCCTGTGACAGTGGTGTTCCTAACAGTAAAAATGTCACTGCACTAGTTTTAGTGGGGAAAAAAATGGCCCTGCGATGGTGGTATTTCTGAAAGGAAAAAGGTCCCTGCAATGATGGTGTCACTGGAAGAAATTAAAGTCCTAAAGTTTTCCTGATGGCCCATTACAGACAGGGGTCTGCAGTCCCCTTTGAGGTAGCAACCATTATGGATGAGAAGAATAGATGTGCTAACTGACACTTGGTGGACTACTGATCCCAGCACGCCCAATGCAAATCTTGCCAGCCCTCCTGGCTGCAATGACTTGACTTCATCACAACCCTACAGTCTCTCCCTCTGGCACCACATCCAACTCCTGGCATGTCTCTTCCAGAGCTTTCCACTGTGCTTTTCACTCACTGACCCCGGCATGGATCCCTCCTGATTGACTTGCCTGGCAGTGCTCCCAACTGTCCTCTTTCCTGTTCCTGTTACACCCAGTAATGACAGTGTAGAGAGAGGCTCCCTCCCATCTCCCGATCTGAGGCACACCCTCCCCCCCCCCCCCCAGAAAGGGAGTTCCCTCAGACCACAGCAGTCTAACACTCCATCATTCAGTTCATCCACCCAACAACTCTTCTCACAGCAGGCTGACCATGGGTATATATAGGAGGCCTGCCCCCTGCCAATCCTAGTTGGGGATTGGTCAGGGCTCCCACATGCACCCCATGTCACTCCAGCTCTCTGCCCTGCCTCTTTTCCAGAACCTTCTCCCTGGAAACAGAGGAGGCACCCAAGAGTTGAGGCACATGTCAGTCACCTGCTGCTACACTAAAACCACTCCCCTGCCCCCAGATCAAAACAAGCAGGCCTAGCTCACAGCTAGGCCTGCCTAAATTTACCTGAACTGGCAGTATACACCAAAACCCACTACACTAGCACCTACCTAAAGGTAGAGGGTGCTACAGGTGGTGTCACTGAAAGAAAGAAAAAAAAATGTCCCTGTGTCAGTTTTGTCTCTGAAAGGAAAAAATGTCCCTGTGTCAGTGATGTTGCTAAGAGAAAAAATTTCCCTGCATCAGTGGTGTCACTGAAAGGAAAAAATGTCACTGCGGTGGTAATGAAACTGAAAGAAAAATGTCTTTATGTCGATGGTTTCCCTGGAAGGAAAAATGTCCCTGCACTGGTGGTTTCATTGAAAGAAAAAAATGTCCCTCTGTCAGTGGTGTCACTATAAGGAAAAATTGTCCCTGCGACGGTTGCTTCACTAGAAGAAAAAAATGCCCCTGTGTCAGTAGTGTCACTGAAAGTAAAAAATGCCCCTGTGTCAGTGGTGTCACTGAAAGTAAAAAATGCCCCTGTGTCAGTGGTGTCACTGAAAGTAAAAAATGCCCCTGTGTCAGTGGTGTCACTGAAAGTAAAAAATGTCCCTGTGTCAGTGGTGTCACTGGAAGAAAAAAATGTCCCTGTGTCAGTGGTGTCACTGAAAGTAAAAAATGCCCCTGTGTCAGTGGTGTCACTGAAAGTAAAAAATGTCCCTGTGTCAGTGGTGTCACTGGAAGAAAAAAATGTCCCTGTGTCAGTGGTGTCACTGAAAGTAAAAAATGCCCCTGTGTCAGTGGTGTCACTGGAAGAAAAAAAATGCCCCTGTGTCAATGATATTACAGGAAGCAAAAAACGTCCCTGTGTCAGTGGTGTCACTGGAAGAAAAAAATGTCCCTGTGTAAGTGGTGTCACTAGAAGAAAAAAATGTCCCTGTGTCAGTGGTGTCACTGGAAGAAAAAAATGTCCCTGTGTCAGTGGTGTCACTGGAAGGAAAAAAAAAACCCTGCATCAGTGGTGTCTCTGGAAGGAAAACAATGTCCCTGTGTCAATTGTGTTCCTAGAAGGAGAAACATATCCCTGTGTTAGTGGTGTCACTGGAAACAAAAAAAATCTTTGCATCAGTGGTGTCACTGGAAGAGCAAAATGCTCCTTCGTCAGGGGTGTCGCTAAGAGAAAAAATGTAGCTGCATCGGTATCAGTGAGGAAAAAATGTCCCTGCATCTGAGGAGAATTGCTTTGTACGTCTGTGGGATGAAGGAGAGTTGAGGAACTAGGAGGTGGGCTCTGTTAGGTGCCTCGAACTAAACGGCCGGCTGTTCTCACTCTCCAGGGACGCCACACAGAGACTGTAGTATTTTCAGCAGGCACTTGCTTTTATTTCCCCACAGCAGGCTGCTATTGGAGAAAAGAGAGAGCAAAATCCTCCCTCTCGTAGTCCTTCCTATCAGTAAGGTACCAAAGGACGTAGCAATCGAAGCTCCCCCACATATCAAAACTGCGCCCAGGGCACATGTCCCTTTTGCCCCTACCTTTGTCCTTAAGTGTAAAGACTCAGTGTATTCCAGTGCCCGGGAGGGACAGGCACAGTGTACAGCCCACAGTAAGCTGCCTGTTATCATTAAACATTTCAGCCCGGAGGATTTTACCCCCTTCCTGACCAGGGCACTTTTTGCGATTCGGCACTGTGCCGCTTTAACTGACAATTGCGCGGTCGTGCGACGTTGTACCCAAACAAAATTGACGTCCTTTTTTTTCCCCACAAATAGAGCTTTCTTTTGGTGGTATTTGATCGCCTCGCGGTTTTTATTTTTTGCGCTATGAACAAAAGAGCAAAAAAAAAAGAGCAACGATTTTGAAAAAAACACAATATTTTTTACTTTTTTTATAACAAAATACCCCCCTAAAATATATAAAAAAACTATTTTTTTTCCTCAGTTTACGCCGATATGTATTCTTCTACATATTTTTGGTAAAAAAAAAATTGCAATAAGCGTATATTGATTGATTTGCGCAAAATTTATAGTGTCTACAAAATAGGGGGTAGTTTTATGGCATTTTTATTTTTTTTATTAGTAATGGCGGCGATCTGTGATTTTTATCATGATTGCGACATTATGGCGGGCACATCGGACATCTTTGACACTATTTTGAGACCATTGTCATTTATACAGCGATCAGTGCTATAAAAATGCATTGATTATTGTGTAAATGACACTGGCAGTGAAGGGGTTAACTACTAGGGGGCAGTGAAAGGGTTAAGTGTGCCCTAGGGAGTGATTCTAACTGTTAGGGGGCTGGGCTTGAACACACAGGACAGTGAAAACAGCTCTCAATGAGAGAGACCTGTGATCTCTGTCCTGTCACTAGGCAGAACGGGGAAATGCTTTGTTTACAAAAGCATCTCCCCGTTCTCCCTCTCCGTGACACGATCGCGGGCACCCGGCGGACATCGAGTCCGCGGGACCTGCGGTCACAGTCACGGAGACCGCGGTGCACGCTCGCGACACCACTTCTTAAAGGGGACGTGCCTGTACACCCTTTTTGCCTACCAGCGCCATTCTGCCGATGTGCATCGGCGTGCGCTGGTCGGCAAGCGGTTAATGACAGACTGAAATATGCAGCGGCTGCAAAAAGTCTGCTTTCAGGACCTACAGTATGACGCTGTAAGCATGTGGCCTGTACACGAGTACTGCTCGGAACATCATAGAGCCACTTCATATTTCAGTTCTGTCATTAATTATAACATGCTGCTGATAGTAGGCCTGTCCCTTCTGGGCAGTGAAATACATATTAATAAATACATGCATTTTTTGCATCTATTATGGCTACCTGGAATTTAGCTTTACTGCCCATCAGCTTAATGCCCATTTGAATTTTCAGTTTGGATACATTCTAGGTGTATCAAAACAAAAGCCACAACCTGAGAAGAAAAGCCAGTTCCCTGCCAGTATGCTGCAAAGAAGGTCCCTTGCTGTCCGAGTGGAAGCAGTGGTTTCTCTGCAGAGGAACAACATGCCCTCAGCTGATTCAGAGCTCTATGAGCTTTTGCTGATTTCAATGTTCTCCAATGTGCCCAGTGATATTAAAGTGGAGTTCCACCCACTTTTACAACTCTTCAGCATCCCTCACTAAACTGTGCACTGTAAACGAATTGGATATTTTTTAAAAAAAAATTTCTCAGCACCTACTGTATATCTGCTGTATTCATTTTTCACTTCCTCCTCCCTGGCTGTGGCCCATCGCATCATTTCCTGTTTGCAATGCCTTCTGGGAAGGGGCGGCAACTTCCTCTGATACTGCCGTTGCTATGGAAACCTGACCTGAAACCTATTACACTGCTTGTGCTGCACTGAGCATGTGCAAGATCTGCAAGGATGAGATCCAGGAAGAAATACAGTCTGGCTTCAGATGCCCACACTTAAGATGGCCACGGCCTGCTGTAAGTTTATAAAATAACAAACTACTGCTATAAACTAACAAAACAGACCTTAGTTTACAGACCAACTTTACTAGAATACATTAAGCTTATTTTTATTTAAAAAGTATAATTTGGGCCGGATCTCCACTTTAAGCCATCATTTTTTAAAGTGGAACTTCACTCTCTCAATTAGCATTGACTATTTTTAATCCTTATGCTGCTAAGCATTAGTAAATTAATAGGAAAGTGTATTATATTTGCTTGTTTTAAACACTTTTTTTTTTCACATCTCTTTGGTTACTTCCTGCTTTCCATGTCTAGGCAAATTATGTCATACATTTCAGAAACACAAGAAAAAAAATTAAAAAAGATCTGGAACATACACAGTGACCCACCTCCATCCCGGGTTATACATATAAAGACAAAAAGGAGTGGCCATAGGACTTTGAATGTGGTGGGTCACAGACTAGGCACAACTAGGATACAATTGACACTTTGTTATAAATTCATGGTATACAAAAAAGTCAAAAATATGTAATATGTCTATGCAAAGAGTTGTATAAACATTAGCAGTATAAAGATCCATATATGATGAGACACTGTACGTATATAAATAATCATGAAGATATCACAACAAAATGCACAATTGGTCTGTAAATGAGTAAATGTATTGTAGCATCTATGGATCTCTACGCGTTTCGTCAATCTCACTAGGGTCCACTCATCAGGAGTTTGATGCAGAAATTCATCTAAGAAAAATATATATATATAATAATCTAAAAAAATAAGTAAATAAATAAATTAATTAATTACAAATAAATAAATAGATAAAAAATAAATGAATATATAAAAAATGAATAAATGGATAAATGTATGCCTTACTACTTACACATCAACTCAGTTAGTGGGCCCAGCATCGGGGAGGAGAGGGAAGGAGTCTTCAGGAGAAGAGGAAGGGTTTTCTCAGCTAAGCACACCCCCCTGTCTGCATGCCTGAGCTAAGGGCAGATGGATTACAGAAAGCAAATGCTACAAGAATCATCCGCCCTTACTCAAGATGGCCACTGCCACAAAGGCTATGGGCTGTGTTTCAAAGTGATTTCTCAGCAGAATAAAGCATAGAGACATGGATGGATGGGAGAGTTTGCTTTGAATATTAAAAATGAATTAAATAGTGTTTTTAGTTTGTGGTGCCCAGATACAGCGTAGTGCTCCAAGCACTTTAAAGTGTTTGTAAACCCTCCCACACAACTTTACTGTATGGTGATCCTCATAAAAAAACACGAATGTTTGCTGCTGGCAAATGTCTCCTTACCTGTTCAGTTTTGCTGTAATCCGTCCTGTTAGGTTTACTGACGTCACCGACGCATGCGCTTCCCTTCCCCTCATTCACGCTCTGTGTGAGGTCTGTCCATTGACAGGGTGCCGTGAATGGGATTTCCTCTCCCAGCGGCACAGCGCTGACTGCCCTCTCCTTGCAAGACTGCAGAGTTTCACCTGCATCCTGGAACTACCCATGTGACCGCGTGACGTCACATGAGGAGTAAACCTACTGCTTCCGAGAGCGCGATCAGGGGAGGAGAGCTGGAGCACGACTGACAGGCATGCATATACCCAGAACGGGTTTATATTAAAGCACAAAAACACTGTAACATTCCGGGTATGAGTGGCGGTGCAGTAATGTCAGATCGCGCATGCACGAGATTATGGCGAGAAACATGAAAGGGCGGAAATTATATTCTACACAGACTCAAGATGGAACTCCCGCAGCAAAGGCATATGACATAATTGGTCATAATTAGTAAAGCAACCAATTTTTGGTCCAAGAAATCCTCCTCCTGGTCCTGGACTGGACTTGGGACAAAGCAATAACTCCAAGGCCAATAATAAATAACACGTTATCTCCTCTGATTCCGCAACATGTCTGGTTGACGAACGGCCGTTCAGAAACGAACTGAAAAGTGTGAACTGAAAAGTGCGAAATGAAAAGCGCGAATCAACACTCACCAAACTTCTACTAACACGAAATTAGCAGAAGGAGCCCAAAGGTAGCGCTAAAGAGCTGAAAAACCACGTAGTACGTCACTGCGTTGGTGTTTGTTGGTCGACAATTGTGTGCCATTTGTATGCAAGACAAGTTTGGGGCCAACGCCCTTCGGACAAAAGTCTGAGGTTTTGTCTGCAGAAAAATCTGATTGTGTGTACAAGGCTTTATACTAATTAAATACCTTGCCTTAACAAATAGTTGTAAATAAATGTGTTAAATCTTTTCTGTCCCCTATTATTGTGCGTGTTTACTCACCATATAGCATGCAAAAGTTAATAAATCCCAACAGTCATATACTGTATATCACAAACATTCCTTAGCTCAGTTATATGATCTGCATTGCCAATGGCCAATTACCAGGACAATGTGGATCATGTAATTAAGCCAAGGAATGTTTGTAATATAGATGACTATTGGGATTTATTAACTTTTGACTGTTAGGCGGATTAAACACACACAATAATGGGAGACAGTAATAATTCAACACATATATTTACAACTGTTTATTAACGGCGGTAAAGTGGCTCTTCTGTGCTGGATCACATACCTAGTACGTGTTATGGCACTTCTAGGTAGGGGGCGTGTGCACCGCCTGAGACACTGCATAAGCCAATTAACGGGTGCTTGCCAATGGATGACCGCCGTCACCAGCTGATCGGCAAGGAGGAAGACAGGACGGAGCTCTGCCTACATAAACAATACAGAGCTCTGTCCTGTCAGTGGGGATGTTGGACGGGAAGGCCTGGCTCTCAGTCTCCGCTTTAATGAATCCCAACGGTGTTCTATCGGGTTGAGGTCAGGACTGCAGGCCAGTCAAGTTCCTCCACCTCATACTCACTCTTCCATGTCTTTATGGACTTTGCTTTGTGCACTGGTGCGCAGTCATTTTGGAACAGGAAGGGGCCATCTCCAAACTGTTACCACAAAGTTGGGAGCATGAAATTGTCCTAAATGTCTTGGTATGCTGACGCCTTAAGAGTTCCCTTCACTGGAACTAAGGGGCCAAGCCCAACCTCTGAAAAACAACCCCACGCCATAATACCCCCTCCACCAAATGATTTGGACCAGTGCACAAAGCAAGGTCCATAAAGACATGAATGAGCAAGTTTGGGGTGGAGGAACTTGACTGGACTGCACAGAGTCCTGACCTTAACCCGATAGAACACCTTTGGGATGAATTAGAGCAGAGAATGTGAGCCAGGCCTTCTCATCCAACATCAGTGCCTGACCTCACAAATGCACATCTGGAAGAATGGTCAAACATTCCCATAGACACACTCCTAAACCTTGTGGACAGCCTTCCCAGAAGAGTTGAAGCTGTTATGGCTCCAAAGGGTGGGCCAACTTGTGATACATAACGTGTACTCAGACTGGCCTGGAGTGGTAAGTGGGGTACCACAAGACTCTGTCTTGGTACCAATTCTGTTTAATATATTCATAAATGATATAGGAGACAGGATAAATAGCTCAATCTCAGTTTTTGTGGAGGATCAAAAATAAGCAGGGCAATAACTTCACATCAGGATATAGAAATTTTACAGTAAGACCTGAACAAAATAATGGACTGGCCAACTGCATGGCAAATGAGGTTTAATGTGGCGAAATGTAAATGAATGCACTTGGGGGGCTAAAAACATAAACACAAAGTACTCACTAGGGGGAGAACCTCTGGGGAGTCAAAGATGGGGAAAGATCTGGGTGTCCTAGTAGAAAACAGACTGAGCAATCACATGCAATGTCAAGCTGCAGCTACCAAAGCTGGCAGAATTTTAGCATGCATAACCACTTGCCGACCAGCGCACGACGATGTACGTTGACACAATGGCACGGCTGAGCAAATGGGCGTACCTGTACGTCCCCTTTAAATCGCGGGCTAGTGGGCGCGCGCACCGCATGAGCGTGCCCGCTGGTCCTGCGGACTCGATGTCTGCCGGTGGCCCGCGATCGTGACACGGAGAGGCAGAACGGGGAGATGTAAACAGGAATCTACTGCTCCTAGTGATCGCGAGCAGTGATCTGTCATGTTATAGTGAGCCCATCCCCCCTACAGTTAGAACACGGTGAGGGAACACAGTTAACCCCTTGATCGCCCCCTAGTGTTTAACCCTTTCCCTGCCAGTGTCATTTACACAGTAATCAGTGCATTTTTATAGCACTGATCGCTGTATAAATGTCACTGGTCCCAAAATAGTGTCCAATGTCAAAAGTGTCCAATGTGTCCACCGCAATGTCGCAGGCACGATAAAAAATAAATAAAGATAAAAAGGGGGCTGGAGGACCTCAATTACAAGGAACAATTACAAGCACAAAGTTTATTCTCCCTGGAGAAGCGACTCTTGAGAGGGGACATGATGATGATTTACAAATACCTCAATGGTGATCCCAGCATAGGAAAAAAAGCTATTCAATGTCAAGGGATGTAAGAGGACATGGAGCCACACAATGAGATTGGAAGAGAAGTGGTTTAACCTTAGGCTGCATAGGGGTTTTTTTCACTGTCAGGGTGATAAGGATGTGGAAATCTAAAATATAGTGAAGGAGCACTAAATAACTAATAAAACAATACTAAAATATAAAGTGCTAATAATAAGGGGCTAATAATATGCAAATATCTCACTTCCCAATGTGCAACACAGTGCAATACAATGACATCAAAGAAATTGAGCCAACAGATCAGTACAAGGATAGGTGATCCAATAATAAAATGTATCCAAAGTATCAAAAAAGTAATAGTCTCTTTTGAGTGTATAAATAAATAAAAATATGTGCAAAAAAGTGAAAAAAGGGAGAGGGAAAAGAGTCCAATTGTAGATAAAATATGATAGCTTGTAGATATCATTCTTCAATCCACACCCTGTGTGTGCTAGCCTCTCACCTTAAAGATAGACCCCAAATGGGTCTAGTCGTGCATCAACAGATTTATAACACCGATATGTTCTTTTCCTTCTCCGTGGGTATATCCTGGACAAATGATCACTGCAATATCAAGGCTGTTTCTCCATAGAATCCAAGTTCCACGACCAGCACCTTTAAAGCATTGTCTCCAAGACCATAGGGTAGAAGAGAAGAGCCTCCATAGTGTAGTTGTTAAAAATAGCTTGTTTTATTTAAAAATATAAAGTATCATAACAGTTTTTAACGGCAAAAAAACGCCAACACCAAAAACATGTGCCAAACACAGGAACTTCCGGTCACGGTCGTAACCGGAAGTGACGTCACCCGGCTCCTCCCTACGCGTTACGTCACACCACACGTGACTTTTTCAAGGGTATGGATACTGGGTGAAGGTAGGGTTATATACTAATAGTAGTCATGGAAACAGCATGTCAATGAGTAAGGGCTTTTCATATGCAAATGAGCCAACTGGATGGAGAGCAGAGAGACCAAATAAGTCTGTTTGCTTGGTTCTCACTAATCTAATCTTATAAGCAGAACAATGGCATTTAAAAGGAATCAAAGATCTATTATAAAGCCCTCAGATGGCGTTATCTGACGGGAGGTTGTTTTTGTTTTTCTTCTTTTTTTCTGCTCTCTTTTCTTTTCTTTTGATGTAATGGAGTATATGCCCCCTTTTTCTGTGCTTTTTTTTTGTTTTTTATCTTATTACTTATGTAAGAAGTGACTTCTATTCTGTATATTGCTGTATGCGCTCTGGAACTGTATACACTTATCCAATTTTAATAAAACCTTTTGTTTGAGAAAAAAAAAAAGATCTATTATAAGGATGTGGAACTCTCTTCCACAATTGGTGGTGCCAGCGGGGAGTATTGATATTTTTAAAAGACTCTTGGATGTGCATCTTAAAGAGCACAACATACAGGGATATGGGAAATAATTATAGATACTGACACACACGTACACCTACACAGGTTGAACTGCATGGACTATTGTCTTTATTCAACCTTACCTACTATGTAACTCAATATTGAACCGTACGGACTAAGACTGGGATGCCATTAAAGTTCATGCGCGTGTAAAGGCCGGCGCCCCAATACTTTTGACAATATAGTGTATATACGTGATTCTGCACTTCTGGGTAGGGGACGCACCCACGCGACGCTGTTGCTAGTGATTAGCTACAGCTGCCCTGTAGCAGTAAATCTACTATAGACCGGTCAGCAAGTGGTTAAGTTGATTTTTTCAAATGTTTATCTAACAAATATAACGATTTACAAAGTGTCACGCATTGATACATATTTGCAATCAGCTGATCACATTTGTACCGTTAAAAAAGTTCTATGGTAACTTTCAATTCCAGAGCAGAACAATAGGTTTGGGTGTGACGCCCAGACTTGATAAGGTCATTCCCCTGTCCTTCATTCTATATGGAACTGACTACAAAGTGACTAATGTGTGTGAAGTGTCTTTACCTGTACCGTCTATTTTTATCTGTTCTAATTCAAAGGATCTGTGAACCTCCCCAACATTTTCTCGTCATTGTGCTGAGATAATTCCCACAGCGGTTGTATGCGGAGACGAGACAGACTGTCCTCTCCTTACTGTGGAGCAGATAAAAGATTGAGCTCTTCATTCTGTACAGGGAAAAAAGGGAGAACGCGGGGTCTTCTCAGCACACATTCTTATTGTACCGCTGAAAGCTGATCGCACAACGCAGAGCTTTTAGTAAAGGACAAATGGGACTTAGAGAAGGGGCTCTTTTTACAATCGATTTTTATCATGTTAACCCATCGCAGTCAGGCAAAGCAGATTTTCCAGAATGTTCCACCAAAATTAACAAGAACAGAGATAAATCATTCCTGAGGGAGCAATGAGGACCCCGAGGGTCCATTTACATTTGTGTGGTGCGTTGATGCAGGTGCAATATTAAACATTATGTTAACATTAAGGCAGTCCATTGAAATAATAGAAAAAAATTGGGCGTGATACAAAATTTTATGGCATGTGCCTTAGAGTGTTAGGGTGCCATTCAAAAGGAATGGCACCCCAATGTGTCAATGCACGTAACGTACAATGCATATGTAGTGCCCTGGGCTTTAGTCAGGGAGCTCCTCATCAAATTCCTTGTCAGGTGTAGCTACTGTAGATAGTTGTTATGCCCCGTACACACGGTCGGATTTTCCGATGGAAAATGTCCGATCGAAGCGTGTTGTCGGAAATTCTGACCGTGTGTGGGCTCCATCGGACATTTTCCATCGGATTTTCCGACACACAAAGTTGGAGAGCAGGAGATAAAATTTTCCGACAACAAAATCCGTTGTCGGAAATTCCGATCGTGTGTACACAAATCCGACGGACAAAGTGCCACGCATGCTCAGAATAAATAAAGAGATGAAAGCTATTGGCCACTGCCCTGTTTATAGTCCCGACGTACGTGTTTTACGTCACCGCGTTCAGAATGATCGGATTTTCCGACAACTTTGTGTGAACGTGTGTATGCAAGACAAGTTTGAGCCAACATCCGTCGGAAAAAATCCTAGGATTTTGTTGTCGGAATGTCTGAACAAAGTCCGACCGTGTGTACGCCCTATTAGAGTGTTAGGGTGCCATTCAAAAGGAATGGCACCCCAATGTGTCAATGCACGTAACGTACAATGCATACAATGGGCTTTAGTCAGGGAGCTCCTCATCAAATTCCTTGTCAGGTGTAGCTACTGTAGATAGTTGTTAGAGATTCATTGGTTTCTCCCTAAGTTTGGCTTTGTTGTACTTTTCTCTTCTGCCACTAGGTGGCTGGGCACTTGGTGGCATTAGGTGTGAGAAGGACATTTCAAGGTCGAGTTATGGGTATATGGGATATCTCAGCCAATGGGCAGGGGTTTTCTTGAATCTCTTAGCCTGCTGGGAGAACCTATATATTTGGGTGGAGTCAGGTGATCTATGTTCTGTGCCACCTGGACCGCTGTCTGGGTGGACGTGTGTCATACGCCCTGGGCTGATAGGCCAGAGACTAGGCCTATCCCGGGGGGCATCTGGCTGCCAGGCTGTGTGAGGGCCTAACCAGAAGTAAGAGGGCAACGCAGGGTTGGGTCTGCGGCTTGCAGTCCAACCGAAAGTGCCGGTTCTGCCGGTCAGAGAACCTGTCGTGGTCGGAGGTAGAAAGGAAGCTGTCGCCACTAAGGGACCAACCACCTTTACCAGGGACCACAGTTAGTAACTGAATCAAGTACTAGAGTAGCATTCTCACTGAAAGGGCACGGTGGAGAATCGGGAAACTTCAGGCGGTGATCAAGCCAGGGACCCAGCCAGTGGAGGTGACGATTGCAGAGCAGCCTTGTGTGTCAAGCCAGGGACCGAGCCGGTTAGCAGGGATGAAGCTTTCAAGGTATCGGGAGTGCCAAGCTAGGGACCCAACAGGGAAGTGTGGGTGACGCTTGAGGGAGATACCACTGCAAAAGCCTTGAGGAGCTCACGGGATTCAGAGTCAGTGAATCAGAGAGTCCAGTGAGAGATCAGGAGCTCAAGGGGCTGAAGAGCTACAAGTGGACATTGTAGTGAAGCTGAGAGAACTGTTGAACTTTGTATTAGGAACTGTTAGATACTGTTTCCATAGGAGACAGCAAACCTGCACGTGCAGAAGTGGCACCTTGCTGGGGCCTTTCCCTGTACAGCTGTCCTCCTATTGAAGTCTCGGAGTCTGCCAATTGAAATTTTAACTACTGAAGGGTGTCCTGGCCCTAACCCTCTTTCCCTTACAAAATCTAAAAAGGACTGTTAAAAGAAATAAAACCTCTTTTGCATCCAAGAAGTGTCTGGCGCCCAATGACTTTCACCATGTTTGCACCCACTATGCCTCACAACCCACTACATATTGAGGGATAACAGCTGTCTTTGGCCTTGAAGGTTCTCATTAGACTGGGAGAGGTAAATGTCTTTGCTAAACATAGATGTGGATTGTCCCTGAATCCAAGCATACACTGATATTCATTGTAGAATATACAGTTTTATTTTTCCCTGCACATCCATATAATGCTTCCTTTGTGAGCTTAGGAATGTGCAAGTTGATCTTTTACTTAAAGTGTTACTAAACCCAGGACCCTTCATTCACTATATCTGGTCTCCCACAGTACACAGAACATGGAAATGCAATAGTTTTAGTAAATATAAACTGCTATTAACATTTTCTCATCAGCAGTATATAGCAGTCTTGTGACTTATATCAGTGTCTGGTTCTATCAGTGTCTGGTTAAAGCTTGTATTTGTCTGCATGGCACGGGCACCATTCATGAAATGCTTTGTAACTGGACCATGTATATAATATCCATACCTAGAATTCATCTTTAAAGGGGTTGTAAACCCTCCTCTTTTTTCACCTTTATGCATCCTATGCATTAAGGTGAAAAAACTTCTGACACTGACTGGCCCCCCAGCCTCCCCGTTCTACTCACCTGAGCCCGTTCGTTCCCTCGGCGGAGACGCGTTGTACCTCTCTGCCCGGGGTTCTAGGCTCTTGATTGGATAGATTGATAGCAGCGCAGCCATTGGCTCCCACTGCTGTCAATCAAAACCAAATGACGTGGGCTCCAGGGGGCGGGGCCGAGTCCAGCATTCTGTGTCTATGGACTCAAATGCTGGACTCTGGAGCGTGCCCGCAAGGTAACCCTCAGGGAGAGCGCTTTTCCTAGGGGGTTTACCAATGCGGGGAGGAGCCATGAGCGCCATTGGGGGACCCCAGAAGATGCTGATCAGGGTCACACTGTGCAAAACGAACTGCACAGTGGAGGCAAGTATGATATGTTTGTTATTAAATTAAAAAAAAAAACGAGGGTTTACAACCCCTTTAAACACCCTGGCGGTTTTCCCGAGTGTGGCTCGGGGTTAAATTTCAGTATCATTAGCGGTAACCCCGAGCCACACTCGGGATTGCATTGCAGGATCCTGGTGCGGTATACTTACCTTGTCCCCAGGATCCTGCGATGTCCCCCTGCTGTGTCTGTGGGCTCTGTCCTCCACCCGAAGCCTCTCTGTGTCGGGCTCCGTTCCCTGCGAGCGTCGCAACGCACGGGGTGGAGCCTGGCGGCAAATTCAAAAAATTTAAAAATCATAACACATACAGTACACTGTAATTTTACATCCGTTTTGTCCCTAGTGGTTTGTCCAATGCCCTACATGCAGTTTTATATGATATATACTGTTCTTTCTGCCTGGAAACTGGAGATTGTCCATAGCAACCAAAAAGTGTCCCTTTACGTCAAAAGTGGTTTTAGACCAGATAGAAAACAGCGATAGTGAATCGGGGGGAAATTAATTTTATGATTATTATATTATTATTTTTTATAATTATTTATATTTATTTAATATATTATAATTTATGATTTTGTGTTTCAAACTTTATCATACCCGGAATATCTACTAGACTCTTGTTTGGACAGATTTAAGTGTGTTATTGCTAAGAATTACAGGCCTACAATATAAAATGCCAAATTTCTAGGTAAAATAATTGTACCGCTTTCAGCACCTAAAATCTGACATAATCATACCGCCAGGGAGGCTAACTCACAAGTGAAAAAGTTGCAAAATCCAATTCCCCTTTACTTTAAAAAAAAAAAAAAAAAATCAATGTTATGTTTCTTTTATTTACTTTTTTTAAATATGTACCCCCTAGGGTCTGTTCTATCAGATTCTTCACCATCACATATATTTTTATATACTTGAATCAATACTGCTTTGTCTATATTATTGGAAATACTCAATCTTTCTAAAACCGAGCTTGCAATATCCCCCCTCTCCCCATGACTTTACCATTGAGATCAACAGCACAACATTTGGTCCCTCGACACATGCCAGGGTGCTGGGTGTAATCCTAAATTCTGACCTCTCATTTGGCCCCCACATCCAATCACTGGCTAAATCTTGATGCCTTAACCTCTGCAATATTTCTAGAATTTGCCCCGGCCTGACTAATGACACCACCAAACAACTTACTTTACTTCACTCCTTGATTATATTCCGCCTTGACTCCTGCAACTCCCTCCTCACTGGCCTACCTCTACACAGGCTTCAATCTATTATGAATGCTGCTGCTAGGCTAATACACCTCACTAACCCATCTGTGACTGCTGCTCCTCTCTGCCCATCATATTACTGGCTTCCCCTATCCCACCGTATAAAATTCTAAATACTAACCACAACATACAAAGCCATCCACAACATCACTCCCAGCTACATCACCAACCTCATCTGCAGATATCGCCCAAATCGTGCTCATCGATCCTCCCAAGACCTCCTGCTCTCTAGCTCCCTTGTTACCTCCATCCATGCTCACCTCCAAGACTTCTCTAGAACCTCTCCCTTCCTCTGGAACTCCCTACCACAGTATGCCCAGTCAGCTCCTACCCTGTCCACCTTTAGGCAATCCTTGAAAACTCACTTATTCAGGGAAGCCTACCCCCAACTCCACCTAAGAACTGAACCCAAGCCACCTCCATCAGATCATCCCCTGCAGCTATTACCTTTTGTACCACCTCCCCCTCCCTTTATATTGTAAGCTCCATGAGCAGGGCCCCCCTATTCCTTCTGTATTGAACTGCATTGTAATTGTACTGTTCCCCGTTATTTTGATGGCGAAAACTGTTGGCACTATATAAATCTGGTATAATAATAAAGAATCAAAAAATGAAAGATGGGCCTATACCTGGAAACCCATGAGCCAGGCTCAATCTCAGTTATCTCTTCCTTGGTTATGATTACAAAATGCCTTCTAAATTCCTTTATTGAACTTTGACTATTTGTGTCTTTGGTGTGTTTGGTATGAAGTGGCACTGATGGAAAATATTACATGTGAGCAAATGTACTGTGCTATAATGATTAACTTGGTCGAGTCTTTCTTCACACATTGTCATGTTTACCCAATGTCGTATGGAAAATAAACTGTATGGACATGTGTTCCAGGATGAAAGCACGCCGTATAGAATAGGTGTTCTCCACATTCTTCGTGTTTTTTAAAACATCTTATAATTACAAGTCCTCCTTGTGTAAACCTGTTTATCTCACGTACAGTACTGATAGTGTGTACATTTGTTGTCACTCTTCAAAGCTGGTATATTTATCTATGGTAAATGCATACTTGCTAATGCCTGGTACACATAATGAGTTTATCAGGTGAATGATCATCTGTTTTTTTTTTTTGCATGCTAATCTCATATCGAAAATGAGTTTATTAAAGTTATGAAAATTCTCGTACGACAGAATAAAAATTCGGAAGTGATGTAGTGTGTTATGCCCCGTACACACGGTCGGACATTGATCGGACATTCCGACAACAAAATCCATGGATTTTTTCCGACCGATGTTGGCTCAAACTTGTCTTGCATACACACGGTCACACAAAGTTGTCGGAAAATCCGATCGTTCTAAACGCGGTGACATAAAACACGTACGTCGGGACTATAAACGGGGCAGTAGCCAATAGCTTTCGTCTCTTAATTTATTCTGAGCATGCGTGACACTTTGTGCGGCGGATTTTGTTGTCGGAAAATTTTATAGCCTGCTCTCTAACTTTGTGTGTCGGAAATTCCGATGGAAAATGTGTGATGGAGCCCACACACGGTCGGAATTTCCGACAACAAGGTCCTATCACACATTTTCCGTCGGAAAATCTGACCGTATGTACGGGGCATTAGAGTGTATTTGTATTGTATTTTTCAACGACAGCTGTACTGACTCAGATAGTAAGCAATTGTGCTGCAAGATTGAAAATGGCTTGCTAAACTATTGCTAGACTTGCCAGGCTTCACAAGTTTGTTGCACAATTGCAGCAAGTCCACATTGCAAGACTCCAGATCCACTTTCTTTGCAAACATTCTGCAAGTCTGCTGCAAATTCTGGTTCTGTTATGTTGTGCAATAGTCATCCCACCACAGGGGTCACTGTGACTGAATTTTCATGCTGTAGACCTGCAGAGCTCTGGCTGTAGACTCACCACTGCAACTTGGCTCTCGCTAGAGACTTGCCAGGTAAATTTGCTTAAAATTAGAAAAATGTTAACTAGAACTTCAATAACTTCAGAGCTTCAAGTGTTCTGCAAGTGTACAACTTGCCAGTGAAAATGTGCAACAAGTTAACAGACTTATAGCGCGTACACACGCATTCCGACAACAAAATCCTAGGATTTTTTCAGACGGATGTTGGCTCAAACTTGTCTTGCATACACACGGTCACACAAAGTTGTCGGAAAATTCGATCATTTTGAACGCGGTGACGTAAAACACGTACGTCGGGACTATAAACGGGGCAGTAGCCAATAGCTTTCATCTCTTTATTTATTCTGAGCATGCGTGGCACTTTGTGCGTCTAATTTGTCTACACACTATCGGAAATTCCGACAACGGATTTTGTTGGCGGAAAATTTTATATCCTGCTCTCAAACTTTGTGTGTCGGAAAATCCGATGGAAAATGTGTGATGGAGCCAACACACAGTCGGAATTTCCGACAACAAGGTCCTATCACACATTTTCCATCGGAAAATCCGACCGTGTGTACGGGGCATTACAGTTCAACACTGCCACAAAATTGTGGCAAGTTATTCTTGCTATTTGGGGATTAAACAAAAATCATACGATCTGGTATCATACAAGAAAAATTGTCGTGCCTGTCCCATCAGATAATATCGGATGAACAGCCGTGATCGACTCTCGAAAGTTGTGTACTAATGATCAGATTATCGTAGGATCGCTTCAAAAGCAGTATTTTTCATACGATTTTCTGATTGTGTGTATGGGCCATAAGTGATTGCAAGTGTAACTCTTCCAGGTATTTATTACCTCCTATAGAGATCACAATACTTCCCCTGAATTCCTCCCAGAAGGCTGGTACCATCTCTGTGCAGGCAGCCATGGGCAACATCTACTGTACTTCCTGGAGCATGGGTGACACAGTCATGGAAATTCCAGTGTTGGCATCTTCAGGAGCCCAATATTTAACATAAGTACCAGCCTAAAGTGTAACTGCACTTTAGTGCAGTTACAGTAATTGGGATGTGATGACCATCTTCAACCCCCCGCCAAATCTAATATTAAAGCAAGCAATACTTACATAGATTTCTCCATCCACTCTAAACAATATTGGTGGAGGAATCTCCAGTGCCAGCTATTGTAGTTAGACAGTCGCACTTGCAGCTTCCTGACTAACGAACAGTTACTGCATCCGACAGGATGCAGTCAATGTTTAGCCAACAATTTCCCACTTGGCTAAGTCAGTTGTATCAGCTTTAGGTGAGCCAGGTGGTGTTGTCAGGACCACCAGGTCTGCAGGAACTGGCTAAGTTTCGAGCCATGTATAACCAGATTTCCTCCACTGTGTAGCTTCCGCGTCACTGCACAGCCTCCATTCAAAATCTTTACTGCTGGTTCCGACTCCTTCTGCACATGTGTCTGCAATCTCTGTTCATTGTTATGGAAAGTTCATACTCGGCAGTTGCACTGGAAGGTCTTAATGATGGCCATAATTTTGCTGCCAAAGTAAACCTGTCAGGATTAAGAGCTAGATAAAGAGAAGCATTAATACAATTCAGGTGTGCTAAGGTTCCAGCAACTTTTTTGTGCCTCGGGCGCCACAAAAACTGGATGTTCTAAAATATAAATAAAACAAAGTTAAATACTTTGGGCGTACCTCTTGAGGACTCACTATTGGTTGCTGAAGTCCTTTATTATGTTTAAAGAGACACTGTAAGGCTATGTTTCCACTATTGCGTCCCCAAAGTCGCGCGATTTTGCCGCAATTTTTTTACCGCGACTTTTTACCGCGATTTGAAGCAATGCCTGTATCTATGGACCTCAAGTCGCATCAAAGTGGGACCAAAGTAGTGCAGGGACTACTTTGAAGTCGCTGCGACTTGAAGTTGCACAGATATGAACGGTACTCATTGGAAATCATGGGATACAATTTGTCATGCGACTTTTCAGTCCCAAGTCGCATGAAAAGTCGCACTAGTGGAAACATAGCCTAACTTTCAACCGGAATAGTAAAGGGTGTCCCCCTGACCCCTTAACTCAATTTACCAGTGCTCTATCCTCCATGGCAGCTGGCACGAACATCTCCAGCGTTGGGTAATGTTTTGCCATGAGGAGAAGCAGTGACATCACTCCCTCAGACATGTGACAGTGCTCAGGGCCTTGTTACAAGACTCAAGCGCTGTCCAATGGGAGGAAGCTACACGCTCATCTACACCCAGTAGGTATTTTTCCTGGCGGATGCAGCAGAGGGAGTGGTGGCAGAGGCTGGAGGGCATGCCAGCACTCAAAGTTGACATTTACTTATTAGAGCATCAAGGGTTTCAGGTCTTCTGAGAAACTCAGCAAGCTGTTGAAAGATAAGTTCAGACACCTTAGAGTGCATTTTCATTCATGTTGGCACTGTATCCAGTTTTATGACTTGTACTTTAAATTAATAAAAGGTTTGTGCAAGCATCTTTGGTGCCTGCCAACACACAATCTTCTTAATATATACTGTATATATAAATTATATTACCAAAAGTATTGGGACAACTGCCTTTACACGCACATGAACTTTAATGGCATCCCAGTCTTAGTCCGTAGGGTTCAATATTGAGTTGGCCCACCCTTTGCCGCTATAACAGCTTCAACTCTTCTAGGAAGGCTGTCCACAAGGTTTAGAAGTGTGTCGATGAGAATGTTTTACCATTTTTCCAGAAGCGCATTTGTGAGGTCAGGCACTGATGGGCACGGGAAGGCCCGGTGTTCTATCGGGTTGAGGTCAGGACTCTATGCAGGCCAGTCAAGTTCCTCCACCCAAACTCACTCATCCATGTCTTTATGGACCTTTTTTGCTCCTTCCCAGAAGAGTTGAAGCTGTTGTAGATGCAAAGGGTGGGTCGACTCAATATTGAACCCTACGGACTAATGTCCCGTACACACGGTCGGACATTGATCGGAAAATCCGACAACAAAATCCTAGGATTTTTACCGACGGATGTTGGCTCAAACTTGTCTTGCAAACACGGTCACACAAAGTTGTCGGAATTTCCGATCGTTCGAAACGGTGACGTAAAACACGTACATCGGGACTATAAACGGGGCAGTAGCCAATAGCTTTCGTCTCTTAATTTATTCTGAGCATGAGTGGCACTTTGTGCGTCGGATTTGTGTACACACGATCGGAATTTCCGACAACGGATTTTGATGTCGGAAAATTTTATAGCCTGCTCTCAAACTTTGTGTGTCAGAAATTCCGATGGGAAAAGTCCGATGGAGCCCACACACGGTCGGATTTTCTGACAACACACTCCGATCGCACATTTTCGGAAAATCCAACCGTGTGTACAGGGCATAAGACTGGAATGTCATGTGCGCGTAATGGCAGGTGTCCCAATACTTTTCCTAACATAGTGTATCATGAAGACTATTAGCGCTTCATATGTCTTTTTAGAAATTCGATAATTTTATACTCATACCTTTGCGTACAATGCATTTCTGATTTATTGAGTTTTCACATTAACATTTTGCCCCACCGGAGAGTGGAATCTCAACAGTATACTATATATTTATTACTGTGGAAATAAAAAATAAAAAAAGAGTACCCATTGCTCATCAGAATACTCCAGCAACTCTATCCCTTTCCAGGTTGTGTCTGTAACATATCAAACATGTCATTGCACGCTGACTGGCTTGTATATATTTCATATAATTCTGTTTATCTTAAAATGAGAAACAGTGTAGCATTAATTGTCTTTCTCTAATCACTGTATGATTATTGTTCTGTCATGTGTGTAATTTTCTTTTCTGAATGAGTTATGCTTTAATTAAATCACTTGATGTTTTGTTATTTTAGGTGTTACAGTCAAGTTTATGAGCCAGCAGTAGATATTTCAAATTGGGAGAAACAGATGGTTGGTGAGACCAGCCAAAAGCACCATGAGGACCGTATAACTAATTCTTATCACCACTGGGCTTCGTGAGAATTATTGTCATGTCATTACCAAAGATCCAGGTGGAGGAAGCTGACGATGAAGCAGATAGCAGCTCCATCCCACCAGGTGACGACCATCTAAGGAACTTGAAGGCCCTGACAGAGAAGCTGAGGTTAGAAACTCGCAGGCCATCTTACCTAGAATGGAGGGCAAAGCTCGAGGATCAGCCATGGAAGAACCCAGAAGCTCCCTTGGAACAAGAAGTTCAGGAAACCAGCCAAGGTGATGATGGGACATTCCAACCACTAGAGATAAAACAGATTCAGAAAAGCTTGGGTACCCCAAAGCAGAACTCTTTGGAGTCAAAGAAAATACATGGCTTTGACAGTATTGATGAAGCCCTTAACTGGCTAAGGAAGGAGCTGGTAAGTGTTTTTCTTATTTAGTGAAACCGCAGTAGGAAATGTAATGAATAAATCAATTGTCTATTGCTGGAAATGAGAGGATAACATTGCTTAGGAAGGGCATTGTGCATTGGGTCACATACTTTGCACATTAGTTTGGTTGAATTTCATATGCATAATCCATAATATTGATCAGAACAATGAACCTTACACCCTGTTTACATTTTGCATCGCAAATTATTCTCAAATTACGATTCTAAGTTGTATAAATAGTGGTTACTAAAAACAGCTTGTCAAATTTTTCCCACGTCTTTTGAAAATAAGCCAGCAACTCAGCAGCCGAAGTAAACATTTATGATACTGTATTACAAAGTAAAACCAGTTTGTTAGCACAAAGCTTATTAAGCCTTGCATAAGCCAGCATTTAACTTTTTTTAATGACATGTCTGTGTGCACTGAAGGTGTTTGTGCCATGTATTGCACCATTCCGGTGGGTTGTATATGTGTGATTGTCTGCAATTTTCCAAAGTAATGCAAGAAGGCTTTGCTTGTGTTATGCTGGCCATGCAAATAACAATACGATCATCCAATATAATAATTGCCTTTTACGAAAGGTTCATATCTATCAAATCAATTGTGTTTAAAATGTATCTGAACTCTCCCAAAAAATATAAAATTTTGTAGCTTGCCAGTGTAGATGTGGTGGCTCCACTAGTTTCTTCATTTTCAGGCCAAGTGCATTGTATGCAAGTATGGAAAATACCCATTGACCTTGCCAAGAATGCAGCGTCCTTGTCACTTCCTGTGGGGTGTAACAATACACTGAAAGACATAACAATGTTATCCCTTATTGTAAACTACTACTTTAATGAATCCACCATGTAATATACAGGTGATGAACTATAGCTGTAATATAGATGAACTAAGTGAGACCTGTTTGAAGTCCAGCCTGTGTGATAACCATTACTCCTTCCATAGATATCATGGAAAAGTAAATGTGTTTCTCAAGCGGGGTGCCATTTCTTTTCCAATTGTTCCATGAGTAGGAGACCTAGTTTGCCCTGGATCAGCGTCGTAAGTTGCCATGGCATGGGTGGGCAGGCCACCAGCACCTTAACAACTAATGATGTTCCAGGGTCGTGATGCACAAAGTCATTCATTGCTATAGCGTTGTGGCCGGCCCACCTACCTACCAACCTTACTAACTATGTAACTATGTACCCAATAGCAGCTCATTACACTTAACCAGGGCAGGTAGCATGCAGGGCCGTTCCCAGCATTCAGGAGAGGATGGACGTCCACCTCCTCCAGACCTTCTCCTCCTGCCCTTAGATGTTCTGCTAGAGTCTAAAGGCAGGGCTCTGATGTGATCAGGGGACTGTGTGAATGGGAGGATCAATGATTATGGGGACTGTCTGATTGGGGAACTCTGTGATTGGGGGGGGGCTGTGTGATTAAATGGATCTATAATGGGGGGATTGTGTGATTGGTGGGCTCTGTGATGGGGTGATTGTGTGATTGGGGGGTTGTGTGATTGGAGGGGTCTGTGATTGGGGCATTGGGTGATTGGGGATGTGTGATTGGGGGTTCTGTGATGGAGGAATGTGTGACAGGGGAGGCTCTCTGATGTGGGGATTGTGTGATTGGAGGGCTCTGTGAAGGGGGGATTGTGTGATTGGAGGGATCTGTGGTGGGGGGATTGTGTTATTGGGGCCTCTGTGATGGGGGGATTGTGTGATTAGGGGATGTGTGATTGGGGGCTTTGTGATGGGGGAATTATGTGACTGGGGGGCTCTCTGATGTGTGATTGTGTGATGGAGGGGCTCTGTGATGGGGAGATTGTGTGATTAAAGGGCTTTGGGATGGGTAGATTGTTTGATTGGGGGACCCTGTGATGGGGGAATAGGGAAGTTATGTGACTGGGGTGGGTTTGTGATGGGGGCGGACTGTGTGATTGGAGGGCTCTGTGATAGGGGACTCTGATGTGATGAGAGGACTCTGTGATGGAGGGGACTATGTGGTAATGGGGGACTCTGATGTGATGGATGGACTCTGTCATGTGGGCTACTCTCATGTATAGGATGTCTCTAATGTATAGGGGGAACTCTGACATAATGGGGGCCTCTGAGATGAAGGGAGGACTCTAATGTGAAGGGGTTACTTTGACAAGAATGAGAGTGAGAGACTCTGATGTGAAGGGTGGACCTCTGACGTGAATGGGGGCTTCTGATATGAAGTTAATTCCATCTAGCACAAGGATCCTCAAACTACGGTCCTCCAGCTGTTGCAGAACTACACGTCCCATGAGGCATTGTAAAACTCTGACATTCACAGACATGACTAGGCATGATGGGAATTGTAGTTCCTGAACAACTGGGGGGTCGCAGTTTGAAGACCCCTGATCTAGGAGATTGAGGAACGCTGGTGTAGATAGAAAGGGACAGGGAGTGTGTTATTTGCAACATTACATAGTGACATTACAGGTGACAATAAATTTAAAAAAAAAGAAAATTCATGCAGCCACCACATCTAAGGACTGGTAAGCTACAATTTATACATGTTTTGTTTTTGAATTTAGATGAATTTTAACCAATTCTTTTGATCAGTAAACAATCACTTTCATTGAAATGTATGACCAGTCCTGGAAGAAAAGCCAACTGAATTCGACCAAATTTTCTTTTGTCCTTAGCTGTGATGGCTGCGTTAGTTTTCTTTTTTAGACTTCATTTTTTCTATTTTGGTGATCTGGTCAGTAAGTCTCTCCAGCGGAATGTATCAGTTACCGAGACAAACCATTTAACACTTGCAGGGGTGCTTACAACGGTCAGCTTTTATTTATTCATGTAAAACCTTTATCCCAAAAGGAAAAAAAAAAGATTGCTGTAACTGCTTATTAGGGATGAGCCGAACACCCCCCGGTTCAGTTCGCAGCAGAACAGGCAAAAAATTTGTTCAAACACGTGAACACCGTTAAAGTCTATGGGACACTAACAAGAAAAATCAAAAGTGCTCATTTTAAAGGCTTATATGCAAGTTATTGTCATAAAAAGTGTTTTGGGGACCTAAATCCTGCCCCAGGGGACATGTATCAGTGCAAAAATTTTTTTTAAAAACGGACGTTTTTTTCAGGAGCAGTGATTTTAGTAATGCTTAAAGTGAAACAATAAAAGTGAAATATTCCTTTAAATATCATACCTGGGGGGGTGTCTATAGTATGCCTGTAAAGTGGCACATGTTTCAGTGTTTAGAACAGTCCGAGAGCAAAATGACATTTCTAAAGGAGAAAAAGTCATTTAAAACTACTCGCAGCTATAATGAATTGTTGGTCCGGCAATACAGATAAAAGTCATTGAAAAAAACCACCTGGGATTCCCCCACCTTTGGGTCTGGTATGAATATTAAGGGGAACCCCAAACCAAAATTTAAAAAAAAAATGTGTGGGGGACCCCCTCAAAATCCATACCAGACCCTTATCCGAGCACGCAACCTGGCAGGCCGCAGGAAAAGAGAGGGGGCAAGAGTGCGCCCCCCCTCCTGAACCGTACCAGGCCACATGCCCTCAACATGGGGAGGGTGCTTTGGGGTAGTGCCCCCCCAAAGCACCTTTTCCCCATGTTGATGGGGAGAAGGGCCTCATCCCCACAACCCTTGCCCGGTGGTTGTGGGGGTCTGTGGGCGGGGGGGCTTATCCGAATCTGGAAGCCAAGGGGAACCCCAGATCCCGGCCCCCCCTGTGTGAAATGGTAACGAGGTACAAATGTACCCCTACCATTTCACAAGAAATGTGTGACAATGGTAAAAAACACAAGACATGGCTTGGGACAAGTCTTTTAAAAAAAAAATAAGTGTCCCACGAAGTCCATTCATCTTCTTCTTCTCTCGCTCCGATGGACCGAAAAAGAAAAAAAAAAAATAAAGCCGCACGCCGCCACCGATCTGCCTCCATGGGAGGCACCCGCTTTTGAATTTGCCGCAAACACCCCCCAATTGTTTGCTATTAGGTGAACAGGCGAACAACCAATGTTACGTTTGGCTCGAACATCGGCCTCATCCCTACTGCTTATAAAGTTTTAGCTGGAATGGCTCCAATTTGTTAGCATATCTAAATCTGCTAATGCATCTAATGCTATCCCCCCTCCCCAGACTGACAATGCTGCTGTCTGCTTTGCTCGCTGGGGTCATTCATCCAGTGGTGTCTCAGTAATACAGGAGGTGCAGGGAGGGAAAAAGCCTAAAAATGCAAAAAGAATGTAGCCATCACGTCTAATGATTGGTAAGGTGCAATATAATACATTTTTAGTTTGCGATTTCCTACCGTTTTAAGTGAAAATTGAATTACTTTTTTGTCGTCTCCAAAATGTCACCTGAGCAGCTTAATTGAGTATTTAATCTTGGGTGCACCTTTAGGGCTTGTTCACATCTACACTATATTGTCAAAAGTATTGTGACGCCTGCCCTTTCATGCACATGAACTTTAATGGCATCCCAGTCTTATGCCGCGTACACACGAGCGGACTTTCTGACTAGGTCCAAAGTTCTTTCTGAACCAACGGACTTGGCCACACACGATAGGACTAAGTCCGTTCATAAGTCTGTCCGTTCGGTTTGAACGTGATGACGTAAACGGGACTAAAAAAGGAAGTTCAATAGCCAGTAGCCAATCTCTTGCGTCGTATTTGGTCAGTCGGACCAGCACACAGACGAACAGTTTTCCCAATTTTAGTCCGTCGGACTTTGAGTCCGTCGGACAGATTTTAAACATGTTCTATTTCTAGTTCCGTCTGATTTTTATCCCGAAAAGCTATCGGACTAGCCCACACACTATCGCATTGTCCGCCGGACTAATCCCGTCGGACCTAGTCTGCCGGAAAGTTTGCTTGTGTGTACGCGGCGTACCTAGTCTGTAGGGTTCAATATATTGAATTGGTCCACCCTTAGCAGCTATAACAGCTTCACTTCTGTCCACAAGGTTTAGGAGTGTGTCTATGGGAATGTTTGACCGTTCTTCCAGAAGCGCATTTTTGAGGTCAGGCACTGATGTTGGATGAGAAGGCCTGGCTCGCAGTCTCCGCTCAAATTCATCCCAAAGGTGTTCTATTGGGTTGAGGTCAGGACCAGTGGGGGCTGGTGGTTTTTTGTTTTGGGGGGCGGCAAACAACCCCTCCATCCCCCCCCACTGTCTGCCAGGCCGCTTACCCCATCTAGGTTATTTAGCGGTATTACAATACCTAACTTAGATTCTTATCCATTCAATTTAGATCCAATGGTAGTTTCTCGCACCTTCTCTTCACCATGGCACATGATGTAGAGTGGTTCACCTCTCTCTGGGAAGCTCTGTGCAATACGCCCCAGCTACACGCAGCCCCACAATACTCCAGCTTCCGGGATGGACACCTTTCTGTTGGCCCTGGTCCCATATTCAACAAACCCACATTGTTCATTATTCTCTATATGTAAGTACTTAGGATGGGCTCAATTGCCTTTGCTTGCTATCACTAGTGCTTTACTAGATTGAATATTCTAATTTCTTTAGATACTTGGGAGCATCTGCCCCTGATGAGTGTGTAAACACGAAACGCGTGGCCTGGCTCTAATCAAATGCTTCTAAAAAAAAATTCATGCGCCCGGCGTCCTGAAAGGGGCAGGACCCATGGATAGGGAGGGTGGCGAGGCATAACTGGAAACAAAGAAAGCAAAAAAGAAAACCTTATAATAAATGTCATAATATTAACATACTGGTAATAAGTTTTATTTTTACCAGCCATTCCAGTAAATACCTAGCTACACCATTTCATTATAATACCTCTATACATCATTTCTGTCCGTTTATGAATTATGTATTTTCAATTAGACTAAATCAAGCCAATATTCCCTGCTGTTCTATTCCTGCTGTTAATGGTTATGAGGTTCTATTAATAATGTAGAAAAGAGAAAGATTGCTTCACAGGCTGAAAAGATGATTAACAAGAAAAAAGCATGACTGATTCAATGGGCCCGTATTAAAGGATGACTCCAGGCACATTTTATTAGGTTTGAATGGAGAGGTTTCTATTTCTGTATGGAGGAGGGATATTCCCATACTTCCTGTCCTTGTGACATCCGCAGAAGAAATGGAGAGGAGTAATTGTCGCTGGGACAGGAAGGCACAGACAACAATAAAAACATTGTTGGAAGTTCTAACCCTCCCTCACTTTACTAAAAATGTATATTTGTTTTGTCCCTGTTAGAGAGACTTCCCATCACTTCCTGTCTGGACAGGAAGTCAGGGCAAATCTGTCCAATTGGGACACAGGCTGGCTCCTATACTAACTTAGTAACTTCAAATTTTTAGATGACCTTCTTCCCTCATGGCAAGGTAACATTTTTAATTGTCTATATTTAGTCCCCATTGAGCACAATTCAGAGAATTCTTTGCATTTTTTCAGTGAATGCAAAGTGTTCTCCGATTGGACCGTGTGGAGAGCCTGGCATCACCCACCCCCTCCCCCCAACGCAGTCAAAATGCAAAGTGTTCCCTAAATGGCACCCATGCCAAACGAGTGACCTCCTGTGTTCACAATGCAGCAGGGCAGCCGCTCAGAACAGGACCCAGAAGCAAGTGGAGATCACGGGGTAGTGGTGCATACTACAGCAATTCCCAGCTTCCATGGGGATCCCGCAGGTATGGTCATTATTAGGGATGAGCCGAACACCCCCCGGTTCGGTTCGCACCAGAACCCGCGAACGGACCGAAAGTTCGCACGAACGTTAGAACCCCATTGACGTCTATGGGACTCGAACGTTCGAAATCAAAAGTGCTCATTTTAAAGGCTAATTTGCATGGTATTGTCCTAAAAAGGGTTTGGGGACCCGGGTCCTACCCCAGGGGACATGTATCAATGCAAAAAAAACTTTTAAAAACGGCCGTTTTTTTGGGAGCAGTGATTTTAATGATGCTTAAAGTAAAAAAAAAAAAGTGAAATATTCCTTTAAATATCGTACCTGGGGGGTGTCTATAGTATGCCTGTAAAGTGACACGTGTTTCCCATGTTTAGAACAGTCCCTGCACCAAATGTCATTTTTAAAGGAAAAAATCTCATTTAAAACTGCTTGCGGGTTTAATGTCATGTCGGGTCATGGCAATATGGATGAAAATCAGTGAGACAAACGGCATGGGTACCCCCCAGTCCATTACCAGGCCCTTTGGGTCTTGTATGGATATTAAGGGGAACCCCGCACCCAAATTAAAATAAGGAAAGGTGTGGGGCCACCAGGCCCTATATACTCTGAACAGCAGTATACAGGCGGTGCAAACAAGACAGGGACTGTAGGTTTGTTGTTAAGTAGAATCTGTTTGTAATTTTGAACATTTTTAACGTGTTTAGCTCCAGCCAAAAAATCTTTTCTAAGCTTTTTGGAAAACATAGGGAAGGGTTATCACCCCTGTGACATTTGTTTTGCTGTCTTTCCTCCTCTTCAGAAGATTTCACCTCACTTTTTTGTCCCAATGAAAAATGTTTTTTGAAAATTTGGGTTTTTTTGTGGAACAAGGATTGGAAAGCATCAGTGGAAAGGAGAAATTGTTTTCCCATATTAACTCTTACAGGAGAGAATTTCCCTTCCTAGGGGTAGATTTCATCTCACTTCCTGTTGTCTCCTTCCGTTTGCAAGTAGGAGTCGTTTGTAAGTTAGATGTTTGAAAGTAGGGTCCTGCCCTATATACTCAGCAGAAATTTGGGCCTTAGGTGTTGCTGTGGCCACAACACTGTAAGCCCTCACAGGGCCCTGCTGTGAAATATTAGATCAAGAATTGTAATTACATGCCCCTGTTGAACAGGAGCTGAAAAATTAGGCCTTAGGCACTGGTGCTGGTGCCACAACACTGCAACCCCTCACAGACACTCTAGTTGGAACGCAGGAACGAGCCCTGCTGCAAAGTATTGCTTCAAAAATTGTAATTACACGCCCCTGTTAGACAGGGGCAGAAAAATTGGGCCTTAGGCACTGGTGCCACAACACTGCAACCCCTCACAGACACTCTAGTTGGAACGCAGGAACGAGCCCTGCTGCAAAGTATTGCATCAAAAATTGTAATTACACGCCCCTGTTAGACAGGGGCAGAAAAATTGGGCCTTAGGCACTGGTGCTGGTGCCACAACACTGCAACCCCTCACAGACACTCTAGTTGGAACGCAGGAACGAGCCCTGCTGCAAAGTATTGCATCAAAAATTGTAATTACACGCCCCTGTTAGACAGGGGCAGAAAAATTGGGCCTTAGGAACTGGTGCTGGTGCCACAACACTGCAACCCCTCACAGACACTCTAGTTGGAATGCAGGAACGAGCCCTGCTGCAAAGTATTACATCAAAAATTGTAATTACACGCCCCTGTTAAACAGGGGCTGAAAAATTGTGCCTTAGGCACTGGTGGTGGCGCCCAGAACCAAAAATGTTCTTACAAGCTATCAGCGTGATGATTGAGGAGGAAGAGGATAATTACTCAGGGATAGTCACTCAGCATCAGCATAGGCAGTCTTTGAAGGGATCTGAGATTTCAAAAAGAATTATTCGGTTACATCAGCATCAGGTGCTTGGTAGCTGGTGGTGATCCAAGACTGATTCATTTTTATGAAGGTCAGCCGATCGACCGAGTCGGTGGACAGACGCACCCTGTGATCGGTTACCACGCCTCCAGCAGCACTGAATGTGCGTTCCGAAAGAACGCTGGATGCAGGACAGGCCAGTAGCTCAATTGCATACTGTGCAAGCTCTGGCCAGTGATCCATCCTCAAGACCCAGTAACCCGGAGGATTTTCGGTGGGAAAGGTGTCCAAGTCTGATCTTGCCCCTAGGTATTCCTGCACCATGTAAAACAGACGCTGGCGATGGTTGCTGGAACCGATCATACCTTGGGGCTGCGGACCAAAAAATTGTCTGAACGCATCGGTCAGACGGCCACCTTCTCCACCGCTCCTTCTTTGACTGACCGAAGCCTCAGCAACACGTTGTCCAGAAACAGGAGTTTGTAACCTCCCAGTCTCTGGGAACGCGTTGCACAGACCTTTCTGCAAGGCCTCCCGAAGATGTTTCATCCTCTGCTCCCTCTGCGATGGCAAGATAAGGTCCGCAACCTTACCCTTGTAACGTGGATCAAGGAGGGTTGCCAGCCAGTATTGGTCCTTCTCCTTGATACCACGAATACGAGGATCCTTACGCAGGCTTTGCAGGATCAGGGAGGCCATGCAGCGTAGGTTTGCTGAGGCATTCGGTCCGGAGTCCTCTGGGTCACTAAGGACAACAACGTCCGCAGCCACCTCCTCCCAGCCACGTACAAGTCCATGTGTTCCTTGGGACTGATCCCTTAAAGACTGCTGCTGATGCTGAGTGCCAGGCTCCACCTCCATACTGACACAATCTTCCTCCTCCTCCTCGTCCTCTTCCTGTGTGATCGGCGGGCACGCAGGAACACTGTCTGGATAAAGGGGGCCTTAAGAGCTAAGGAAGTCCTCCTCTTCCTGCCTCTGTTCTGCCTCAAGTGCCCTGTCCATTATTCCACGCAGCGTGTGCTCCAACAGGTGGACAAGGGGGACAGTGTCACTGATGCATGCACTGTCAGTGCTCACCATCCTCGTGGCCTCCTCGAATGGTGACAGGACAGTGCATGCATCCCTGATCATGGCCCACTGGCGTGGGGAAAAAAAACCAAGCTCCCCTGACCCTGTCCTGGTGCCATAGTCGCACAGGTACTCATTGATGGCCCTCTGCTGCGTGTGCAGCCGCTGCAGCATGGCCAACGTTGAGTTCCACCTGGTGGGCATGTCACAGATTAGGCGGTTCTTGGGCAGGTTAAACTCCTTTTGGAGGTCCGTCAGCCGAGCACTGGCATTATATGACCTGCGGAAATGCACACAGACTTTCCTGGCCTGCCTCAGGACATCCTGTAAGCCCGGGTACCTGCCCAAGAACCGCTGCACCACCAAGTTAAGGACGTGAGCCAAACAGGGCACATGGGTCATTTGTCCCTGTCGGAGGGCAGAGAGGAGGTTGGTGCCATTTTCGCAAACCACCATTCCTGCCTTAAGTTGGCGTGGCGTCAACCACCTCTGAACCTGCCCCTGCAGAGCTGACAGAACCTCTGCCCCAGTGTGGCTCCTGTCCCCCAAGCACACCAGCTCAAGCACCGCATGGCATCTTTTGGCCTGCGTACTTGCGTAGCCCCTTGAAAGCCTACGGAGCACCGCTGGTTCCGAGGAAGAGGCCATGGAGGAAGAAGAAGAGGAGGGGGTGGAGGAGAGAGGTGTGTCACAATCAGCATTTTGGAGGCGTGGTGGCGGAACAACCTCCAACACTACTGCACCTTGTCCTGCATCCTTCCCAGCTGCCAGCAGAGTCACCCAATGCGCCGTGAAACTTAGGTAACGTCCCTGTCCATGCCTGCTGGACCATGAGTCAGCAGTAATATGCACCTTACCGCTGACCGCCCTGTCCAGCGAGGCATGGACATTGCCTTCCACATGCCGGTAGAGAGCCGGAATCGCCTTCCGTGAGAAAAAGTGGCGTTTGGGTACCTGCCACTGAGGAACCGCACATTCCACAAACTCACGGAAGGGGGCAGAGTCTACCAACTGAAAAGGCAGCAGTTGAAGTGCTAGCAATTTTGCCAAGCTAGCATTCAACCGCTGGGCATGTGGATGGCTGGGAGCAAACTTCTTTCGGCGGTGCAGCAGCTGGGGCAGGGAAATTTGCCTGGTACAATCTGACGTCGGTGTACCAAAAGCAGATTGCCCACAAGTACTTGGCTGTGACACACCTAATTCTACACCTTCATTCCTCTCACTGCAGGTCTCAGAGAGGACTGAAGGTCTAGTGGGGTTGGAAATCTCAGCTGATGAGGAGCAAGGAGAGATCCTCTTTGTTCTTTGGTGTGGGTCTTTTAGATATGCTTGCCAACGAACTGCATGGCAGGTCAACATATGTCTGGTCAAGCATGTGGTACCCAAGCGGGAGATGTTTTGGCCACGCGAGATACGCTTGAGACATATGTTGCAAATAGCAGCGGTGCGATCTGATGCACTCGTCTCAAAAAAGGCCCACACCAAAGAACTTTTTGAATAACGCGCAGAGACTGCAGCGCCCTGCACATGTGGAGCTTTGGGGTGTGATGCAGTCAATGTGCTGCCCTTAGGCTGGCCCCTGGAGGGCATCCTGCCTCGTTGGTGATGTGCCGCCTCCTCCTCCTCCTCCTCCTCCTCCTCTCTCCTATCAGGCACCCACGTTGAGTCAGTGACCTCATCATCCCCTCCCTCCTCATCACTGGAGCAAACCTGGCAGTATGCTGCAGCAGGGGGAGCATGACTGCCAGATTGCTGTCCTTCTTGGGCACCCCCTCTGTCCGTGCTCATGTTACTGCCTTCATCGAGCTCAGTATCATCATCAGAGCCTTCCAAACGCTGGGCATCCTCCTGGAGCATGTACCCAACACTGTGGTCAAACAGTTCGAGGGAATCCTCAGGAGGACATGGTGGAGCTAGGGAAGGAGTCACTGATGACATTGAGCTGAGGGAAGAGGCCGCTGCTTTGCCAGACAAAGCACCCTGGGCATGGGTGAGAGAGGATGAGGAGGATGAGGACGGCTTGGTCATCCACTCGACCAAGTCTTCCGCATGTTGCGGCTCAACACGGCCAGCTGCCGAAAAAAAGGCCAAGCGTGTCCCATGGCCACGTGCTGATGAGGATGCACCGTCTCCACGACCAGCACTAGACACAGAGCCTGCTTGCCCTCTCTTATTGGCTTGTGACTGTCTGCCTCTCCTTCTTGGCCTTCCAGACATACTAATGGCCTGTAGCTGCACTAAGCTGGGATAGAACACCTGTAATTTTCTTCAGGTAGCTTTATATACTGTAACCAGACAAGCCTGCCTGTCAGTAGGAAGATAACAGGAACGGATCTAGCTGAACACTGTGAGCAGGACGCACTGTACTAAATGTAAATAGTCTAGCTGCCTGACCGTGGTACTAATAGGATCAAATAGAACACCTGTAATTTTCTTCAGGTAGCTTTATATACTGTAACCAGACAAGCCTGCCTGTCAGTAGGAAGATAACAGGAACGGATCTAGCTGAACACTGTGAGCAGGACGCACTGTACTAAATGTAAATAGTCTAGCTGCCTGACCGTGGTACTAATAGGATCAAATAGAACACCTGTAATTTTCTTCAGGTAGCTTTATATACTGTAACCAGACAAGCCTGCCTGTCAGTAGGAAGATAACAGGAACGGATCTAGCTGAACACTGTGAGCAGGACGCACTGTACTAAATGTAAATAGTCTAGCTGCCTGACCGTGGTACTAATAGGATCAAATAGAACACCTGTAATTTTCTTCAGGTAGCTTTATATACTGTAACCAGACAAGCCTGCCTGTCAGTAGGAAGATAACAGGAACGGATCTAGCTGAACACCGTGAGCAGGACGCACTGCACTAAATGTAAATAGCAGGAACGGATCTAGCTGAACACTGTGAGCAGGACGCACTGCACTAAATGTAAATAGCAGGAACGGATCTAGCTGAACACTGTGAGCAGGACGCACTGCACTAAATGTAAATAGCAGGAACGGATCTAGCTGATCACTGTCAGCAGGACGCACTGCACTAAATGTAAATAGCAGGAACGGATCTAGCTGAACACTGTGAGCAGGACGCACTGCACTAAATGTAAATAGCAGGAACGGATCTAGCTGAACACTGTGAGCAGGACGCACTGCACTAAATGTAAATAGTCTAGAAGATAACAGGAACGGATCTAGCTGAACACTGTGAGCAGGACGCACTGCACTAAATGTAAATAGTCTAGATAGAAGATAACAGGAACGGATCTAGCTAAACTGAATACAGTGTATATATATATATATGCAACACCTGGGATGCATATATATACACAATACACTGTAAGTGCAGCTAACTGACTGACTGTTCTGCCTAATCTATCTAACTCAAATGAAATGACACTGTCTCTCTCTCTCTCTATCTCTCAGCACACCGGAACACACACTACACAGGGCCGCCGTGCAGGCGGCCTTATATAGTGTGGGGCGTGTACTAAATCCCCTGAGCCATAATTGGCCAAAGCCACCCTGGCTTTGGCCAATTACAGCTCTCTCTACTGACGGCGCTGTGATTGGCCAAGCATGCGGGTCATAGTGCATGCTTGGCCAATCATCAGCCAGCAATGCACTGCGATGCCGCAGTGAATTATGGGCCGTGACGCGCCACACGAATTTGGCGCGAACGGCCCATATCGTTCGCAATTCGACGGACGGTCGAACAGCCGATGTTCGAGTCGAACATGGGTTCGACTTGAACACGAAGCTCATCCCTAGTCAATATATATATATATATATATATATATATATATATATATATATATATATTACAGTATCTCACAAAAGTGAGTACACACCTCACATTTTTGTAAATATTTTATTATATCTTTTCATGTGAAAACACTGAAGAAATGACACTTTGCTGCATGTCTAAACCACTGGCAACAAAAGTGAATACACCCCTAAGTTAAAATGTCCAATTTGGGCCCAAAGTGTCAATATTTTGTGTGGCCACCTTTATTTTCCAGCACTGCCTTAACCCTCTTGGGCATGGAGTTCACCAGAGCTTCACAGGTTGCCACCGGAGTCCTCTTCCACTCCTCCATGATGACATCACAGAGTTGGTGGATGTTAGAGACCTTGCGCTCCTCCACCTTCCATTTGAGGATCCCTCACACATGCTCAATAGGGTTTAGGTCTGGAAACATGCTTGGCCAGTCCATCACCTTTACTCTCAACTTCTTTAGCAAGTCATTGGTCATCTTGGAGGTGTGTTTGGGGTCATTATCATGTTGGAATACTGCCCTGCAGCCCAGTCTCCGAAGGGAGGGGATCATGCTCTGCTTCAGTATGTCAAGTACATGTTGGCATTCATGGTTCCCTCAATGAACTGTAGCTCCCCAGTGCCGACAGCACTCATGCAGCCCCAGACCATGACACTCCCACCACCATGCTTGATTGTAGGCAAGACACACTTGTCTTTGTACTCCTCACCTGGTTGCCGCCACACACGCTTCATGCCATCTGAACCAAATAAGTTTATCTTGGTCTCATCAGACCACAGGACATGGTTCCGCTAATCCATGTCTTTAGTCTGCTTGTCTTCAGCAAACTGTCTCCTTCTGGGGCGACAGCCATGCAGACCAATTTGATGCAGTGTGCAGCGTATGATCTGAGCACATACAGGCTGACCCCCCACCCCTTCAACCTCTGCAGCAATGCTGGCAGCTCTCATATGTCTATTTCCCAAAGACAACCTCTGGATATGACGCTGAGCACATGCACTCAACTTCTTTGGTCGACCATGGAGAGGCCTGTTCTGAGTGGAACCTGTCCTGTTAAAACGCTGTATGGTCTTGGCCACCGTGCTGCAGCTCAGTTTCAGGGTCTTGGCAATATTCTTATAGCCTAGGCCATCTTTATGTAGAGCAACAATTCTTTTTTTCAGATCCTCAGAGAGTTCTTTGCCATGAGGTGCCATGTTGATCTTCTAGTGACCAGTATGAGAGAGTGAGAGCGATAACACCCCGTTTAACACATCTGCTCCCCATTCACACCTGAGACCTTGTAATACTAACCAGTCACATGACACCGGGGAGAGAAAATGGCTAATTGGGCCCAATTTGGACATTTTCACTTAGGGGTGTACTCACTTTTGTTGCCAGCGGTTTAGACATTAATGGCTGTGTGTTGAGTTATTTTGAGGGGACAGCAAATTTACACTGTTATACAAGCTGTACACTCACTACTTTACATTGTAACAAAGTGTCATTTCTTCAGTGTTGTCACATGAAAAGATAGAATAAAATATTTACAAAAATTCGAGGGGTGTGCTCACTTTTGTGAGATACTGTGTGTGCATATATATATATATATATATATATATATATACACACACAATTATTTTAGTAAATATAAACTGCTAAATACCTTTTCTCATCAGCAGCATATAGCAGTCTTGTGATTTCTATCAGTGTCTGGTTAAAGCTTGTAGGAGAAGTTACCATTCTCCTCTAATTTTCCTACGAGGCTGCAGGACCCCTAAACCTCTGTTTGGGCAGTGCTGATTGGCCCTGTGCTGATCACATGCACTCTCCCAAAAAAAAAAAAAAAACTCTCTAGCAATACACACTCACCTGAGCATTTGCAGCTTGTCCCCCAAGGCTCTGTTCTATCAGGAGATGGATTGGGGACTGTGGAAGAAGGGGAGGATCAGAGAAGACAGGAGTAAACAGCCTTTTTACACAATGCAGAGGATTAACTCCTTAGGTTCCACGGTGAGTATAACAAGCATGCTTTACTGCATATGCCAGGGATATGCAATTAGCAGACCTCCAGCTGTTGCAGAACTACAAGTCCCATGAGGCATAGCAAGACTGACAGTCACAAGCATGACACCCAGAGGCAGAGGCATGATGGGACTTGTAGTTTTGCAACAGCTGGAGGTCCGCTAATTGCATATCCCTGGTATATACAGACTGATTTTACTGTTGTAGGTTTGATAACAATTTAAATGTATATTGCAAGCAGCGTAAATACTTAAGTTTTTACCTGGTACCAGCCTCTTGCAGGTAATGTAGAGCAGAGCCCATACAGGGAGAGGGAGAAGCAATAAAAGAAACCAAACAGTTGTGCTGAAGTGCATGGAGGATACTGATAGGCGGAGAGAGCAGAGTGAAAGAAAGGTGAGCTCATCAGTCTGCTGCTTCTCCTTTCATTGTGCAATCACAGGCCAGGAAGGGAGGCTGAGCTGGGTACTGATCAAGGCATGTGGGCAGATCCCGACCATATGGTCGCAATATTTCCCGAGCCTGGACCCGCACTGTGACGTCAGCCCGCTGTCTGCTGAAAACGGGTCACAGGAGTGCAGAACGAACTGCACTTCAGTAATCCACAAGCAAGTTTTTGCTATTCTTCTCCTTTAAATGCAGCAGTAAAAAATCAGTTTGTTTTGCTTTGCCAGACAGGGCTGTGCTGTGTGGCAGAGCTGTGTAAATCTCAGGACTTCATGGACAAATACAAATCTTTAGGTGGGTAAAAAAACAGCTTTCTTATATGTATTTCATGTGTGTATTTAGCTGTTTGCCTGGAGTTCAGCTTTAAACCTTAAAAAATGATATTGAGGTTATTTTTTCCTGTCTAGTTGTTTGTAATTTAGTAGTTCTTGCTGATCGTAAGTTGGAAGATGTCTAGGTGGACAGAATTCCAATTGTTACTTAGGAACGGCTCATATAAACTGCAGACACAACACATAAAATGCCACTGCTTGTGAAATTTAATAAGCCAAACCTATAAAAACCACCAGATAGAGGCAGAGCTGTCCTCTCTGAATTAGGAACGCTAAAGTGAACCTGTCACAAATCTAGGCAACTCATACGAAGGAATCCCAAATACACAATCCAGCATGTCCATTCAATATAGGGTTGCCACCTTTTCTTCAAAACAAACCTGAACACTTTAGCGGCACACAGCAATTTTTTTTTTTTTTAGTATAAACTATACATATATTTTGCTATTAAATAACATTTCTATTCATATGAAATTAATAAAAAGAGTCCCCCTTTACATCAGAGTCCAAAGAGTTCCCTTTTTGCATCTTAACTCGCAGAGTTCCCTTACACAGTAAGGGAGAACTCTGCAGACTCCGATGTAAGGGAGAACTCTGGGGACTCTGATGTAAGGGAGAACTCTGGGGACTCTGCTGTAAGGGAGAACTCTGGGGACTCTGCTGTAAGGGAGAACTCTGGGGACTCTGCTGTAAGGGAGAACTCTGGGGACTCTGATGTAAGGGAGAACTCTGGGGACTCTGATGTAAGGGAGAACTCTGGGGACTCTGATGTAAGGGAGAACTCTGGGGACTCTGATGTAAGGGAGAACTCTGGGGACTCTGATGTAAGGGAGAACTCTGGGGACTCTAACATAAGGGATGCTCTGGGAACCCTGATTTATGGGGGAACACTGAGAACTCTGATGTACAGAGAGGACTCTGATGTAAGGGGGAACACTGTGGCCTCTGGTGTAAAGGGGAACTCTGATGTAAGGGGTGCTCTGAGAACCCTGATTTATCGTAGTGTACTCACTCAGAGGCAGGAGAGAGAGAAGGGGGGACTTCAGTCACAGACAGGGATGGATGGTGAGCTCACTCACCCCTTGGCAGTCAGCACCTCTCATCCAGATGTATCTGAGGCTGCTGAACTTCAAGTTTCCAGCCCGCACTTTCCCTTTCTAAAGAGTGTGTGCAGACCCAGAGGGGTAGGGGTGGAAGGAAGAGGTGCAGATCCAGCCCTCTCTCCTCTCCCATCTGTATGTGTGCTTGGGGAGGATTATTAGTACTGGCTTTGGGCAGCATGAAAGAGAGTGTAACAGACACTCTCAGCTTAGACAACTGCAGCCAGCAACCCTGCTGAAAAGCCATAGTCCAGTCTGAATAATGTGTCCGGGTTTCAGGCAGTCTGATTCCAGTAAATGGGTGACCCTGCCCCCCTCTGACACCACGGAGAAAGCCATAGGGAAGTCCCCGTGTGTCAGAGGGGGGCGGGGTCACCGAGTGGCCCTGCCCTCCGTGTTATAGGAGCTGTCACCTGAACAGAAGCGTCACACAGCGGGAGACTCCCATTGAGGCGGATCGGAGGACAACGCGGAGAAGAAAAAGCCGGAGGAAGATGCCAGACGAGAAGACTAGAGGAAGAAGCGGAGGAAGATAAAGGAAGAAGCGGGGGAGGAACAAGATGGAGGAAGAAGAAGAACACTGAAGGAAGACCAGAAAAAAATGGAAGAAGAAGCGGGGAAAGAAGAAGACATTAATAAAGGAATTGTCAAAAACTGTCTCTTGTCTTTTAAAAAAATTTTTGACACTTTTTTTGTGAAATGGTAGGGGTACATTTGTACCCCATTACCAATTCACACAGGGGGGGGGCGATAAGCCCCCCTCTCGCAGACCCCCACAACCCCCAATGTTGAGGGCATGTGGCCTGGTACGGTTCAGGAGGGGGGGCGCTCTCTTGTCCCCCCTCTTTTCCTGCGGCCTGCCAGGTTGCGTGCTCGGATAAGGGTCTGGTATGGATTTTTGGGGGGACCCCACGCCATTTTTTTAAAAAAAAAATGGTGCGGGGTTCCCCTTCAGGTCTGGTATGGATTTTGAGGGGAACCCCCACGCCATTTTTTTTTAAATTTTGGCGCGGGGTTCCCCTTAATATCCATACCAGACCTGAAGGGCCTGGTATGGAATTTGGGGGGACTATCACGCATTTTTTGTTTTTAATTTTGGTTCGGGGTTCCCCTGTGGGGGAATCCCATGCCGTTTTTTTCAATGACTCTTATATGTATTGCCGGAATGACAATTCATTAATAGCCGCGAGTAGTTTTAAATGACATTTTTCCTTTAGAAATGTAATTTTGCTGTCAGACTGTTCTAAACACGGGAAACATGCTCCACTTTACAGGCATACTATAGAGACCCCCCAGGTACGAAATTTAAAGGAATATTACACTTTTATTGTTTCACTTTAAGCATTATTAAAATCACTGCTCTCGAAAAAACGGCCGTTTTTAAAACTTTTTTTTTGCATTGATACATGTCCCTTGGGGCAAGACCCAGGTCCCCAAACACTTTTTATGACAATAACTTGCATATTAACCTTTAAAATTAGCACATTTACTGTGGCAGGGCAGCCCAGCTGCGCAAAACAACTTACCTGTACGTACGTTGTCTGGCGACCCGCTCCCGCTGTGTTTGGACACAGCGGGAGCCAATCAGATGCATTGTCTGCTGAGACCCACCGACAGACCACAATTCTGTCAGAGAGGAAGATGGCGATCTTGTGTTTCGGCTAAGCAGAAACACAAAATCTCTATTTTCCTCCAGTTAAGCCATCCCCCACACAGATAGAAAACACTCCCTAGGAGCACACTTAACCCTTTGATCGCCCCTGATGTTGACCCCTTCCCTGCCAGTGTCATTAGCAGGGCATTTTTTCTCAAACAATAGGTGCTGGAACTTAACCACGGCCCCACAAAACCCCTCCTCCTACACACACACTCCAAATCACATCAAATAGTTGGTGTGTTCAGTGAAATTTCACAAAAACAGTAGGAGGGTCTTAAAGGGGTATTGAATACCAGAATTGCATTACATACAGAGTGCAGAGTTCAGGAGGGTTACACACAGAGTGCAGAGCTGTCACTTGTAAACACAAAAACCAGACTTCTGTGTTTACAAGTGATTGTGGTAAGCAGGCACCAAAGGGTCTGAGCCAGAGGTGGTGGAACTAAGTTCCACCAAGTTCCCCCTGAAAAAAAGCCCTGGTCATTAGTACAGTGAGAGTGCATTTTTTTTAGCACTGATAGCACTGGTCCACAAAAAGTGTCACTTATGCCGCGTACACACGAGCGGACTTTCCGGCAGAAAAGGTCAGACGGAACGATTCAGTCGGACATTCTGATCGTGTGTGGGCTTCATCGGATCTTTATCAGACCTTTTCTGTCGAAAATTCAGACGGACCTAGAAATAGAACATGTTTCAAATCTTTCCGACGGACTCGATTCCTATCGAAAAAACCGTTCGTCTGTATGCTAGTCCGACGGACCGAAAACGCAAGGGCAGCTATTGGCTACTGGCTATGAACTTCCTTATTCTAGTCAGGTCGTAAGTCATCACATTCAAAACGATCAGACTTTGGTGTGATCGTGTGTAGGCAAGTCCGTTTTGTCGGAACTCCGTCGGAACTTAGTAAAAAAGTCCTTCGAGGTTCAGGCGGACGAGAAGTCCGCTCGTGTGTACACGGCATTAATGTTGTCCGATTTGTCCGCCGCACTGTTGCAGCCCCACTAAAAATCGCTGCTTACTAGTAAAAATAAAAATGCCATAAAAATATCCCATTGTTTGTAGACGTGATACCTTTTGCGCGAACCAATCAATTTGCGCTTATTGGGATTTTTTTTTTACCAAAAATATGTAGCAGAATACATATTGGCCTAACTTGATGAAGAAATGTATTGTTTTACATTTTTTTTATTTGATATGTTTTATACCAAAAACATTGTTTTTTTCGTTTTCCAAAATCATTGGTCTTTTTTTGTTTATAGCGCAAAAAAATTAAATAAAAAGAAAAAAGAATAAAAATAAATAAAAACCGCAGATGTGTTTTAATACCACCAAAAGAAACCTCTAATTGTGGGAAAAAAAGAAAATACATTTTATTTGGGTACAGCATCGCATGGCCGCGCAATTGTCAGGTAATACAAAAATTGGACTGGTCATGAAGGGGGTGAAACCTTCAAGAGCTGAAGTGGTTAATACCTGCACCAAAAAAATAATAAAACAAATATATATATAAATACATATATTTGTTTATTAATCATAATAACAATAATAATAATAATAATAATAATAATAACAAGTTAGGTTTTAATAAAAAATGAAAAAAAAATCTAAGTGCAAACCAAATAAAAAAAAAACAGGAAAATCAGCACAAGGGACATAACCTAAAGTGGTTTTGGTTACATTCGATTTTAATAATTATTTATGAAATAATATTTAAAGTTGAGTCATAAGAGAGGACAGCTCAAAACTAGCGGAGAAATAATTTTCGGCCTCGTCTTCCTGATTGGCTGTAAGATTTCTGAAAAACATGATTTGTGAAGGTTTGTGTAATCCTGTCCTTGGGTGACAATGGTGCTTTTTCGATAGGTAGAGAGCAGTGATGGAACTTTGTCACGTTGGGACAGAAAGTCTGTTACCGGCAGGATTACCAGTCGAAAATAAAGCAATAAAAAAAGTCTGAAAAAAAGAAAACCAATGCACCCATCAAATCTAAGGTCTGGTAAGATACAAAACAATAGTTCTGGTGTTTAGATACTTTAATTTGGAAGTAAATGGACTTCCTAACTTTGGCACTGTCCTTGATTCTCGAACAGCTTTAGCAGTCTAGTGAATTGTTTTACTTTTGCTCTGGAGTTACAGCAGACAAAGGCACTCATGATACAGGTGCCCCATTATTATTATTTTTTTAGCAAAGTCGGGGCTGTATTTTCCTCCTTTAATGAATTGCACTGTCAGTTTGTGAACAGAGCGCTCTATGTGCAGCTGCCTCCCTTGGTCTGGTTTCTTGGCAAGGTTTTCCAGACAACGTTTGTTGTATTGATGGGGATCCAGCAATCTGCTCTCTGCTATCTCTTATGCCGCGTACACACGGTCGTACTTTTCGTCTACAAAAGTCGGACAGCCTGTCCGACAGACTTCCGGCAGACTTTCGGTGGACTTGCGGCGGACTTGCGGCCTACTTTCTAACGAACGGACTTGCCTACACACGACCACACAAAAGTCTAACGGATTCGTACGTGATGACGTACACCGGACTAAAATAAGGAAGTTCATAGCCAGTAGCCAATAGGTGCCCTAGCGTGGCTTTTTGTCCGTCGGACTAGCACACAGACGAGCGGATTTCGGGGTCCGTCGTAGTTACGAAGTAAAGTTTTAAAACATGTTTCAAATCTAAAGTACGTCGGATTTGAGGCTAAAAAAGTCAGTTGAAAGTCCGGAGAAGCCCACACACGATCGGATTACCAGCCAGCTTTAGTCCATCAGCGTCCGTTGGACTTTTGTAGACGAAAAGTAGGACCGTGTGTACGCGGCATTATGCCGCGTACACACGGTCCTACTTTTCGTCTACAAAAGTCCAACGGACGCTGATGGACTAAAGCTGGCTGGTAATCCGATCGTGTGTGGGCTTCTCCGGACTTTCAACTGACTTTTTTAGCCTCAAATCCGACGTACTTTAGATTTGAAACATGTTTTAAAACTTTACTTCGTAACTACGACGGACCCCGAAATCCGCTCGTCTGTGTGCTAGTCCGACGGACAAAAAGCCACGCTAGGGCACCTATTGGCTACTGGCTATGAACTTCCTTATTTTAGTCCGGTGTACGTCATCACGTACGAATCCGTTAGACTTTTGTGTGGTCGTGTGTAGGCAAGTCCGTTCGTTAGAAAGTAGGCCGCAAGTCCGCCGCAAGTCCACCGAAAGTCTGCCGGAAGTCTGTCGGACAGGCTGTCCGACTTTTGTAGACGAAAAGTACGACCGTGTGTACGCGGCATTAGAAGAAACAGCATCTGATGTCAGAGTCTAGATGATCCAAGAGACGTCTCTGCAACACAAATCAGACCTTCCCACAAAGAATGGAACTGTCACATCTTCTGTTCAAATGGGGAATGTCTGGGTACAGGCCAAGTAGAGGATTATCTTCCCCTTAAAACACCACCCTAAAAATTTCCAATTCAACTTAAGGCATGAGAAAATTGTTCGTTTAGGGAAAAGCCAAACTTCAGACAAAGTTGTTTTATTATATATGCACTGCACTGTGCAAAAATTTTAGACACATGTGAAAAAATGCTGTAAATGACAAATACTTTCAGAAATAGAAGTGTTAATAGTTTATTTTTTTATTACCGTATTTATCGGCGTATAACACGCGCCGGCGTATAACACGCACCCCAAGTTTACGAGGGAATTTTAAGGAAAAAAACTTTTAGGAGGGAAGTTTAAGGAAAAAAAACTTACATTTAAATGCCCATCAATGCAGCCTTATCGTGTCCATCTGCAGCCTTGCCCCAGTGTCCAGTGCAGCCTTGTCAGTGCAGCTTTGTCCCAGTGTAGCCTTGTCAGTGCAGCTTTGCCCCAGTGCAGAATTGTCAGTGCAGCTTTGCCCCAGTGCAGCCTTGTCAGTGCAGCCTTGTCAGTGCAGCTTTGCCCCAGTGCAGCCTTGTCAGTGCAGCCTTGTCAGTGCAGCATTGCCCCAGTGCAGCTTTGCCCCAGTGCAGCTTTGCCCCAGTGCAGCCTTGCCCCAGTGCAGCTTTGCCCCAGTGCAGCTTTGCCCCAGTGCAGCCTTGTCAGTGCAGCCTTGTCAGTGCAGCTTTGCCCCAGTGCAGCCTTGTCAGTGCAGCCTTGTCAGTGCAGCATTGCCCCAGTGCAGCTTTGCCCCAGTGCAGCCTTGCCCCAGTGCAGCTTTGCCCCAGTGCAGCTTTGCCCCAGTGCAGCCTTGCCCCAGTGCAGCTTTGCCCCAGTGCAGCTTTGCCCCAGTGCAGCCTTGCCCCAGTGCAGCTTTGCCCCAGTGCAGCCTTGCCCCAGTGCAGCTTTGCCCCAGTGCAGCCTTGCCCCAGTGCAGCTTTGCCCCAGTGCAGCTTTGCCCCAGTGCAGCCTTGCCCCAGTGCAGCTTTGCCCCAGTGCAGCCTTGCCCCAGTGCAGCTTTGCCCCAGTGCAGCTTTGCCCCGGTGCAGCCTTGCCCCGGTGCAGCCTTGCCCCAGTGGTCCGTGCAGCCTTGTCCCCAGTGCAGCCTTGCCCCAGTGCAGCCTTGCCCCAGTGGTCCGTGCAGCCTTGTCGCCGCCGACATACAAAAGTTTAGTTTTGATTTTGAAATATGGCGCCGCGGAGTTCGGAGGGACTCGGCGGGGCTCGTTCAGCTGAACGAGCGCCGCCGAGGACACAGTGACTGGGCAGAGCCGAGATACACATAGCCGAGGGTTCTCGGCTATTCTCGGCGCCGTTCACAGTCACGCCCAGTCCCCATGATGGACATAACACAGGTCCAATGGCGGGACTGGGCGTGACTGTGAACGGCGCCGAGAATAGCCGAGAACCCTCGGCTATGTGTATCTCGGCTCCGCTCAGTCACTGTGTCCTCGGCGGCGCTCGTTCAGCTGAACGAGCGCCGCCGAGTCCCTCCGAACTCCGCGGCGCCATATTTCAAAATACACGCTATGTGAATGTCGGCGGCGATCGCGGCGATCGCTCCGACAAATCACAAAATAGCGGGGATCGGCGTATAACACGCACCCACGATTTTCCCCTGATTTTAAGGGGAAAAAAGTGTGTGTTGTACGCCGATAAATACGGTAATTAATAAAATAGAAAGTATATGAACAGAAGAAAAACCCAAATCAAATCAATATTTGGTGTGACCACCCTTTGCCTTCAAAACAGCATCAATTCTTCTAGGTACACTTGCAGGTTGAAGGAACTCAGCAGGTAGATTGATCCAAACATCTTGGAGATCTAACCACAGATCGTCTGTGGATGTAGGCTGCATCAAATCCTTCTGTCTCTCCATGTAATCCAAGACAGACTCTATTATTATGAGATCAGGGCCAAACCATCACTTCCAGGACTGACACTGGGGCATGTTTGATCGCTGTCCTGCTGCAAAATAAATTGTCCGCCAATGACACTCCTCCCTTATGGTATGGCATGATCAATACGTGTTTGCCTGTATTTCTCAGCATTGAGGACACCATTGATCCTGACCAAATCTCCAACTCCATTTGCAGAAATGCAGCCCCAAACTTACAAGGAACCTCCACCATGCTTCACTGTTGCCTGCAGACACTCGTTATTGTACCTCTCTCCAGCCCTTCGCCAACACACTGCCTCCTGCTACAGCCGAATATTTCACATTTTAACTTATCTGTCGAGAGCGCCTGCTGCCATTTTTCTGCACCCAGTCCCTATGTTTTTTTGCATAGTTGAGCTGCTTAGCCTTGTTTCCATGTCAAAGGTATGGATTTTTGCCTGCAATTCTTCCATGAAGACCACTTCTGACCAAATTTGTCCAGACAGTATATGGGTGTACCTGGGTCCCACTGGTTTCCCCTCGTTCTGTGCTGATTACACTGCTGTACATCTTCCGATGTCGTAGGGAAGTAAGCATGATGTGTCTTTTATCTGCTGCATTAGGTTTCCTTGGCCATTGTGTCTACAGTGTCTACAGTCCTCAACATTGCTTGTTTTTATGTGCTTCCTCAAAAGAGCTTGAACAGCACATCTTGAAACCCCAGTCTGCTTTAAAGTCTTTGCCTGGGAGAGACCTTGCAGGTGTTCATTCTTGCCATTGTGTATAACCTGTGACATGCTACCGTCTTCCACATCCTCACCTTAGTAGCAGAGTTTGGCTGTTCCTCACCCAGTTTTAAGCCTCCTACACAGCTCTTTCTGATTAATTTAATGACTGAGTTTTCATCTTACATATGAAATTGATGATCATTAGCACCTGCTTGGTGTTATTGATTAATCATACACCTGACTCTAATGCCCCGTACACACGGTGGGATTTTCCGATGGACAATGTCCGATCGGAGCGTGTTGTCGGAAATTCCGACCGTGTGTGGGCTCCATCGGACATTTTCCATCGGATTTTCCGACACACAAAGTTGGAGAGCAGGAGATAAAATTTTCCGACAACAAAATCCGTTGTCGGAAATTCCGATCGTGTGTACACAAATCCGACGGACAAAGTGCCACGCATGCTCAGAATAAATAAAGAGATCAAAGCTATTGGCCACTGCCCCGTTTATAGTCCCGACGTACGTGTTTTACATCACCGCGTTTAGAACGATCGGATTTTCCGACAACTTTGTGTGACCGTGTGCATGCAAGACAAGTTTGAGCCAACATCCGTCGGAAAAAATCCTAGGATTTTGTTGTCGGAATGTCCGAACAAAGTCCGACCGTGTGTACGCCCTATTACCCTACAAAATCCCTAACTTTGTGCAAGTGTACAAAGTGTGCAAGTGTAAGAATTGATGCTGGTTTGAAGGGTAGTCACACCAAATATTAAATTGATTTAGATTTTTCCTGTTCGCTCACTAAGCCACTGTGTCACTTTAACTGACAATTGTGCAATGGTGCGATGTTGTACCCAAACAAAATTGACGTCCTTTTTTCCCCACAAATAGAGCTTTCTTTTGGTGCTATTTGAGCACCTCTGCGGTTGTTATTTTTTGAGCTATAAACAAAAAAGCCCGACAATTTTGAAAAAAATAAAAACATTTTTTACTTTTACATATCCCCCAAAAAATATAAAAAAACGAATTTATTCATCAGTTTAGGCCGATATGTAATGGCGGCGATCTGCGATTTTTAGCAGGACTGCAACATTGCAGCGGACAAATCTGACCCCAAATGACACTTTTTGGGGACCAGTGACATTATTACATTGATCAGTGCTATAAAAATGCACTGGTCAATGAATAAATGACACTGGCAGGGAAGGGGTTAACACTAGGGGGGCGATCAAGGGGTTAAGTGTGTTGCTTGGATGTGTTCTAACTGTAGGGGGGATGGGCTACCAGGGACATAACAGAGATAGCTGTTCCCGATCACTGGGAACAGAAGATCTCTGACATGTCATCTGGCAAAACGGCAAATCGCCTTGTTTTCATAGGTAGTTCCCCGTTCTGCCTCTGTATACTGTGATCGTGGGTCGCCAGCGGACATCGAGTCCGCCGGCCCCGTGGGCACGCTCCCACGGCATGAGGCAGGCACACGCGCACCCGCTATCTCCAACGTACACCTACGACGGTTTGCGCAGGAGAGCCGACCTTCCTCAGTATAATGACGGTGGCTGGTCGGCAAGCGGTTAAAGTGTGAACTTTTGAAGATAGATTCCCCACATCTAGCGCTAAAAAGATCTTCTGAAAAACTTCAAAGGTATATTTTAGGTTTTCAGGGTAACTCAGGCTAAAAAGCATAAATGAGTCCCATAATCACTCTTTCTGATACAAAATGAGAGTGCTATATGAAAAAAAATACACTATAGCAATATGCTTATTTTTCCTGCCAATGCAGCATAAATATGGTATATTCGTTTTTGAAATGTAATAACATAGTGCAAAGTGGGCGGGGCTTTAGGTTACATCATCTAACATTGCATGTCCAATATCTCAAAGTTTGTTTTTGTGGTACAAATCAGCACAAACAAACTGTATAATTGTTTTTAAAATGTAATAACATGTGGTGCAAAGTGGGAGAGGTTTCATCAACTATAATGCGCAATATCTCTGAAACCAAAGCAGCGCATACCAGCTCTGGTTTGTCAGGCCTTCGTTAGCGGAGGCACTTGGGGAAGGGGGGAGGAGTCCAGTGAAGTAGATGTCCGTGATGTCACCGGATCTCCGACGGAACTTCCTGAAGCCCGGTGGAGAGGTGAGTACCGATCCAAAGAATTTTGATCGATCAAAAAAATTAACGATTAATCGAGGAATTAATTGTTAATTTCCGCAGCCCTAATATATATATATATATATATATACAGTATATATGTGTGCACAGTATATGTGGTTGTGCCTGACAACATATTCAGGTCCCTGACCACTCTTTTCTCCACTTCTTCACTGTAGTTGAGCGGTAAAGTTTAAACACCAGTCTACGGTGACAACTCACTGTTAAAGCATCTGTATAGAAAAAATATATTTTATATCTATTTATATCTCCTAAATATATTTATATCTCCTCAATACATGCATTTCCCCACATTTTGTCTCTCACTGCAAGTACTTAGAATACGTGTTGATTTGCCGGAAATCCAGTGGTCTGTTAACCTCCTGCTTTTGCAGATAACCTGGTCATGGTTGCTTTAAAGAGGAGGGCCATTGGTTGCTGCCCCTTCATTGTATTTTTGTGTCGGTCCTCAGAGGCTTCTGCTTGCTTTTAATCAAGATATTTTTTGTTGTTTTGTACTTTAGACAGAAATGCGTCTCCAGGACCAGCAGCTGGCCAGACAGCTCATGAGGCTGCGAAGCGACATCAACAAGCTAAAGATCGAGCAGACGTGTCACCTTCATCGGAGAATGTTGAATGATGCCACCTATGAACTGGAAGAGAGGGATGAGCTATCTGATCTGCTCTGTGACTTCCCCATGATGTCCTCTTTTGGCCTCTCGACTCCTCTGAAACTTATTGGAGTTACCAAAATGAACATCAATTCTCGGAGGTTCTCCCTCTGCTAGATCCTTGGGAAGCTCTCCAGTGGCTCCTACAGTAACACAGATATAATATTTTGCTGCCTTATATAAACACCAGCCAATCATATATCTTGACACTGTGTCCAGTGACACATAGTATGTAGCAATGCATGGCAGTGAACCCAAATCCAAACTGACCAAACTGGACAATCAGTTGTTCATAATTATTCAAGAGGACCTTTCATGTGCATATCTACTGTTATAAATATCAAGATAGGACACATACATGGATGGAGTTCCATTGCACGATGGTGGATATGGAATGTAACCTTAATGGCTTATTGAAAGTATTGCAAATACGTTGTGTTTTAAAGGAAGAGGATATCAGCTATACCTTTAAAAGTAAAAGAGCATCATTTTGAAACAAAGACAACTTGAATTTAAAAGAGAGTTCCATTACACATAAGCTCAGTTGCCAGGGGTCAGTCCAACTGGAAGTGACATGTTTGTTTTGGGTGAATATTGGTGGGTCAGATCCTTCAGAATTCATTGCAGGTGCATTTTACCTGCAGTTGAGCTCCTTCTGACCTCCATTTAACCTGCTCCAAGTTTCGTTTGCATCCCCACAGATTTGTTTATGGAGACAAGTTTTGATGCAAACAGAAGCCCATTGACACAGGCCCTAAAGGTTTCTCCATAATATAGAGCAGTCTCCAAACTTTTCAGGACCACATCCCCGTTATAGCCCCCCTTTACTTCAGAATCCCCATCAGCGTCCCCTTCAAATTACAATCCTCATTAGATTCCCTCCTTACATCAAGGTTCCCATTAGAGGTCCCCTTTACATCAGGGTACCCATTAGAGTTCCCCCTTACATCAAGGTTCTCATTAGAGTTCCTCCCTACATTAAAGTCGTGGTAAACCCAATTCATGAAATTTCAGCTGGACACATATATCTGCAGTGTTTCCTTCTCTCTCTCCAAAGCACTCATCCCCTGGCTTTCTCCTGCTCAGTTCTTCTGTTGTCAGCATGATAACTTCTGACAAGCTCTGTAAATTGAGATAAAACCAGGCTGAAATTTGTGTCTGGGAGGTTGCTATAAATAGATTAGCAGACAGCTAAACTATTTACAGAACAGCTCTGAGAGTCTCTGCCTATGTGGAGTGGGGGTGTGTGCCTTTCCTCCAATCAGCTGTCTTGGCTGTGTACCCAGACTTCACACTTAGTGCTGAACAGGAAGAGAAAATACACAATATGAACTTTCTAAAGAATATAGCAAGTTGAAGACAGCAGATATGCATGTAAAACTTATATAGGGAGAATTGTTTCATCTCTGTGTATCATCTGAGGCTGTTCACTTCACTGGGTATATGTGAGGGTTTACATCCACTTTAAAGCGGAGTTCCACACAAAAATGGAACTTCCGCTTTTCGGAACCCTCCCCCCCTCCGGTGTCACATTTGGCACCTTTCAGGGGGGTGCAGATACCTGTCTAAGACAGGTATTTGCACCCACTTCCAGCATAGACTCCGATGGGAGTCTATGCCTCTTCCTGTCCCTCCGCGCTGTCTCCTGGGAAACACACAGCTCCCAGGAGATAGCGGGGACCAGTTACGATGCGCAGCGCGACTCGCGCATGCGCAATAGGGAACTGGGAAGTGAAGCCGCAACGCTTCACTTCCTGATTCCCTCACCTAGGATGGCGGCGGTAGCTGCCAAGAACCGAGCGGGTTCTCGGCGTCGGCTGCCGACATCGCTGGACCCTGGGACAGGTAAGTGGCCATTTATTAAAAGTCAGCAGCTGCAGTATTTGTAGCTGCTGGCTTTTAATAATTTTTTTTTTAGGCGGTTTAGGTGGAGTTCCTCCAAACATTAGGGTACCATTAGCATCCCCTTTATGTCAAGGTCCCCATTGAAGCCCCCCTTACATCAAGGTCCCCATCCGAGTGTCCCCTTACATCTGATTCATGTCTTACATCAGGATCCCCATCAAAGTCCCCCTACATCAGGGTTCCCATTAAAGTCATCCCTTACAGAGTCTGGGTAGGGATTGAAGTAGAGACCATAGGCAGCATCTGCTGACCCGAATCCTTAGTCTTCTACACCCTGATTGTAGCTGTGGGCCAGAAAAAAAGAGAAAGCAGGAAGTGGCCTGTGGGCTGTAGTTAGGAGACCCCTCATATAGATTAAATGTATTTCTAAGAGAGTGAGACCTTCTCATAATCCTTGCAGAAGGTGGGCATAGTTGGGAACAAAGATACAAAGCTCTTAGAGCTGAAGTTCCTGAAATATAAGAAGTCATTGGATGAGCCAGCCAACCAGTCTCTATCAGAAATGGATATTACTCCTTTAAGTGAAAGCATAGGGGTAATTGTGGTATTCTACTATGACTTCCCCTATCCTTGTTCAGAATAACACATAAAGCACGTTATATAATATGATATAAGCACATGTTACTTGTAAGGAGTCAGGATTATACATTAAAGTTATGTGAAAAGCAATTTTGCCCACGGTAACCAGTCAGAAATCTTTTCTTAACTGATTTGACTGCAAAAATGTGCAGTCTGGTTCCATTGGGTGATCATACTTTGTTCTCTATAATTAGAAAAAAACGAATAATAAATGTGGTTCTGTAAATTTGAAATTAACGGTTCCATATATTGTTAAAGCATATGCATAAAAATGTTTGCTTTTTTTTTTTTTTTTTTATCTTCGGAGGAAGAATAGGTTAAACTTCGGTCAGTTTATTTTATGGTGTCTGTGTCCCGTTGGGGAGATTTCCCTTCACTTCCTTTTCTAGAAAAGCGACAAGCAGCCAAAGGAAATCTAAGATAATTTCCTCTCTTAGGGCTCATCTACACAATTAGGAAGGACTGCTGCTCCTCTGAAAAGTGATCCATGCTCAGTTGTTTTTTTTAGAGGCATTTGACAGGCGGTGTGGAAGTGATGTCACCTCCTTGTCATCTGTTTTATTCCCCTAAATGCCACACTGGTGGCGCAGCACAGCCCCATTCATTTGAATAGATCACATTTGGCAGATGGTAGTCCAAAAGGGGTAACAGTTTGGCTGTGAACCAAACATCGCAACCCCAACATGTGTACACCCCCAGCCGCTGCCTTTGTAAAAATGCAACTGACCCCCAACCGTAAGTGTACATGGGCTCTTACACAGCTGGCAGCAGAACAGGTGTCCCCATTGGAACATCTACCCCCCCCCTCCCACTGTTTGTTATGGTGACAACTGTAACATTTTGGATTTGCTATCACTATTTGTTTTTCTGACAATAGGCAGCATCTCAGATAGGTTGAATCAACCTAGCGAATGGGGACACGGAAGGCAATAAAAACTGGACCGGGGTTCTAATCCAGTCCTTGCCTTCATTATCCAAAATTAAAACAAATGACTAAACATACACTTTAACACCCCTTAATCAAGAAATATAATAAAAATGTCTCCACTGCTGTGGTACAGGTACACCAAATATAATTTATAAGCTGCTGTATATCCATACTTCAAAATAGTCATGTACAGTCAATGGAAAAATAATGCAATGGTCAACAGTGCTCCAAAATCAGAAGGATGCACAACGGACAGCCCACTAACTGAAAAAGGTAAAGCTTATAATTATGAAAAGTCTAATAGAACTGTCTCCCATAGTGGCAGAGATCCCAACTGGCTGACGGCCACGGACAATCTCTTGGGCTAGACTTTGGGCATGCAATAGTATGTAGAATGGAGGGAGCAATTATAGTAATAAGAAACCATTTTTTGAGAAACAAGGCTTAAAGAATATGTTACCCCAACATTTCATATTCCTAATATGTGTACCATGTACTTGTATTCAAAAACTATCCTGTATTCTTTGTGTTGCTTCATTATTGTAAAATATCTGGTTTTCCCTGCCTGCCCCCCTGCTTTCCTTTTTTTCAGGCTCTTTTCCTTTTATTTTTCTGTGATGATGCCACGGTAACACACTTGCTGTCCTAGGGTGACAACGCTCACTACACTGTATCTATGGAGGAGTAGCATTGCCACTCTAGGCCGCTCTTCTGTTTTTGGACTACAGATCATGTTCATTACATCGATTTCAGGCGCTACTTGAAAGACATCAGTGCGGCTTCATGCACAAATGTCTATTGAAGTCGCGCCACAAAGTCGGCGTTGCACAGATTGAAACGGTGCCATTGCAGGCAATAGGATGCGTCCGCCCACCAGCCCTGCGCGTACTCCATCTAGGTCATGGGCAGCTTCAGCGGCTTCCTCCTGCTTCTGCTCCTCGGCGGCCAATATGGGCGCTTCTCCTCTCGGCCAATCGGGTCTTAAGACCCGCTTCCTGATTGGCCAGGAGGAGAAGCAGGAGGACAATAGCGATTATTAGTTCGCTATTGTCACACAACTGGGTGGGCTCAGGGCGCAGTGCTCTGCGCCCTGACCCCACCCTTTTTTTAAGCCAATTAGAGCCTCGGGCTCTAATCATGTGCTTCAAAAAAAAAACGTATTGGTATCCATGCGTCCAGCACCCTGCATGTAGATTAGGGGCCGGGCGCATGGATTAGTGGGGCGGCACCCCTGCATCCATAATGGAGCAGCCGCCACTGGACAAGTCGATCCAATGTGAATGAGGGCTTAGTATCACTTTAAGATCTCAGTTCAGTATACAGACAGTTAGGCCCCTTTCACACTAGCAGACCTATTGGGTCCACTTGTCAGTTTTTCAGGCGGACCCGATCACACCCTCTATGGAGCAGTGGGTGTCAATGGACATGTGTCCGTTGACACCCGCAAACATTTAAACCCATCCTATCTGCTAAAAACAGACAGATGGGGATCCTTCTGGTGGATCAGATCTGATGGCCGTTGGGTGTAAATGGTCCGTTTACATCCGACCGCTCATAGAGTAGAGTGGGCTGTGTCTGTGTCTGCTCTGCATAAGCGGAATGGGCACAGACCTGTCATCCACCTGCTCAGTGGGGATTAGCGGACAGATTCCCAGATGAGCAGAAGGACTCCAATGGAGCCCACCCTGTGTGTAAGGGGCCTTACAATGACACTGGAACTTTGTTGGGATAAGCAGATATTTATCCATACTTGCAGAAAATGTTCTTAGCCTGATAAAAAAAAAACAAATCAACATCAAATTTAAGGATTGGTAAACTGCAATCAATTATTTGTTTTTTTTTTTTGTTGTTCTTGGGTTTAGAAATCCTTTAGGAAGAATTTTTCTCTATAAACAGAAGCTGTGCCATTGTTACTTACTGAAGAGCTGGAACGTAAGGGGAAGTATTGAGCTTTATTGCCGGGGGCACAATGGAAGCATTTAAAAATACCTTCACTAATCCTGACTCATTGCTTTGCATTGTAAATCTGAAGTTACAACCATATAAAGTATTGCAGCGAGCTAACCTATGACCGAACCCGTGAATTAAAATGATCCATTAATACAAGATTTGGGGATATCACCAATAGGGTCTTTTGAAATGACTAACTATAAACGCCCACCGTCCACGCAAATAAAACAGCAATACATACACATTTTCTTTATGCGTGTCTATTTAAAAATGCTTCAAGTGCAGAAAAGATACGTGTTAATCCTCCCAGAAATCCAACTAACTTTCTGTATTGAGCTCCCAACGCTGCCTCTGCTACACTCAAATATCAAGCGGTGTTGTTCAACCTGCCTGAATTGTCCCCTACTGGACAACACAACATATTAGATCTATAAAATGGATTTTAATCATTTCAGCCCCGGAAGAATTTACCCCCTTCCTGACCACAGTACTTTTTGCGATTCGGCACTGCGTCGCTTTTAACTGACAATTGCGAGGTCGTGCGACGTTGCACCCAAACAAAATTGACGTCCTTTTTTGCCACAAATAGAGCTTTCTTTTGGTGGTATTTGATCACCTCTGCGGTTTTTATTTTTTGCGCTATAAACAAAAAGGTGCGACAATTTTGAAAAAAAAGCAAAATTTTTTACTTTTTGCTATAATAAATATCCCCAAAAAATATATAAAAAAACAAATTTTTTCCTCAGTTTAGGCCGATATGGATTCTTCTACATATTTTTGGTAAAAAATCGCAATAAGCGTATATAGATTGGTTTGCGCAAAAGTTATAGCGTCTACAAAATAGAGGATAGATTTATGGCATTTTTATTATTATTTTTTTTTATTAGTAATGGCAGCGATCTGCGATTTTTATCGTGACTGCGACATTATGGCGGACACATCGGACACTTTTGACACTATTTTGGGACCATTGTCATTTATACAGCGATCAGTGCTATAAAAATGCATTGATTACTGTGTAAATGACACTGGCAGGGAAGGGGTTAAACACTAGGGGGCGATCAAGGGGTTAAGTGTGTCCTAGGGAGTGATTCTAACTGTGGGGGGGGGGGGGGTGGGCTACCTAGGACATGACAGCGATCACTGCTCCGGATGACAGGGAGCAGTAGATCTCTGTTTTGTCACTGGGCAGAATGGGGAAATGCCTTGTTTACATAGGAATCTCCCCATTCTGCCGCTCGAGACGATCCCTGGACACCGGCGGACATGGGGTCTGTGGGTCCCGCAGGCACGGAGCACGCTGCTTCTTAAAGGGGACTTACCTGTATGCCCATTTGCGCAGCCGTGCCATTGTGCCAACGTATATCGTCGTGCACTGGTCGGCAAGCGGTTAAAGGATGAGTTTGCCTTTAAAAAAAAAAAATGAAATAATAGCACATGTGTTTAGTTTTAGTGTGCATTTATTATTTTTTTGTGACAGTGGGTGAGGAGAGAGGATCCCCTGCATGCTGTCAGGAGTGTGGGGGGGGCTGCATAGCAACATGTTTCTAAGGCTGCTTTCCCACTGCTCTGTTGCAAAAACGTGGTAAAAACACATATGCGTTTATGCTGCGTTTCGCACCTGTCAAAAAAGGACATTTGACTTAATAAAAAAAAACAAAAACGCAACTGCAGGTGTGTTTTCCATTCATTTCAATAGGGAAGTGCATTTTTGGCTCTGCCCACACAGCTGCATTATTCATTCACAGAGTTCTCTGAATGAATGAACTATAAGTACCGACAGCCATTGCGGCTGATGGCTTGTAGTTCTAATTGAACTACCAGGTAGCTGGTGAGCGCTCTAGTAGATCATTGATTCTTCCTGTCATTCAGTTAGGCTGCATTCACACTTCAATGTTTTGAATCGCGGGCAGATTTACTGCGATTCTGCCCATGATTTGAAAACGCCGGTGTGTGAATGACAAATTAATATGAATGACACCTAAAATCACAGTGAAGGTCTGCCGCGATTGTCACGCAATAAATTTCAGGAGCTACTTTTGGGCGACATGCTTCTCACCATGCGGGTTGCCGCTATTGCAGCATGATTTATTGCGTGACAATCACCGCAGACACGCACTGCGATTTTAGGTGTCATTCAAACGAATGGCATCTCAAATGTGATTCCCGCGATTTGTCATTCACACATCGGGCACTTTCAAATTGCGGGCAGAATCGCAGGAAATCTGCTCGCGATTCAAAACACTGAAGTGTGAATGCAGCCTAATGCCACTTACACACGGTCGGACATTCCGACAACAAAACTATGGATTTTTTCCGACAGATGTTGGCTCAAACTTGTCTTGCATACACACGGTCACACAAAGTTGGTCGCAAATTCCGAACGTCAAGAACGCGGTGACGTGCAACACGTACGACGAGCCGAGAAAAATGAAGTCCAATAGCCAGTGCTGCTCTTCTGCTTGATTCCGAGCATGCGTGGCACTTTGTGTGTCGGAATCATCTACACACGATTGGAATTTACACGATCGGATTTTGTTGTCGGAAAATTTTAGAGCCAGCTCTCAAACTTTGTGTGTCAGAAATTCTGATGGAAAAAGTCCGATGGAGCCTACACACGGTCGGAATTTCTGACAACAAGCTCCGATCGCACATTTTCCGTCAGAAAGTCCAATCGTGTGTACAGGGCATTAGAGTGTATGGGCAGATAGATACACAGACAGTCTGTAGAAGCCTGAGATTGTACCCGCGATCTGCTGATCACGGGTGCTCTGCTTTACAGCTTCCTAAAAGAAAAATAAAGAAATAAAAAATGCATATGATAATAGAGTATAAATAGCGCCAACCTTATCCTATTATTTACCAAATAATACATGCATTTTTATTTACCTGCAAATAAATGTGCATTTATTTTTTATTTATTTATTTATTTTTTTAGAAAGGTGAACTTATCGTTTAAGCCAAAAATGGATAAAAACAAAAACTGATCAGTGTAAAAGAACCCAAAGGTTAACTTATGCCGCGTACACACGAGCGGACATTACGGCAGACTTTGCCCGGCGGACTTTTCGACGTACTTTCCGACGGACTTTGTGAATGAACGGACTTGCCTACACACAATCCACCAAAGTCCGTCGAATTCGTACGTGATGACGTACGACCGGACTAAAACAAGGAAGTTCATAGCCAGTAGCCAATAGCTGCCCTAGCGTGGCTTTTTGTCCGTCGAACTAGCATACAGACGGCGGACTTTTCGACCGGACTCGATTTCAACGGATAAATTTAAAACAAGTTTCAAATCTAATTCCGTCGAACTTTTGAGAAAACAAAGTCCGCTGGAGCCCACACACATCGAATTGTCCGACGAAATCCAGTCCGCCGGGCAAAGTCCGCCGTAATGTCCGCTCATGTGTACGCGGCATTAGCCTTTAGGTAACCTGGTAGTCAGCTATAGTAAACTAGGTAAATCCCACTTGGAAAATATAGATACACTGAATAGACACAATTGGGTCCACAAAACCATAATAAAATTAAATTAACACTTTCAAGTTTGATGAGACTGTACTGATAAGAAAGTGGATGATTGTAGTTTTTATGACTTGCAAGAATTTAATTTCAAAATTGATCACGTTTTATAACAGTCAGCAATTGTACAAATGCAGTTTGGTCCCTGCAGCACTTTGTGATAGCAATAACCATGCAATGAGCAAAATTGGCTGTATGTGTAGATCCAATTACAGTATATAAACTATTATTAAATAATGTTTTTAGTCTTAAGCTAGCCATAGAAGAATCAAAATTTAGCAGCTTCAGCAGGGAACAGACAAATTTCGATCCATCTATGGGCAAGCTGGTTGTACAGAAGTCAATCTCTTGTATTGATCATGACTGGTGTATAGCTGATGTCCCGTATGCTCCACCTACAACTATAACCCCCCAACTATTTACCTTACCTTACTTAGTAAAATAAGCACACCACACCTTCTGGATTAAATGGCCATCCAGCCCATTTATTAACAAATAACAAATTTTATAAAAATAACGCCATTTAAATATAACTATATATATATATATATATATATATATATATATATATATATAAAGCTTGAATATATATATAAAACTCCAACTTTTTAAACTACTGCTCTGTCTGAGATTAGTTAAGGAAGGTATTCTACCGCATCGGCTGCACCACCGCCACCTCAGCATCCTGGCCCCTAGCCGTGATCCCACCAGCTCAGGGACGAACTATTGCCACCTTCTTGCCACTGCAGCCTGATGACCGGTAGCCCATTATTTCCAGATAGGGAGGGTACCCATACCGAGATAGATCCAACCCGTCCCCACACCATATCCTATTTACTTTCCACCATTCCAACCTTCACGAACCAGAGACCCATGCCCACATAACCCCAAATACACACAACCGTACACCCCATACAGCCAAACAACAGGGAGGGTGGGTGGGAAAAATTCTCTACCTATGTTGTTGACCCCTCCCTCTGCAGGGGTCAAAACTAACTTCGGCCACTCCTCCCCATCACCAATGACCATTACTCCCCCCCCCCCCCTTTAACCTATCCCACTTCCTGCAGGAACTTCCCTGTGCTCACCCCACAGCTGTCCCACCAGTCATGCTGGCCCTTCACCCAGGTTCCCTTTAGTTACGGGCCTGTTCTTTGTATTCAGATGACGGGAAACTCTCTTTGCTATCAGAATACAATAGCTCCATGGAATCGACTCCCCCCTCAACACAGAGTGTGTTGAAGGGGGGGGAATCAAACTTTTTTTTTTTTTATTCGACCAGCATACAATGCATCATCTATGGCCTTCCTTACTCTTCAAGGGGTCTTCCATTTTTCAAGTGATTTTCTCTCAACCAAAATTCCGGTGGCACCATAAAGACAAGGATAAAGCTGGCCAAACAGTGATTGAAATTTGATTAGTGTGTCACTGTTTGAAAACCAATTAAGTATTCATTTCTTTCTCGTGTAAGCAGGTTGTGAACTTTTGGAAAACCCTTTTAAGAAAATATCTTATCTTTCCTTTTCATTGTACAAATGACATACTTTAACGAGGACCAAATGGTGTATGGTGTCCCATGAAGTTTCCTGGACTTTCCGGGAGCATCTTTCCCCTAATCTGTCCTGCCCTTGAATTGGAAACTGATTTCCCAAGATGCATCTGGAAGATCTGTGCAACTTTTGACTAAGAAAGGCTGGTGATCCATTTTCTCTGTTCTTAATGTTCACAATGTTTGAATTTTTTGCACAATCTATTACCTTTTTGACTATGTTATGGGGTACATCGTAGGATTGCATTGTTTACTTTTAAACTTTAGCATTGCAAAACTGCCAATCAATGCCTTTTATTTTATATTCTTAAATAGGCCATAGATATTTTCATTTTGCTGAAACATATGATTAAAATCATGTGTTCCCAGCATTCGAGGGCTTTCTTTTGTATTTTTTATGTGGCTTTTATTTTTTGCTAAATTGTGTGTAAAAGTAAAAAAAAGTGCTTTTGATTATGGTTGAAAAAAATAGACTTATTTTTCATCAGACATGGTAAGAATTAAACTTGTTTTATAAAACGTTTTAAGAATATGTATATATTATTGTTTGTGCGTGTTAAATAAAAAAATAAAAAAATGTGCATTCAAAGATCAAAGACGACTGTTTTAATTATAGCATTGGTAAAAAGGCTTGGAAATAATATCAAATTTAAAAACATGGCATTAATGCCAGGCAGAGGCCATAAAACCAACTTAAAATGTGGGTATGCAAAAAGCTGTGACGCACATATAGGTATTGATTAACTAAAGGAAAATAGGCTGTGCGCTTTGGAGTTGCACTCATTCTTCACAGAGCTTAGTGAAATGTGCTGAAGCTCCACTTTGTAAACAATTCCCAATCAGGTGGAAGGAAAACAAAACAAATGCATTTTTGCTTGCACATGATTGGATGATGGAAATCAGCAGAGCCTCACCACATTCACTAAGTTCTGGGGAAAATGAGTGCAACTGCACTTGCAAAATGTACAGTCTATTTCTCTATAGTAGAACAACCCCATAGTGTCAGCTTTGTATTATGGTGGCCATACACTACACACTCCTTGCAAGTGATGCCACTGATTCAGCCTGTGTGGGTCCATTCCCACCATATAGATTTATACTCAGCTGACACAAGTAAAAAGGATCCGGTATAACTGTCAAAATGGAGAAGTTGATTTTAATGTCAATACATGGTGGCACTGTGGATACAACCTAATAGGCTGTGCCTCATCCTAAGTCCAGTAATATTTTATTAGCGAAAGAAAGGATGGCACCACAAACACATATCTGTTAAAATGTACTCATTTGCATCATAAGAAAATAAATAGCTGGTAAAAGAGAAGGGTTTTGGGACTTTAAATGAAGCAGGGACCTAGTAAGGTGATATGCCTCCATCGCTGTCAATATGAAGAAAGAGGAGGGGGTGGGACTTTAAATAAAGCATGCAGTTAAATAACAAGGTCAAAATTTAATGTATATTACAATATATCAGAGTATAAATGGCAAGACATAATAATAACAATAATAATAATGATAATAATAAGTATCCCAGTAGAATTTATATACAATATCTCACAAAAGTGAGTACACCCCTCACATTTTTGTAAATATTTTATTATATCTTTTCATGTGACAACACTGAAGAAATGACACTTTGCTACAATGTAAAGTATTGAGTGTACAGCTTGTATAACAGTGTAAATTTACTGTCCCCTCAAAATAACTCAACACACAGCCATTAATGTCTAAACCGCTGGCAACAAAAGTGAGTACACCCCTAAGTGAAAATGTCCAAATTGGGCCCAAAGTGTCAATATTTTTTGTGGTCACCATTTTTTTCAAGCACTGCCTTAACACTCTTGGGCATCACCAGAGCTTCACAGGTTGCCACTGGAGTCCTCTTCCACTTCTCCATGATGACACCATGGAGCTGGTGGATGTTAGAGACCTTGAGCTCCTCCACCTTCTGTTTAAGGATGCCCCACAGATGCTCAATAGGGTTTAGGTCTGGAGACATGTGGTGCTTGGCCAGTCCATCACCTTTACCCTCAGCTTCTTTAGCAAGGCAGTGGTCGTCTTGGAGGTGTGTTTGGGGTCGTTATCATGTTGGAATACTGCCCTGCGGCCCAGTCTCTGAAGGGAGGAGATCATTCTCTGCTTCAGTATGTCACAGTACATGTTGGCATTCATGGTTCCCTCAATGAACTGTAGCTCCCGAGTGCCGGCAGCACTCATGCAGCCCCAGACCATGACACTCCCACCACCATGCTTGACTGTAGGCAAGACACATTTGTCTTTGTGCTGCTCACCTGGTTGCCGCCACACACGCTTGACACCATCTGAACCAAATAAGTTTATCTTGGTCTCATCAGGCCACAGGAAATGGTTCCAGTAATCCATGTCCTTAGTCTGCTTGTCTTCAGCAAACTGTTTGCAGGCTTTCTTGTTCATCATCTTCCTTCTGGGACGACAGCCATGCAGACCAATTTGATGCAGTGTGCGGCGTATAGTCTAAGGCTGACCCCCCCACCCCTTCAACCTCTGCAGCAATGCTGGCAGCACTCATACATCTATTTCCCAAAGACAGCCTCTGTATATGACGCTGAGCACGTGCACTCAACTTCTTTGGTTGACCATGGCGAGGCCTGTTCTGAGTGGAACCTGTCCTGTTAAACCACTGTATGGTCTTGGCCACCATACTGCAGCTCAGTTTCAGGGTCTTGGAAATCTTCTTATAGCCTAGGCCATCTTTATGTAGAGCAACACATTTTTTTCAGATCCTCAGAGAGTTCTTTGCCATGAGGTGGCATGTTGAATTTTCAGTGACCAGTATGAGAGAGTGAGAGCCATAACACCAAACTTAACACACCTGCTCCCCATTCACACCCGAGACCTTGTAACACTAATGAGTCACATGACACCAGGTAGGGGAAATGGCTAATTGGGCCCAATTTGGACATTTTCACTTAGGGGTGTACTCACTTTTGTTGCCAGCGGTTTAGACATTAATGGCTGTGTGTTGCCTTATTTTGAGGGGACAGCAAATTTACACTGTTATACAAGCTGTACACTCACTATTTTACATTGTAGCAAAGTGTCATTTCTTCAGTGTTGTCACATGAATAGATATAATAAAATATTTACAAAAATGTGAGGGGTGTACTCACTTTTGTGAGATACTGTATATACATGCATATAAAACCTGATAACGCATAACAGTTGAAGAAGTTGTAGATACGTAACCTATTGAATTCTCTGTTAAATGTCAGAAATCATTGAGTATAACTAGCATAGTTACAAAAAATTCATGTAGGATCTTAAAACCACATGACTGATGTAATGAGAAGTTGCATATAATCTAATAAACACATGATGGATTAAAGCACGGCATACGAAAAATCTAGACGAATTTCGTGCATTGATCCACTCTTCAGGAGTAGGCACATGGTGTATATACAGTCAGGTCCATAAATATTGGGACTTTAACACAATTCTAATTTAATGGCTCTATACACCACCACAATGGATTTGAAATGAAACAAACAAGATGTGCTTTAACTGCAGACTTTCAGCTTTAATTTGGGTGTTTACATCCAAATCAGGTGAACGGTGTAGGAATTACAACAGTTTGTATATGTGCCTCCCACTTTTTAAGGGACCAAAAGTAATGGGACAGATTAACAATCATCCATCAAACTTTCACTTTTTAATACTTGGCTGCAAATCTTTTGCAGTCAATTACAGCCTGAAGTCTGGAACGCATAGACATCACCAGACGCTGGGTTTCATCCCTGGTGATGCTCTGCCAGGCCTCTACTGCAACTGTCTTCAGTTCCTGCTTGTTCTTGGGGCATTTTCCCTTCAGTTTTGTCTTCAGCAAGTGAAATGCATGCTCAATCGGATTCAGGTCAGGTGATTGACTTGGCCATTGCATAACATTCCACTTCTTTCAATTAAAAAACTCTTTGGTTGCTTTTGCAGTATGCTTCGGGTCATTGTCCATCTGCACTGTGAAGCGCCGTCCAATGAGTTCTGAAGCATTTTGCTGAATATGAGCAGATAATATTGCCCGAAAAACTTCAGAATTCATCCTGCTGCTTTTGTCAGCAGTCACATCATCAATAAATACAAGAGAACCAGTTCCATTGGCAGCCATACCGCCACTATGCTTTACTGATGAGGTGGTATGCTTTGGATCATGAGCAGTTCCTTTCCTTTTCCATACTCTTCTCTTCCCATCACTCTGGTACAAGTTGATCTTGGTCTCATCTGTCCATAGGATGTTGTTCCAGAACTGTGAAGGCTTTTTTAGATGTTGTTTGGCAAACTCTAATCTGGCCTTCCTGTTTTTGAGGCTCACCAATGGTTTACATCTTGCGGTGAACCCTCTGTATTCACTCTGGTGAAGTCTTCTCTTGATTGTTGACTTTGACACACATACACCGTCACCTACCTCCTGGAGAGTGTTCTTGATCTGGCCAACTGTTGTGAAGGGTGTTTTCTTCACCAGGGAAAGAATTCTTCGGTCAACCACCACAGTTCGGTGCATTCTTTCTTTTTAAGGATGTTCCAAACAGTTGATTTGACCACACCTAATGTTTTTGCTATCTCTCTGATGGGTTTGTTTTGTTTTTTCAGCCTAATGATGGCTTGCTTCACTGATAGTGACAGCTCTTTGGATCTCATATTGAGAGTTGACAGCAACAGATTCCAAATGCAAATAGCACACTTGAAATTAACTCTGGACCTTTTATCTGCTGCTTGTAAATGGGATAATGAGGGAATAACCCACACCTGGCCATGCAACAGCTGAGCAGCCAATTGTCCCATTACTTTTGGTCCCTTAAAAAGTGTGAGGCACATATACAAACTGTTGTAATTCCTACACCGTTTAACTGATTTGGATGTAAATACCCTCAAATTAAAGCTGAAAGTCTGCAGTTAAAGCACATCTTCTCACTGACATTGTCAAAGGAAAAAGAAGAAACAAGAAAAAAAATTAGCTGGGGGGACCCCATTCTCTAGGTTACTTACAAAACAGCTGTGTGTTGAGGGTGTGGCACTGAGAACTGGAAAACCCCCTAGGGGCATCATTACCGGGAGCTGTGGCTGTGTGAACCGCATGCACAGCCCAACACAAGGCAGCATCCAAGGAGGACAGATATCCATAGAATAGCGATCCCCATAGATATCCCCATGGATATTGACAGAACCGTCATGAAAGAACTTCTGTGAAAAATATTGATATGTGTATTCGTACATAATGCACAATCTATTCTGCACTCAAAAATACAGCAGGGTGCAAAGAGTGCAAATGTAAACATAGTAGTGTCAGTGAAGCCCAAACAGAAAGAAGTGGAGGATAAAAGAATAGTGAAAGATGGGGGACTATGCCACCAAGAGAAATTGATAAAACCGATTACACTGTGTACCAGGAAAGGCTATTGGTGAATACCATAAGCCAGAGTGCTACCTGATGTTGGGATGTGAAAAGCTGTAGTCCGAAGTGGTGCATGTTGTCCAAGGAAAAGAAAGCAGGATAGATCAGCCACCAGAGGAGACCTATATTGGCACAGCTGCACAACACTCCCAAACGCCACGCAAGCACCTCCCTCTCATTCCACACGCCTGCGTGGCGTTTGGGAGTGTGCTTCAGCTGTGCCTGGCCATGTACAGCCACAAGATTTTCTTCATCCTCCCACTGCCTACACATGCATAATAGAAGCCATAGACTTCAATGGGGGATTTCTTTGATCTTTCTGGAGAAGTCCCAGAAAGTAAAGGACCAGCCAGCTGAAGGTACACCACAACAAGACAAGGTGCCAGAATTAGACAAGTATGAAGCTTTGGAAGAGGGGAAGAGTTTGAAACTTTGACAGAAATGCCTTCAAATGTTTCCTTAGCTTTAAGAGCAGCCACTCTTATTGCAAGTCCAGTTTATGGAATTTTTTTCTGGTGTAAAAGTTATGCATCAAGTAGATATTCTTACACCACAGAAAACAAAAAATCTTTATGGCTTTTGAAGGATCACATATGTGCACTAGAAGGTGTTTTCTATATTTTACAGATTTTCCTTAAAGTGAAATTGTAGACACCTTACATTAATTTAAAGGGTATCATAAAATTACAGTTATTGAGTTGCTGCAGGGACAAAAGTTATGCTGTGTCCTGCTTTAGGCATTTTTTGGACCTCACCTTGTTGAGTCCTGCTTTCTTTTTAAAATCTTCAAGGTGCCATGATAGGCGCTTCAGTAGCACAGTCCTTCCTCCTCTGATGGTCACACAAGACCTAGTCATAAGATATCACATGGCAGGAGAAGACCAGGCTCTGAAGTGTACTTAGGGAAGAGGGAGCAAGCAATCATAAAGATGGAGGAATGCTTAGGTTAGAAGGGAGCAAAACAAGTCAAAGGTATGAGGAAGAGTTGACACTCTTAATTAGGGATGAGCTTCGTGTTCGAGTCGAAACCATGTTCGACTCGAACATCGGCTGTTCGACCGGTCGCCGAATTGCGAACGATATGGACCGTTCGCGCCAAATTCGTGTGGTGCGTCACGGCCCATAATTCACTGCGGCATCGCAGTGCATTACTGGCTGATGATTGGCCAAGCATGCACTATGACCCGCATGCTTGGCCAATCACAGCGCCGCCTGAACAGAGAGCCGTAATTGGCCAAAGCCAAGGAGGCTTTGGCCAATTATGGCTCAGGGGATTTAGTACAAGCCCCACACTATATAAGGCCGCCTGCACGGCGGCCCTGTGTAGTGTGTGTTCCGGTGTGCTGAGAGATAGAGAGAGAGAGAGACAGTGTCATTTCATTTGAGTTAGATAGATTAGGCAGAACAGTCAGTCAGTTAGCTGCACTTACAGTGTATTGTGTATATATATGCATCCCAGGTGTTGCATATATATATATATACACTGTATTCAGTTTAGCTAGATCCGTTCCTGTTATCTTCTAGACTATTTACATTTAGTGCAGTGCGTCCTGCTCACAGTGTTCAGCTAGATCCGTTCCTGTTATCTTCTAGACTATTTACATTTAGTGCAGTGCGTCCTGCTCACAGTGTTCAGCTAGATCCGTTCCTGTTATCTTCTAGACTATTTACATTTAGTGCAGTGCGTCCTGCTCACTGTGTTCAGCTAGATCCGTTCCTGTTATCTTCTAGACTATTTACATTTAGTGCAGTGCGTCCTGCTCACAGTGTTCAGCTAGATCCGTTCCTGTTATCTTCTAGACTATTTACATTTAGTGCAGTGCGTCCTGCTCACAGTGTTCAGCTAGATCCGTTCCTGTTATCTTCTAGACTATTTACATTTAGTGCAGTGCGTCCTGCTCACAGTGTTCAGTTAGATCCGTTCCTGTTATCTTCCTACTGACAGGCAGGCTTGTCTGGTTACAGTATATAAAGCTACCTGAAGAAAATTACTGGTGTTCTATTTGATCCTATTAGTACCACGGTCAGGCAGCTAGACTATTTACATTTAGTACAGTGCGTCCTGCTCACAGTGTTCAGCTAGATCCGTTCCTGTTATCTTCCTACTGACAGGCAGGCTTGTCTGGTTACAGTATATAAAGCTACCTGAAGAAAATTACTGGTGTTCTATTTGATCCTATTAGTACCACGGTCAGGCAGCTAGACTATTTAGATTTAGTACAGTGCGTCCTGCTCACAGTGTTCAGCTAGATCCGTTCCTGTTATCTTCCTACTGACAGGCAGGCTTGTCTGGTTACAGTATATAAAGCTACCTGAAGAAAATTACTGGTGTTCTATCCCAGCTTAGTGCAGCTACAGGCCATTAGTATGTCTGGAAGGCCAAGAAGGAGAGGCAGACAGTCACAAGCCAATAAGAGAGGGCAAGCAGGCTCTGTGTCTAGTGCTGGTCGTGGAGATGGTGCATCCTCATCAGCACGTGGCCATGGGACACGCTTGGCCTTTTTTTCGGCAGCTGGCCGTGTTGAGCCGCAACATGCGGAAGACTTGGTCGAGTGGATGACCAAGCCGTCCTCATCCTCCTCATCCTCTCTCACCCATGCCCAGGGTGCTTTGTCTGGCAAGGCAGCGGCCTCTTCCCTCAGCTCAATGTCATCAGTGACTCCTTCCCTAGCTCCACCATGTCCTCCTGAGGATTCTCTCGAACTGTTTGACCACAGTGTTGGGTACATGCTCCAGGAGGATGCCCAGCATTTGGAAGGCTCTGATGATGATACTGAGCTCGATGAAGGCAGTAACATGAGCACGGACAGAGGGGGTGCCCAAGAAGGACAGCAATCTGGCAGTCATGCTCCCCCTGCTGCAGCATACTGCCAGGTTTGCTCCAGTGATGAGGAGGGAGGGGATGATGAGGTCACTGACTCAACGTGGGTGCCTGATAGGAGAGAGGAGGAGGAGGAGGAGGAGGCGGCACATCACCAACGAGGCAGGATGCCCTCCAGGGGCCAGCCTAAGGGCAGCACATTGACTGCATCACACCCCAAAGCTCCACATGTGCAGGGCGCTGCAGTCTCTGCGCGTTATTCAAAAAGTTCTTTGGTGTGGGTCTTTTTTGAGACAAGTGCATCAGATCGCACCGCTGCTATTTGCAACATATGTCTCAAGCGTATCTCACGTGGCCAAAACATCTCCCGCTTGGGTACCACATGCTTGACCAGACATATGTTGACCTGCCATGCAGTTCGTTGGCAAGCGTATCTAAAAGACCCACACCAAAGAACAAAGAGGATCTCTCCTTGCTCCTCATCAGCTGAGATTTCCAACCCCACTAGACCTCCAGTCCTCTCTGAGACCTGCAGTGAGAGGAATGAAGGTGTAGAATTAGGTGTGTCACAGCCAAGTACTTGTGGGCAATCTGCTTTTGGTACACCGACGTCAGATTGTACCAGGCAAATTTCCCTGCCCCAGCTGCTGCACCGCCGAAAGAAGTTTGCTCCCAGCCATCCACATGCCCAGCGGTTGAATGCTAGCTTGGCAAAATTGCTAGCACTTCAACTGCTGCCTTTTCAGTTGGTAGACTCTGCCCCCTTCCGTGAGTTTGTGGAATGTGCGGTTCCTCAGTGGCAGGTACCCAAACGCCACTTTTTCTCACGGAAGGCGATTCCGGCTCTCTACCGGCATGTGGAAGGCAATGTCCATGCCTCGCTGGACAGGGCGGTCAGCGGTAAGGTGCATATTACCGCTGACTCATGGTCCAGCAGGCATGGACAGGGACGTTACCTAAGTTTCACGGCGCATTGGGTGACTCTGCTGGCAGCTGGGAAGGATGCAGGACAAGGTGCAGTAGTGTTGGAGGTTGTTCCGCCACCACGCCTCCAAAATGCTGATTGTGACACACCTCTCTCCTCCACCCCCTCCTCTTCTTCTTCCTCCATGGCCTCTTCCTCGGAACCAGCGGTGCTCTGTAGTCGTTCAAGGGGCTACGCAAGTACGCAGGCCAAAAGATGCCATGCGGTGCTTGAGCTGGTGTGCTTGGGGGACAGGAGCCACACTGGGGCAGAGGTTCTGTCAGCTCTGCAGGGGCAGGTTCAGAGGTGGTTGACGCCACGCCAACTTAAGGCAGGAATGGTGGTTTGCGACAATGGCACCAACCTCCTCTCTGCCCTCCAACAGGGACAAATGACCCATGTGCCGTGTTTGGCTCACGTCCTTAACTTGGTGGTGCAGCGGTTCTTGGGCAGGTACCCGGGCTTACAGGATGTCCTGAGGCAGGCCAGGAAAGTCTGTGTGCATTTCCACCGGTCATATAATGCCAGTGCTCGGCTGACGGACCTCCAAAAGGAGTTTAACCTGCCCAAGAACCGCCTAATCTGTGACATGCCCACCAGGTGGAACTCAACGTTGGCCATGCTGCAGCGGCTGCACACGCAGCAGAGGGCCATCAATGAGTACCTGTGCGACTATGGCACCAGGACAGGGTCAGGGGAGCTTGGTTTTTTTTCCCCACGCCAGTGGGCCATGATCAGGGATGCATGCACTGTCCTGTCACCATTCGAGGAGGCCACGAGGATGGTGAGCAGTGACAGTGCATGCATCAGTGACACTGTCCCCCTTGTCCACCTGTTGGAGCACACGCTGCGTGGAATAATGGACAGGGCACTTGAGGCAGAACAGAGGCAGGAAGAGGAGGACTTCCTTAGCTCTCAAGGCCCCCTTTATCCAGACAGTGTTCCTGCGTGCCCGCCGATCACACAGGAAGAGGACGAGGAGGAGGAGGAGGAGGAGGAGGAAGATTGTGTCAGTATGGAGGTGGAGCCTGGCACTCAGCATCAGCAGCAGTCTTTAAGGGATCAGTCCCAAGAAACACATGGACTTGTACGTGGCTCGGACGAGGTGGCTGCGGACGTTGTCATCCTTAGTGACCCAGAGGACTCCGGACCGAATGCCTCAGCAAACCTACGCTGCATGACCTCCCTGATCCTGCAAAGCCTGCGTAAGGATCCTCGTATTCGTGGTATCAAGGAGAAGGACCAATACTGGCTGGCAACCCTCCTTGATCCACGTTACAAGGGTAAGGTTGCGGACCTTATCTTGCCATCGCAGAGGGAGCAGAGGATGAAACATCTTCGGGAGGCCTTGCAGAAAGGTCTGTGCAATGCGTTCCCAGAGACTGGGAGGTTACAAACTCCTGTTTCTGGACAACGTGTTGCTGAGGCTTCGGTCAGTCAAAGAAGGAGCGGTGGAGAAGGTGGCCGTCTGACCGATGTGTTCAGACAATTTTTTGGTCCGCAGCCCCAAGGTATGATCGGTTCCAGCAACCATCGCCAGCGTCTGTTTTACATGGTGCAGGAATACCTAGGGGCAAGATCAGACTTGGACACCTTTCCCACCGAAAATCCTCTGGGTTACTGGGTCTTGAGGATGGATCACTGGCCAGAGCTTGCACAGTATGCAATTGAGCTACTGGCCTGTCCTGCATCCAGCGTTCTTTCGGAACGCACATTCAGTGCTGCTGGAGGCGTGGTAACCGATCACAGGGTGCGTCTGTCCACCGACTCGGTCGATCGGCTGACCTTCATAAAAATGAATCAGTCTTGGATCACCACCAGCTACCAAGCACCTGATGCTGATGTAACCGAATAATTTTTTTTGAAAACTCAGATCCCTTCAAAGACTGCCTATGCTGATGCTGAGTGACTATCCCTGAGTAATTATCCTCTTCCTCCTCAATCATCACGCTGATAGCTTGTAAGAACATTTTTGGTTCTGGGCGCCACCACCAGTGCCTAAGGCACAATTTTTCAGCCCCTGTTTAACAGGGGCGTGTAATTACAATTTTTGATGTAATACTTTGCAGCAGGGCTCGTTCCTGCATTCCAACTAGAGTGTCTGTGAGGGGTTGCAGTGTTGTGGCACCAGCACCAGTGCCTAAGGCCCAATTTTTCTGCCCCTGTCTAACAGGGGCGTGTAATTACAATTTTTGATGTAATACTTTGCAGCAGGGCTCGTTCCTGCATTCCAACTAGAGTGTCTGTGAGGGGTTGCAGTGTTGTGGCACCAGCACCAGTGCCTAAGGCCCAATTTTTCTGCCCCTGTCTAACAGGGGCGTGTAATTACAATTTTTGATGCAATACTTTGCAGCAGGGCTCGTTCCTGCGTTCCAACTAGAGTGTCTGTGAGGGGTTGCAGTGTTGTGGCACCAGCACCAGTGCCTAAGGCCTAATTTTTCAGCTCCTGTTCAACAGGGGCATGTAATTACAATTCTTGATCTGATATTTCACAGCAGGGCCCTGTGAGGGCTTACAGTGTTGTGGCCACAGCAACACCTAAGGCCCAAATTTCTGCTGAGTATATAGGGCAGGACCCTACTTTCAAACATCTAACTTACAAACGACTCCTACTTGCAAACGGAAGGAGACAACAGGAAGTGAAATGAAATCTACCCCTAGGAAGGGAAATTCTCTCCTGTAAGAGTTAATATGGGAAAACAATTTCTCCTTTCCACTGATGCTTTCCAATCCTTGTTCCACAAAAAAACCCAAATTTTCAAAAAACATTTTTCATTGGGACAAAAAGTGAGGTGAAATCTTCTGAAGAGGAGGAAAGACAGCAAAACAAATGTCACAGGGGTGATAACCCTTCCCTATGTTTTCCAAAAAGCTTAAAAAAGATTTTTTGGCTGGAGCTAAACACGTTAAAAATGTACACGTTCAAAATTACAAAGAGATTCTACTTAACAACAAACCTACAGTCCCTGTCTTGTTTGCACCGCCTGTATACTGCTGTTCAGAGTATATAGGGCCTTTCCTTATTTTAATTTGGGTGCGGGGTTCCCCTTAATATCCATACAAGACCCAAAGGGCCTGGTAATGGACTGGGGGGTACCCATGCCGTTTGTCTCACTGATTTTCATCCATATTGCCAGGACCCGACATGACATTAAACCCGCAAGCAGTTTTAAATGAGATTTTTTCCTTTAAAAATGACATTTGGTGCAGGGACTGTTCTAAACATGGGAAACACGCGTCACTTTACAGGCATACTATAGACACCCCCCAGGTACGATATTTAAAGGAATATTTCACTTTTTTTTTTTTTACTTTAAGCATCATTAAAATCACTGCTCCCGAAAAAACGGCCGTTTTTAAAAGTTTTTTTTTGCATTGATACATGTCCCCTGGGGTAGGACTCGGGTCCCCAAACCCTTTTTAGGACAATACCATGCAAATTAGCCTTTAAAATGAGCACTTTTGATTTCGAACGTTCGAGTCCCATAGACGTCAATGGGGTTCTAACGTTCGTGCGAACTTTCGGTCCGTTCGCAGGTTCTGGTGCGAACCGAACCGGGGGGTGTTCGGCTCATCCCTACTCTTAATATATAAGTTATGAATTTACTACAAAAATAGACATTCATCTTTATGATCTATGTGGTTTTAACATTTAAGTACTATGCTACAGTTCCATCATAAATACAGAAGAATACATCTGAAATTCCATAGTGCCTGTTCATGTCAATTATTTAGTTTACACAAACATTGTATGAAATGTAGAATACAGCAAATGACAGTTCATTATATGTTAAACATGGGCCAGGTCCTCATCCATACATCCCAGTAACACTTCATTTCATTTCTATTTAAGTTAATTCCCATGGTTCTATAATAACAATAATAAATTTTCTTGAAGGAAACCATATATAGACTCGTTATGGTCATATGCACCAGAGCAAGATATGATCAACAAGCTGTCTGTATGTGAGGATCAAGGTTAGTCTACAATAAAATTCTAATTTAAAAAACAAGTCTGGTCATGAATAAAGCCAAACCAGTGAACCAATGAACTGTTAAAAAAATATTGCTATACATCTCCTCTCTCTCTGTATCATCAATCTGATTAAACCTCCAAGGTTGGTTTAAATCTGACTGGTGGTTGTGATAAAGTGGCTATGCTGGACTTAGCACTGACACTTTGATCCACAAGACTTTCTGTATGTGACTGGGCCTAGATTTGGTGTATTTGTGAATATCTCGCCTGCATTACAAACAGGCAGGCAAAAGAGGTTCCCAGACTAACAGATTGCCAAAAATGGTATCGGGTGGGCACTGGGAAGTTGTACTTTTCACCTTGCAGTTGTACATAACCGGTAGGCTATGACCTTGCGTGCATTTCTAAGCTTTTTATTTTTAGCAATGACCCCCAGGCGCAAATGATTTTAATGCTGTCTTGGCTCTGTCTGAGAGGATTTCATCTCAATTCCTATACTATTGACCACACAGTAAGTGAAGATAATATTTCCTACAAGAACACAAAGAGAAATAAAAATAAGGCAGATTTTTTTTAACCTTTCCCATGCCTTAAAAACTATAATGCCCCGTACACACGGTCGGACATTGATCGGACATTCCGACAACAAAATCCTAGGATTTTTTCAGACGGATGTTGGCTCAAACTTGTCTTGCATACACACGGTCACACAAAGTTGTCGGAAAATCCGATCATTCTGAACGCGGTGGCGTAAAACACGTACGTCGGGACTATAAACGGGGCAAGAGCCAATAGCTTTCATCTCTTTATTTATTCTGAGCATGCGTGGCACTTTGTGCGTCGGATTTCTGTAGACACGATCGGAAATTCCGACAACGGATTTTGTTGTCGGAAAATTTTATAGCCTGCTCTCAAACTTTGTGTGTCGGAAAATCCGATGGAAAATGTGTGATGGAGCCCACACACGGTCGGAATTTCCGACAACAAGGACCTATCACACATTTTCCGTAGGAAAATCCGACCGTGTGTACGGGGCATAAGACTGCCTCAAGAGCTCTAAATTCCAAGGAGGAACTCTATATCTGAGGGCCTGAATGGCTGCTTTGTTGCCTTACCTGTTTCACAGCTTGCACCATCCTATTAGCCAGAAAATGCAAGTGGTGACCTCACTAGCCAACAGAAAGGTACAGGTGGCAGAGGGGTGATATGCACAATGAGAATGCATGCTCAGTCTGCAATTACCATTGTAAGGTATCCCGGGATTTGGATTCAGAAAGAAACTAAATTCAGGCACCCGGAGATACCAGCTTTCCAAACCAATATCCAGCTTTACACTCACAGGTACACTTTAAGTCCTCTCAATTTACTTTATATGATTCTTTTCTGCCAGTGCTGCTAGCTATGTGGGACTAAAGTTTCTGGTCAGAAGATTCTGTCATTTGCAACACATTTCAAACTGCACTGTGTGAGTTAGGCCAAGTTTGCTTAGAGAAGTGTTGGGACCTGAATTTACATCGACCTATATCCAGGATCATTTAGAACAGTGGTCTCCAAACTGCAGTCCGGGGGCCAGATATGGTCCTTTGCTTGCTGGTGAAACTGTGGCTAGGGGCCAGTATGCCGAGCTGGTGGTGGTACAGCCGATGCAATAGAACTATACCTTCCTTCATCAACCTGAGATATAGTCAGTCAGTTTAAGTTGAGTAAAAAAAGCTGGTTTAAAAAAATTGTTATGGTTCTTACTAAAGGGGCCACTACAGCCATTTAAAATCCAGAGAGTGTCGTGTGTTTCTTTCAAAGGTATTGCTGGGCAGTAAGAGGGGTTGTGGTAGTAGGTGGTGGCAGACACTACATCAGCCATACACAGGGGTGGACTGACAACTCATGGGGCCCCGGGCAATAGGAGATTATGGGGCCCCCGGGCAATAGGAGAAGATTATGGGGCCCCCGGGCAATAGCAGATTATGGGGCCCCCAGGCAATAGGAGATTAAGGGGCCCCCAGGCAATAGATTATGGGGCCACACAGTATACTCACACACAGTATACACACACAGACACACAATATACACACACAGTATACACACACATAGTATACACACACAGACACACAGTATACACACACAGTATACACACACAGAATACACATACACACACTGAAAAGGTACTGGAGAGGCGGGGCAGCTATAATTTTTGGATATAAGAAAAAAACACAGATATTTACATACTGTCCCTGGTTTTATTGAGGCTGGCGACCCTGATGGGGCCCCTTAGTGGCATGGAGCCCTCGGGCAGTGCCTGAGTGCCCGAACGGTCAGTCCGCCCCTGGCCATACACCAGTCAAGTGGTGTGACATCCATGCTGATATGTCAGTTAGTAAGTTAGTAATATGAGAGGAGACTGAAGGAGTGAGGTGAGGAGTAGAGAGATAGATTTGTGTGTCGTCAGCATAGAGATGGTACTAGAAGCCATGGGAGTTTATTAATTGACCAAGGGAGGAGGTGTAAATGAAGAAGAGGAGGCACATGAGGACAGAACCTTGGGGTATCCCTACAGAAAGAAGTGGAGAGGAGGAAACAGAGTTATAGGTAACACTGAAGGAGTGCTGTGATAGGTAGGAGGAGAACCAAGAGAGAGTAGAGTCTTGAAGGCCAAGAGAGATTGAAGTTTTTTGAGGTGGGGATGGTCAACAGTATCAAAGGCTGCAGAGAGGTCTAGTATGAGTATGGAATAGTGGCCATTGGTTTTAGCAGTTGATTGGCAAGCTGCATATTTTACATATTTGGCTTTGGGTTTAATACCACTTTAAAGTCCTATGAGCCCTAAAAAAAAAACTATTGGGTTGATTTACTGAAACTGGAGAGTGCAGAATCTGGTGCAGCTCTGCGTTGAAACCAATCAGCTTCCAGTTTTTCTTTTTTGGCAAAGCTTAATTGAACAAACAAAACTTAGAAGATCATTGGCTATGATGCACAGCTGCACCAGATTTTGCACTCTCCAATTTTTGTAAATCAACCCCAATGTATAATATATTAGGTAGACTATAAACTTCAAAAGGTATAAAGTGCAAAACTGAGATATCACAAAAAAAATAATACTCTTGGATTCAAGGTAATTTAGGAAGCCTGGGGACTAAAGTGGTTAAACACATCAGAAATGCTGCAGCAGAAAGAATGACATTTCAAGGTGCCAGATCATACCACTAGGAGAATGTAAGAAGCCTGCAAGTTACTGATAACTGAAAAATTGCTTTTGAGAAAACTGATCCTTTAACATTAGCAATCAACATATTTCTGTTTTATTTAAAAAAAAAAAAAAACCTGTTCATGTATGTAGAGTCAAAATGTATTTTTTCCATTGCAATTTTGCTCGATGGATCTCAGAAAGCACATAGGTACTTCATGGCTAGAGACGTTTAGCTCAAGAGGTGAAGCTTTTACGCAAATAGATGCAAAACTAATTAAATGGTACAAAGGCAAAAGGTACAGTACAAGAAAACATGTGAATCACATTGCTAACGTGCAGAGGCAATTTCTCAGGAACAGTCATCTTCAGCAGGACACTTCCGTACTGTGTCTAAATATAGTTTCTTATTATATGTGCACTAAAGAAATGAAGGCCTGTTCTGATGTACCTAACTTGTAGATGTGAACCCAGTCACTATGCTAAGTTTTAAAATGTTATGTATTTTAAAATGTAATTTTTTTAAAACTCCAGGTAAATTAAAAATTGACACATAAAGTGGGGCTCCTGTTGCACCTCATAGGTTAAATGTTAAAATTAATTAATTAATATGTTGGGTCAGTTCTGCCTCCTGATCCCATCAGGACAACCCTTTCTTAGCTAATAAATCAGTTCTCCCACTTTACTCCCTTATGTTCCCATCTGGGCTCGTGATAGAACGCTTTGGGAGGGCAGAATGCAGGCATGAGAAGAGGCCAGGAAAGGAAAATGATGGTAAGTATAAGTTAAACTATTTTCCTTATTCCTGGCCTCCTCATGTCAGCCTACATATGGGATATGACCAGAATACCATCAACCAAGAAAGGAATAAACATACCAAAGGTCCACATGAATTTAATGTAAAGGATATCTTAAAATATACGTATTTTCAAAACACAGTACCCGAATGCACCACTGAACTGAAAGACCTTGAAGCCTTTGGCATAGAGTTGCCACCTCATCCCTTTAAACCCAAACACCTTTGAATTACACAGGTTCTGAGGCTAATTAAATGCAGATAAAGCACCAAGTGAGTTTAATTACCACCTTAATCAGCCACAGAACCTGTGTGATTAATATGTGTTTGGGTTTAAAGGGATGAGGTGGCAACCATACTTTGGCAAGATGTCCAGGTGATGTACCATGGGTTTGGTCCCGTTTGATTTATTTCAAAATATTTTATTGAGTTTTTAAGAAAAAACATACAAATCATTAGCGTTAAATGAGGGAGTACAAAGCAGAAAAATTCGAACCCCTTATGGGTTACAAGTCAAACTTACGACAGTAGATATGAGTATATCACCGGTCTGTGACCTTGCATTAATACCTTTATGGGTCAAAATTCGTTCACTTAAACCATAGAACCCTGAGACTTGAGATGGTTGGGAGAAGGGAAAGAAGGAGAGACCGTCTGCACCCCAACTGGGAACACACTGTGCCTGAACGGAGCACTCCAACTTGCCCCTAGCACCCCCTTAGTTAGTGCTAAAGGTCTCTTGGCAACGAACCAGGAAATAAAGACCTACTTCGTATGCTTCCCTTGGGAGCGAGACCCCCAGGGGTCCCTACAATGGTTTAAACTAAAACAGGTAAAACATCGTCTTGATAAATCAACCTGATAAAAAACAAAAGAGAGGAAAGGAAAAAAAGGAGAAATGAGACTGGGGGGAGAGAGGGAGAGGAGAAAGTAGTCGAAAGCCAATCCACGGGAGGAGTCCCACCAGACCCCGAGACAGCCTGACGCTTCAAGGTTGAACCCCTGGGATCAAGGAAATGCCCATGAAATTAGCCCATGGTTCCCAAATAGCTTCAAATTTCTCTTTGGTATTGTTCAGGGTACTAGCAAGCTTCTCTTGGGCCATGATCCATTAAATTTTGCGGATAGCCGCTTTGAAGGACACCTTGGTTTGTTTCCATGCCTTGGCTATAGATAGCTTAGCTCCCAGCAAAATGAAGTGTATCAATTTACGGGCCAGTTTGGGAGTCTTAGGTAAATGATCGTTTAAAAGCGCTAAGGCGGGGGTTCTCGGGATCTGAACTCCAGTGACTTTCTTAATCATGTGAAAAATCCTACTCCAGAAAGGCCTCAGACGTGGACATTCCCAAAAGATATGGGCCAAGGAGCCCCTGAGTAGACAACCCCTAAAACACCTGGGGTCCGTGGAGGGGAACATTTTGGCCAGTCTCTCCGGTGGAAGGTACCATCTTGTGATGACCTTTACGCTGGACTCAACCAGTGAGATGTTCAAAATGCTCTTGTATGCCCTATTAAAAGTGACCCTCCACTTCTCTAGGTCCCACTCCAAGGATAAGTCTGACTCCCAAGCTGACATGTATGGGGTCTTGGCGGTTTGATTAGAGAGTGACTGGTAGATGATGGAGATTCCACCCCTCGGCTCTGCAGACTGAGGTGAATGAGTGGTTTGAAGGATTGTCTTTTCCCATATGAGTGAGGAAGTGTCTGATCTGCTGGAAACGAAAGTTTTCAGAGCTAGGCATCTCCAGCTGACTCACACAGAAGGCCCTGGTGATAGGCCCCATTGATGTGAAGTAGTGTCCAATCCGGTACATCCCCTTGTTCAACCACCATCGGAATGCTTTAATGTCAGTTCCCGGGGGAAAGTCAGGGTTATTGAAGATGTGAGCCAGTGGGTGTCTGTAGGAAGTTATGGTTTGAAGGTTTCTTAGAGAATCCCATAATTGAAAGGATTGCGAGAGGATAGGGGATAAAATGGGGGACGTTTTTTTGGGGGGCCCACAAAAGAAAATCGATAGTGAGAGAAGGAACTGCCTGTCTCTCAATCTGTATCCAATCCGGTCTCTCCGCCTTCGTGTATACCGTCGAAATCTGGGCTAGCCTGGCTGATTGGTAGTACCAAAATAGCTGCGGAAGGCCTAATCCCCCTTGTGGTCTATTTAAGTATAATGTGCTCTGTTGAAGTCTGTACCCCTTCCCTCCCCAAACGAATTTTATTATTTTCCTTTGGAACGATTTCAAGTGCTCTTTATTGATGTTGATTGGAATGGCTCTAAAGAGGTAGAGGATTCTGGGGAGCAAAGTCATCTTGACTGCATGAATCCTCCCTAACCAGGATAAACCCCCCTTAGCCCATTTGGATAAGTCTGCCTCCAGTTTGCGGTATGTGTGAGGGAAGTTGGTTGCATAAAGGAGTTCTGTTTTAGCTGTGAGCCTTATCCCCAAGTAATCAATGTATGAGTCACCCCATTTGAATTCAAAGGCACTCTGCAGGGATGCCAGTAAAGATGGGTTAAGGGAGATGTTCAAGGCTGAAGGTTTGGCATAATTGACCTTCAGCCCAGAAACCTTCGAGAACTCTTTCAGGAGCTTGCAAAGATTTGGAAGGGAGGTGGTTGGGGACGTGATAAAAAGGAGCATATCGTCCGCAAACAACCCACATTTGTGGACCTGGTCACCACAGGCAACCCCTTGAATGTTGGGATCTGCTCTTATTGCTATTGCTAACGTTTCGATCGCAATAGCAAAAATTAGGGGGGAGAGTGGGCATCCCTGCCTAGTGCCTCTTGCAATGGTTGGGGGTTTAGAGTATTGACCTTGTAAGCGAATCACCGCTTGAGGGGAGGAGTATAGTGATTTTAGGGTCCCTAAAAAGTTGGATCCAAAGCCCCACTTCTCCATTATGGAGAAGAGATAAGGCCATTCGATCGAGTCGAAAGCTTTGTGGAGATCCAGCGAGAGGATCATACCTTCTTGTTTCGGCCCCCCTTCCCAGTTAGATTGTAGAATGGATACAATATCTATTGCTCTCCTAATTTGGTCGGGTCCTTGCCTACCGGGTATAAAACCGACCTGATCCTTGTGTACATAGAGATTGATGAAAGAGGAAAGGCGGTTGGCAAGAATTTTAGTAAGAATTTTGAGGTCATTGTTAATTAAAGATATGGGCCTGTAGTTCTCAACTTCCTCATGGTTTTTGTTGGGTTTGGGGATCACTGAGATGAATGCTGTGTTTAGTTGGGTTTCCAGGGGGGATCCTGTCTTTTTAGAATTAAAGAACTTCGCCAGATACGGGGCTAGGATAGCGCTATATTCCTTATAGTAGGGGACTGAGAGGCCGTCTGGCCCTGGGGAAGAGCCGGATTTAAGACCTTTAATTACCTCCCTAATTTCAGCCTCCGTGATGGGAGCTTCCATTAAGTCTCTACATTCTCTGGAGAGTGAGGGAAGTTGTAGATTCAATAGGAACTCATTAACTAAGGGGCCTTTCTCTGGTTGGGGTGGGTTGTAGAGAGTAGCATAAAAATCGTGGAAAGCAGACATAATACCGTATATACTCGAGTATAAGTCGATTTTTTCAGCACATTTTTTTGTGCTGAAAGTGCCCCCCTCGACTTATACTTGAGTCAAGCACTTTTCTGCAGCAAAAAAATTCATTTTCCGAACCGACTTTGGGGCCCCGTATCTCAGGGCCACTTGGTGCTAGGAACCCCAAATTTGGTGTGAAAACACAGTGGAACTGGTACCACAACATATCCAAAGCTGAAGTTCCTAGCACTAAGTGGCCCCGAGATACGGGGCCCCAAAATCGGTTCGGAAAATGTCATTCTCTGCTGCAGAAGTGCTTGACATTTTCTGAACCGATTTTGGGGCCCCATATCTCAGGGCCACTTGGTGCTAGGAACCCCAAATTTGGTGTGCAAACCCAGTGCAACTGGTACCACAACATATCCAAAGCTGAAGTTCCTAGCACTAAGTGGCCCCGAGATACGGGGCCCCAAACTCGGTTCGGAAAATGTCATTCTCTGCTGCAGAAAAGTGCTTGACATTTTCTGAACTGAATTTTGGGGCCCTGTATCTCGGGGCCACTTGATACTAGAAACACCAGCTTTGGAAATTTTATGGTGCTAGCTCCACTGTGTTTGCACACCAAATTTGGGGTTCTTAGCACTAAGTGGCCCCAAGATACAGGGCTGCAAATTCAGGCAACTGTGTCCATCTGCAGCAATGTCATTTCGGACCCTTTGGGTTCAGAGACCTCAAATTTTGGCTGCAGCTAGGGGGCATCTAGGAACCCTTAACTACCGAGTTTGAAGTTCAGGGGACCTATGGCTGCAAATGGGCACAGTGATGCTGCAAATGGGCATTGTTGACCCTCTTTTCCACTTACAGTAGCTGTGCATTTCTCACCCTCGTCTTATACTCGGGTCAATAAGTATTTCCCATTTTTTTGTGGTAAATTAGGGCCTCGACTTATACTCGGAACGACTTATACTCGAGTATATACGGTACTGATCGGATCTGCTGTTGGAGGTTGACCTGCTATCCTCAATTTGGGGAAGGAGAGAGAACGAAATTTAGGTGAGAGTTTAGATGCCAACATTGAGCCGAATCTATCCTTGTGGCAGTAAAATTTGGCTCCACACCATCTAAGATTTTTCTCTGCTTTAGCCGTTAAAGCGAGATTCAGCTCAAGTCTGGTGGCGTCAAGTTTACTTAAAAGGGTCCTGGACGGGTGTTTTTTATGTTCCGCTTTTAGTTGGAGGAAGGATTTTTCGAGTCTTTGAATGTCGATCAATCGCTCCTTCTTAAATTTGGACGCTAATCTAATTATAACTCCTCGAATAGTTGCCTTGTGGGCTGCCCACAGGGTTTCGGGGGAGATGTTCTCCACATCATTTAAGAGGAAATATTCTTTGATAGATTTAGCTATTTCCTGAACCAGGCAAGGGTCAGCTAAAAGGGATTCGTTTAGTCGCCAAAAGAAACCTCCTCGCCCAGACAGAACATTTCTCAGGGAAAGGATAACCAATGAATGATCAGACCATGCAGTGTCTAGTATTGCTGCCTTAGTTGACAAGGGAATGAGGGCTGTCTGGGTGAGGATGTGATCAATTCTAGCGTACGACTGGTGGGGAGCGGAAAAGTGCGTGTAGTCCCTTTTGTTGGGGTTCATTTCCCTCCATGCATCTACCAGGCCCTGTGAGTGGACCATTTTGGCGATCCTCGTGCTAAGTTTTGTGGGGCGTGTGAGTTGGTCTTTAGGGGGCTTGGTTTTGTCTAGACCCTGATCAAACGCAACATTTGAGTCCCCTCCCAGGATAACTTTGCCTTCCAGGAGCGGTTCCAGAGTTGAGAACAGGTCCTGGAAGAACGACGCTTGGCCCTTGTTTGGGGCATAGTATGAGACGAAAGAATATAAAACGCCTTCCAGGGTACCTTTCACCAAAATGAATCTGCCCTCTGGATCCCTGAAGTCAGAGAGATGTGAAAATGTGCAATTTTTAGAGAAGAGAATAGCCACCCACTTCGTCTTATTAGGGGCGTTCGCTAAATAAAATGTTGGAAAGTGTGCATGTAGGAACTTGGGGGTGTACCGGGTGTGGAAGTGCGTCTCCTGCAGGAGCACCACATCAATTCTCAGTGATTTATAATGATCCAGAGCTAGTTTCCTTTTCCTAGGAGAGTTTAGGCCCTGGACGTTATGGGAACCTATCTTGAGGTCATTACCCTTCACGTTCAGGTCAGCCATAGGAGCAGAGGGGATAGAAGCTAGTAATCACGCAGTCACTTACCCTTGGGAGTCTTCTGATACTGGATTTAGGCCAGGTTGTGCGGAGTAGTCCCAGGATCGACTCTGGGGCGTGGGGGGAACCCCCCCCCCCCCCCCCCCCGGGATGGCTAGAAGAAAGAAAAGGGATGAGATGGGGAAGAAAAAGATAAGAGACTTACTGACAAGACACAAACAAAGACATGGGTACCATGAAAATACCCTTGGGGTTATGCGAATCAGAATCCGCTATAGCCCCAATGAACCACTTCAGACCGCCCTGTGGGGCATCTGAAGTTCCGACACCAAAGGACACCAACGGTTCTTTGGAATCGAGTGGAGGCACAAGGGGTCCACCCCGGACCCTTGTTATGTCAAATTTGAACCATAAAATAAACACACAATAATGGTAAACAGAATAACTGTAGTGTCAGCCCTATTTACGGGGCTCTCAACGCCTGAAACCACATTCAACCCAGGCAGGAACATATAATCAAGAACCTGAGAATCCCGCCCCCTTCTCATCCTCAGAAGTCCCCCCGCCCCCTAACTGACTGTGTGAGGTCAAATTCCTGGGGGTCCCCTGAAAATGAGGGAGGCCTTAATGGCCTAGCGAACATGACCTCCTTCTGAAAGTGGGGAAGATATATGGGTATCTCAGACAAACCGAGACTTCTAACTGAACTAAGAAATGACCTAGCATAATTAACACTGGAATTCTAGTCCTGTATTCTGATCTTTATGTTAGAGGAACCGTGGTCTTCATGTAGGAGCATATTCTCTGTAGAAGTCTTCTTCCTCTGGGAAGGTTCCCAGCTAAGTTAGCTGGTTCTTGCAGGAAGCAGGTTGAAGAAAAGGGAAGTAAGTGAATGTTTCAGTCCTCCTTTATCGAGATAATTTTGCAAATGTAGAAAATGGGGTACAAAACAGAGAAACTCGATGAGAATTTAGATGTGGGGTTTACCATGTCCATAAGACGTGAGAAGGTTTTGGAGCACCTGCTCCATCAATTTGGGGGGAGAACTGGCCCAAAAATGTCTCTACAGAGACTGAAGGAAAGAGATGAGTAAGGCCAACCTTAGGGTGGTTTCCCATCCTTGCTCTTCTTGGAAGGGCCCTTCATCCAAAGTGGGGATACCGGGCTGCCTGGAGGAAGGCGTTTAGTGGAGCCCGAGGAAGCAGACGAAAAGTCCATTGGAGCCTCATGGGAAATCAGCCTGAGGGTGAGAAACAGCCTTTCCCCTTCCTGGAGGCTAGCGAATGAGTGGGTCTTGCCCTGGATGGTGAACTTTACAGCAAAGGGGAAGGTCCAGCGGTATTTGATGTCCCGTTGAGAGAGGACCGTGAGAAGGGGTTTTAGTTGTAGGGGTGAGGTCAGCAAAAATCTGGATCTGGTGACCCTGGTGTTGCAGCTTAGGCTTTTGACGAGATTGACGCATGACCTCTTCCTTTACCGCATAGAAGTGCGGCTTGACAATTATGTTCCTTGGGGAGCCATCTTGTCTGGGGGGGCCAAGAGACCTGTGTGCTCTGTCAAGTTCAAGACGTTGGGGGGGGGGTATGTTAGGAATAAGGGCTGCAATAATGTCCTGAACCGTGGAGGGGATGTCCGAAAAAGTTTCCGGGAGGCCTCTAATCCGAAATTTATACCTCCTAGACCGGTTTTCGAGTTCGTCGATCCTAGAGAGGGCGACATCTAATTGTTCTTGAATGGTCATGAGGTGTACTGCGTTTTGGTTGGTTCTAGCGGTTGTGCATTCCACTTTATCCTCAATGGCTTCAATTCTAGCGCCTAAATTGGACAGGTCCGCTTTAATAGTGTTGGTGATCTGTTTTGCTGTATTAGCCAGTCCTTTCTCGAAAAGGGATGAGAATTTAGCAAACATGTCTTCCTGCATTGCTGTGAGGTCAGTTACTGAGAAGCCAGATTGCTGTATGGCTGGAGGTGGAAGTTGGGCCTGTGCAGGGAGGGCCTGTGAGTACATCTCCTGTTGTGAGAGGCTCAGCGTCTCACTGGGGGGCCTTTGCTGTGGCCTGGGGCTTCGTGTGGCCTTGCGGGGGTAAATGGGGTGTTTGGGAGGGTCCCTGTGCTGCCTGTGCGTAGGTCAGGGTCGGAGGAGAGAGTACTGGCCTGTTCTCCTGTATCCTGGAGTGGATGCCTGCCTGTTGCAGCGGCCCGTCCGTGCTGGCGGCCATCTTGGGACTCCGCGCCTGCCGAAGCAAATTGGGGGCCGAGATCGCGTCTCGCAGGGGGCCCCGACATCTCCTTCGGGTCCCCGGCTGTTCCCCTACTCGGGTGGGGTGCTGTGTCTCCCGTTAGTGGGCTGAGGCGGCTGGTGTGCGGCTCGTCGGTCCGGGGTGGAGCGGAGCTCCTGGCTCAGGCAGCCATGTTGGAGCTCTCACGCATGTGCACTTGGTCCCGTTTGATTTTGGGGAACCAGCCACTAGGGAGGAAAGCAGAACACTGAACCCCTCACTGTTATGCTTTATTGACCAGCTGCTATATATTCTCACCAGTTTGTGGTTACATGTGACAACTACTTTCCTGCTCTGGCTCATCTGTCGAGTTAACCATTAGTAGCTTTCCTCTTGTACCCTGTGATGCTTTACAGGCCCTGTTCTTCATGTGGCTTGCAGCAGGGGGCAGGACTCAGAAAGTCTGGGAACGAGCCTAGACACAGTTAACACCTTCCCATCTTAGGCAGCCTGAACTAACTACATACAGCAGCTGTACAGTGCAATTAATACAACAGCAAAAATACAGTTAATGACACTTCAAAAGCACTTGCTTACAAATGCTTCTGCCTTAAAGTCTGAAGATGACTTTTATATACACTCAAAATCTCAAAAGCAGTCTCCAAATTTTTATTTCGGGTGTTTAGAGACATAGTGACTGATTTAAATGCCACAGACAGATTTTACTTTGTTCCTGCAGTACTGTTGATTCTTTTCAAGTAAGGCTCGATTCACACAAATGCGTTTTTTGATGCTTTTTGCAGTAATGCATTTCATTTTTTTAACATGGGTTTCTATGGAACACATTCACATTAATGCATTTTTGTGCGTCTGCGTTTTTTTGGAAAGGGTCGGGGACTTTATTCCGCTAAATGCAGCGTGTTGCATGTAATAGACTTCACTCGGCTCGCATCCAAAATGTGAGTGCAGTTTCACCTCGATTTTGCCGTGATTTGCGCTTTGCGATTTGTGGGGGTTTTTTTTGGCTTTACATTCACTGTGGTCAAAGCTGGTTGCTACAGACCGGCCTGGGAAGGCGTCCGCTGCATCCTTGACAACCGATGAATCATCAGCAGTCAGCGGGCATCCCCGCTGACAGCAGAATGTAAAAAACAATTGCCGGCTAAAAAAATTCATGAAAAAAATGGCGTAGGGTCCCCCCCAAAATTCATACAGACCCTTATCTGAGCATGCAGTCTGGCAGCAGGTCAGGAAAGGGAGGAGACGATTGAGCACCCCCCCTCCTGAACCATACCAGGCCGCATGCCCTCAACATAGGGGGGGTGCTTTGGGGCAGGGGACCTCTTCCCCACAACCCTGGCCGGTGGTTGTGGGGGTCTGCTGGCAGGGGGCTTATCAGAATCCGGAAGTCCCCTTTAACAAGGGGGCTCCCAGATCTCGCCCCCCTCCCAAAAAAGTAGTATAGTGTGACAAAAGACAATAGACAGTTTTTGACAAGTAATTGCACAATTACAGCATCTTACAGCCTGGCGAGATCCCTCTGTTTATGATCTCATAAAATGTATACAACCAAAGTACTCTAGTTTGAAGATCTGGTGGAGTGTCTGGAAGCTGGGGAATTTAGAACCAAACCTCAATATCCCACCCTATTGTTGATTGACAAAATATGGTGTAAAGCTAAGCAACATTTCAGTTACCCGGGTTTCACCTCTTTCACTCGTATTTTTAATAACAACAACTATGCTGAACTCCAGAAACTGCAGAGATTTAATGGTTGGTCCATGTGTGGCCTTAATTAGATTCCACAACTCTATCATGGACAATTGTTGAAAGATTTTCAAACACTGAAAGAGGAATATGGTCTGCCGAACAGTGTATTTTATCAATACCTACAACTTCGGCATGCTATCTCTTCTCAGGCTAAAATATCCAAATGGGTATTAGCTGATCCTAAGATACTCACACAATTAGTAACTTCTACCTCAAGAAAGGGACACATTTCCTTTTTATATAGCTCATTTATGTCCAAAGTATCGAATGCTATGGTCTTCAATTGTAGAACCCATTGGTCAGAGGATATAGGTTACATCTCGAACTCCAGCCCAGAAGCTCACCCAACTTTTTATCCTACATTGTACTTACCGTACTCCCCAAAAGTTATATACATGGCATATAAGAGACTCTCCCCTTTGCCCTAGATGTGAAATAGACAATACCATGGGCCTCTTGTCTGTTTCTCTGATTAATGCTCTCCTTGCCTGGCCTGTAAGTTTAGGTGGATGGCCATGTCTTGATAGGTTTGCACTTGTACCATACTCTTTCCAATTTTGGATGATGGATTGAACAGTGCTCTGTGAGATGTTCAAAGCTTTGGATATTTTTTTTATAACCTAACCCTGCTTTAAACTTCTCCACAACTTTATCTCTGACCTGTCTGGTGTGTTCCTTGGCCTTTACGATGCTGTTTGTTCACTAAGGTTCTCTAAGAAACCTCCGAGGGCTTCACAGAACAGATGTATTTATACTGAGATTAAATTACACACAGGTGGACTCTATTTACTAATTAGGTGACTTCTGAAGGCAATTGCTTCCACTAGATTTTAGTTAGGGGTATCAGAGTAAAGGGGGCTGAATACAAATGCACGCCACACTTTTCAGATATTTATTTTTTAAAAATTATGAAAACTGTTCATAATTTTCCTTCCACTTTACAATTAAGTGCCACTTTGTGGTGGTCTATCACATAAAATCCCAATAAAATACATTTACGTTTTTTGATTGTAACATGACAAAATGCGGAAAATTTCGAGGGGTGTGAATACTTTTTCAAGGCACTGTATATATCTGAAGTTTGGCTCTCCCAAAATGAGCAAAAAGGCAGAACACCCAAACAGCCAAAGTTCAGCTCTACACCTTACACATAGCAAGCTTCCCGTTATGCTGTTCTTTAACCGCTTGGCACCGGCTCCCACCGCCCCTTTAAGAGCTTTAGAATGATGGGAGGCGGGGCAGGGCTCTTGGCCATGTGACTGCCGTGATTGGCTGTCACAACAGTCACATGATTGGAAAACCAATTCCGTTAGCTGCTGGTGACTGTCGCCGGAGTGTGCGCGGTGTGCACTCTCGGTACAGCTCTATTGGCGCTGTTGCACGCAAATATGGGGCCACTCAGACGCCAAGGCATGGCCATTGCAAGGCAGGAGCATATTTGCTTGCGTTTGCGCCAACAGGTTAAGAATGCTGAGTGCACTGCCTGACAAACAGAAATCTCCCAGAAGGCATGTCTGTTATGAAATATCATGGGTTATACAGCACAGCATGCATGTACAACTGTTAATCATGTCAAAGTAATAGTTTGAAAATACGTAATGATCTTTCTTTAGGATCAGTTGTAGGTTTTTTTTTTTTTTTTTTTTAAGTAATAAGCCATTTTCTTTCAGAAATATAAATAGAAATATTCTGAATTCTAACAGCAGCTGGTTAAATCTAAGAGGTGACTCATGATGTCATAAAAACAAAAGGACAGCAAAACCCCCGAGTGCTTTTGTCTTCACATCCTGATGTGAAATCTTTTATTTCACTGCCAAACAAGACCCCGGCGGAATGCATGAGTCAGAGAACCGTAACGTCTGCACCTTCCCTCCCGGTGATGGGACTCCAGCTGTAGCCAGGACCAATATTACTGACAATCCTGTGGTCTCACACTGGAATGAGAAGACCATGGAACAATGAACATTTTTCAACCCTTCAGTTGAAGATGTCAGCTTTCAAACCCTACTTCAGCCAAAAACTTAGTTTTGGATAAAGTAGAGAAGCAACAAAACACCTGTCCCCCCATTGGGGATACTTTCACCTATATCCTGTCCCAGTAAAGAGTGTCACCACAACAGAAAATAAAAAAATCTCTTCAATGGGAACACAGACAGCAATAAAAAAGGAACATTTTGCATGTATTGATTATCCATAACTAGATCTGATGACAATGCTTTTGTGCAAAGACACTGATCTCATTCTCTTGTCCTCATACACTTGTTTGTTCCCATATACTTGTTTAAAATCTCTTTAATAAATGTTTTGGAGATAGCTTGTTTCTGCTGCAGGGGGAACAATAGCAATTAAAGCGTGTTTAGAATCAAAAATAAAAATGCAATATATTGCAGCTTAACAATCCTTAGATGAGGAGGCTGTATTAATTTTTTTTCCATTATTTTCACCTGATGATTCTGTAAAAAACACACTTCCTGTCCCTGGGTGGCTACATTTACTAATTTCATGGCATCTATTGAGGAAACCTGTGTTATCATCCATGGTCTCCTAATTAGAACTACATATATGTTGTGTACTTTATATATACATGTTAAAAATGAAATAATACTAATGTTATTTTCACAATGTTTTTTGTAATCTGATTGACAATCAAGATGTATGTAGAGCTGCCCAGAAAAAGAAGTCTTTGATTCTGCGAAACGTGTCGGCTTACCGCATGCACAAGCATCTTTCAAGTTTTTATGGATTGAGTATCAATTGTGGCCAAGATTCCATATGGCCTGATGTTCAATGTGAAAAATATTTTATGCTTTTTGTAATAAATTTATATTTTTATGATAAACTGTGTATGTGTTTACCTCAATGACAGTGACATATCCGTTAAAGTCCTATCACCTTACGGGAGAGTGGTGTTCTTCCAATTTTTTCTTCTTAAATATTTCCTAGGGATGTGGATATGACAAACTGTCTCTAGAACTGGTCCAACAATTTAACATATATATACATTCTACATATATGTCTTATTCTCTACATCTTCGCCTTTTTGGCAGGATTTTATGGAGTCTACACCAAGAGGATTCAGATTCCTAGTTGGGAGGATATACCTCTGTTGGGCTCCTTGAAAGAGAAAAGAACCCCCAATTGATGTTTCCCCTCAAGTGAAATATAATTTTGAATGGACTGAAACTGACTGTCTATTTTGTCAACCAAAACACATCTTATTGCAAAACATAATACACAATTGTGGTAAGTATTTAGACCTTACTTTCTATATTCTTCTCTCTAGTTTGGAGAATGACAGTAGCTTACTCTACATGTCACTTAGTGGTAAGTTGTAACAACAGCTTTCCTTGGATTGCACCATAGAGGCAGTAACAATGGCATAAGAATGCTTTTCAACTTACATATCTTACTCATTCAATACATTTGTATTGGAATTTTTTAAGTAATACAGTTTGTAACTGCGATCAGATATAGGGATAAAAATGTATCATCAATGACTTGGAAGTCAGTAGCAGTTGTATATCAAATAGAGAAATTATGGCAACCAAAAAAACATTTAGCGTGACAAAGAGCACATTAGGCATGGATTAGCAGCAAGGATGGGAAGTGTTATCATAATGGGGGATTTTAATTATCCAGACATAGACTGTGCGGAGGGAACCACACATTCTTCTAAGGCTCGCCAGTTCCTAATAGTCTTGCAGGACAATTTCATGGGTCAGATGGTAGACGCACCAACTAGAAATAAAGCTTTACTGTATTTACCAACAATACAGACCTGATTACGGATGTGGAAATACTGGGCAATTTAGGAAAACAGCGATCACAGGTCAATTGGCCTCAGTATAAATCACAAAAATAGGAAACAAGGGAAATACAAAGACACTGAATTTCAAAAGAGCCAACTTCCCTAAACGACAAACCTTGCTTGTAGATATAAATTGGGATAAAATATTAGGAACAAAGAACTCGGAGGAGAGATGGGTCCGCTTTAAGAGCATATTAAATAAGGGCATAGCCAGTGCATCCCATTGGGTAATAAATTTAAAAGAGAGAACAAAAGTCCTGGATGGCTTAAAGCCAATGTAAAAATGCATATAAAAGCAAAAGAGAAGGCCTTAAAAAAATACAAGGTTGAGGGATCATCATCAGCATTCAAACTTTATAAAGAATACAACAAGAAATGTAAGGGTGCAATTAGGGCGGCTAAGATAGAACACGAAAGACACATAGCGGAGGAGAGCAAAAAAATCCCAAGAAATTCTTTAAGTATGTAAACAGTAAAAAAGGGAGGACAGACCATACTGGCCCCATAAAAAAAGTAGGAAGGACATTTGGTTACAAAGGATGGGGAGATGGCGAAGGTATTGAATTTATTCTTCTCCTCGGTCTTCACAAGGGAATTGGGGGGCTTCAGTAACCAAAACTGCAGTGTTTATCCTCATGACACATCACAGGAAGCACCTCCATGGTTAACAGAGGACAGAATTAAAATTAGACTTGGGAAACTTAGCATTAATAAATCACCGGGACTGGATGGCTTGCACCCGAGGGTACTTAGGGAACTCAGTCAAGTAATTGCCAGACCATTGTTCCTAATTTTTACTGACAGTCTGCTGACTGGAATGGTACCAGCAGATTGGAGAAAAGCCAATGTAGAACCAATATTTTAAAAGGGCCCAAAATACATCCCTGGAAATTACAGACCAGTTAGCCTAACATCAATAGTATGCAAGCTCTTGGAGGGGATGATAAGGCACTATATACAAGATTTTAGTAATGAAAACGGTATCTTTAGTAGTAATCAGCATGGATTCATGAAGAATCGTTCTTGCCAAACCAATCTATTAACCTTCTATGAGGAGGTGAGTTGCCATCTAGATAAAGGAAGGCCCATAGATGTGGTGTATCTGGATTTTGCAAAAGCATTTGACACAGTTCCCCATAAAGGTTTACTGTACAAAATAAGGTCAGTTGGCATGGACCACAGGGTGAGTACATGGATTGAAAACTGGCTACAAGGGGAGAGTTCAGAGGGTGGTGTTAAATGGGGAATACTCGGAATGGTCAGGGGTGGGTAGTGGGGTCCCACAGAGTTCTGTGCTGGGACCAATCCTATTTAATTTGTTCATAAACAAACTGGAGGATGGGATAAACAGTTCAATCCCTGTATTTACGGACAATACTAAGATAAGCAGGGCAATAACTTCTCTGCAGGATGTGGAAACCTTGCAAGAAGATCTGAACAAATTAATGGGGTGGGCAACTACATGACAAATGAGGTTTAGTGTAGAAAAATGTAAAATAATGCATTTGAGTGGCAAAAATATGAATGCAATCTATACACTGGGGGAGAACCTCTGGGGGAATCTAGGATGGAAAGGACCTGGGGGTCCTAGTAGATGATAGGCTCAGCAATGGCATGCAATGCCCAGCTGCTGCTAACAAAGCAAACAGAATATTGGCATGCATTAAAAAGGGGATTAACCCCAGGGATAAATCGATAATTCTCCCACTCTACAAGACTCTGGTCCAGCCACGCCTGGAGTATGCTGTCCAGTTCTGGGCACCAGTCCTGAGGAAGGATGTACAGTGGAACCTTGGTTTACGAGCATAATCCGTTCCAGGAGAATGCTTGTAATCCAAAGCACTCGCATATCAAAGTGAGTTTCCCCATAGAAGTCAATGGAAGCGAAGATAATTTGTTCCACATTGACTTCTATTGTATGCAGTACTGCATGTGGCCAGAGGTGGGGGGCACCAGAAACACTCAGAAATACTCGGAGACAGCTTGGATGCACTCGAAAAACCCTCAGAAAAGCTCGGAAACACGCGGAAATTGAGTATTTTTGAGTGTTTCCGAGTATTTCCTAGTGTTTCCGAGTGCATCCGAATGGCTCCGAGTGTCACCGTCACCCCCGCACCATACCCAAATGCGGTACTGCACACCGCAGAGGCTTGAATCCTGCTCGCTTTGCGAGACAACACTCGCAAACCGAGTCAGGATTTTAAAAAAAAAATAGCTCGTATTGCGAAACGTTTGTTAATCACGTTACTCACAATTCGAGGTATTACTGTACTGGAAATGGAGCTAGTACAAAGAAGGGCAACAAAGCTAATAAAGGGTCTGGAGGACATTAGTTATGAGGAAAGGTTGCGAGCACTGAACGTATCCTCTCTGGAGAAGAGACACTTGAGAGAGGATATGATTTCAATTTACAAATACCGTACTGGTGACCCCACAATAGGGATACAACTTTTTTGCGGAAGGGAGTTTAACAAGACTCGTGGCCACTCATTAAAATTAAAAGAAAAGAGATTTACCCTTAAACTACATAGAGGGTTCTTTACTATAAAAGCAGCAAGGATGTGGAATTCCCTTATACAAACGGTGGTCTCAGCGGGGAGCATCAATAGTTTCAAAAAACGATTAGATAAGCACCTGAACAACCGCAACATACAGGGATATACAATGTAATACTGACATATAATCACACACATAGGTTGGACTTGATGGACTTCTGTCTTTTTTCAACCTCACCTACTATGTAACTATGTAATTGTAAGCACGCCGTAACAGAAGAACAATATGGATAACAGGAAATAGAATCTGTGCGCCTTTACTACAGAACTAGGCACTGGCAAATGAGATGCTTATATCTTGGGTTCACTATACAAGAAACAAAGTGATGAAGAAGAGGAGATCATCCCTGCAGAAGAGCCTGAATAAATAGAAGAAAAAGACAAAAAGAGAAAAAGAAAGCAAGAAAGAACACCAGGAGCACCCCAGCCGGAGCCCCGGGGTCTCCATGCTCATAGCGATGCGTAACTGGCCATTGGCATGGAAGGGTGAGCATGTTGGATCCACGAGTCCATTTTTGAAGAAATTTCTTGTCTAGAATAATACTGGAGAGCTTCTCGTTAGTGAAAAAGAAGTCTAAGCGGTGATGAACTTCTGTAAAGGGTATAGACTATTGTTTCCAAACCATCGCTATTGTTTGTTTTGCCTCCAGTAGTACATAAGTGGCAAATTTGAACTGAAACTTGGTAAGGCCCGGAGCTTTCAGGTGTAACAGGACATACCATGGGTCTCTTGGGAAGGGGAATGCTAGTGATGATTCTAAAAGTTTAAGGACTTTGGTCCAGAACCAGGAGAGCATAGGGTATGTTCACCATATGTGGAGGATGTCTCCTTGAGCGGAGCAATCCCTGAAACAGGTGCCAAAAATTACATATCTTTCATGATATCCTTCCTTCCTCCTTCCCTTTCATTTTCTCTTCCTTTCTTCCTTGCTTCCCTCCCTTCTTGTATTCTTTCCTTCCTTTGTCTCTCTTATCTTTTCTTCCTTTCTTCCTTCATACTTTCCTTCCTCCCTCCCTCTCTCTCTTCTTTCCTTTCCTTTTGCCCCTTCCTTCCTCTCTTTCACACACTCCTCCTCCATCCTTCCTTTCTCTGTTTCGTCTTTCCTCCCTCCCTCCCTCTCTTTCTTTCTTAAAGTGGTTGGAAAGGCAGATCCCCTTAGCCCCTTTAACACTTACCTGAGGTCCATCCAGCGATGTGTCTCAGCCGTCCGAAATTCTCCCTCCTGATTGGCTGTGACACAGCTGACGTGCCATTGGCTGCCACTGCTGTCAATCAAAGTCAGCTAGCCAATCAGGAGAGAGAGAGGGCTGGGTCAGGGCTCCGTGTCTGAATGGACACAGGGTACTGCGACTCGGCTAGGGTGCCACCATAGCAAGCTGCTTGCTGTGAGGGGAACTCACCAGGAGGGAGGGGCCAGGAGAGCAGAAGAGAGACCCGAGAAGAGGAGGATCCGGGCTTCTCTATGCAAATCCACTTCACAGAGCAGGTAAGTATAACATGTTTATTATTTTTAAAGGAAAAAAATCTAGACTTTACAATCACTTTAATTTGTTCTTTCCTTTGTACCTCTTTTTCTTCTTTCCTTCTTACTTTTCTTCACCCTGTCATCCTCTTTTCACGTTCCTTCCTCCCATAGGTTTGCGCAGCCTATTGTATTAGGGTGTGCACCTCAAAGCTCCAACATATATGCCTTTGTGACATATTAACTGGCCTCTTCCCCACTCGTCATCCTAAAACAATGGGGGGGGGGGGGGAGCAGGTGAGCACACAGGGGGGCCTGAGCAGCAGAAAGAAAAGGAACTGGGACCAGAGGGGTGGCATACATTGGTACCAACCTCCTGTGGCAGCTGAGAGGAAGAGGAGGAGAAGCCTACTTTCAGCTGCTGCAGAAGAAAATACAGATCGGTCCCTTATGTTCCACTCCAGCCACCTGTCTAGGTTCTGGGGGTCAGCAAGTAAGGATCGCAGCTTACCTGTCACCTGCCCACAATTGATGAGTTGCCAACTCCAGGATTAGGGTGTGCCCAGGCACACCTGGCACACCCCTTATGCATGCCTATGCTTCCTCCCTCTCCTCCCTTCCTTCATTGCTTTCTTGCAAACTCTGTTCCTTTATTCTTTCCTTTGTCCCCCCTCCCTCTCTTCTTCTCTTGCTTCCTTCTATCTTACCTTCCCTCGTCCATTTCACCCTCTTCTCCTTCCTTTCCTTCCTTGTTTATTTTTATATTTATATACTATAGTAAGTTCAAATAAAGGGATGATGGTATGCCTTTAAGAACAAGAATATCACATAATCTTTACACAACCACAATTATTCCTATTTTTAAACACTAACATTCACATAACAAGTAAATGAGGTTGATGTTGACCCCAATAAAGTCTTAATCCACTCGCTGGTACTGTGCCAAGTTACTGTGACTAGAATCCTCCCCCACCTAAATGTTCAGTAAATGTTATAAGTTTCTCTAGGGAAAGAGACAATTCTGATTTTACAACAACAGACTGTGTTTTGTGTTGCATCTCTCGGCCGGTCATGGTCTAAACCCCTCTGCGGGCTTTTATTTGGACTCTGTCAAGCTCCTGTATTGTAAGGACAATTTCAATGAGCATTCATTGATGCTTGAGCTGAAAAGACACTTTCTTAAGCTGCACTGGCACACACCGGGCACATTCCAGAGCAGATGTAACCTTCAGAAACATTGGCATGGGGCAATGGTCGAAAACCATCCAAACTGAAGGGTGCGGAATGCAGATTGCTCACTTCTCCTCCACTCAGAACACATTAAGTGCTGCATGAATCAATAATGCCATTGCTGCAATCACCTGAATAAATGATGATGCTTATAATTAGAACAAGAGTCCAAAAAAAGGCATTACATATTATTGCAGCAGAAATACTAGAACATCCGACTCCTGAAAGTTTCTTCAGGTAGCAGAAATCCAAAAAATGTTATCATTCTCTGTATGTGTTCCCATTGTGACATAGCAAAGTTCCCTGAAAAGAAGAAAATTAAGACTTACCTCTTCTGCTGTGAGCATTGTTGAACATTGCTCTAATGAAGAGGTTTGTCGACTGAAGCTTCTTCAGAAACCAACACTTTTGGAGGTGACAATCTCTTGTGTCCCATGCTGCATTTGGTGGTTCTTCTTGCTGACCCCTATGTCACAACAGGACATAGCAGTAACGTGGGTGTTGAAGAATGGATCCATGGCGTGCAGTTGGGACATAGGCATTGGACACTCCCGGAAGAGTAGAATGCTGAAGATACTGGCTGAAGCTGCAGTGCTGGGAATGCAGGGAAGGTAGGAGACATGGGCTGCTGAAGAGGTGTCCGTTTTAGCTCTTCCATTGCAAGGAACCGGCCTTAAGGACTTGACACTTCAAATAATGTAAACCAGCAGCTGGAATGTTTTGTAGCAATCCAAGGCTCTTCCACATACCTCAGTCCTGTGTATTCAGCACCACAGGAGCCCCTAAACCCAGGGTTTCTAAATTTGTAAGGGTTGGCCCAATCTCAACTCTTGCGAATTTAAATTGCCATTGAGGATATGGAGGCCCAATGCCAAAAAAAAAAAGAGCAGAGTAAACTAGGAGGGGTCATGGCAACTCTTGACTCAATAAGGGATATTAGCGCTCCTCAAGGTTTGGGAGTACTCAAGGTTCTGAAGACTCAGGACTAAGGTATGTGCAATCACGTAAGAGTTCCTACAAAGCAACATTTCAACTGCTACTTTACCTTACATTGCATTACCGCAACCTAAACTATTTCAGATAACTGACAACTGGAAACTGAAAGTCCAAATGCTTAGTTCCACCAGGGCTCTTGTTCTGTGGTGTATTCATTATTAATATTATACAGAGTTTATATACCTCCAGCAGATTGTGCAGTGCTTTACAATCTAAAGGGAGACAGTACAGTTACAATACAAAAGAAATACAAGAGCGTTAAGAGGGTCCTGCTCATAAAAGCTTACAATCTAATGCCCCGTACACACGGTCGGACTTTGTTCGGACATTCCGACAACAAAATCCTAGGATTTTTTCCGACGGATGTTGGCTCAAACTTGTCTTGCATACACACGGTCACTCAAAGTTGTCGGAAAATCCGATCATTCTGAACGCGGTGACGTAAAACACGTACGTCGGGACTATAAACGGGGCAGTGGCCAATAGCTTTCATCTCTTTATTTATTCTGAGCATGCGCGGCACTTTGTGTTTCGGATTTGTGTACACACGATCGGAATTTCCGACAACTTTTTGTCTGAAAATTTTATAGCCTGCTCTCAAACTTTGTGTGTCGGAAAATCCGATGGAAAATGTGTGATGGAGCCCACACACGGTCGGAATTTCCGACAACAAGGTCCTATCACACATTTTCCGTCGGAAAATCCGACCGTGTGTACGGGGCATAATAGGGTGGGGCAAGTGGTACAACATTTTTATAATTGTGGGGGATGAGTACATTGCATTAAGGCAGCCCATTCACCTGAATGGACTGTCAACACAGCACAAGGAACTGAAGACTGAACATGCAGCAAGTTTGGTGAGCACAGCACAGCATTGGGTATGCTCACCAAACTTTCTACATTTCACTGTCATTTACAATGAATAGCATCACAGCACAATAGGGAATGTTACTTACACTATTGTATGCACTGTCACATCAAACTGGTGTGAATAGCCTGTAGACATAAATTGGGGACTATGAACATTAATTGGGCTTCTTACAGTATAACAAGAGAAATTACAAATCTACCCAGATTAACTAGTATACAATAAATATAATAAAATAATTATAGGGCTTTTTTTTTATATTTATGTTATAGGTATATGTATAATAATCTAAATTGCATGCTGCTCGCATTTTATTACTGGTGTTGACTTTTTTAATTTTTAACCTAAATGAATTTGAATGTATTTTTAGTACACAAACTGCAAAGATTACAGCAAAGGTTTTATGCTATGGTTTCAGAGAGGAGTGCTGAAGGTTGCTGAGGGGCTCTGGATTCCTCTTCCACTCGAGTGCCCCTGTCAGGTGAAATTATATGCAGCTTATGTGTTAGCTTCTCCCTGACCAGAGCAAGAAGTGTACTTGAAATAATCTTTCTCCAAAGCTTATAAATTGCATTAGACACACTTACTTCTGCTGGAGCTGTTGACCAAACACACCACCAACCATTGGCAATAATCAATAAAACTAACACAATGCAGTGCTTTTAATCCATTGTAAGTAAGGCCACTAAAGAGTATAAAGTACCTGTATCATGATTCAGTCCCCCACTACCTGGGCTTTTATTCAGGGGGAACTTGGTGGAACTCAGTTCCACCACCTCTGGCTCAGACCCTTTGGTGCCTGCTCACCACAATCACTTGTAATCACAGAAGTCTGGTTTCTGTGTTTACAAGTGACAGCTCTGCACTCTGTATGTAATGCAATCCTGGTATTTAATGCCCCTTTAAGACCCTCCTACTGTTTTCGTGAAATTTGACTGAACACACCAACTATTTGATGTGATTTGGAGGGTGTGTGTAGGGGGAGGGGTTTCGTGGGGCCGTGGTTAAGTTCCAGCACCTTTTGGTTGAGAAAAAAAGCCCTGCCCACTACTATCAGGTGCCAGGCTTTGTTTCCTCACCACATTGCCCCATGAAGTTCTTCCTAAAGGCTAAGCCTCACTTTTTGTTTCTCCCTGCTTCTTCAGACTCAAATGACCTTCCCCTTGTTCAGGGACCACCACTGGGGAAGATAAAGATCACTCTCAAAAAAAACCTGACAGCTCAGGTTGGACCCGCTGTACCAACTATCCAATGTTAGTACAGCGATCTCCCCTGCTGCTCTATTGTGTTCTGACAGGGGGACTGCCCCCCACCAGAACACTCCATTGGCTGAGAGCGCTGATTGGGGAGCCGGTCATCAGACCTTTTTCTGGTCGGAGCTGGCTGCTGTAAACATGGGCCAAATGCCGGCCAATTATTGTCGTCCGACATTCGGCCCATGTGTACTAGGCATTAGCGGCGGTGGGTCCATAAGGGGCGCAGGGTTAATATGCTAGTCTAGCCACTTTTTTACTGCGCTTTTTATCTATTCAATTGAACTGAACTTTACTGTCATTATTGTTTTTATTGGATGTTGGAAGATACATTCCCTGAATAAACCCCTATCCATTTGTTGGATTTACACCATGTGGAGGCTCTCTTTTTTCTTATATATTTGGGATAACGTCATTTGTTGAAAGGACCGTCAATGAGGATTAAAGCCCTTTACATCTTTGGCTGTAATATTCCATCGATTGTGACCGGATCTACATCCACCGCTTGCTGGTAAAAAGCTCGATTGACTCACCGCTCACGGCGTGTGAGTCCACCACTGTTGGTAAGAGTACCTCATCTTTCCCCACTTTGATGCTATTAATATGGAAGCACTAGCCTGAATGTCGGCTCAGCTCCAGATTTTGAGAAGCAATATAGAGATCCCACACAACTATTTTACTATATATTTTACTGTATGAACTTGTTTTTATATAGTAACATGGACTCTATATGCTAATACCATTTATACATGATACCACTCAATTTGTTTGTTTTTTTTGACATAATTTATTTGGATATCTCAGACATTCTGGGTTTCTAATATTGTTTATATCATTTATGATCTCATATTTGACATCCAGTGATTCTTATGCCGCGTACACACGGTCGGACTTTTCGACCGGACTTGTCTGACGGACGCCGATGGACCGAATCCGGCAAACAATCCGATCGTGTGTGGGCTTCACCAGACCTTCAGCGGACTTTTCCAGTCGCCAATCTGACGGACTTTAGATTTGGAACATGCTTCAAATCTTTACGTCGTAACTACGCCGGACCCAGAGATCCGCTCGTCTGTATGCTAGTCTGATGGACAAAAACCGACGCTAGGGCAGCTATTGGCTACTGGCTATCAACTTCCTTATTTTAGTCCGGTGTACATCATCACATACGAATCTGTCGGACTTTGGTGTGATCGTATGTAGGCAAGTACGGTCGTCAGAAAGTCCGTTGAAAGTCCGCCAAAAGTCCGTCAAAAGTCTGTCGAAAGTCTGTCGGACGGGCTGTCGGACTTTTGTAGCTGAAAAGTCCGACCGTGTGTACGCGGTATTAGTATTACTACCATACTGATAGTGGGTGTACAGCCTCTTTTTTATTTTATTTTTTTATTTTTGTGTTTCTTCTATTTTTTCACTATTTTTTATCCACCTTTAGGGTCGGAAATTTTTTGTGTTTCACGATTGTTCACATATCTGTCTCTTCACATTACCCTTATGCCACGTACACAGGAGCGGACTTTACGGCAGACTTTGCCTGGTGGACGGGATTTCGTCGGACAATTCGATCGTGTGTGGGCTCCAGCGGACTTTGTTTTCTCAAAAGTTGGACGGACTTAGATTTGAAACATGTTTCAAATCTATCCGACGGACTCGAGTCCGGTCGAAAAGTCCGCTCGTCTGTATGCTAGTCCGACGGACAAAAAGCCACGCTAGGGCAGCTATTGGCTACTGGCTATGAACTTCCTTGTTTTAGTCCGGTCGTATGTCATCACGTACGAATTTGACGGACTTTGGTTGATTGTGTGTAGGCAAGTCCGTTCATTCAGAAAGTCCGTCGTAAAGTCCGTCGAAAAGCCCGCCGGGCAAAGTCTGCCGTAAAGTCCGCTCATGTGTACGCGGCATAAGGGTTCACACCCATGCATATTGGGTTTGTTTTTAACACATGTCACCCATTTTTGAGCACCTAATTGGTTGTGTGACACTCCCTGCGACTTCTTAGTCACATCTGGTCATAGATATGTAAAAACACCATTTATGTTTACTATATGTACATAAATATGACTAATTCCCTTTTTTTTCTATAGTCATATTTACGAGTTTGAACCTGGGCACAGTCGTATTGTTGCCATTCAATATATATGTTTTCACTTATACATATTTCACCACATAGGTTGTTTTCTTTCACTCGGAATTTATAACACCAATGTTTTGGCATCACATGCTTATAGATTCACATTCTGATTTATTTCAGTGAACCCACCCATCATTAGCGCCACACTTTTTATTCACATTTTCACATACAATTAGTCTGATTGTTGTGTTGGCTGCTCACGTTTTTAGGGTTGGCGCGGTATTATTATTTTAATTTTTAATTATTGTCGTCCGACATTAGGCCCGTGTACTAGGCATTAGGCTGGAGGAGCGGCGGCGGGTCCATAAGGGGCGCAGGGGGGCAGCCCCCTAATCTCCATGCGCCAGCCCCTAGTCTCCATGCGCCGGCCCCTAATCTCCATGCAGGGCGCCGGACGCATAGATTTTTTAAGGGTTTTTTTTTTTTTTAAGCACATGAGCCTGAGGCTCTAATTGGCTTCAAAAAGGTTGAGCTCGGGGCGCAGTGCCAATTAGAGCCCACCGGCCTGTGACACTAGCGAATCAACATTTGCTATTGTCTTCCTGCTTCTCCTCCTGGCCAATCAGGACAGGAAGCCGGTCCTAAGACCGGATTGACCGGGAGGAGAAGCAGAGGAAGCTGCGTGGGAGAGGGGGGTTAGTTTGCCCCCCCCCCCTAAAAAAAATGGAGCACCAGCCGCCACTGGGCCGGAGTAGGACGTTAAAATTATGTACAATTTTGAGACTAACAACAATTAAAAAATCATTAGAATTCATTGCAAATTATCCGAGTGAAGGATTCTGGGATATTCCTATTCCTTCACAGAAAACATTGTAACAATCCTTGACAGTCCTCAGATGCTTTGCAAAATGAGGCCCAAAGATCAATGTGCTGGTTCATGTTGGAAGTTATAACAACAGCTGTAAATTAGGCTTGTATTTTGTAACCCATTTATGAGTTTGTTCAAATTACAAACTCATAAATGGGAGGTAATGAGTCCTGCTTGGCTCTAGTGTGCTATGCTGCTCTGATAACATTCACCCATGCACGTGTATTTTACCAGGATAGGTTACTTGAAGACTGACTTAAAGAGATAGGAGTTTTTGTTTTCTAAAATAACAAACACCTTATACTTACCTGTTCTGTGTAGTGGTTTTGCACATGGCAGTCCGGATGCTCCTCTTCTAGGGTCTCTCTTTGGCGCTCCTGGCCCCTCCCTCCTACCGGGTGCCCCCACAGCAAGCAGCTTGCTCTGGGGGGCACCCAAGCAGGCACGCTCCCAAGCCAAGGCTCTGTGTGTCTATTCATACAAGTGTCCCCTTATTGGCTCACTGGCTGTGACTGACAGCAGCGGGAGCAAATGGCTGCCAAAAGCCAATCAGGAGTGTGAGTCCCAGGAGAGCCAAGGCTCTCGTGGACATCGCTGGATCGAGAGGGGGCTTAGGTAAGAATTTGAGGGGCTGCTGCACACAGAAGGTTTTTTTTACCTTAATGCATAGAATAGCTATAACAGGTTCAACTTTTCTCTTCTTAATTGCATCCCAGTCTTATGCCCCGTACACACGGTCGGATTTTCCAACGGAAAATGTGCGATCGGAGCGTGTTGTCGGAAATTCCGACCGTGTGTGGGCTCCATCTAACTTTTTCCATCAGATTTTCCGACAACAAAATCCGTTGTCGGATTTTCCGATTGTGTGTACACAAATCCGACGCACAAAGTGCCACGCATGCTCAGAATAAATAAAGAGATGAAAGCTATTGGCTACTGCCCCGTTTATAGTCCCGACGTACGTGTTTTACGTCACCGCGTTCAGAACGATCGGATTTTCCGTCAACTTTGTGTGACCGTGTGTATGCAAGACAAGTTTGAGCCAACATCCATCGGAAAAAATCCTAGGATTTTGTTGTCGGAATGTCCGATCAATGTCCGACCGAGTGTACGGGGCATTAGTCCGTAGGGCTCAATATTGAGTTGGCCACCCTTTGCAGCTATAACAGCTCAACTCTTCAGGGAAGGCTGTCCACAAGGTTTAGGAGTGTGTCTATGGAAATGTTTCACCATTGTTTCAAAAGCCCATTTGTGAGGTCAGGCACTGATAATGGACGAGAAGGCCTGGCTCTGATTCATCCCAAAGGTGTTTTATGGGTTGAGGTCAGGACTCTGGCCAGTCAAGTTTCTCCACCTCAAACTTGATAATCCATGTCTTTACAGACCTTGCTTTGTGCATTGGTGCGCAGTCATGTTGGAACAGTAAGAGGCCATCCCTAAACTGTTCCCACAAAGTTGGGAGCATGAAATTGTCCTAAATGTCTTGGTATGCTGACGTCTTAAGAGTTCCCTTCACTGGAACTAAGGGGCCATGCCCAACGCCTGAAAAACAACCCCACACCATAATTCCCCCTCCACCAAATGATTTGGACCAGTGCACAAAGCAAGGTCCATAAAGACATGGATGAACGGGTTTGGGGCGGAGGAACTTGACAGGCTTGCACAGTCCTGACCTCAACCCGATAGAACACCTTTGGGATGAATTTGAGCGGAGACTGCAAGCCAGGCCTTCCCGTCCAACATCAGTGCCTGTTTTTACAAATGCGCTTCCGGAAGAATGATGAAACATTCCCATAGACACACTCCTAAACCTTGTGGACAACCTTCCAAGAAGAGTTGAGCTGTTATAGCTGGGGTGGCCAACTCAATATTGAGCCCTACGAACTAACATTGGGATGCAATTAAAGTTCATGTCTGTGTAAAGACAGGCATCCCAATACTTTTGACAATATAGTGTAGATCTGGGTGTCGTCAGCAAAGAGGTGGTATTGGAAGCTATGGGAGGTTATCGACTGGCCCAGGTAGGTATAGAGAGAGAATAGGAGGGGCCCAAGGACGGAGCCTTGGGGTACCCCAACAGAAAGAGAAAGAGGAGCTGAGGAGATGGTGTTGTATGTGACACTGAAAGTGTGCTGAGATAGGTAAGAGGAGAACTATGAAAGAACAGAATCATGGAGGCAAAGAGAGTGGAGTTTGTTGAGGAGGAGTGGGTGGTCAACTTTGTGGAAGGCAGTAGAAAGGTCCAAGAGTATGAGTATGGAGTATTGGCCAATGGTTTTAGCAGTTAATAGGTTGTTGGTGAGTTTTAGTAGGGCAGTTTCAGTGGAAAGTTGTGGGCGGAAGCCAGACTGTAGGGGATTGAGAAGGTTGTTATCAGTGAGGTAGGAAATAATACGGTTGTGGACAAGGCGCTCAAGCAGCTTGAAGGCAAATGGGAGCAGAGAGATGGGACTTAAGTTATTAAATCAGGTGGGGTCCAGCGAGGGTTTTTTTGGTATGGGGTAACCGGTGTGTGTTTGATTGGGGGGGGGAAAGGTGCCGGAGGAGAGGAAGAGGTTGCAGATGTGGGTTAGACAGTTTAGGATAGAGCAGCAAGGCGGTCGCAGTAATTGTGAGGGAACAGGGTCCAGGGGACAGGTGGTGAGGTGGGCCATGGAAAGGAGTTTGCCTACTTCCTCAGTGGTAACAGGGCTGAAGGAGGAAAGTATTGATTGCGGTGTTGGACCTGGTGTTTTGGTTTGGGTAGGAAGCTGGGCAAGAATTGCAATAATAACTCAAAGAGGCTGATTTACTAAAGAAGTTACATTAAAATGTTCACTTTAATTATTCAGCCATGTGCAGATTAAATCGGTAAACAGAGGTACACTGTGGGGTTGATTTACTAAAACTAGAGAGTACAAAACCTGGTGCAGCTGTGCATGGTAGCCAATCAACTTCCAACTTCAGCTTGTTCAATTAAGCTTTGACAAAATCCTGAAAGCTTATTGGTTTCTATGCAGCGTTGCATCACATTTTGCACTCTCCAGTTTTAGTAAATCAGCCCTGTTTATTTACTTTCCTTTAATCGCCATTGAAAAGTGTTTTCAGAGTGACTGCTGTGAGTGACGATACACCATGGCGCCTTCAGTTTAGCCATCAAATAAGACCTAATGTCTTCAGCTTCCGCAGCAACTCCTAAATTACATTTTATAGCCTCATAAATAATATATGGAATGCAAGCAGAGTCATCTCTATGTTAAATTTTACAGATTTATTAACCTCTACTAACAAAATTATATTAACCTGTTCAGCTCTAACACCTGTACATTGCCTATGGACAAGAGCATTTTTTACATATCTGCTATAGGCCTGTCTATTTGGCACTAAACGTTATCATTATTTAGAAATACACATACTTTTTGTTTAGCACTGGCAAGACTTTCCTTTTGTAATATTATTTTGCAAAAACTATTATTTTTTATGCAATACATATGCAAAACGAATATTTTTTTCTACTTTGATCAGTGTTGTTTTAAAAAAAATATTGTTAACGTAGACATAATTATACATTTTATCTTATAATTTGTGCCAGTAAGATGACACTAAAATTATGATTCTGTTAAAAACATTGCAAAGTTATTGAAACATGAAATAACGTTTTTTTTAAATGTGTTTTTGTGCTTTTTTAGGCTCGGTTCACACAGGGGCAACACGACTTCAGCGCGACTTTGCACGGCGACTTCAACGCGGCTTCAACGCGACTTCAGCGCGACTTCAGCGCGACTTTAAGCAAATTACAACACGACTTCAAGTCGCCTCCAGGACAGGCGGTTTTGGCTGTGGCCAATCACAGGATAATCAGCTCTCTGGGAGGGAGAGTTTTGCCTGGGCAAACTAAATTTTTTCCCTGTAAAGTCGCTTGACTGTAGATAGAGATCCGACTTGGAGGCGACTTCCATTGATTTCTATGGTACAGGTCGCCTACCAAGTCGGATCCAAGTAGTACAGGGAGTACGCTCTGAAGTCGGAGCGACTTCAGTAGTGTCTATTAGACGCTCTGATTCCCTGTAATGTGAATCTCTTCTTGGGGCGACTTGGGGCGACTTGGGGCGACTTGAGGGCTTACAAGTCGGATCCCAAGTCGTCCTAGTGTGAACCGAGCCTTAATGTTACACCTAAAAAAATTAACAAACAAAATAAATGAAAAAGAAAAATATTTAAATATCAATGGTTAGAAAAACATAAAAAAAAAGTCAGCAGGAAAATAATTGTTAAGGGGAGAACTGGAAGAAGGCGTTAATTAGATCTGATAATGGTATTTTAAGGGTCAAGAAGGGGTGAAATAGCAATACATTTTAGAAAAACTTTTAAAACTTAAATTTTTTATGTTTCAGGTTGATTTAACTACACTGTGTAATGTGTCACTGCTGTGCAAATGCTGGAAATAAATAAAGACAGATGAGAAAAATGTAGCAATATATTCATCAGGATACAGCATATACCTATTGTTCTTTATCTACAATGATTACATCTCTGACTCATATAAAAACAGATCAAATATTTCTGAAGTGTAAGAAGATCAAAGTGACATTGAAGACCTTGAGAAATCGATAATGGTGGAGCCACAGAAGGTGTATGTAACCCAATCTCATTCAGCCAGTATAGTGCCAACGTTGTCCCCGGTGGTGACCTCAGTGCAGGGCTCTGTGCCCAATGGGGGGGCCCAGTTCTGTGTATTAGATACCCAAGGCTGCCGCATGGTATACAGTATATTGTAACAATTTCCCCTGGCACAAACACCAACAACAAGCAGAATCATGACCGGGTAATTATCATGCCATCTTACTTCCCGTTGTGCGTTGACGGATGGCATTTTTGGCTTCTGTTCCACTTCAATATAAATCCCATTCCGATGCCATCTTATTTATATTGTTAGGAGAGATTAAATTACATGCATATTATAACTCACGTCAGAGCTATAAATCATGACATTTGGTGGCATAACGACGAGGAAGGAAACAAACATTTGGATCGCAGTCAATGCGAAGTTGTGTGAAAACAACCGAGTCAGACAATAGGCTTTTAATAAGGAGACAAAAAGGGCAGTTGGCTCAGAACAAATTTCTTTATTTTATTTTTTTCAATGGATTTCCTAATTATGGAACCTGAGAGTTGCAAAAAAGCTTTCAGTAGCCAGCTGTGTCTGCTTTCGTGCTGATAAAACCATGGTGTTCTTAAAACTGAACCTAGGAAAATTAAAAACTCTTGCTTGCCAGAATTGCAAGGGTTAACTAGTCATTTAAAAGTGGTTATAAAAGCTACGTTTTTTTTAACTTAAAAGAGTAACTCCACTTAAGTTGAGAACAAAATATTGATGATCTATGTACATTGCAAGGATTTTATCAAACTTTGTTGCAGATTCCTACCTTTTGTTATTCTAATGAAAGAGCTGTTTGTTGGTGTCCAAGTGAATATAATGGGAGTGGTTTCATGATTATCAATCAGCTACTTCACCTGCAGGGCTTTAATGTGTAAAATTGCAGGGTCTGCATCCCTTTAGACGTGATTTCCTATTGGGAGTATATAACCAAAAATGAAATTTTTGTTGCAGTGGGTGCCAAAAATCTGACTTGTATCTTAGTGCAGACTTCTGGGAAAATCAGTAAGCCAATCACACAACGAAATTATGTTTCTTTTTTTTTTTTTTTGTTCCAAACAAGATTTATTTAGAAAAGACATTTCGAGCACACAGTACAAAAATATGTCAAGCATATTGTTATACAATAAATGTGCTGCAACAATCAGTTGGATAAATGTAACAGTTACAACAGTTTGCCTGCCTAGGGGCTATCGGTTCCCTAAATCAAGGAAGGCTGTAAGTATCAAGCAATTCATAATGAACTTCAAACAACTGGGTTAAGCCCAAACCAGTAGGTAATGAAGAGGGTATTTGAAGGACAAAAAAAAGGGGGGGGGGGGAAGGTGGTATGGACTAAGTACAAAATGTATTTGGTTGGGTTTGAAGGGTTGGTCAGGGGAACAAAAGGTGCAAATAGGTGGTTCTATACACTGGGCAATGAAACCCTCCTAACTAGGGTTAAATCTGTAAAGGAGGAGGAGGAGTGGTGACATTTTAGGTTAATAGATACTAATATAAAGGGAGGGAAAAGAAGAGGGATGAGAGACATGTTGAAGGTAGGGAGAGAAGATGGATAGTCCATCCTGAGATCTGTCTGGTGGGGGGGTTGATTAGATCTTCCCTCCCCATTAGATGAGTCTTGCGTATGGGGCAAACATATTGCTTGCCCATTTGAAGGTTAAATCTGGGGTTTGACCAGGCTTTTGTATGGATCAGTGGTGTGAAAATGAAACCAAGTGGCCCAAGAGTGAATTTGGATGTGGAATTATTTGCCAAGAGACGTGTGAACTATTTTTGGAGATGTGTGAACCATTTTGAAAATGATGGAGTGTGAGTCGTGTTCCAATGAACTGGTATCCATAGTCTCACTGCATTCACCATGTGCATGGCGAGGAAATTATGTTTCTAGGGGGGCGTTCTGTACACATTCTGTATACAGAACACCTTCAGGTTGCCATATTGCATTGCATTTTAAAGAAGATTACAGTTCTGCAGATTGAAAAGGAAAGGTAATTTTTAATAACATTAAATTACAATGTGGCTTGTGTTGCAATTTTGCACTTGTACACGCTATATTATTTACTTATTTATATTACTTACCTGAGCCAAATCTCGGGCCAGTGCTGTGCCCAAGAGCAGCGACGCTGTTCTATTTCTTCCTCCTACTGGACTCAGTGAGAGCAGCCGGAGCCATGGGCTCCTGCTGCTCTCAATCAAATCCAGTGACAAGCGAGTGGGGGCACACATAGCAAGGCTCAGCATTGAGCCTGCACAAGTAATCCCCCTAGCAAGCAGGTTGTACTCAAAGGCAGGAGGATCCATGAGTGTCAGCAGGGGACCCCAGAAGAGGTGGATCACAGCAGGTAGGTAGAAAACAGGTAAGTATGACATGTTTATTATTTTACAAAAAAAAAATGAAACCTTTATAATCACTTTAAGTCCAGAGAAGAGCAGTTTTACTCACTTAAGAATAAAATAAAATACCCCTTTTCTATTTTATTCTATGGAGCCAATTCACATCTGAAGGATGTGTTGTCACTTCTCGCACCAAAGAAGTAACAGGTACTCCTTTGGGGCAGGATTGAGAGTTTTAGCCTTTAATTGGTGCACACGAAAAACATACATAGCGTTTGTTTTGTTCTCAAATTTTAGCACCTGGCAACTACTATCCTCCGCCGTTGACCTAAACAAAAATCCTTTCACTTGAAAATGAATGCTAAACAGTTGTAAGAATATGCATAAAAAAAACTTCAAAAATGCCTGAAAAAGCCAAAACTCAAAGAGTGAACGTAGTCATAGGCTCGGTTCACCCTTGTGTATCTGCATTAACATGCAATTTTTATAAATTTTCTATATGCTTTTCATTATTTTTCATTTGATTTCCATGCACCCCTATTGAAGTCTATGGGGCCCAAATTGTGCATTGGTGCCCCGAAAAAAAAAGGTTACTTGTTTCCAATGCCGCGTACACACGGTCGGACTTTTCGACCGGACTTGTCCGACAGACGCCGACGGACCAAATCCGTGTGGGCTTCACCGGACCTTCAGCTGACTTTTCCAGTCGCAAATCGGACGGACTTTAGATTTGGAACATGCTTCAAATCTTTACGTCGTAACTCCGCCGGACCCAGAAATACGCTCGTCTATATGCTAGTCCGACGGACAAAAACCCACGCTAGGGCAGCTATTGGCTACTGGCTATCAACTTCCTTATTTTAGTCCGGTGTACGTCATCGCGTACGAATCCTTCGGACTTTGGTGTGATTGTGTGTAGGCAAGTCCGGTCGTTAGAAAGTCTGTTGAAAGTCTGCCAAAAGTCAGTTGAAAGTCTGTCGAAAGTCTGTCGAAAGTCTGTCGGACGGGCTGTCAGACTTTTGTAGCTGAAAAGTCCGACCGTGTGTACGCAGCATAAGACAGTAAGACAGGTAAAACAACTCCCATTAAATGCACTTCAGTTTCAATACATTTTTATTGAGCAGCTATTATAAAATATAATTACATATAAAATTTAACATTTTGGCTTCACAAGGATTTAAAAATCATAACATCAGCAAGTTTCACAAATATAATGCCGCGTACACACGGTCGTACTTTTCGTCTACAAAAGTCAGACAGCCTGTCCGACAGACTTCCGGCAGACTTTCGGTGGACTTGCGGCGGACTTGCGGCCTACTTTCTAACGAACGGACTTGCCTACACACGACCACACAAAAGTCGGTCGGATTCGTACGTGATGACGTACACCGGACTAAAATAAGGAAGTTCATAGCCAGTAGCCAATAGGTGCCCTAGCGTGGCTTTTTGTCCGTCGGACTAGCACACAGACGAGCGGATTTCGGGGTCCGTCGTAGTTACGAAGTAAAGTTTTAAAGCATGTTTCAAATCTAAAGTACGTCGGATTTGAGGCTAAAAAAGTCAGTTGAAAGTCCGGAGAAGCCCACACACGATCGGATTACCAGCCAGCTTTAGTCCGTCAGCGTCCGTTGGACTTTTGTAGACGAAAAGTACGACCGTGTGTACGCGGCATAAGTTACAACTGGGAAGTGCCAAGAAGTGATCAACTGTACGTTATTTCTTTCAAATACATAGAATGATTAACTAGCAGGGTATGGGGATATTAGGTATTTCCTGAAGGAGAAACATATAACCAAAAACATATCATCACAAGAAGGTAAGTAGTATAAAAAGAATAGCATCAAGATTATCACACTATTACCTTTATAGAGTTATTGAAAAATACCTTCACTATAAAAGTATCTATTGTAAAACTAGAAGTTGGATAGAAAAAGGGAAAACATGAAAGGTTAAGAAAGAAAAACCCAAGAAGAGAGTGGTAAATGAATGAGGGGAAAGTTGGGTCAAGGCTGAGTTGGGTCCCACACTCATCAACTAGCTGATGTATAGTAGGTGTCCATATAGCTTCCCCATTAAATATATTTCAGCTGTGTACTTAGCTGTTTGTCCAATGTTTAGCTTTATAATATTCCTTTTTTATGGAGAATACTGAGAAATTCCCCCTATAAGGTTCGATAAACATCACCTCTTTCATACCATGAACATCAGGCAAAGAAGTAGATGATGGTATAGAGTCACAGTCCAACAGCTATGTCCTAAGCTCTCCGCACATATTTTTTTAAGGAAGTAAGAAATCTGCTTGGGCAATCCTTTCCTTATATAAACTACAGGAGTGGAGCTAGCTCCTTACTCTCATAAGAAAGAAACATGCCTGAGTAGTTCACTCCCGTGTCCAATTTTGCTGTACAGGTCATTGCTTTATATCATCTCCCATTTGCCACGCGTAGAAGAACTAGTCATTTAGAAGAATTATAGTTAGCAAGGATACATGCCCTTGGCAATGTGTTAACCAGGGTGAGGACCTCACTTTGTAAAGGAGGATTGAGGTGAGAGTTTACGTACTTAGGGAAGATAAAACCAGTTATCAAAACCTGCAATAACACTGGCCTCCACTGGACACACACAGACAATTACAAATCTTGCACACGATGTGGTACAATCTAATGACTGTGAAGCAATCTAGTAATTTCCACACACATTGAAGATTCCCCAAGCTATCCTGCAAGCTAAAAGCTTGGTGTGATCACTTTTCACACTGCCCCCCCCCCATGATGGCCTAGTGCCATTACTGCATGGGAAGGGGAGCCCCATAAGGGAATTTCTCCATTCAATGTGTTGAGAGAGGAAAGTAGCCTGGACACAGAACTCTCAAGAGCCTTTGGTGGCCATCTTTGGTGTGGGAACCTTTTAAATAAGGAACCCCACATCATTTTGGCATGCTTCTAGTGAGCATGACTGTTGGCAGTTGCTGTGAGCTTGTCTGACACTAGACAGCTCTGTTCCCATTATAGTAAGTAAAGGAATTTTTTTAATTAAGTGTTAGCTCCCCTTTTAGAGAAATCACTTACCCAGTGATGTAATGGGTGGAGTTAGTGCCCACATAAATGCTAGTGGTGGGTGTAGCCTAGGTAGGCGGAGCACAAAAACACAAACACCTCAGAGCTGTGATGATGTAGCCCCCTGCAATGCTGATCTAAAGGGTCCTTTGCCTGGCTGAAGTCCTAGGTGAGGTGGTAAAGAGCATGCGAGGAATAACTATAGTCTCCCTTGACCTTCTTCTTCTGGTTTTGTAGTGGGTGTTTTGGGCCTTTTGAGTCCTGCATACAGTCCCGGTCGATATACAGTGTATACGCAGGGGGAAGGCCAGGCTACAAAGGTTTTTTGGAGTGGGGCCACATGGGAGCCAGAGGGTCAGAGCCAGCCAGAAGAATGTAGCCTGTACCTGCCTCCTCGAGGACCCTACCAGTCATAGACACTATTTGTATGGGACCTCACCTTTTCAGATACGGATGGGCAGTCACAAGTAGTTAGCTAGGAATTAGACTTGGATGCACATAAATGCTGTAATGGTTCTGAAACATTTTAAGTAAAGTTCTGTTCTTGAGCTTATTCAAGGGGTGCACGGTGGAACATGGCATATTAAAGGAACAGGGCCTGTAAAGCACAAATGGGGTATGAAGCAAGCCCACTACAAAGGGCCATGGGTAACCAAGAACTGGTGGGAATGTATAGCAGCGGTCGATAAGTGCTGTACCTGGCGTAGGTGACAGGTCCTCCATTAGCAAGGGGGTCGGTGTTCTGGCTTCCCCTGTAGTGGTTGGTTTCCCTAAAAGCAATGGACCATTTTTTGCACTGCAAGTCACCAAGGTACTTCCAGGTGCCATTTAAATGAATTACACCAATGCATTTAATGTGCTTTGCCACATATTACCACAGCCACATAGTGTGAATGCGCCTTAAATGAATGTTTTGATGAGAGAATTATTGTTACATAAAATAAAGGAAAAAATGGTTAATGAACTCATACCATACATAATATTTTCAAAAGGTGTGACAATATATTTTCCTCTTTTTTTTTGTGTTTAGGATATTTTTACATGACATTTCGCAGTTTGTTGTAGCAGCAGTGTGAAACATTAGCTGCAGACGGAGCGGAAAGTCTTCCGGGAACTCTCACCCGCGCTGTTCATTCACACACATTGATGGTAATTTCTGGGAGCTTGTTCTATTCTTCACAAGCCAGGCTGAACTGTGCCATTCTTTTGTAACAAAACAACAACACCAATCTTCTCCTCATAATAATCCTTCGACACTGGAGACTGTACAGAATCACTGGGGCAATCAATTGATTATAGTTTTCTAAAGCTAAACAACCAAAGAAAAACAGAGCAGCGCTAAATAGTATGCTGGGAATTTCAAAGGATTTCTATTCTATTGTATTTTCAATGAGGTACCATTTCCCTAAAACTGATTTCTTTGTTACTTTTACATTTTTATTGCAGGATCCCCTTGTGCTGTTTTACTATCTACATCAATATTTCAATATTGTGTTTTTGGTCATCTAATGGTCATATGGTAATATGTTTTGTATTCCCTGCTTGGCAGGGAATAGGCAGGGGTCCCCTTTAAGGGCCTCTCCTACTCCTGGTGGAGTGTTTCTCGGTAGCCCTATTTAAGCTGGGTGGAGTTGGAGCTCTGTGTTGTTCTACCCAGGAAAAGGTTCAGGAGAGAAAGTCCTGCTGAGGGCATTCGTGCTCTCCCCTTAGGGGGTAGGGGCTACACTAGGGTCTCATGTTTGCAGCTATCACTGGAAGGATGGGAGGAATGAACAGCCAGAAAAGTTGTGGCCTTTTCCTTTGTTTTCCCCTCTAGGGGATTATATTGCACCATTCTGAGGGTTCTGATCAAGAGAGTAAGTGAAGGACGGGGTTGCAATTTGAAATGAACCACAAAACATCTCATGCCTTTTGACTACTGAAATGCCAACTAACTCCAGCCAATATTTGGACTATGCTTTTGCCACTATCAGAGCTTTCAGAGTCCCTCCTGGACAAGTGCAATCCAGCAGGAAGCCGCACTCAGCTGACTCAGCTTAACTCTCCTCTGGGCGAAGTCTGGCTGCTATATCCTCCTGACGCCGCTGTGCGGAGCTAGAAGACGTTCGACTACCTAAAGGAAATCGCACTTGCACAGGACAGTTTACAGTTGCAGGATGCCCTTGTGCTGTTTTATTATCTACATCAACAATACTTTTCCACTTACCTCAGAGCTTTCAGAGTCCCTCCTGGACAAGTGCAATCCAGCAGAAAGCCGCACTCAGCTGACTCAGCTTAACTCTTCTCTGGGCAGAGTCTGGCTGCTATATCCTCCTGACGCCACTGCGTGGAGCGCAGCAGGCGGCGTGCTGAAGGCATGCCAGAGGGAAGCCCGTCTGTGCCCGTCCGTGACAGGACGTGGCGGGGAAAGCGGGCACCTTAGTATTTTATTATTAGAGGGTAAAGTTGGGACCATTTTATTCCTCTAATAGTCCCCTGTCTTGCGGGGTCCCACAATGATCGGCTTTATCTCTGATCCTTTTTAACATCTATATGAGCCCGCTGCTGTACATCATTCGCCGTCACAATCTCCTGTTCCATGACTATGCTGACGACACCCAGATCTACTTCAAATTATCCAAGAAAGGGGAGGATCAGGTCATGCTGACCTCCTGTCTGGAGGAAATACAATCCTGGATGGGTGCCAATTATCTGAAGTTAAATGGCACCAAAACTGAATGTATCATCTTCAGTAACCAGGTGTATTCCAACTTGTTTCCGTCATGGCCGGAATCTTTCAAACCTTTTCCGATTCCGGCAACTCAGGTCAGGTACCTGGGTGTCATCTTTGACTCTAGGTTGAACCTGCGCCCTCAGGTAAATCAGGTGGTGAGTTCATGTCACTTCTACCTGAGACTCCTGAGGTCGACTTTTCGCTATATCACAGACTCTGACAAGATAACCATGGTCAATGCCATTATCAGCAGTCGATTGGACTACTGCAATGCCCTGTATTTGGGTTTGCCTGCTTGTACCAACTACAAGCTCCAGCTGATTCAGAATGCCGCAGCAAGGTTACTGACAGGTGTTGGTCGCCGTGACCACATCAATCCATCCCTTAGAGTCCTGCATTGGTTGCCCGTTAAAGAACGGGTTCTGATTAAAACTGGATGTCTTGTCCATAAGGCACTGCATGGATATGGCCCAGAGTATCTGAAGGAAAAATTTGTCAAGTATGTGACTACTCGATCCTTGAGATCGGCCAACTTGGCCATACTGAAGATTCCAAAATTTAAAAAGAAAACATGCGGAGGGAGAACGAGTGAAGTACAAGGAGCTGAATTTTGGAACTCCTTGCCTCTGAAACTGAGACTTGAGAATTACTTTTTGAAATTTTGAAAAAAAATTGAAAACCGTACTTTTTGTACAAGCTTTTGGAATCACCTAATTTTTAATTGGGGTGTGATGGACAGACTCCCTGGCTTTTATTCTGTATCTTGCTATGCTGGTTTGTTGGTTCTCTTAAGGTTTTTTAATGTCAATGTCCTTTGTTTTTGGGCATCAAGGCCTTTGGGTAAGACTGCGTAGGTTAAGCATTTTAATAAATAAATAAACTATCTGGACGGTTTAGTTTCATTGCTTAACTTAAGAAAGTAAAAGAAGTTTATTTACCACTATTAGCCTCCGAGTAAATATTTAGAGAAGTGCCTATTATAGCCAAAACTTTTTATAAGAAAGTGCATTAACTGTGAAGAGCCAAGATGGTAGTGAGGTGAATGTGCAAACCTGGTTTGTACTTTGGGATTTGATAAAGTTAAGCAACAAGGACCAGGAGGATGGTAAGAAGAGGCCTCGGGCTCTCATCCATGCACGTTACACCATGTGGTTTAGGGCTGGAATGTTGGTGGTTCATGTACTGTAAGTAGAGACCCAGCTGCTCATGATAGCCACGTGCGAGGCATCCCGGGTTTCGTCTACATGCTTACATACTGTATATAGTTGAATTAAATCCTCATCGTGTAGGCAGGGGGTTAAGGCCTTTTATATGTAAGCCTTGCCCCTGGAAATTGTTGGGGGACTGAGTCACCTTTTTGCAAATGTATTGCCCTTACAGGATGGGAGGAGGATTCGATGGGAAGATAGTGGCCTGGCAACAGCAATATTAAGGTTTTGAGAAATAACTTTCTGGGGCTATTTCTGACATAAGCATTACCAAGGTTTAGGAAGGGAGGTTGAAGGAAAAGTACAGGAACTGTTTTGTATGTCGGAACTGCTTTGTACCCTCTTCACCACTCTTACATTTTTTTTTCAGTTGGGTAGGCCATAGACGGTGCAGATTTATGTGGTTGCAGGAAGAAAATTTGCATGATTCCCTTCTCAACACAGTCAGTGTTGACAGGGAATCCCTCCTGCCGAGCTATTGTCTGCTCCCAGCGGGAGGGGCGGGGGCTCGCGTGGGAAGCCGTCCCCGATGGGAGAAGACAATGATCATTGCTAGCGGCTATAGCAGCTCTTAGCGATAATAATAAGTGAATCCCGCAGGCTAGTTGTTCCCAGTTTGATTAAACGAGCAACTTAGTACATTCAGTCTGCCCATAGACAATTTGGATTGTCTATGGCCTGCCTAAAGCATCTAAAAAGGTTAACCATGCGGACAATTGTTTATTAGCAAAGAATACCAATTGTACTTGGAATCGAGCTTCAGGTCAAAGGTATGTGAGTAGCCAAGACGGCAGAATTTCTACATGATTCAGGAGTTTGGTACACCATCTTATTTCTGTTACAGGAAGATGAAGGGAGGTGTCCTGGGAGAGCATGGTCTCAGCAGGTGGCAAACCAAGGACTTGCTAACTGGCGTTTTTTTTTGTTTTTTTTGGAAGATTTACTGTCATTTTTATGCTGCATTCATGCCTGATACTTTCCACATCTAATCATTGGATTGATTTTTACATTTTGAGCTTTTAAACATTTAAAATATGCTCAGAGGACAAGAGGCTCTGTTCTCACAGCCAGAACACAAAGTTTCCAATACGACATCACATTTTCAAGGGTCTTAGGTCATGTTTATTTGTTGGGTTATTGGAAATAGCAGAAGTATTTGAAAATTAAAACACATGTAAACTTGTATGTGTTATTTTTTTTTGTTTCCACCGAGTATGAATACGGCTCTATTTACATTTGTGCATTGTGGTAATACATGAGGTTTACCTCACATAATTGCAATACACAGTAACACATAATGTGTAGTGCATTCATTTTTTTGACAACCCCGTGCACCTATGCAGCGCACCACAACTTACATACATTGGAATGTACTGCAAAACACAGATGGAAACCAATTGTGTGTTATGGTGTGCTGCAGTAAAAAAAAAATATGCTGTCATTTAAAACGTAAAACTTTAAAATAATGCGCATGTGATAATTCGCCAAAATGCAGTGAGAATGGAGGAAAGGGCTCAAAACACAACTAAATAATAATCAGAACACATTTTGGCATAATGTGGACCAGTCACTTTACAGGGATTTTTTTCGCCTGCAACATGGCAATACTCCATATTGCCACCTCTGGTACCGGTGCTCCCTGCTTACTGCTGTCACCTGTAAACACAGAAAGTTCTTTGCTCTAAAAAATTCTTATGCCGGCTTCTGTGTTTACAAGTGACAGCGCACCACTCCTATCCTCCACACAGAATCCTCCCTGTTCTGCACCATCCCTATGACATCAGAGGAGGTGTTGGTCTATCACATAAAATTCTAATAAAATACATTTACATTTTTAGCTGTAACATGACAAAATGTGGAAAATGTCAAGAGGTATATATATTTTTTCAATCCACTATATATATATATATATATATACACAGTATCTCACAGAAGTGAGTGCACCCCTCAAATTTTTAGGAAATAGACATATGAGTGCTGCCAGCATTGCTGCAGAGGTTGAAGGAGTGGGGGGTCAGCCTGTATGTGCTCAGACCATATGCCGCACGCTGCATCAAATTGGTCTGCATGGCTGTCGTCCCAGAAGGAAGCCTCTTCTAAAGATTTTGCACAAGAAAGCCTGCAAACAGTTTGCTGAAGACAAGCAGACTAAGGACATGGATTCCTGGAACCATGTCCCATGGTCTGATGAGACCAAGATAAACTTATTTGGTTCAGATGGTGTCAAGCGTGTGTGGCGGCAACCAGGTGAGGAGTACAAAGACAAGTGTGTCTTGTCTACAATCAAGCATGGTGGTGGGAGTGTCATGGTCTGGGGCTACATGAGTGCTGCTGGCACTGGGGAGCTACAGTTCATTTAGGAAACCATGAATGCCAACATGTACTGTGACATACTGAAGCAGAGCATGAACCCCTCCCTTCGGAGACTGGGCCACAGGGCAGTATTCCAACAGATTCTTAGGACAGGAACTCTTAAACATCTGACGGTATACAATGGCCAGACATTTAAAAAGTGTTGATCCCTATTAAGGAAGAGGTTCCTGCTTTTCAGCCAAGATATTACCCTGACCACCAATTGAGTGGTGAACGCTTATGAGACCTTCCTGTTAGTTCAGGGGTCCCTTTAACAAGGTGAGCGGTTTGACTGACAAGAGGGGGAGCACGGATTTAAGAGCACTGTGGATTTGCATAAAGCACTCTGCACCATCGTTGATACATATTGTTTATTTACGGACATTTTGAATATGGATTGAGATTTATAGCGCTACACTATTTTTTGTACAGTATTCCAACATAACGACCCCAAACACACCTCCAAGATGACCACTGCCTTGCTAAAGAAGCTGAGGGTAAAGATGAGGGACTGGCCAAGCATGTCTTCAGACCTAAACCCTACTGAGCATCTGTGGGGCATCCTCAAATGGAAGGTGGAGGAGTGCAAGGTCTCTAACATCCACCAGCTTTGTGATGTCGTCATGGAGGAGTGGAAGAGGATTCCAGTGGCAATCTGTGAAGCTCTGGTGAACTCCATGCCCAAGAGGGTTAAAGCAGTGCTGGAAAATAATGGTGACCCCACAAAATATTGACACTTTGGACCCAATTTGGACATTTTCACTTAGAGGTGTACTCACTTTTGTTGCCAGTGGTTTAGACATTAGTGTGTTGAGTTATTTTTAGGGGACAGCTAATTTACACTGTTATACAAGCTGTACACTCACTATTTTACTTTGTAGCAAAGTGTCATTTCTTCATTGTTGTCACATGAAAAGATATATTAAAATATTTACAAAAATGTGAGGGGTGTACTCACTTGTGTGAGATACTATATATACAGTGAAATACAAGCTAGAGAAGAAAACAGGTGATTGTAAAAGAATCAACCAGTTAATGCATTATAATACCATGCTAAAGGGGGATCCCAGGCCGGCCTATTAAACCTTTACATCCTAATGAGAGACCAGATAGAATAGGAATAGGATGGGGCCCTTTAACCAGTAGCAACAGCAGTGTCCAGAGTGCAGGCCTCCAGTAGTCTTCACCGGCAGTTGGAGCTCTTTAACTTATATCCATGATATGGCACAGTGATGTGACTGCAAGCAGGGCAGCTTAAACTGGCTAGTGATATTCCTTAGAGTAGTTCAGAGTATGGATGTCTATGTACAGTGTCTTATGCAATGCAATAAAGTGTTTTCATAGGTAAGGTGTCTGTACACAGTGTTCAAGTAAGATAACCAGGTTGGGATTGTGAACGATGGGGCGACTGCCCTCTCATCAACAGCGATCCTGGATGAGATGTCCTTCTGGGAAACAACCGGTTATGGCCAACCAGCTGCTGGGCGGTTGTTGGATTTGTCTGAAGAGGTGGTGCCATGTTAATGTCTCGCGAACAGCAAGCAGAGTTTGGCCCTCTGGGGCCAGGCTGGAGTCACGGGATGGCCGTGTGGTAGGCCGCAGCCTCTCGCCTAACAGCAGAGAGGTGTTCACTCAGTGAGGACCCAGGAAGAAGAGAGTGTGTAGAGCGGATCTGCTGACCCTTTCATAGTTCTTCCCAGAAGTCTGTTATGCCACGTACACACGAGCAGTTTGTCGGAATAAACTCTGAAGGTTTCTCCGATGGAATTCCGCTCAAGCTGTCTTGCATACACACGGTCACACCAAATTCAGTCAAGAACACGGTGACGTACAACACGTACGACGGGACAACATGTACGATGTCTCATACTTGCTTCAGCACATGCATCATTTTTGGTACGTCGGGAAAAGCATACAGACGAACAGTTTTCCCGATAGTAATTTGTTCCGTCGGAAAAATATAGAACATGTTCTATATCTAAGTCCATCTGAATTTTTGACAGAAAAAGTACGATGGGGCATACACACGGTCGGAATATACAATGAAAAGCTCCCATCGGACTTTTTCTGACAGACATTCCGCTCGTGTGTACGCGTCATTAGTGTTGCAGAGAGGCCTCTGAGATGTGTAGTCCAGGGGTAGTTTCACAACATCAGAAAGGCTGCTCAAGAGACTACTAGTCCCACAACCATCCCTGCTTTGCTTGAAGATATGATGTCAGTTACCGGAGCCAAGCCTTAGAGGAACACAGGAATATATGGAGAATGACGGGGGTGGTCTGCGGAACAAGGTCACTGTAGTCCACTGTTGACAATGGCTACACATGTAACATATAAGTGAGTAAGGGACCTGGCAAACCATATACTATGGGACCCCGTGCTTTCTGATTTCTAAAGAGTCTCATGTCCTCTTATCCTCTACTTATATTTTCCAGAAATCAAAGAATTTTTATAAATGTAAATCATGGTCATAGATTAATTTTATTAGCCAGATGAGTCACTGTTTATTATGCTTCATAAACGTAGTCTTGTGGAAGGAAAAGAAAGTAAGTCTGTGAAAGTGAGTGAAACCAGATTTTAAATAAATTAAATAAAATAAATGAAAAAAATACAGTGATATGTCTAATAAGGAACCAGATATGTGAATTTCCTGCAGTGTCCTTAAAATACGCAATTCAGAATCTTGCCTAGTAATTCTATCACACAGGACACAATGCGCTGTTCTTAGGTTCTTGGAGATATACAGTACAGTATATATGTACAGTATATAAACTACTGTATACACAAAGATAAGATTTCCTAAAATCATATTCATAAAATAATCCTCAACAGACTGATTACAATCACATAGTATATCTAAAATATATATTATATAACTGTAATGTCTACAGTATCTTTTTAAAGGGACAATTCATCCAAAGTAATATTTTAGGTTTAGAGGAATCATGGTGGTTGGAGTCAGTCCTGGGTGTCTGATTGTCTTGGATAATCCAAAAATTATCGCTATCGTAATTCTGGACACTTTTCCTGTCCCCCAGGAGTTTTGGGTGTTTTCACTACCACAATGTGTTCCTGCTCCTCCTGTTACAGTTTCCATGGGCTAGCACAGATGGGATTATAATAAAGACAAACACTGTTAATTAAATTTAACAAATCATTTATTAATTGGTATTTATAAGGCCACGGTGTTATCCATAGGGGTTACCTAAAATACTCAAATTTATTTTAAAGAATATAAAGCCATCCTGGCTACAATTGAACAAATTAAATGGTGTCCATCCAACAATGCTGGACGACTACTCCCCCTCATGGACAACATCATGACAAAAAAGGGGGCGGGTGGGTGGGTGTCGCTTGTTCTGCTTCACACGGTCAGTGACCGTTGCACTCAGCCCCTTATATAGGCTTCTTCAGCGCTGCTCAGCGCCCGCCAAATTCCTCCAATCCTGACGCTGGCCCTTGCTACCAATCCTCTTACTGTTGCTGCCCTGAGCAACAGTGGCAACCAATGGCAACCTAGTAAATAGATAAAAGGGAGAGAGAAACTGCAGCCCCCTCTGAGCCATCCCATGTGGGCCCCAGCATAATGCTATGACCCTTCATGGGCTAGCACAGATGGGATTATGGTAAGCAGAACAAAAACTGCGCTTTAGGATGCGTGTATAGGGTCAGAAATTAAGGTTGCTGCCTCCCTTACATAAGGTACCTGGTGGGGTACTATGTAGAAGTATGAAAATAAAGAATTGGGTATACTGGCGCTACCTGAAAAAATATTAAATATCAGTCAGTATGTTTGGAAATTGGGATGGCCTATAACTAGGCACCCCCTACCTGTAGTTGTAATTCTAAGAGGTATACAGTATGTACAGGTCCCCCTTATTTACAATATAGGTAGTTCCACAGCCACTAAGTAGATACGTTTCCAATACTCAAATATACAAAGGTTATAATAGGCATCAAATGTCGCACAGCTTACTGGATCCTACTGTATCTGGGAAAGAGACCAGAAACTGGATTCCATATAGTGCATTTACTAAGAACCATATGCAAACACAGTGATGTATGTATATATAATATTATTCTAATCCATTACATTCCACATAATCATCATAGATTGCAATTGCATAGACCAAAAACTGCTCAATAGCCCAGGAAACAACAACAATTGGGTTTTCAACAAAGTTCCATATATTGATGTAAAGTGACTCATGCAGATTCCCACAGGTGACTTGGTGCTGCAATAATTTGTCAGGTGACTCTCGTGCTCCCCCTTTGGTTGCTTACTCACCAGCTCCCAGAACCCCAGCAGGGGTATAACGCTTGTGGTGTGATACGCAGGGTTGCTTCCATCTGACGAATCTTTATGTTATAATCAGCTCCCCAAGCCCCCCAGCGGGGTAATTCACCTGTGTTGGGAGATAGATCGCTGCCAGGTGTTATGCTGGATATCTCCTGTGCCTTTAAATCCTTGAAGGTGTTGCTTCCACTCATATGTTTAGGAAAAAAAGAGAGCTTCCATAGCGTAATACCGTATGGCCACTTTATTTAAAAATTACATCAAAACCAGCACCGTTGGTTTGTAAAAGAAAAAATTTTTTACAAAAATTAAAATTAAAAATGACAAACCAAAAAATAAAAATGTTAAAATTAAAAAATAATAGATTAAAAAATAATAATGATAGAGTTCCAAAACAAACAAAAATTAAAAAAAAATAAAAAGAAAAAATAAGTGAATCTACCAAGTCCAGGCACTAATTGTATATTTCTGTCCGGATGGATTAGGACAGCAAAGATTGCCAGACAAAGTACAAACTACAGTTTGTATAGGTAAAGCAGGACGCTCCAAACGAGCATATGGAGCGCAGTGAGGATGTGATACTATCAGCTGCTAAGCAGCGTCCTCCTCTCTCCTATGCCGTGGAGCAGACTGACAGAGCGTGATGCCGTTGTGCGCGCTTCGTCACATGACGTCCTCAGCAACGGTGTCACACTCTTCCTTCTACTGAGTTTTATAGGAGGAGAGCGCGTTCATCTTCAACCTACCCCTCATATTCCGGGGCTCATTTTCAATATATGTCCCATGGATACAATTTAAAATATATGTAATATAGGGAAATTCTCCCATTGGTTATATAATGAAACTTGGATGTTCAATTTGCATATCCAATTGATTGTGAAGATTCATGGGCGCGCTCTCCATTAACACAGAGACAATTCATTCATTTCATTACTATTAGACAGAACTCCCCCTGCTGGTTCAAAATAGAACAGCAAGTTTGTTAATTCAGTGTACAGTATTTTTGGAGAAAGGTTTCTGAACAATGTCATATACAGAATATTTTAGCAACCGGCTTGAACATAGGTCCTAAGGGCAGGTATATCCCCAACATCTACCATATTATCAACGCATATCTCTATTATATGCGTGTTCTGTTTTATCTGCAGACAATTGTGTATTTATAAAACTTAATTGAACATAAGAGAATATAATGTGTCAGGAAACCCGACTTATCATAAGTGAAAAAATTATGAATATATATGTGTCTACAATGACACCCTAACCTCATATATACATAAATCATAAAAATAAATAAAATAAAAAATTTTTCTTTTACAAACCAACGGTGCTGGTTTTGATGTAATTTTTAAATAAAGTGGCCATACGGTATTACGCTATGGAAGCTCTCTTTTTTTCCTAAACATATGAGTGGAAGCAACACCTTCAAGGATTTAAAGGCACAGGAGATATCCAGCATAACACCTGGCAGCGATCTATCTCCCAACACAGGTGAATTACCCCGCTGGGGGGCTTGGGGAGCTGATTATAACATAAAGATTCGTCAGATGGAAGCAACCCTGCGTATCACACCACAAGCGTTATACCCCTGCTGGGGTTCTGGGAGCTGGTGAGTAAGCAACCAAAGGGGGAGCACGAGAGTCACCTGACAAATTATTGCAGCACCAAGTCACCTGTGGGAATCTGCATGAGTCACTTTACATCAATATATGGAACTTTGTTGAAAACCCAATTGTTGTTGTTTCCTGGGCTATTGAGCAGTTTTTGGTCTATGCAATTGCAATCTATGATGATTATGTGGAATGTAATGGATTAGAATAATATTATATATACATACATCACTGTGTTTGCATATGGTTCTTAGTAAATGCACTATATGGAATCCAGTTTCTGGTCTCTTTCCCAGATACAGTAGGATCCAGTAAGCTGTGCGACATTTGATGCCTATTATAACCTTTGTATATTTGAGTATTGGAAACGTATCTACTTAGTGGCTGTGGAACTACCTATATTGTAAATAAGGGGGACCTGTACATACTGTATACCTCTTAGAATTACAACTACAGGTAGGGGGTGCCTAGTTATAGGCCATCCCAATTTCCAAACATACTGACTGATATTTAATATTTTTTCAGGTAGCGCCAGTATACCCAATTCTTTATTTTCATACTTCTACATAGTACCCCACCAGGTACCTTATGTAAGGGAGGCAGCAACCTTAATTTCTGACCCTATACACGCATCCTAAAGCGCAGTTTTTGTTCTGCTTACCATTTATCATCGCACTACGGTGTGACTTTCTAACTGCTGCTATGGACATTTTTGGGTATATGGGGAACAGAAATGTGGACCTTGCAGGTCTATTTAATCAGGAGGTGGTGGCCAACACCCATGACATGCAAGGTCTAATGAAACAACTCAGACACACCATGGAAAAACAATTAAGGGTGTGGTGGGATATAGCCACTTTAGAAACATACATTAAAGCTAAAATGACTCCAAGAAGACTCCGATGGGATATGAACCCTAATTATGGCATTGGGGATCCAGAACTCATGGAGGAATGGTATTCATTTTTCAATAGTTGTGAAAATGAATTACTACATAAAATTGTAAAAAGAAGAAAATTTAAATTGAAGGGAATAGATGTCCATTTAACAGATATTAAAGACCAATTAATACCCTATGCTAATCAGAAGGAATATAAAGACAAGGAAAAGGAGCTTCAGGACATTATTAAAAAATATGACAGCACTATACAAGCAAAAAAACTGAAAAAATATAAACGGGATGTGACAGATTACAATAACACACAAGTATATAAATGGCAGATAGCCAACCTAGAGGTAGAAGACATGGTGGTGGAAGAACCTCCTTATGAGGGGGACACCTCTATTGATACATCTGTAGATACACCTGTCTACAACACCCCACAGAGAATAACTGGAAGCAATCCCTTATCTACGCATTATCTACCACCCAGGACACCTAATAGATTTCCAGATAGACTAGTAAACAGAAGAAATGATCATCAACACCTGAATCAATATGGAACCCCACGTACACCAAGATTCAACATACCTACGCATAACCCATATTCTGCACTAAGGGAGCGTAATTACCCCCCCTATGAGAGAAGGAATGAAGACCAGGGAGGCTTTCAACAGAGACAGAACTATGATGAGGAAAGGGTTTTTCCCAGAGGAGGCCCAAGAGACAGACCACCAGGGAAATGGAAGGCCCGAGTCCCATACAGGAACCAGATGTGGAGAGGGAGGAATATGAACAGAGAAGGATATGGAGGGCCAAGGGACGATCGTCTGCAAGGAGAATATCAAGATCAGAGAACATATGGATACCCCAGGAAAGAGTGGGACAACCACCGTGGGGGGAATACAGTACCCACCCAGAGATCCACCGGAGGAAGAAGAGGACCAGAGGAACAAGAGGGGGGAGAAAGAAAAAGGAGAAGGGAATATTAGGTAAGGGCATTTATAATCTCAGCAAAGTCCAATTCACCCAAGAGGAAATAAAAGTCCTGGACTTAGGACTGAAGTACGCACCAGAAAAACCTCTGGATGAGTTTCAAACATATATAGATCTCAAGAAATTCATGAGGAGACTTAATCTAAAGAAACACTTTGCTGAGAATGGGGATACAAGAACAAGCACGGAATCGATCTACACACATACCCAACTCAAGAATAAATCGACCCTTAACCCAAACACCCCAGGTAACCAATGTTTGGCAGCATTTGAAAAAATGGTGGAAGAAGATGTAAGAAAAGTGCAAAAGAACAACAACCACAAAGCCAAAAAAATTTGGAAAACAATCAGGGCATTGAGCAAGAAGAATGAGGTGGTCATACGACCGGCAGATAAGGGGGGAGGACTGGTGATCCTTGATAAGGAAGATTATGAGGAGGAAATGAACAATTTGCTACAGGTGGAGAATACATACAACAAATTAAAAAACAACCCCAAGAAGATATATATGAAGAAGCTAAAGGCTTTTGTGAAAAAAGGGAAAGACAGTGGAATACTCAACACCCAGGAAGCTGAATACCTTGTATCCAATTCTACCAAGACCCCTGTCATCTACTACGCACCCAAGATTCATAAAAGGCTGGAGAAGCCCCCTGGAAGACCCATAATTAGTGGGATAAACTCCATCTTTTCAAGACTGGGTGAATACTTAGACAAATGTTTAAAACCTTTGGTATGTAAGGGCAAATCGTATTTACGTGATAGCTCACAACTTCTGCAAGATCTACAAGCAATTAGTGGAGCTCAGAATTACATGCTTGCTACAATTGACGTAAATTCTCTGTACACCAGCATTGTGCAAAAAGACGGCTTACATGCTGTAGAAAAAGCCTTACATGAACATACAGAGATGAGACAATCACAAATCAACTGCATACTGGAGGGCCTAGAATTAGCAATGAGTTGCAACTACTTCTGGCACAACAACAACTACTATGTCCAACAGAAAGGTGTCGCAATGGGGGCACGCTACGCACCGAGCGTAGCTAATCTCCTCATGAATAGGTGGGAGGAGGAGTATGTCTATACAGGAAACAACCCCCACCTCAAGTTTTATCGGAGGTACATCGACGACCTGTTTATAATCTGGGAGGGAACGCCACAGGAGTTTGAACAGTTTCTAAATAACCTCAATAATAATAGATATGGGCTCACTTTTACTGGTAAATGGAACCATCAACAAATTGAATATTTAGATCTAGTGATCTTCAAGAATGGAGACAGATTGCATACAAAAACGTATTTCAAGGCCACTGACAAAAATGGGTACATACCGATTACAAGCTGCCACCACCCACAATGGAAGGGAAATATCCCTAAAGGGCAGCTTTTGAGACTACGCAGAAACTGTGACAACATGGAGGATTTTCTGGTCCAAGCGTATGGGTTGATTGAACAATTCTGTGAAAAAGGCTACAAGAAAGACGAATTGATAAAAACAAAAACCGCTGTAGCAAGTATGAATAGAAGGCAACTATTCACGAAAAATATAAGAAATAATAAACCAAATGATATAGCATTCATAACGGGGTTCAACAGCCAATATAGAAGTTTAGAAAAAATCGTTAGGAAATACTGGCCTATCCTCAAGGAGGACAGAGTGCTAGCCAAGATTCTACCTCACAAACCAAAATTTTGTTTATAGAAGAGCCCCCAATCTTCGTGATCATCTGGTCCATAATGTCATTAATCCCCCCAAACAGATAGAAATTTTTCCTAATCTAAAAGGCTTCTATAAATGCCAGAGATGCTTACCCTGTAGGGTCAGTAAGAAAGTTCCAAGGAGGAGGGAAACCTTTAAATCGAGGGTTGATCAGAGAGAATACAAAATCAGGAACCTGATCACCTGTCATAGTACTCACGTTACGTATGTCATCGAATGCCCTTGCCACCTTCAGTACGTGGGGAGAACCACCCGACCCCTACATGTACGTATACGTGAGCATATCAATAATATAAAGAAAGGTTTCCCCAAACACAACCTGTCACGTCATTTTGACCAAGTACATAGTAGAGACCCATCAGGGCTAATTTTCTATGGCATTGACTCCATAAAGGGCCACTGGAGAGGAGGAAACAAAACCACCCTCATTTCACAGAATGAGACAGTTTGGATATATAGGTTGAGGTCCCTGGCGCCTAGGGGCCTCAACCTAGATATAGATCTCAACTGCTTCATAGCTGAACCCTGATATATTCAAGCCTGATTACCGTCATCATACTGTGGATATACAAGATAACCTTTAACCTAGGGGGCACCCAGAGGATATACCGACCCTTAAATATTCAAGCCCTGCTTACCCATACTTCTGTAATATGGGGGGCCACTGTGCACTCCTTAGTTCAGGGGATGGTTACATACATAACACCTCCCCTCTACATTTGACCCTTCCCCATTTATAAGGGTATACTATCACTATATAAACACATCTAATAAAGTTTTTTGCGGTATCTATAAAGATAACACCAATACACTACTCAATCACTTATAATTTAGTGGGCACTGTAATTATCCATTAGGATATATAATAATCACACCTAAGTAGAGGTATTCATACACCCATACATTATGGGTGTCTAGTAAGAAATATGACACTTAGCAATTTTAAGACTATTTAATATCACTATAGAGTTTATGGATCTAATTCCTTTTATGCGGGATTTACTTTAGATTACACAAACAAAATATTTTTTAATTTTGTAAGATGACAATTATTCACCTTTAAATAGCACCATAGGGGAATATAAGCACGAGGTAACACTAATAATTTAATTTGTATACAACTAAAAATTATTATTTTTATGATTTATGTATATATGAGGTTAGGGTGTCATTGTAGACACATATATATTCATAATTTTTTCACTTATGATAAGTCGGGTTTCCTGACACATTATATTCTCTTATGTTCAATTAAGTTTTATAAATACACAATTGTCTGCAGATAAAACAGAACACGCATATAATAGAGATATGCGTTGATAATATGGTAGATGTTGGGGATATACCTGCCCTTAGGACCTATGTTCAAGCCGGTTGCTAAAATATTCTGTATATGACATTGTTCAGAAACCTTTCTCCAAAAATACTGTACACTGAATTAACAAACTTGCTGTTCTATTTTGAACCAGCAGGGGGAGTTCTGTCTAATAGTAATGAAATGAATGAATTGTCTCTGTGTTAATGGAGAGCGCGCCCATGAATCTTCACAATCAATTGGATATGCAAATTGAACATCCAAGTTTCATTATATAACCAATGGGAGAATTTCCCTATATTACATATATTTTAAATTGTATCCATGGGACATATATTGAAAATGAGCCCCGGAATATGAGGGGTAGGTTGAAGATGAACGCGCTCTCCTCCTATAAAACTCAGTAGAAGGAAGAGTGTGACACCGTTGCTGAGGACGTCATGTGACGAAGCGCGCACAACGGCATCACGCTCTGTCAGTCTGCTCCACGGCATAGGAGAGAGGAGGACGCTGCTTAGCAGCTGATAGTATCACATCCTCACTGCGCTCCATATGCTCGTTTGGAGCGTCCTGCTTTACCTATACAAACTGTAGTTTGTACTTTGTCTGGCAATCTTTGCTGTCCTAATCCATCCGGACAGAAATATACAATTAGTGCCTGGACTTGGTAGATTCACTTATTTTTTCTTTTTATTTTTTTTTAATTTTTGTTTGTTTTGGAACTCTATCATTATTATTTTTTAATCTATTATTTTTTAATTTTAACATTTTTATTTTTTGGTTTGTCATTTTTAATTTTAATTTTTGTAAAAAATTTTTTCTTTTACAAACCAACGGTGCTGGTTTTGATGTAATTTTTAAATAAAGTGGCCATACGGTATTACGCTATGGAAGCTCTCTTTTTTTCCTAAACATATGAGTGGAAGCAACACCTTCAAGGATTTAAAGGCACAGGAGATATCCAGCATAACACCTGGCAGCGATCTATCTCCCAACACAGGTGAATTACCCCGCTGGGGGGCTTGGGGAGCTGATTATAACATAAAGATTCGTCAGATGGAAGCAACCCTGCGTATCACACCACAAGCGTTATACCCCTGCTGGGGTTCTGGGAGCTGGTGAGTAAGCAACCAAAGGGGGAGCACGAGAGTCACCTGACAAATTATTGCAGCACCAAGTCACCTGTGGGAATCTGCATGAGTCACTTTACATCAATATATGGAACTTTGTTGAAAACCCAATTGTTGTTGTTTCCTGGGCTATTGAGCAGTTTTTGGTCTATGCAATTGCAATCTATGATGATTATGTGGAATGTAATGGATTAGAATAATATTATATATACATACATCACTGTGTTTGCATATGGTTCTTAGTAAATGCACTATATGGAATCCAGTTTCTGGTCTCTTTCCCAGATACAGTAGGATCCAGTAAGCTGTGCGACATTTGATGCCTATTATAACCTTTGTATATTTGAGTATTGGAAACGTATCTACTTAGTGGCTGTGGAACTACCTATATTGTAAATAAGGGGGACCTGTACATACTGTATACCTCTTAGAATTACAACTACAGGTAGGGGGTGCCTAGTTATAGGCCATCCCAATTTCCAAACATACTGACTGATATTTAATATTTTTTCAGGTAGCGCCAGTATACCCAATTCTTTATTTTCACAGATGGGATTATAATAAAGACAAACACTGTTAATTAAATTTAACAAATCATTTATTAATTGGTATTTATAAGGCCACGGTGTTATCCATAGGGGTTACCTAAAATACTCAAATTTATTTTAAAGAATATAAAGCCATCCTGGCTACAATTGAACAAATTAAATGGTGTCCATCCAACAATGCTGGACGACTACTCCCCACCGGCTGAGGACAGCAGCAGTGCTGGCGGCCGAGGCCCCCCCCCAACACCGTGGCTGATTCAATTAGATTTTGTAAACCCATATTAAATATATCTAAGCCTATCACAGATAAATGGACCATATCTCCACGAAATAAACCGTGTACAAAACCTTCTAATTCTAAGTGGCGAAAAGATATGCCACCGGAAGAACTTAAAAAACTATGGATTGTTCTATTGAGACGCCTTCTAATCTTATCCACATAAAATAAGTTGCCCGAGGGAGACCATAGAAGACGAGGAATCATCTCTGAAAATGCTACTATAGCATTTGGGAATAAAAGTTGAATATAACAAAGATCCCTCTTAATTTCACATAGAAGATCCCACGTCTTAACTTTGCCTAAATCATTGCCCCCGGCATGAAGCACCAAGATCTGGGGTAAAGGCCAAACATTAGATAGGTGAAGTAAATGATCTCTCAAATTTTTCCACCTCAAACCCCTAATACCTGACCACAAAACTGTGAAAGACTTAGAGTCCAGACCTAAATTAGCCGAGTAGGTGCTAGTTTCAGCATGCTTGGCTGCCCAGAAAACGTAGGAATGACCTACAATCCAGACCGTAGCTGTGGAAGATCCTGAAAAGAGATTACAAAATTAGTAGATCAGGGCGAACATAAATCTTATATCTATCACTACCCCAACGGCCAATTCTTTTTAAAGTTTCTGCCGGGAAACCTAAAGAGTCAGCTGTGGTGGCTGCCCCAATGCGAAAAGAATGTGAAGAAAAGCAAAAACCAGATAGGTTCAAGCGTTTCAGAGAAGCAGCCAACACAGCTGAAAACTGATACCTAGTTAAAGAGGACAGATCCTGATGGATAAAGAAGGAATCATCAGAACATGGTCTAATTGACATATATCTAGACACCAATAGCACCGGGCATATTGTAGGATTGGTAGAACTAGCCAGAGAAATCCAATGACCTTGACCTGTTGGAAGAGATTTAGACCTACAAAGGAAAAGGCTAAGGGACCCATCATACACAATGACATGTGATTTGAGGAGAAAAGATGAGGACCTTTTATTTTCAGATGTAAATTCCCCAATTCTGAGGGCGCCAAAAAAGGCAACTGAAAAAACGGCCCTAAACAAAATTAACTCAAATTCCGAGAAACACACCACTTCTAGAATCTTAAGGAGATCAACCAATATAGCAGCCGAAATAGGGCGCCTATTATCCAATAAAGGTTTTGACCTCCTAAAACCTTTTAAAACTTGATTAACTTGAAAGAAAGAGGTTAGAGATGGCAAACCTGCAAATTTGAGAAAGAAGGAGACCCCCGCTAAAATTTTGCTGATAGAAGCTGGGCTAAGATTAGCCTAAAGCAATGAAGACACAAAAGACAGGGAGACATAAGAAGTTACAACAAGAGAATCCAGACCAAAGTCCTGACAAAAGGAGCACCATCTGGACCAGGATAGGCGATAATCTGACCACGTTTTCTTCGACACTGAATTCTTGAAGTTACCAAGAATTAACTCCATATTAAGCCCCAGTGGAAATCCGGGCAAGGAGTTCCGCATTGATCCGATGTCGGAGCCAATTCCCGAAACCTCGTGAACTGTGAACGAGATAAAGCATCAGCAATATTATTTTGTACGCCCGGAATGTGCTCTGCTTTCAACCAGATATTGAATCGCATGCATTGTAAAACCAGAAAACGTAGTAGCCTAATCACCGGCTCAGATTTAGAGGATAAAGTATTCACTGCATACAAAACACCTTTATTATCAGTATGCACCAGAACTCTGCGATTCGCAAAAACGTCTTTCCAAACTACTAAAGAGACTATCACAGGGAAAAGCTCCAAAAGGACCAAATTTTGAATGATGTCCTTTTGTAACCAGTCCTGATGCCACTCACCTGCGCACCAATGCCCATCCATAAATGCTCCAAAGCCTGAAGACCCAGCTGCATCCGTGAAAAAATTAAGCTGATCGTTAGTAACAAAATCCTGTTGCCATATAGTAGAACCATTAAAATGACACAGAAAAGCATCCCAAATTCTAAGGTCTTCCCGAACGCTCTTGGAGATCCGAACATGGGAATATGGGTTTGTAAAGCCTTTGATTGCCAATGAAAACTTGCGAGAAAACACCCTAGCCATTGGAATGACTCTGGCTGCAAAGGCAAACAGACCCAGAAGAGATTGAGCCTCCTTCAATAATACTTTCTTTCTTAAAAGAAAAACTGAGATCATGGATCTCATTTTTTGTATTTTTTGAAGAGGCAATTTAAATTCCATTGCAGCTGAATCGATGGTAATCCCTAAAAATTCAATCGAAGTGGATGGAAACACTGTCTTTTCTGCTGCTAAAGGGATCCCAAAGTGCTCACAAATATTAAAAAATAACTGAAGAGATTTGAGGCACGAGGGGGAATCAGATGGGCCAACAAATAAAAAATCATCTAGATAATGTAGGAAACCTCCACCGGGATAGAGGTCAGACAAAATCCACTGAAGAAAGGTTGAAAAAGCTTCAAAATAAAAACAAGACAAAGAAAACCCCATGGGCATACATTTGTCAAAGAAATATTCACCCGAGAATTGAAAACCTAGGGAACTGAAGCCCTGTGGATGGACCGGGAGCAAACGAAATGCTGACTTAATATCTGCCTTGGCTAGCAAGGCCCCTTGTCCATGACTCCTTAGTATAACCAAAGCCTCATCGAATGATGCGTAGCAAACTGGAGCTTCAACACCAGCTACCTCATCATTCAAAGAGGAGTTCTCCGGATATGAAAGGTGATGTATCAGACGGTAAGAACCTTGTTCTTTTTTAGGAACTAAACCCAACGGGGAAAGCCTAAAATTTGCTAATGGCGGGGAAGCAAAAGGACCAGCCACCCTCCCTTCTTCCAGTTCTTTGTAAATTTTCTTTCTTACCACTGAAGTATTAGTATAAACAGATTTTAAATTCTGAACCATAGAACAGCCGGAGCCTTGAAAGGCCGGGACCAAAAAAACCCTCCTTGAAACCTTCAGTTAGCAGAGCCGCCACCCTGTGATCTGGATAGCGCTCTAACCACGGGAGCATTCTTGGGAGGTTCACTGGAGTCACTGCCCTTCCCATGAGCGTGCCCGGGAAATGGCTGAAAGGCTGTCGCTGCAGATTTGCGAAAGCACCTGCTAGCCGGATGGTTCCCACTACAATGAGAGCATTCATGCTTGTATCTGCAATTTGAGAGAAACTTGCATTGCCCTTCATTGAAAGAAAAGCAAAATCCCTTACGCAACGCAGACTGTGCGTTAGATACCCCTTTTGGAGTGAACTGAAGCTTAGGCGGCAACATGAAATTCAGCCATAGCCCAACATCTTTGGAACCCCAATGCAGGGAGGGGTGGACTGCCAATTTTTGGCGAAAATTTTCGTCATATGTGAACCATGCAGAGCCACCGAAATGACGAAAGGCCTCTGCAACAATATCTAAGTGTTGGAATAAACCTGAACACTTTGCAGGGAAACGTTCACCCATAACTGCTGCATAAATGCAGAAAGCCTGCAACCAATTTTGGAAGGTCCTTGGTATGGCCCTTCTCCTGTCCTCCTCAGATCTATCCGCTGCCAGCCTGTCAGATTTCAACAAAAATTCTTTAGAAGCCGGCAAAAGAGATAATATGTCAATGAATTCTCCTCTCCAAATCTTTTCTTTAACAGGCCTGGCTAAATGGAACCCTAAAGGCGACAGAACACATGGTAAGGGTTCCTTAAAAGAAGCCTCCCCAACTGCCACTGCTGAAGGCCTGATAGGCAGGATGGGATTAACAGACCATGGAGAGTTAACCACATCATCATGGTTTAACATGCCATGATCAGTCATTTGTGACTCATTTAAGTTTTGCCATACTGAGCTAACTTCATTCAATGGTAATTTTTTAACAGCACCATAATCATGTGCCCCTGTAAATATTTCAGTATCACTACCAACAGGCTCAAATGCACCAGATATCTGTGCCCTCTGATCAATTTTACTGGTATGCACAACATGCCTAGCACCAAACCTTTCTCTTTGTGCCCCTAGAATTTGAGAATTAACATTAGTTTGTTTAACATTCAATGCACCAGTGACCCGTGCTCCTTTAAAACTATTATCAATATTATTAGCACCAGCAGTCTGTGCCCCTTTAAATTGTTGTAAAATATTTGACAATGAATTCACTAGGAATGAAACATCTGCCATATTTGTAAACTGACACTGCTCACCATCATATGATATTGACAGATGCTCACTGAGTGCAGCAGCCTGGGGAAGCTGAGTAGCGCTGCTCTCCCTCATAGCCGGCTCTCTCTGTGTTCTTGAAGTGCCAGCTCTCTCCTCCCTTGTCACCTGAGGCGAAGCCGCTGTTCTCGTTCGTTTCTTCTTCCTCCCCGGCTGCTGCCGAGTCCCGCCTCCGACTGGGGCCGAAGCTACCTCCATCTTGTGCTTAGTGAGTGATGTCTCAGCAGGCGGAGCCGAGTCGCGCTCCTCCCCTAGGCATTGAAGGAGCCATTCTTCACCGCCCTCTCCCTCCGCTCTCTCAATAAGGCGACACAGGAGTTCTTCCCGACTTTCAGACGAACGGCGCTTCATGCTGCAGCTCTGTGGTGTCGCTTGTTCTGCTTCACACGGTCAGTGACCATTGCACTCAGCCCCTTATATAGGCTTCTTCAGCGCTGCTCAGCGCCCGCCAAATTCCTCCAATCCTGACGCTGGCCCTTGCTACCAATCCTCTTACTGTTGCTGCCCTGAGCAACAGTGGCAACCAATGGCAACCTAGTAAATAGATAAAAGGGAGAGAGAAACTGCAGCCCCCTCTGAGCCATCCCATGTGGGCCCCAGCATAATGCTATGACCCTTCATAATGTAAAATACATAAAGATCCAGCAGGAATGATGATAACCTTTCATAATGGGCAGAACGGGTTACAGATCAGTAACTCAGTGCATGGATGGTGGGAATTCTGCATAATGGTTCATGCAGACCTGGGAACTTAGTGTAAGGATATTGAAAACCTCCATAATGGACACCGTAGGTGTGCAGACCCAGGAACTCATGGCAATGATGTTGTGAAACCCTCACAGGTGTGCAGACATAGGAACTCAGTACAGGGATGATAGGAACCCCTCATAATGGGTACAGCAAGTGTACCTTCAGAGATGGGAACTCCGCGCCAGGATGGTGGGAACTGCTCATAACAGGCACAGCAGGTATGCATACCTAGGAACTCAGCACAGTGATCTTAACCAATTGAGTCCTCGAGAGATAGAAGTCAGGGAGATTAACTCTCCAGGGACTATCAAACACTGAACATTCAGTTTTGGGTGGACCAGTCCTTTTTATGACTGGGTTCACTCTGTTTTGGTGCATTACCCAGATAGAAAGCAATTGAGCTGCAAGTTTGAAAATGACTTGCACAATTGCAGCAAGTCCGCATTGCATGACTCCAGATAAACTTTCTTTGCAAACATTCTGCAAGTCTGATGCAAGTTCTGGTTCAGTAATGTTGTGCAATAGTCATCCCACCACAGGGGTCACTGTGGCTGAATTTTCATGCTGTAGACTTGCAGAGCTCTTGCTGTAGATTCACCGCTGCAACTTTGCTCTTAGTAGAGACTTGCCACGCAAATTTGCTACAAATTGGAAAAGTGTCAACTGGAACTTGTACTTCAAGTGCTCTGCAAGTGTACACCTTGCCAGGGAAGATGTGCAGCAAGTTAACAGACTTACAATTCAACACTGCCACAAATGTGTGGCAAGTTATACTTGCTATCTGGGTAATGCTCATGTGTTATGCTGCGCGTTAACATGGGTTGTGTTAGGGCAGCCAATTCATTTGAATAGGCAGCCAAATCATTTACGTACCAAAGCACAACAAAAAGGGTGCACTTACTTAATTGTGTAATGCACAGTAGGCTGTTGCTTTGCGCTGCAATGCATGTCTGTTGGCAAGATACTATATATTACCAAAAGTATTGGGACACCTGCCTTTACACGCACATGAAGTTTAATGGCATCCCAGTCTTATGCCCCGTACACACGGTCGGATTTTCCGATGGAAAATGTCCGATCGGAGCGTGTTGTCGGAAATTCCGACCGTGTGTGGGCTCCATCGGACATTTTCCATCGGATTTTCCGACATACAAAGTTGGAGAGCAGGAGATAAAGTTTTCCGACAACAAAATCCGTTGTCGGAAATTCCGATCGTGTGTACACAAATCCGACGGACAAAGTGCCACGCATGCTCAGAATAAATAAGGAGATGAAAGCTTTTGGCCACTGCCCTGTTTATAATCCCGACGTACGTGTTTTACGTCACCGCGTTCAGAACAATCGGATTTTCCGACAACTTTGTGTGACCGTGTGTATGCAAGACAAGTTTGAGCCAACATCCGTCGGAAAAAATCCATGGATTTTGTTGTCGGAATGTCCGAACAAAGTCCGACCGTGTGTACGGGGCATTAGTCTGTAGGGTTCAATATTGAGTTGGCCCACCCTTTGCAGCTATAACAGCTTCAACTCTTCTGGGAAGGCTGTCCACAAGGTTTAGGAGTGTGTCTATGGGAATTTTTGACCATTCTTCCAAAAGCACATTTGTGAGGTCAGGCACTAATGTGGACGAGAAGGCCTGGCTCACAGTCTCTGCTCTAATTCATCCCAAAGGTGTTCTGTCAGATTGAGGTGCAGGCCAGTCAAGTTTCTCCACCCCAAACTCGCTCATCCATCTCTTTATGGACCTTGCTTTGTGCACTGGTGCGCAGTCATGTTGGAACAGGAAGGGGCCATCCCCAAACTGTTCCCACAAAGTTGGGAGCATTAAATTGTCCAAAATGTCTTGGTATGCTGAACCTTTCACTGGAACTAAGTGGCCAAGCCCAATCCCTGAAAAACAACCCCACACCATAATCCCCCCACCACCCAATGATTTGGACCAGTGCACAAAGCAAGATCCATAAAGACATGGATGAGCGAATTTGGGGTGGAAAAATTTGACTGGCTTGCACAGAGTCCTGACCTCAACCCGATAGAACAGTGGTTCTCAACCTTTCTAGTGCCGTGACCCCTTGATAAAATTTCCCAAGTTGTGCGGACCCCTAACAGTAAAATTATTTTCGTAGCGTGGATTGTCAGTACCAAAGGCAAGACAAGTAATTTGCGCCCCTAACCCACGGACATTTAGCACTCCCTGAGTCCCTTCCACTCGTACAGTATTAAAACCCCCTATGGTACATTTTAGGATGTACCACCATTTCTCTTTGTTCTCCTTTATTGACCTTTTATCTCTCTCTATCCTAATTTCTTGTTTTTTTTCCCCCATCCCTCTCTTTAGCCATCTCTCTTGTTCTTTCTCTTATTCTTTCTCCCCCTTTTTCTTTGTTCCTCCCCCTCTTTTCCTCTCCCTTCCATGTATTCTCTATTTTTATTCCTTCTCTTACTCCTTGGTGGGGGGCAGGGGCGTCGGGAGAGGGTGGCTAGACGTGGCTGAAGCCCCGAATGTGACCCCAAAAAGTCCGGAGCCTCAGGCATGCAGTTCGCCATTGTAAGCCCCAAGCGGCGAGCGCCGGGACCGATCTGTTCCCAAGCGCCGCCGAGTTTGGCCGAGTGCCATAGCAGGTCCCGCCTTCTGGAGCCTGCAACGCCTATGATGGACGTCCCCCTGGTCCAATGCTGGGACCGCGGGACGTGTGACGTCCATCATAGGCGCTGCAGGCTCCAGAAGGCGGGAATTACAATGCGGCCTCCGCGTCCCATCCCTGCTCGGCGCTCAGGCGGGCCGCTCGCCTCTCCTCCTCGGCTCCTCCTCTGACTGACTGACTGACTGCCTGGCTGCGGTGAGGTAGGTCAGACAGTGTATGTAAATGTCAGTGTATGTGGGTCAGGCAAGTCAGTGTAGGTAGGTCAGTGTAGGTAGGTCACTACCGTCAGTGTGGGTAGGTCAGTGTAGGTAGGTCAGTGTAGGTAGGTCACTACCATCAGTGTAGGTAGGTCACTGTATGTAAATGTCACTGTAGGTAGGTCAGGCAGGTCAGTGTAGGTAGTTCAGTTTAGGTAGGTCACTACCGTCAGTGTAGGTAGGTCAGTGTAGGTAGGTCACTACCATCAGTGTAGGTAGGTCAGTGTATGTAGGTCAGTGTAGGTAGGTCAGTGTAGGTAGGTCACTACCATCAGTGTAAGTAGGTCAGTGTAGGTAGGTAGGTCACTGTATGTAAATGTCACTGTAGGTAGGTCAGGCAGGTCAGTGTAGGTAGGTCAGTGTAGGTGGGTCACTACCGTCAGTGTAGGTAGGTCAGTGTAGGTAGGTCACTACCGTCAGTGTAGGTAGGTCAGTGTAGGTAAGTCAGTGTAGGTAGGTCACTGTATGTAAATGTCACTGTAGGTAGGTCAGGCAGGTCAGTGTAGGTAGGTCAGTGTAGGTAGGTCACTACCGTCAGTGTAGGTAGGTCAGTGTAGGTAGGTCACTGTATGTAAATGTCACTGTAGGTAGGTCAGGCAGGTCAGTGTAGGTAGTTCAGTTTAGGTAGGTCACTACCGTCAGTGTAGGTAGGTCAGTGTAGGTAGGTCACTACCATCAGTGTAGGTAGGTCAGTGTATGTAGGTCAGTGTAGGTAGGTCAGTGTAGGTAGGTCACTACCATCAGTGTAAGTAGGTCAGTGTAGGTAGGTAGGTCACTGTATGTAAATGTCACTGTAGGTAGGTCAGGCAGGTCAGTGTAGGTAGGTCAGTGTAGGTGGGTAACTACCGTCAGTGTAGGTAGGTCAGTGTAGGTAGGTCACTACCGTCAGTGTAGGTAGGTCAGTGTAGGTAGGTCACTGTATGTAAATGTCACTGTAGGTAGGTCAGGCAGGTCAGTGTAGGTAGGTCAGTGTAGGTAGGTCACTACCGTCAGTGTAGGTAGGTCAGTGTAGGTAGGTCACTACCGTCAGTGTAGGTAGGTCAGTGTAGGTAGGTCACTACCGTCAGTGTATGTAGGTCAGTGTAGGTAGGCCACTACCGTCAGTATAGGTAGGTCAGTGTAGGTAGGGCAGTGTAGGCAGGTCACTACCGCCAGTGTATGTAGGTCAGTGTAAGTAGGTCAGTGTAGGTAGGTCACTACCATCAGTGTAGGTAGGTCAGTGTAGGTAGGTCAGTGTAAGTAGGTCACTACCATTAGTGTAGGTAGGTCAGTGTAGGTAGGGCAGTGTAGGTAGGTCACTACCGTCAGTGTAGGTAGGTCACTGTAGGTAGGTCAGTGTAAGTAGGTCACTTCCATCAGTGTAGGTCGGTCAGTGTAGGTAGGGCAGTGTAGGTAGGTCACTACCATCAGTGTAGGTAGGTCAGGGTAGGTAGGGCAGTGTATGTAGGTCACTACCATCAACTACTAAAGCCCCTGGTCTTTTTGCCACCTAGCAACACCCCTGGTGGGGAGTGGGGGGAACGGGATGAGTGGCAGTGCTGGTGGGGAGTTGGGATGAGTGGCAGTGCTGGTGGGGAGTTGGGATGAGTGGCAGTGCTGGTGGGGAGTTGGGATGAGTGGCAGTGCTGGTGGGGAGTTGGGATGAGTGGCAGTGCTGGTGGGAAGTTCTGATCAACTAACTTAGGTGCTCTTGATCAAGGTCATCTGCTGATCTGAAAATGGTAGTGGGGACTTTTAATGGCAACTCTAATCACAGGTAGTATTACTCACTGTGTCTCCGGCTTCACTGTGTCTCCAGCTCTGTGGTGTCTCGCAGCAGTGACACCTATGCCGAAATCAGGAGATAGGGTCTCCTCCAGCCCCTCCCAGTTCACATTCCTAACCAGTCAGCTGACCTCTAGTCTCTGTGAAGAGGCTGAGTGAGCGGACGCGGGCTCCAGGAACAGCCCAGCTGGGCGGCCGCAAAAAGGTTGGGAGAGTGGTGTGGGCTTCAGGAGCAGCCCAGGATTCTGTGACCCCTGGCAAATCATCATTCAACCCCCGAGGGGGTCCTGACCCCCAGGTTGAGAACCACTGCGATAGAACTTCTTTGGGATGAATTAGAGCAGAGACTGCGAGCCAGGCCTTCTTGTCTACATCAGTGCCTGACCTCACAAATGCGCTTCTGGAAGAATGGTCAAACATTCCCATAGACAAACTCCTAAACCTTGTGGACAGCCTTCCCAGAAGAGTTGAAGTTGTTATAGCTGCAAAGGGTGGGCCAACTCAATATTGATCCCTACGGACTAAGACTGAGATGTCATTAAAGTTCATGTGGGTGTAAAGGCAGGCGTCCCAATACTTTTGGTAATATAGTGTATGTTAGCGTGCTGTTAAGAATAAATGGCACTACAGCACAAAAATTAGCAAAACACACCTTTTCGAGTAAAAAGCACACGCTAAGCACAAGTTAACACAGCTCAATAGCATGAATCCAGCCTAAAAGATTACAGAATGTAAAAAGAAATTTTGGGGACATGGGAACGCAGGAATCCAAGGACAGTTTGGCAGCTACGCTCTGTCACTTCCTGCGTCTCTTCGCGGTTATCCACAGATAACTCCTCTTCTCTCTGATGTCCATTCCGCCTTAATCACATAGAACATTTCTAGAATAAACATATACAGATCGTGGCTTTGTGTGACAAGTGCTGATAAACATGCACATCAGGCCTCTGTCCTCGCAGGCTATTTCCACATCAGACACAGGAGAATATTTTGACTGTGGGGTGATTACACATCGTTCCCAATGTCTGTTTATATCTTTATACAATCACAGTGATTGGGATCACAGTGCAGCCACATTCCTCCCTGCGGGGGTCACACCGAGGACATTTCCTATGTCCCAATCATGTCATACCTACAACAGCACAAAATACTATACAAAGCTAGACTGGCCACATAACGCCAAAATCATTCTAAAAACAAAACAACTTATATAAAAAAAAAATTTGCATTTGTTAACTACTTCGGCTCCGGAAGATTTACCCCCCTTCATGACCATGCCATTTTTTTGCGATACGTCACTTGCGTTACTTTAACTGACAATTGCGCTGTAATGCGACACTGTACCTAAACAAAGTTTAAGTCCTTTTTTCCGACAAATAGAGCTTTTTTTTTTGGTGGTATTTGATCACCTCTGCGGTTTTTATTATTTTGTGCTATAAACAAAAAAAGACCGACAATTTTGAAGAAAACAAAACAATATTTTTTACTTTCTGCTATAAAACATATCCAATACAAAAATGTAAAAAAAAAAATCCAATTTCTTAATTAATTTAGGTCAATACTGTATATAAATCTTCTTTGTGTGCACTGAATGACTTTGCAAGCCCAGATACTTGTAGGCAGGTGCCTACAATAGGGGTGCATGTTATGTTATGTTAATGTATTGCACTTACAAGTTACAGTAAAGTCTGTGTTAGTAAGTTACTGTATACAAGACAAGCTGCCCAGCGAGGTAGGCAGAAGTTAAGTTTGCTCACTCTTGGGTTTTCATGGTCCTGCCCCTTGTGCTGGCCCATAAATACAAGGGGAAGAAGTCTCTAGGGGACCCTTCTTCCACATGGGAACTAGCATGGAGCTCTGCTGCAAGATATAGCTCCTCTGGGAACATGTGGCCACCCTCTTGGGGTACTGAAACCAGAACATTGACATACCTCCCAACCTCCCTGGATTTGCCAGGACCGTCACGGCATTTCACGTCAGTCCTGGGCTGAATCCTGCAGTTGAGCCCAGTCAGACTCTGCCTGTCAGTATGCGGCGTACAGTCCTGCACCTCCCCGCCCACTCACCGGCTCGCCTGCCCACACTACAGAATGGTGCTCCACCTTCTCCCTATGTCCCCCTGTGTCCACCCACAAACCTCAGTGTACAGCCAATCCTGTGGCTGTGAAAGGGTTGTGTGGATGGGAACTCCATATACCAAAGTGATCCTTACTGCCTTCCATGTGCCATAGTGATCCTTCTTGCCTTCCATGTACCAAAGTGATCCTTCCTGCCTTCCATGTGCCATAGTGATCCTTCCTGCCATCCATGTGCTATAGTGATCCTTCCTGCCTTCCATGTGCCATAGTGATCCTTACCACCTTCCATGTGCCGTAGTGATCCTTCCTGCCTTCCGTGTACCAAAGTGATCCTTCCTGTCTTCCATGTGCCATAGTGAGCCTTCCTGCCATCCATGTGCCATAGTGATCCTTGCTGCCTTCCATGTGCCATAGTGATCCTTCCTGCCTTCCATGTACCTTAGTGATCCTTCCTTCCATATAACAGTGATCCTTCCCTCTCTCCAATCTCTTTTCCTAAGGGTTAGTTCACACTTGAGACTCCTGCTTGTGGCAGAGCAACCAAACCATATTTTATAGGTACAAGGAAGCTCAGTTTTTTTTTACCCACTGCCCTTAAGCCCCTCCCACTATCATGTTTGACCACACCCGCCTTTTGCTGCGACACGCACAGTGCACCGCAGGTCACTATCTCCCTGAAATGTCCTTCATTCTCAAGTTCAAAAGTTGGGAGGTATGCATTGACTCTGTTAGAGGATTCTTCCCTGCTTAAAGCGGACCTTCAGTCATTTTTTCATCTTTCCATCTATTAAATCTTCTGCCCTTGGGTGAGTCATAAGAGGGCCAATGAGAGCTGCAGAGCTGGAGGTGTGCCTCTGTGTGTTTGTGTAAATCCAGGAAGTGAACAGGCAGCAGCTTCATCTGCCCACAGTTAAAATGAATGCCAGACTTAGTGGAGGGAGATTTCTGCAGCATATTTGGCAAGTACACATCACAGTATATATATATATATATATATATATATATATATATATATATATATATATATAAAATAATATGTAAAGTGGTTGGAGGGAAGCTTCACAATGGCAAAGATGTTTTTATTACAAATTATGTGAGCAGATTGCAGTTCCTCTTTAAGAGGCATGGCATGGGTAGCCTGAATTAGCTTGAGTTAGTTAGAAGGAACTGTCTGCTATGAACTGTGAAAGACTGTAATCTGTTAACCCTGTATTTGCAAGAACCTTCAGTAAAAGTTGCTAAGTTACTACGCCATACCTCCAAACATTTTGAGATGGGAATGAGGGACACCTACTAGCAAACGTATATAGGCATAAGGCACGCCCCCCTGCCACGCCCCTTAAAGGGGACATAACTCAAAAAAACCTGTTGATGAAATCCACAAGTGCTTTTTTTACCACTAATATTCCTTTATATTGGCTTTTAAAATTGACTAATGCAGCAATTTAGAATTTGGATGAAAAGTTTAGCACTGGGAAACACTTTTTGATAGATAAATAGTGCATCTTATATACAACAATATAGATCAGACCAAAATGAGGGACAAATGAGGAGGAATGAGGGACACAGGGACATTGCTCCAAATCAGGGACAGTCCCTCGAAATCAGGGATAGTTGGGAGCTATGCTACGTGCCTGCTCTGAAGTCTTTCAAAGGGGTGCATGTATGGCAAGTGTATCAAAAGAACAAGGGCTTACATCAGGGGATGTGTGCTACCAAGGTCTACAAGTGTAAAATGCTGCAAGAGAAGATCTAAGTGCCGTTACCATTAGTAACTTGTTGTGTGTTGGTGTTTAAGCTGCCAGCCAGCATGTGTTCAGTGTGACTGGCATGGAAGGCAGAGTGCTCTGGTAGTGAGGGGGTGCCTGATGTGACCACCTCCTTAGCAGCCGGTGCCCCTATGTATCCAGGACTGGACCCACGTCACAGAGCCCCTTTGGATCTAGTCGTATGTCACAGGGAGAATGTGTAAGAGGATCCTCAATAACATGTCACTGGGAGAGTGAGGTGACATCAAAACCTGGCTGGAGAGTGGGATACAAGATCTGCAGCATCCTCTCAAATTGCTACACCATGTAAGGAAGACAATGCACAGTTGGTCTAGTGTAAGGTCACTGTAAAGTGAATGAGACACAAAGAGTTAATTGTGTCACAAAGTGTGCTCACTTCTAAGTTAGAGATGCCGCCTTGCCTTAATGAAGATTTTGCATGACCATGGCCTCCACCTGCATAGTTGGGCATTAGTGAGTGCAGAATCTAGAGTTTCCCTTTTTGGGTGCATTAAGCCCCGCCCACATACTACTAAAAGTAGCAGTGACATTATCACTGGGTTGTACATAGCCTATGTAGAGAGCTGAGCTGTGGGAGGGGCTTAGTAGTCTCCATCAACTACAGGCTGCCTGTAGAAAACTTCAGGAGGGGGCGGAGACAAGACCAGTCACACTGCACAAGGAGAGAGAGCAGCAGTGAGCAGTCTTTATTACAGGAAGACCTTGTACAGAGGTAAAATCTCACACTGGATTACTGCACAAATCTGGGAGAAATACACAAAGCACCAGTGGCGGCTGGTGAAGTTTTAGGATGGGGGGGCGCCAGACCCCGCCCTTCCTTTTTGCCCCCTCCCACTTGGCAAAAATGGGCGTGGTTTCAGTGAAATGGTGGTCGTGACTTAAAGGGGTGTGGCTCTAAGGGGTGTGGTTAGCATCTGAGATGAACGGGGGATGGAGGAAGAGGGAGGGAGAGAGGGAGAGGGAGGGAGAGAGGGAGAGAGAGATGGAGGAACAGGCCCAGATTCTACACAGCAATAGAAATATGTGTATTCCAGAAAGTTTAACAATCAGCAGATAAAGATACTCCAAACACCTGGTGTTAGCACTTCAATCATATAGGGCACCATGGTTGTTATGCTGTCAGGATGAATGAAGCTTTCTATTATTACATTGTAATGTAAAATGAAATCATTCAACTCACCATAATGCAGAATCAGTGGAAGCCCTGAGCGTATCACCTGCCACGTCGCCTGCCACCAGATGCCATCAGGTGCCTCCAGCGGAGTCCCTCCTTACATCAGGTGCCCCCAGAAGAGTCCGTCCTTACATCAGGTGCCCCCAGAAGAGTCTGTCCTTACATCAGGTGCCCCCAGCGGAGTCCCTCCTTACATCAGGTGCCCCCAGCAGAGTCTCTCCTTACATCAGGTGCCCCCAGCAGAGTCCCTCCTTACATCAGCTGCCCCCAGCAGAGTCTCTCCTTACATCAGGTCACTCCAACAGAGTCCCTCCTTACATAAGGTGCCCCCAGCAGCGGAGTCCTACTCACATCTGTGTCTCCATCAGCGGAGTCCTCCTTACATCTGTGTCCCCATCAACGGAGTCCTCCTTACATCTGTGTCCCCATCAGCGGAGTCCCTCCTTACATCAGTGTCCCCATCAGCGGAGCCCTTCCTTACACCTGTGTCCCCATCAGCGGAGACCCTCCTTACATCTGTGTCACCATCAGCGGAGTCTTCCAGATGCCATCAGGTGCCTCCAGCAGAGTCCCTCCTTACATCAGGTGCCCCCAGCAGAGTTCCTCCTTACAACAGGTGCCCCCAGCAGAGTCACTCCTTATATCAGGTGCCCCCAGCAGAGTCCCTCCTTACATCAGGTGCCCCCAGCAGAGTCCCTCCTTACATAAGGTACCCCCAGCAGCAGAGCCCTCCTCACATCTGCGTCCCCAGCAGCGGAGTCCTACTCACATCTGTGTCCCCATCAGCGGAGTCTTCCTTACATCTGTGTCCCCATCAGCGGAGTCCCTCCTTAAATCTGTGTCCCCATCAGCAGAGCCCCTCCTTACATCTGTGTTCCCATCAGCGGAGTCCCTCCTTATATCTGTGTCCCCATCAGAGGAGTCCCTCCATACATCAGTGTCCCCATCAGCGGAGTCCCTCCTTAAATCTGTGTCCCCATCAGCGGAGCCCCTCCTTACATCTGTGTTCCCATCAGCGGAGTCCCTCCTTATATCTGTGTCCCAATCAGAGGAGTCCCTCCGTACATCAGTGTCCCCATCAGCGGAGTCCCTCCTTACATCTGTTGCCGCCACTGCAAAGCACACTTAGATTGAAAGAAGAATCCCAGAGTTCTGCTTTAAATATGTATCCATTTAGTCAACATCATCTTATTGTTTTATGCTCTATTATAGAAGGGACAAAGGAGTAAAAAACCCCAACAGAAGCTAAGTATTGTGTTTAGCGCACACTGAGTAAAGCAAACATTATGCTGTTTTAAATTTAAAGTGAATTATATTTATACTTACAGTTGTGCTCATAAGTTTACATACCCTGGCAGAATTTATGATTTCTTGGCCATTTTTCAGAGAATATGAATGATAGCACAAAAACCTTTCTTTCACTCATGGTTAGTGTTTGGCTGAAGCCATTTGTTATCAATCAACTGTGTTTATTCCTTTTAAATCATAATGACAACAGAAACTACCCAAATGACCCTGATCAAAAGTTTACATAGCCTGGTGATTTTAGCCTGATAACATGCACACAAGTTCACACAAAGGGGTATGAATGGCTATTAAAGGTAACTGTTCTCACCTGTGATCTGTTTGCTTGTAATTAGTGTGTGTGTATAAAAGGTCAATGAGTTTCTGGATTCCTGACAGACCCTTGCATCATTCATCCAGTGCTGCACTGACGTTTCTGGATTCTGATTTATGGGGAAAGCAAAAGAATTGTCAAAGGATCTGCGGGAAAAGGTAGTTGTACTTGTGTACATCACTGGATAGAGATGGGGCTCCGGATCCATGCATAAAATGCATTAAGATACAAAACCTTCTGCCTTTACAATCAATTTAAGCTTTGACAAAAAAACAAAACAAGAAACAAACTGAAAGCTGTTTGGTTTCTACAGGGCCACCATCAGCGGGGTATGGCCCATACACTTGTAAGGGGCCCAGCATCTGGACGGGCCTGGCCCACTGGTAGGGATGTGAGAAGGCAGGAGCGGGTGCAGAAGTGCTCCGTGAATGCTCCTGTATGTGTGTGAGTCGGCAGGCTCCTGCTCTGTCATTGAGCTAACATCGGGCTCTTTGCTGCCACCTCTGGCCATTTCCTGCAGGTGCACCCCTCTGCATGTGGAAACTGGCTGAGAGTGTACAGGTGTGAGGGGGGCTGAGAGCATACAGGCGTGGGGGGGCTGAGAGCATACAGGTGTGAGGGGGGCTGAGAGCGTACAGGTGTGAGGGGGCTGAGAGCGTACAGGTGTGAGGGGGGGGCTGAGAGTGTACAGGTGTGAGGGGGAGCTGAGAGCGTACAGGTGTGAGGGGGCTGAGAGCGTACAGGTGAGAGGGGTCTGAGAGCGTACAGGTGTGAGGGGGCTGAGAGCGTACAGGTGTGAGGGGGCTGAGAGTGTACAGGTGTGAGGGGGGCTGAGAGCGTACAGGTGTGAGGGGGCTGAGAGCGTACAGATGTGAGGGGGGCTGTGAGCGTACAGGTGTGGGGGGGGCTGAGAGCATACAGGTGTGGGGGGTGAGAGCGTACAGGTGTGAGGGGGGCTGAGAGCGTAAAGGTGTGAGGGGGGGCTGAGAGCGTACAGGTGTGAGGGGGTTGAGAGCATACAGGTGTGAGGGGGGCTGACAGTGTACAGGTGTGAGGGGGGCTGAGAGTGTACATATGTGAGGGGGGCTGAGAGCATACAGGTGTGAGGGGGGCTGAGAGCGTACAGGTGTTAGGGGTGCTGAGAGCGTACAGGTGTGAGGGGGGCTGAAAGCGTACAGGTGTGAGGGGGGCTGAGAGCGTAGAGGTGTGAGGGGGACTGAAGCACTGAAGGACTTGGTGGGATGGCTAGTGGGCAGATTCCGTGGGGCGTCCAGTGGGCAGGACCCTGGGGAATGTTGGTGGTCAGGCTGGGGGGGGCAGGTCTAAAGCTGTGTAAGGGGCCCCACAATTTCTGATGGCTGCCCTGGGTTTCTATGCAGAGCTGCACCAGATTTTGCACAAATCCACCCTAAAGAGTCTACAGAACATGCACAGCAAAAAAAGAAAATATGAACAAAGTAAGCAGAAAACGTTATTTTTTATAAGAAAAAAATACTTTATTTATAGTGATCTGCAAACAAAGTATTCTTTTCTGAAAATGTAGTTCTCCTTTAAGTTATTTGTTCTATATACTGTAGATAATAGTGTTCTTTCAAAAATGAATTAGCTACGCTTATGAACTTTCCATAGAAGGAATAATACAGGTGACATCTGTATTGCAGTCTTAACATGATATAATCTCAGCATTTATATATTAGGTGAAGGGTTTATAAGCTCAGCTCTCATTTAGCCTGTCCTTATTTACCCCCAGCAGGTCACAGAAATTACAAGAGGCTCTAAAAAACAACAAAGTCTGTGTGGCTCTTGGTGCTCATAGTGCCCCCTTAAGTGTATGTAATCTCCAACATTCTCGCATTTGCTCTAGTTTTGTCTGTTATATGTACCATTGAAAGTGTTTTGCTGTGTCTATTTGACAAGTGCAAGCAAACATAAGTACAATTCTTTTTGGATCCTGCCAGAAATTAAGTGAAATCAGGGTTACATCCCTATCCAGGTTACCACTGTGAACTACAAAACACCCCCTTTTCCGTGTTATAGAGGAGAGGTGGAGGTGTTCTGACACACTTTGTGGTCTAGGGTGACAAAACTGCCTATGATTGTAAATGATTGTAACAACCTAGGACAGGCAGGATCAACAGGTGACAAAAGGCAGTCACTACATCTAAGGACTTGTAAGCTGTAATATATTACATTTTTGTTCTTGGGTTTAGATACCTAAATAAAAATAAAAATAGTGCAGTGCTACCGAAAACTATGTCATACACTAATATGTTATTACAGTATATGGCAATAATAACAACACTAAATACTTGCAATCAGGTAAAAAATATAAAACAAATCATCACAGTAAAAACATACTGTGTATTCACATACAGTGCATCCGGAAAGTGTTCACAGTGCTTCACTTTTTCCACATTTTATTATGTTACAGCCTTATTCCAAAATGGATTAAATTCATTATTTTCCTCAAAATTCTACAAACAATACGTCATAATGACAACGTGAAAGAAGTTTGTTTGAAATCTTTGAAATGTATTAAAAATAAAAAATGAAAAAAAAAATCCCATGTACATAAGTATTCACCGCCTTTGCTCAATACTTTGTTGAAGCACCTTTGGCACCAATTACAACCTCAAGACTTTCTGAATATGATGCTACAAGCTTGGCACACCTATTTTTGGGCAGTTTCTCCCATTCTTCTTTGCAGGATCTCTCAAGCTCCATCAGGTTGGATGGGGAGGGTCAGTGCACAGCCATTTTCAGATCTCACCAGAGATGTTCAATCGGGTTCAAGTCTGGGCTCTGGCTTGGCCACTCAAGGACATTCACATCACAGGGTTGTCCCTTTGCCACTCCTTTGTTATCTTGGCTGTGTGCTTAGGGTCGTTGTCCTGTTGTAAGATGAACCTTCGCCCCAGTCTGAGGTCCAGAGCGCTCTGGAGCAGGTTTTCATCAAGGATGTCTCTGTAAATTGCTGCATTCATCTTTCCATCAATTCTGACCAGTCCCTCAGTCCTTGCTGCTGAAAAACCTCCCCACAGCATGATGCAGCCACCATCATGCTTCACTGTAGGGATGGTATTGGCCAGGTGATGAGTGGTGCCTGGTTTCCTCCAGACATGGCGCTTGTCATTCAGGCCATAGAGTTCAATCTTTGTTTTATTAGACCAGAGAATTTTGTTTCTCATGGTGTGAGAGTCCTTTAGATGCTTTTTGGCAAACTCCAGGTGGGCTGTCATGTGCCTTTTACTGAGGAGTAGCTTCTGACTGGCCACCCACTCTACCATACAGGCCTGATTGATGGTTGTTCTTCTGGAAGGTTCTCCTCTCTCCACAGAGAAATGCTGGAGCTCTGTCAGAGTGACCATCAGGTTCTTGATCACCTCCCTGATTAAGGCCCTTCTCCCCCGATCACTCAGTTTGCCTTGGCGGCCCGCTCTAGGAAGAGTCCTGGTGGTTCCAAACTTCTTCCATTTACGGATGATGGAGGCCACTGTGCTCATTGGGACCTTCAATGCTGCAGAAATTTTTCTGTACCCTTCCCCAGATCTGTGCCTCAATACAATCCTGTCTCCGAGGTCTACAGACAATTCCTTGGACTTCATGGCTTGGTTTGTGCTCTGACATGCACTGTTAACTGTGGAACCTTATATAGACAGGTGTGTGCCTCTCCAAATCATGTCCAATCAACTAAATTTGCCACAGGTGGACTCCAATCAAGTTGTAGAAACATCTCAAGGTAGATCAGTAGAAACAGGATGCACCAAAGCTCATTTTTGAGTGTTATGGCAAAGGCCGTGAATACTTATGTACATGGGATTTTTTTGGGTTTTTTTTAAAAAATAAATTTGCAAAGATTTCAAGCAAACTTCTTTCACGTTGTCATTATGGGGTATTATTTGTAGAATTTTGAGGAAAATAATTAATTTAATCCATTTTGGAATAAGGTTGTAACATAACAAAATGTGGAAAAAGTGAAGCGCTCTGAATACTTTCCCGATGCACTGTAGCTCCCAACTGTCCCTGATTTCAAGGGACTGTCCCTGATTTGGAACAAAGTCCCTCTGTCCCTCTTTCTCCCTCATTTGTCCCCCATTTTGCTATGATCTATATAGTTGTATATAAAATACACTATTTATCTTTCAAAAAGTGTTTCCCAGTGCTAAACCTTTCATCCAATTTCTAAATTGCTGCATTTGTAAATTTCAAAAGCCAGTAAAAAAGAAATAGTAGTGATAAAAAAAAATAATTTTTTGTATAGTTCTCCTTTAAGGGGGCGTGGCCTGGGGTGTGTCCTATGCCTACATACTTTTGCTAATTGGTGTCCCTCATTCCCATCTTAAAAAGTTGGGAGGTGTGCATTCGTGAGTCAATATAATCAAATATAAGTGAACAAATCACAGCAATTCAAAATAGATATCTATGACAGCCCCAACCAGGACAGGAGCTTTTGGAGGGGACTGAAGTGTGTCCTCTTGCCTACTGACTATGGGCCCTGGCTTTTGAGGGGGGATCTATTCTTTGGGAGGTGTGTGCCTGGGGGACCTCTGAAGTAGTTTTACTTCAGATTCAAGTCCATGTTTCCCGAAATTTACAGACTCTGAGAACTGGATGACCTGGATATAAAACAAATTATCACAATAAAAAACATGATTGCATATGTAAATCAATTAAATAAAATATAAGTGAAAAAATCACAGCATTTCAAAATAGTTATCCCTTCGTGATTTCAAAATATATTCTCTATACTGCTCCCCAAGTGACATCACAACTCGAGTACTGCACAGAAAACATCCATCCAAGAAAAGTGCTCCACCACTGTGCAAGATATGCCCTAACCTTGGATCATGGACCGATAAAAATTATATGTCAAATGCGGCTTACCCAGTCAGGGCTCCACTTACGGTCTGCACGATGACGTCACCCAGCTCCACCCAACGTGTTGTGCCATCAATTACATGACTTCATCAGGGTTTCCCCTGGTGATTCCCACAGTTTTGTGGTATCCCTGAGACCCCTTTCACACTGAAGCAGTTTTCAGGTGTTTTCGCACTTGAAATAGTGCCTGTAAAGCGCCTGAAAACTACCACCCATTCATTGCAATGGGTGCTTTCACAACCGGGTGGTGCGATTGCGGGAAGTTCGGAAAAGTCCTGCAAGCAACATCTTTGGGGCAGTTTTGGAGCGGTGTATACAGCACTCCCAAAATACCCCTGCCCATTGCAATGTATGGGCACTGCTTCTGAAGCACCTGAAAAGCGATTCGGAAGCGCCGCAACATGGGTATTTTTAACCCCTGCTTTGGGGTTAAAAGCACCCTGCTAGCAGCTGAAAAGCGCCGCTTAAACAGCCTTAATGCGCTGCTAAAACGAGCAGCGCTTTAGCGCTAATGTGGGTGTGGCCCCAGTGTGAAAGGGGTCTTAGTATTAGCTTTATGCAGGGCTTTTTTCTTCTCAGAGAATAGAGAATAGGTACAGGTACTCCCCTTTAGACTCTGCCCCCCATCCCTAAACACCTTGTCTCCATGTTGATGGGGACAAGGACCCCTTTCCGACAACCCTGGGCTGTGGTTGTGGGGGTCTGCGGGCAAGGGGCTTATCAGAATCTGGAAGCCCCCTATAACAAGGGGGCCCCCTATCCCTGGCCCCCCCCCCCATGTGAATGAGTAGGGGTACTTGGTACCCCTACACATTCACCAAAAAAGTGTCAAAAATAAATAAATAAGCACACACACAGTTTTTGACAATTCCTTTAATAAAAAATAAAAGAGCAATGTTCCCCGATGTAGATCCATCATCAATCACGGTGCCTGCCACCACTGCCGGACCCGAAAAAAGAAAAAAAAAAGCTCCGCCTGCGAAGAAGGCTAAACCGCCAACTGCAGGCTCCGCCGTTTGTCAGATGTAGGTAAGAGCATTGTGATCAATGATGGATCTACATCGAGGACATTGTTTTTTTATTTTTAATAAAGGAATTGTCAAAAACAATGTCTGGGTTTTTATTTCTTTTTGACACAATTTCTTGGTGAATAGGTAGGGGTATAATGCTTATTCACATGGGGGGGTTGGATCTGGGGCCCCCTTGTTAAAGGGGACTTCCAGTTTCCGATAAGCCCCCTGCCCGCAGACCCCCACAACCACAGCCAGGGTTGTGGGGAAGAGGCCCTAGTCCCTATTAACATGGCCATGTGGCCTGGTATGATTCAGAAGGGGGGATGCTCGCTTGTCCCCCCCCCCCCTTCGTGGCCTTCCAGGCGGCATGCTCAGATAAGAGTCTGGTGTAGATTTTGGGGGGACCTCACACCTTTTTTTTGTGGCATGGGGGTTCCCCTCAAAATCCATACCAGACCTAAGGGCCAAGTATAGATGGCGGGGGACCCCCACACAATTTTTTTTTTTAACATTCTTCTATTGCCGGCAATGTTTTTTTTCTCCATTTAGCTGTCAGCGGGGAAGCCCATTGACAGCCGATGACTCAACCGTTGTTAAGGACGCCGCAGCCGGCTTTCCGGTCCACTCTTTAACAACCAGCTATTCACTGTGCCCTGATTGGGCAAAGCTTTGCTTAATCAGGGCTTTGATCGCAATGTACAGCGCAAATTTAGGTGTTTGCCAAACAGGCGAACATGCGATGTTAGGGACAAACTTTTGCTCATCTCGGTTCAAACTGTTCGCCCAACTCTAACACAGACACACAGACAGCAATAGAAAGCTCAAAGAACAAAATTAGCCAGCACTGCGAGCCAAACATCAATAATTTATTGAGGTTATCATCTCAAAAGTAGAACCATATCCCAATGACGTTGTAGAGCCTTGCAGGACCCATTTATCAGTAAAACAGACTGGTCTATCACTATAATAAGGGGTCCTGTGAGGCCCCGAAACATTGGTGCAATATAGTTTTTTAACTTTCATCTTTACTTCTGAGATGGTAAAATCATCCAAATTTAGTTTCTTGGCTCGTAGTGCAAGCTATTTTTAATCTTTGTGCTATGATACGGTTTAGCCATTGGCCGTGCATTCCTATACAGTGACATTCTGAATCTGATTCCGGGTGACTTTAGCAATATAAACCAAAGAGGTAATACTTTCACATTCTATCCAAAACGTTTAAAAATTTTTGGCTTTATATACACTTTAAATATTTCAAATCTATGGTTCGTTCGCTTTGGGGTAAAGCACCTAACTAATAAGGGTTACATCAGTCATCTCATTACATTGTAAACACCACATAGATACATGTGTAAAGGGCGTCTATAACGCTGTCTAATTACAGTAAAAGAGACTTATATACTGCAAGCTACTACTGCTCTAACATGTTATATTACAATTTATATGTCATTTTGGTCTGTAACACCCACTTAATTATATTAAGCTTTGCAAATAATAATTAAAAGTCATTAAAATGTAATTGTAATAAATGCGGCAAGATGACAGAGTGGTAGAGTACACAGCAGAAATTGCAAAGACTCTTTATGTTTGATGCCTTTGACTTAAAGCCCAGTTTTAGTTTCGGGAAAAAAAATTGCTCCCAAGGAAAAATTGAAATGAAAAAAGGAGCTGCGATACTAACCTCCCCTTTCCTGCAGTAAGTCCCCTCCACCACTAGATAGTGCTTTTTTGGGGGGTTGAATGACACCCGTCATCATTCAACCCACTTCCTGTGACCCCAGTTTGTCAAGGACTAGCCACCCACTTGGATTCACAGGAGAATGCAGCAGAGAGCATTACGTTGGGCTTCTCTCTGCATCATTCAGGACCCTCACACTGCCAGAGGAAGAAGAAGAGGAAGAGCCTTAGAAAGAGGAAGAGGAAGAGCCTTAGCCTAAGAAAAACATGGTCTGAAGATAATCTTAATACTTCAAAGGCTATAGAGAGGTAGAGAGTGCAGAGTTGGTCTGGACCACTGGAGAAGCAGCAAGAGCCAGAGAATGTGGGTGAGGTCAATGGGATATGGTGGCCCCCATTTGGGAATCCGAGTTTTCCCTCAGAGAAACTCAGAGAATAAGAGAGAGATATGTGATCTTCTCTTTACATGGGAAAGACACTGGTGGAGTGCAGATGTACCTGTCCATGGCAAGTTGTATCAGGTATTAGGAGTAATAAGCAGGAGGCCCAGAAGTTTTGTCCATGGGGAAAAAAAGCAGATAAGAGCCATTTGGGGAGCTTCCGGCTGGATAAATTCCAGCTCTGCAGTAACATGACCACTACCTAGAGAAGGCTGTGCCTCTGCTGTATAGCTATCACCCATTTACCACATTTGATATGTGCTAGACCCCTTTTAAACTGCTGAGGGTGACAGTTTTCACGCAAATATTGAACCCTATGGACTGGGATGCCATTAAAGTTCATGTGTGTGTAAAGGCAGGTGTCCCAATACTTTTGACAGTATAGTGTAGGTGCATCTAATAACCTGCCCCCAGAATGCGTGTTATAACATTAGGTTTCCTTTAAGACTTCCCATGTTATGCTGAGTAGTGTTCAGTAGACTATGTGTTTATAGGGGCAGGCAGGGGCACCAATCTTTGTTTATACTGACACTGGTGTGAATAGGAGGCATCAAGCTGTGAGTGCACCGTTCATGTTTTCACTTTTCATTTTATCATCTTAGATTGAAGGAATGGTCCTCTTTTATCCTGCAGTCGCCATGTAATTTGTCCCGTCTTTTCTTCTGACTGGACCTTTAGCCTTCCTGAGGTTTCTGCTCACCTACTTGTCAAGCCCGATTGCCTCAAAACACAGCCAGGGGCCCTCGTGGGTTTCCCAAGTCTCTGTGTTACTGTCTTAATTTGTAAGATGAGTCTTAAAGTGGAATTCTTAGTTATAAAAAAAAAAAACCTTGTATAATCATTAAATTTATCACATTTTTTTTTAACCACTTCAGCCCCGGAAGATTTGGCTGCTGAATGACCGAGGCCATTTTTTGCGATTCGGCACTGTGTCCCTTTAACTGACAAGTTAAAAGTCGTGCGACGCTGCACCCAAACAAAATTGATGTCCTTTTTTTCCCCACAAATAGAGCTTTCTTTTGGTGGTATTTGATTGCCTCTGCGGTTTTTATTTTTTGCGCTATAAACAAAAAAAGAGCGACAATTTTGAAAAAAACCCACAATATTTTAATATTAATTGCATGGGGGATCGGAAGCGGAGCAGTCTGGCAAAAGATAATAAACAAACTCAGCAGCCCCATGGGGTACTGCTACACATACAACTACTCATAAAATTAAATTAAACAATTTGTATTTTTTTATATTTAAAATCATGAAATATTTTTCCATAAAATATATCAATTTTTCCAAAGTCAGCATAAATGGGTAGATTTCCATAGTTACATGTTCATCAGTATTCTTTTGAACATAGTGGTATTCCCAATTGTCCGTTACCAAACTGCACATAACACTCTGACTGTAAGGTTTGTTCAGCCACAGAGCATCCAACGTGTTTCAAGTTATTTTAAAGTAATTTCTTCTTCGGGGATGTATTACCACTCTGTCAAATACAAAGATGAATTTACAAATCAAGTTTGTAATACTAAACATTGTTAAGCACAATAGCAAAAGAGCAAACAAAATGTTTTCCGATCCACTATTCCACTTACATATCTTTATAATATGACTCTATGACAGATGTCGCCCAAATCTCTCACCAGATGGGCTGCTATCAAAGTTAGAAGATCCCAGAGAGAAGGGATGTTGGACACAAAGGTGTGTTTTCTTATACAATCTGGCAGAGGTTCTACCCCTTCTCCACTCTGTCCAAAAAACAAAAATGGCTGAATTGGCTGTAGTTGTTCCTTAGGGACTTTTTAAACATATAGATTTTATATCATCCTATACTTTTGTTTTAATGAGTGCAACAGGAATAGGCCCATAATCCCCCAACTTCTCCATGACTATACAAGTTAATATGAATGCTAAAATCTATACAATGATAAATAATATTCGTCTTTGTTGTCCCCTTTCTTGGCTAAGTAGCCCGCATGTGTGTTGTAGCTGGAGGGATTTTTGCAAAGCACAAGATTCAGTTACATTTAGAGTCTTCTGTTGTTTCAGAGTTGGTTGTCCTCTAATAGCGGAGTTCAGAGGCTGAAGATACCATCTAGGAGGGAAGTGCTGATTAACATTTCGTTTTGTCAGAAAAGCTATTTGGCTCTCCCTATGGGACTAATGTGAAAGTTTAAGTCAGCTAAATATAGCCGGATCTGTACGAGTTCCATGGCGTACTCGGTAAATTATTAACAGCTTCAACTTTACAAAATAATAAAAAGAACCATTAAGAGTTGGAAAACAGTAACCAGAACCCTTAGCACTATAAAAGGTGCAGGATCAAGTGATTATAGAAGCAAAGTCATAGAGACAGTAGCTTCAGAAATCAATCCATGTCTGTCTTATTCCCTCACCCACTCCATTCCCCTCTGGCTCCCCATTTTACTCTTACCTTGGTTAAGCAGCAATCTTTTCCTTTCACCATTCCTATTTTCTTCACCTCCCAATTCTCTCTCGTAAATCTAGGTAGGAATGACCTGATCTGACAGGTAGGTCCATTTAGGTATACCCTAGGAAGTGATAATGAGTACTAGTTACTGCTTATAGACAGTTTTCATTGTACTGAAAATTTTCCTGGTGATCTGAATGATCCTTTCCTCTTCTTGTGATCAGAGAAGTCCCATGATAAATAGCAACAGTCCCTGGATTAGCGATAATGATCCCTTCACCCGCATTCTAAAGGAAACATTTGTCTGTTTGTGGCTAGTCTTATGCCTCGTACACACGATCGGACATTGCTACAGCAAAATCCATGGATTTTTTCCGACGGATGTTGGCTCAAACTTGTCTTGCATACACACAGACACACAAAGTTGGTCGGAAATTGCGAACGTCAAGAACGCGGTGACATACAACACGTACGACGAGCCGAGAAAAACGAAGCTCAATAGCCAGTACGTCTCTTCTGCTTGATTCCGAGCATGCGTGGAACTTTGTGTGTGGGAATTGTGTACACACGATCGGAATTTTCGACAACGGATTTTGTTGTCGGAAAATTTGAGATCCAGATCTCAAATTTTGTGTGACGGAAAATCGGATGGAATTGTCCGATAGAGCCTACACACGGTTGGAATTTCCGACAAAAAGCTCCCATCGAACATTTTCCATTGGAAAATCCGACCGTGTGTACGGGACATTACAGGAGTGAATTTCCCTTCCTAGGGGTAGATTTCCTCTCACTTCCTGTTGTCTCCCTCCGTTTGTAAGTAGGAGTCATTTGTAAGTTGGATGTTTGTAACTAGGGGACTGCCTGTATACGGTACTTAAACATCTCCATGGATGATGCTTTATCATTTTTTACAAGATGTCACTTCCACCCATAGCTCCTAAAGCAACATTTTTTTTTTTAAATGACTTTTTTTATTTTTTTATTGCATTTTAGTGTAAATATGAGATCTGAGGTCTTTTTGACCCCAGATCTCATATTTAAGAGGTCCTGTCATGCCTTTTTTCTATTACAAGGGATCTTTACATTCCTTGTAATATGAATAAAAGTACACATTTTTTTTAAAAAAGAACAGTGTTAAAATAAAAAATAAAAGGCAAAATAAACGCGCCCCGTCCCGCCGAGCTCACATGCAGATGTAAACGCATACATGACTAGTGTCCGCACATATGAAAACGGTGTTCAAACCACACATGTGAGGTATCAGCGCGATCGGTAGAGCGAAAGCAATAGTTCTAGCCCTAGACCTCCTCTGTAACTTAAAGCATGCAACCTGTAGAATTTTTTAAACATCGCATATAGAGATTTTTAAGGGTAAAAGTTTGTCGCCATTCCACGAGCGAGCGCAACTTTGAAGCGTGACATGTTGGGTATCAATTTACTCGGAGTAACATCATCTTTCACAATATAAAAAAAAATGGACTAAATTTATTGTTGTCTTATTTTTAATTCCAAAAAGTGTATTTAAAAAAAAAAAAGTGCGCTTGTAAGACAGCTGCGCAAATATAGTGTGACAGAAAGTATTGCAATGACTGCTATTTTATTCTCTAAGGTGTTAGAAAAAATATATAATGTTTGCGGGTACTAAGTAATTTTCTAGCAAAAAAAAAAAAAAAATTATTTTAACTTGTAAACAACAAGTTTGAAAAATAGGCCGGTCTTAAAGCAGTTAAAAAAAAGTCGGTCTTTTTTTGTTTCTTTAGCAAAAATAAAAAACCCAGTGATGACTAAATATCACCAAAAGAAGGCTCTTTTTGTGTGAACAAAATGATAACAATTTAGTTTGGGTACAGTGTTGCATGAGCTCGCAATTTTCATATAAATGGCTACAGTGCTCAAAGCTGAAAAATGAAGTGGTTAAATTTGTTTTTCTTGGGTTTAGATGCACTTTCAAGTCATATGTAAGTAAACTTGTGCGTAAGGCACCATCTAGTGGTTACTTTCTCAACTGAAACATTTATTAAAATAAATGCTGAATATACTCACGGAACACTTTAATAGATACATCAGCCAATCCCATGGCAGAAACTCAATGCATTTAAGCATCTAGATGTAGTGAAGATGGCTTGCTGAAGTTCAAACTGAGCATCAGAATGAGGAAGAAAGGGGATTTAAAGCGGAAAAGCGGAGTTCCACCCAAAAGTTGAACTTCCACTTTAAAGACTCCTGACCCCCGTCTATGCCACATTTGGCATGCCAATTTTTTTTTGGTGGGGGTGGGTACCTAGTTTTGATAGGTACCCAGCTCCCACTTTTGCTTGGCCGCCTAGGCGACTCCATCTCTCCCCCATCCCTCACTGCAATTTTCTGGGACACGTCACAGGTCCCAGAAGATTGCCTGGCCATCCAGGACTCGCAGCGCGACTCGCACATGCGCAATGCTCACCCAGCTGTGAAGCCGCAAGCTGTCACAGGCAGGTGCCCACATTTGCAATGCCGGCACCGCGGACAGGAGGGGGAGAGAAGCAAGGCTTTCTGAGGCCGCATTGCTGGACCGAGGGACAGGTGAATGTGTGTTTATTAGAAGTCAGCAGCTACACTTTTTGTAGCTGTTGACTTTTAATAAACAAAAAAACTTGTGGAACTTTGAACGTGGCATGGCTGTTGGTGCCAGACGGGCTGGTCTGAGTATTTCAAAAACTGCTGATCTACTGGGATTGTCACACACAACCCTCTCTAGGGTTTACAGAGAATGTTCCGGAAAAGAGAAAATATCCAGTGAGCAGCAGTTGTGTGAAGGAAAATGCCTTGTTGATGTCAGAGGAGAATGGGCAGACTGGTTTGAGATGATAGAAAAACAACAGTAACTCAAATAACCACTCGTTATACCAAGGTATACAGGATGCCATCTCTGAACGCACAACACATCGAACCTTGAAGCAACAGAAGACCACACTGGGTGCCATTCCTGTCAGCTAAGAACAGGAAACTGAGGCTACAAAATTGGACAATAGAAGATTGGAAAAACGTTGCCTGGTCTGATGAGTCTCGATTTCGGCTGTGACATTCAGATGGCAGAGTCAGAATTTGGCGTAAACAACATGAAAGCATGGATATATCCTGCCTTGTATCAATGGTTCAGGCTGGTGGTGTAATGGTGTGGGGGGATATTTTTTTGGCACACTTTGGGCCCCTTAGTACCAATTGAGCACCGTTTAAATGCCACGGCCTACCTGAGTATTGTTGCTGACCATGTCCATCCCTTTATTGCCCTGTACACATGGTCAGACATTGATCGGACATTCCGACAACAAAATCTATGGATTTTTTCCGACGGATGTTGGCTCAAACTAGTCTTACATACACACGGTCGCACAAAGTTGTCAGAATTTCCGAACGCAAAGAACTCGGTGACGTACACCACGTACGACGAGACTATAAAAGGGCAGTTCAGTATCAAGCGCGGCACCCTTTGTGCTCCTTTTGCTAATCTCGTGTTAGTAAAAGTTTGGTGAGAGACAATTCGTGCTTTTTAAGACTCGTGGTTTTCAGATCGTATTTCTGCTGTTCAGTTTGTGCTTGTGGGTTTGTATCTGGTCTTCAGTGCGTGCAGCGAGTTACCATTGACTTGTCATTGTGTTCTTGTCCGTTCGTTACTGATTTTCAGGTCGCTCTTCACAGGCCTTGCTGTTCTTCAGTGCGTTCTGTTACTACATTCTGACCAGCCGACCGTTTTCTAGCCATGTTGCTTGTACGTACTCATCGTAGCATTCGTGATGTGCGGGGGCTTGGTGTTGGGGTCCTGACCTTGACACAAGTCCAGTCCATGAACAGGGTGGGGAGGAGTTCATGGACCAAAAATTGGTTGCTCCAGCATGACCAGTTCTGTCACATGCCGTCGCTCCGTGAGAATAATCCTAACGATTTCAGAAACATTCTCCGGATGACGAACCCCATATTTCACCATTCGTTGGCTTTGCTGACCCCTTATCAGCAGGCAGGATACCTGCATGAGGCAAGCCATCACTCCGGAGCAGAGGCTAGTCGCCACCCTGCGGTACTTGGCGACGGGGAGAAGTCTGCAGGACCTCAAGTTCTCGACAGGCATCTCCCCCCAGGCTCTGGGGATCATTATCCTGCCATCATCCAGGTCCTGCAGAAGGAGTATATTAAGGTAAGATTTTTATCCTTTAACATCACATTTTATTGTATTTACCGTAATGTTTGCTAATGTATTGTATTTCTTTCCTCATTCTCTAATTACCATGATTGTAATATGCTGTGAATGTCCCCTTTGTCCTCATGCTGTTATGGAAATGATTAAGAGCTCCAATCGAGCCCAAGGTTATCTGCTGCTGTCTCTAATTGGAAAGTGTGGATATGCATGCATATAAAAGTAAACACTCTGAGACACGCTCAGCACCGTTACTTTTTATACTTCTAATTTATTCAAGGCGCTGCTAATGTTTTATACACAAAAATACGTCATTGCTATGTTAGTCTAATAGGTACATCTCATTGGTTAAGATAGAAAAGAAGATGGAGAATCTTCATAACGAGGTTTGGCTGTCTTTGGTTTTATCTTCAGTTCCGCGTTCTTCTGATGTGTGGGATGTAGGGGGTACCCGCCATTTTGAGAAAATATAGAAACAGAGCAAATCTGTATACTTATATAATGAGTAAGGAGAAAAATATGTATTCACATAAGAAAATAGACATTTTCAGATTATTATTATTATTTACATCACATTCCTTCACAATGCATGCTGGAATTTTTTTTTTTTTGTCCTTCATACATATTTGCCTTCACTAACCTCCCCAGCATGCCCTCCTAGGCCTATATCCGCCTCATCTACTCAATCAACAATGTATTTTGTCAGCTCCATAGAAGTGCTTTACCCTAAACACCCCCTAAAATGTGTAAAATGGTGATTTGTGCTTTAAATTCAGGCAGAGTGCCAGAGGTTTTCTTTTTTGGGTCCCAAAATCATTTGCAACCCTCCCTCCCCCCTCCCTCCCCCTGCTAACTCAGCTGATACCAATCCTCTATCTATCCTCAATCCTGTATCTGCTGACTTTGCCAAACCCATACACACTATACCCACCTCTTTTGTGCCCATATTTATGGATGAATTCCCCAAAGCATGTAGTGCAAGGGCCTGCATGAATACTTTCAAATGGTAATGTTTAAAGTTTTTGTATCCTATTATTATCTTGATAGGTAATAGCAGAATGTCCAAATGTGTACAGTGTGTATTTATATCCGATCAGACTCCCCTGGTGCCCAAGGCGGTCGGCTTCTGTCCCCGAGCAATCAGAGGTGAGGAGGAGGCCATCAATTCATGGCCACCCCCTCGCGATCGCTCCTAGCCAATGACAATCTTCCTCTGCTGCTGTATAGTAAACAGCGGCAGAGAAAGTGATGTCATCTCTCCTCGGCTCGGTATTTTCCGTTCTGGCGCCGAGGAGAGAAGACATCTGAGTAAGTGCACAACACACACACTTACAGTAAAACACACCAGGCACACTTTACACCCCTCATCACCCCCCGATCATGCCCTAATCATTCCCCCCCCCCCCCCCCGTCACAGTGACACCAAGCAGTTTTTTTTTTTGATTACTGCATTGGTGTCAGTTTGTGACAGTTAGAAGTGGTAGGGCAGTTACTGGTAGCCCCCTTTAGGTCTAGGGTACCCCCCTAACCCCCCCTAATAAAGTTTTACCCCTTGATCACCCCCCCCCCGTCGCCAGTGTCACTAAGCGATCGTTTTTCTGATTGCTGTATTAGTGTCACTGGTGACGCTAGTTAGGGAGGTAAATATTTAGGTTCGCCGTCAGCGTTTTATAGCGACAGGGACCCCCATATACTATCTAATAAATGTTTTAACCCCTTGATTGCCCCCTAATTAACCCTTTCACCACTGATCACCGTATAACTGTTACGGGTGACGCTGGTTAATTTGTTTATTTTTTATAGTGTCAGGGCACCCGCCGTTTATTACCTAATAAAGGTTTAGCCCCCTAATCGCCCGGCGGTGATATAAGTTAGGTTTTAGGGTCAGATAGGATCGGCTTTGCCCCAAGCAGCATCAGGTTAGCGCCAGTAGCGCTAACACCCACGCACGCAGCATACACCTCCCTTAGTGGTATAGTATCTGAACGGATCAATATCTGAACCGATCAGATCTATACTAGCGTCCCCAGCAGTTTAGGGTTCCCAAAAACGCAGTGTTAGCGGGATCAGCCCAGATACCTGCTAGCACCTGCATTTTGCCCCTCCGCCCGGCCGAGTCCAGCCCACACAAGTGCAGTATCGCTCGATCACTGTCACTTACAAAACACTAAACACACATAACTGCAGCGTTCGCAGAGTCAGGCCTGATCCCTGCGATCGCTAACAGTTTTTTTGGTAACGTTTTGGTGAACTGGGAAGCACCAGTCCCAGGCAGCGTCAGGTTAGTGCCAGTAGCGCTAACACCCACGCACGCACCGTACACCTCCCTTAGTGGTATAGTATCTGATCGGATCAATATCTGATCCGATCAGATCTATACTAGCGTCCCCAGCAGTTTAGGGTCCCCAAAAACGCAGTGTTAGCGGGATCAGCCCAGATACCTGCTAGCACCTGCGTTTTGCCTCTCCGCCTGGCCAAGCCCAGCCCACCCAAGTGCAGTATCGATCGATCACTGTCACTTACAAAACACTAAACACATAACTGCAGCGTTCGCAGAGTCAGGCCTGATCCCTGCGATCGCTAACAGTTTTTTTGGTAGCGTTTTGGTGAACCGGCAAGCGCCAGCGGCCTAGTACACCCATCGTAGTCGTAGTCAAACCAGCACTGCAGTAACACTTGGTGATGTGGCGAGTCCCATAAGTGCAGTTCAAGCTGGTGAGGTGGCAAGCACAAGTAGTGTCCCGCTGCCACCAAGAAGAAGACAAACACAGGCCCGTCGTGCCCATAGTGCCCTTCCTGCTGCATTCGCCAATCCTAATTGGGAACCCACCGCTTCTGCAGCGCCCGTACTTCCCCCATTCACATCCCCAACCAAATGCAGTCGGCTGCATGAGAGGCATTTCTTTATGTCCTCCCGAGTACCCCTACCCAACGAACCCCCCCAAAAAAGATGTTGTGTCTGCAGCAAGCGCGGATATAGGCGTGACACCCGCTATTATTGTAATAACTAACCGCATCTAAACAAATGGAACAGAACAAATTAATATTAAATAATAATTATACTTTTTATTATTAGTGTTATTTATTATTAAAAATTTGTTACGTTCCATTTGATAATTCATGACTTCAGATAAATTCGTATTCGTTACATTCACTAACAGCCAAATTTGAAAGGAAATTAAAATACCTATAATTTAAAAGTTAGTAATAGTTAGGTCATTATTAGTTAGTTATTTCAGATTTTCTAATTTTCAGGTTTTCGGATTTTTAAATTTTGAATTTGCGAATTTCCGAATTTCTAAACTTACGAATTTTCTAATTTTCAAATTTTCGAATATTCGAATTTACAAATATTTAGAAAAATTCAGTAAACAGGTTTTGGTTAATTCAGATATTTCTGAATTAACGAAGTTGTCGAAATTAGTTAAAAAACTAATTCGGAACCAAAGGAATTGCACATTATATGAAAATCAAAACATATGCGGGTATAGAAGAAAAGAAAGGGAGGGGAATAAAGTATAACAATATTATACAAAAAGGCAAATCAGAAGCCACAGTTTACAATAAACCATATCATGTGAGCATCCTTCAAATTGTTACGGGAGAGGAGAAAATAAAAATAGGGGGGGGGGGGGGGAATATAAAGAGAAAGTAGGAAAAAGAAAAGGAAAAGTACATAGGGTACTGGTTATATTGACACAATGTGAATTTGATCTTCTCTGCTGTGTTTTTTTTTTTTGCACTATAAACAAAAAAAGAGCGACAATTTTGAAAAAAACAAAATATTTTGTACTTTTTGCTATAATAAATATCCCTAATTTTTTCCTCAGTTTAGGCCGATATGTATTCTACATATTTTTGGTAATAAAAATCGCAATAAGTGTATATTGATTGATTTGTTATCAAAAGTTATAGTGTCTACAAAATAGGGGAAAGATTTATGGCATTTTTATTATTATTTTTTTTTTACTAGTAATGGCGGTGATCTGCGATTTTTATCGGGACTGCGACATTATGGCGCTCAGATCGGACACTTTTGACACATTTTTGGGACCACTGACAATTATACAGCGATCAGTGCTATAAAAATGCACTGATTACTGTGTAAATTTCACTGGCAGGGAAGGGGTTAACAATAGGGGGCGATTAAGGGGTTAACCTTGTGTTCCCTAGTGTGTGTTCTAATTGTAGGGGGATGGGACTGACTAGAGGAGATGACAGATCGCTTTTCCTAGCTAGTAGGAACTAACGATCTGCCTCTCCTCTCTGTCAGAATCCATGAATCAGACCAAGACAGAAGTACAGTTAAATCACACTTGTTTAATAATAAAAGTAAATAGAACAAACGTAGTCAAAACATAGTTCGGTAACCGGAACAGATAGTCGGACAAGCCAGAGAGTCAGGAAGCCAGGAATCAGCGTAGTGGAACAGCAAGCAGGATCTGGAGCCAGAAGGAATGTCAGCCAAGCAAGTCTTTAACAAGAGCGCAGGAGAAAGTCACTGTGATGTTGACCAAGGCAAAGACAGAGATCATCTGGGCTGGACGGCTTAAGTAAGCAGGACTGACCAGCAGGATATCATCAACAGGTGAGTCACTGTGTAGGCAATTAGCCGACAGCTGAGCGGCCGGCTCAGAGAAGAAAGGGCTGGGCCCAGCCCTGACAGTACCCCCTCCTCAATGACCCACCCCCCTCAGAGGACCACCAGGCTTGAAGTAAAAACATTGATGGAAATCACGGAGGAGGACAGGGGCATGTACGTCTGAGGATGAGACCCAAGAGTGTTCCTTCGGACCATACCCTTTCCAATGCACCAGGTACTGTATGCGCCTACGGAACCTACGGGAGTCAACAATGGACTGTACTTCATACTCCCCATGGTTCTCAACCTGTATGGGGTAAGGACGAGGCACCGGGGTGGTAAAGCGGTAAAGGAGACATGAAATACATTTGAGATACGCATATTAGAAGGCAGGTCTAACACGTAAGCCACTGGGTTAATCCTGTGGAGAATACAGAAAGGCCCAATATACCGAGGTGCAAACTTCAGAGAGGGAACACAAAGTCAGAGGTTGCGAGATGACAGCCAGACACTGTCCCCAGGCTGGTAGGAAGGCGCAGGCAGGCGTCTGCGGTCAGCATGGAGTTTGTACTTATCATTAGCTTGTCGCAAAGCCTCCTGGGCTTGTGCCCAAGTGGAACGAAGACCACGGAGATGCTCCTTCAACGCAGAAATACTCTGCGGAACAAATGAGTCAGGCAACATGGAAGGTTGGAAACCATAGTTCGCCATAAACGGGGACAATCAGGAAGCAGCATTCAAGGCACTATTATGAGAAAACTCTGCCCACAGTAAGAGGTCTGACCAGTTGTTATGATGGTCAGAAATACAGCAACTTAGGAACTGCTCCAAGGACTGATTGGCTCATTCTGCTGCACCATTAGACTGCGGATGATACGCAGAGGAGAAAGCAAGCAGAATTCTCAACTGTGCACAAAAGGCTCGCCAGAACCAAGACACAAACTGACTACCCCTGTCTGAGACGATCACCTTGGGTAGCCCATGTAAGCGAAAGATCTCCCAAGCAAAAATTAAGGCCAGTTCCTTAGAAGTGGGCAACTTCTTAAGTGGAATACAATGAGACATTTTGGAGAACCAGTCAACCACCATAAAAATAACTGTGTTGCCCTGGGAGTTGGGTAACTCCACAATGAAATCCATAGACAGGTGGGTCCAGGGCCTCTCTCCACTGGGTATGGGTTGTAGGAGGCCCACTGGAAGGTGTCGTGGAGTCTTACTCTGAGCACATACGGAGCAGGCAGCTACATCAGCACATAGACTCAGGGCCGGATTAGCCACAAGGCCACCGAGGCCAGGCCTTGAGGCGGCAGTGGTGTAGGGGCGGCGCCGCTCCTGCAGCGACTTCGCGGCCGCCCCCCCCCCTTTCGTGCTGCCTATTAAAGTCTATTATGGGCACCAGTGCCCAAAGAAAAGATGGCCGCGAGCCGACCACGCAACTGCGCATGCGCCATTCCGAAGCCGGCCGGGCTCGGGAAAGCTCGTAAGCGCTCAGCCAGGCGGCGCATGCGCAGTAGCGTGATTGCGCCGCTCGGCGCCATTTTTAAAAAAATTGAGAGTAGCTAGTAGTGTCAGCGGTGCGGCGGCATGGGAGAAAGATGACATCTCTCATTGCCCGCACCGCTGTTCCGCCCTCCTCTTGATGGCAGGCAGCATGGCAACATTGGCAAGGGACATCCCCATCTGGTGGCAAGGGACATCCCCATCTGGTGGCAAGTGACATCCCCATCTGGTGGCAAGTGACATCCCCATCTGGTGGCAAGGGACATCCCCATCTGGTGGCAGGCATGGTGGCAAGTGACATCCCCATCTGGTGGCAAGGGACATCCCCATCTGGTGGCAAGTGACATCCCCATCTGGTGGCAAGGGACATCCCCATCTGGTGGCAGGCATGGTGGCAAGTGACATCCCCATCTGGTGGCAAGGGACATCCCCATCTGGTGGCAAGTGACATCCCCATCTGGTGGCAAGTGACATCCCCATCTGGTGGCAAGGGACATACCCATCTGGTGGCATGCATGGTGGCAAGGGACATCCCCATCTGGTGGCAAGGGACATCCCCATCTGGTGGCAAGGGACATCCCCATCTGGTGGCAAGTGACATCCCCATCTGGTGGCAAGTGACATCCCCATGTGGTGGCAGGCATGGTGGCAAGTGACATCCCCATCTGGTGGCAGGCATGGTGGCAAGTGACATCCCCATCTGGTGGCAGGTATGGTGGCAAGTGACATCCCCATCTGGTGGCAAGTGACATCCCCATCTGGTGGCAGGCATGGTGGCAAGTGACATCCCCATCTGGTGGCAGGCATGGTGGCAAGTGACATCCCCATCTGGTGGCAGGCATGGTGGTAAGTGACATCCCCATCTGGTGGCAAGTGACATCCCCATCTGGTGGCAGGCAGCGTGGCAAGTGACATCCCCAACTGGTGGCAGGCAGCGTGGCAAGTGACATTCCCCATCTGGTGGCAGGCAGCGTGGCAAGTGACATCCCCATCTGGTGGCAGGCAGCGTGGCAAGTGACATCCCCATCTGGTGGCAGGCAGTGTGGCAAGTGACATCCCCATCTGGTGGCAGGCAGCGTGGCAAGTGACATCCCCATCTGGTGGCAGGCATGGTGGCAAGTGACATCCCCATCTGGTGGCAGGCAGCGTGGCAAGTGACATCCCCATCTGGTGGCAGGCATGGTGGCAAGTGACATCCCCATCTGGTGGCAGGCAGTGTAGCAAGTGACATCCCCATCTGGTGGCAGGCAGCGTGGCAAGTGACATCCCCATCTGGTGGCAGGCAGCGTGGCAAGTGACATCCCCATCTGGTGGCAGGCATGGTGGCAAGTGACATCCCCATCTGGTGGCAGGCATGGTGGCAAGTGACATCCCCATCTGGTGGCAGGCATGGTGGCAAGTGACATCCCCATCTGGTGGCAGGCAGCGTGGCAAGTGACATCCCCATCTGGTGGCAGGCATGGTGGCAAGTGACATCCCCATCTGGTGGCAGGCAGTGTAGCAAGTGACATCCCCATCTGGTGGCAGGCAGCGTGGCAAGTGACATCCCCATCTGGTGGCAGGCAGCGTGGCAAGTGACATCCCCATCTGGTAGCAGGCATAGTGGCAAGTGACATCCCCATCTGGTGGCAGGCATAGTGGCAAGTGACAAGAGATTGTGGCAAGTGACACGCTCAGGGCTCCCAATGATTCTGCATTATGGTGAGTTGAACTATTTCAGTTTATATTACAATGTAATGATAGAAGTAATGTGTTTCAATCATCCTGACACCATAACAACCATGGTGCCGGGGATGATTGAAGCACTAACACCAGCCATTGCCTTGAAAAATTGCCTGCGAAAAATCCTTACCCCTCGCACGCTTACCCTGAAGTATTTTTAGTCTGTACAATTAAAGCCAGTTATTTTCAGTGTTCTCATGTATGGAGATATGTTTTTAATTGATCTATTGCAGAAGTCATCGATAAAGGACGTGGTGTGTGTGTGTGTGTGGGGGGGGGGGGGGGCGTCATTGAAGGACCTGGCCTTCGGGCGGCAAAGGGAGTAAATCCGGGCCTGCGTAGACTAGGCCACCAGAAATGCTGGGAAATGGCCCAAAAGAGTTGATTCTTCCCAGGGTGGCCAGGAGTCTTGGGAGAATTGTAAGTCTGGAGCACGGCAGTACGGAGACTCTCTGGGACAAAGCAGCGGTCACAAGGTTTCTCGGGAGGAGCATGGACCTGAGCGGCAAGAATTTTGTCACCCAAAGGAGAAGTGAGAATGGTGCGAACCGTAGCCAGAATACGATCAGGAGGAATCACAGAAACCGGAACTGACTCCATCTTGAAAGTGGAGCAAAATTGTTGTGACAAAGTGTCAGCCCTTACATTCTTAGTACCGGGTAAGAATGAGACAATGGAATTGAAACTTGACAAGAAAAGAGCCCATCGCGCCCTTCTGGGAGAGAGGCGTTTAGCCTCAGACAAGAATGTGAGATTCTTATTTTCAGTAAGAATGAGAACCAGCACAGTGGTACCTTCGAGGAGATGTCTCCATTGTTTCAGGGCTAAAATGATCGCTAACAGCTCTCTGTCCCTAATCTCGTAATTGCACTCCGCAGGTGACAATTTCTTGGAAAAGTAGCCACAAGGATGCATAGCGCTTTCAGAGGTAGGGCGTTGAGACAGAAGGGTGCCAACTCCAGACTCAGAAGCATCAACCTCAAGGATAAAAGGTAACTTAGGATCAGGATGTGACAACACAGGAGCAGAAACAAAGGCAGCCTTGAGACTCTCAAAGGCCTTAATGGACTCCGGAAACCAACTCTGTGGGTTACCGTCCTTTCTGGTCATATCAGTCAGGGGCTTAACCAGAGATGAGAAGTTACGAATAAACTTCTGATAATAGTTGGCAAAGCCAAGAAAACGATGCAGAGGACTTAAACCCATGGGTCAGGGCCACTGTAGAACTGCTGAAAGTTTCTCTGGGTCCATCGAAAAACCAGCAGTGGAAATTACATAACCCAGGAATTTAACCTGTTCACAATGGAATTCGCACTTCTCCAATTTACAATAGAGATTGTTCTCTATTCGTTTCTGAAGCACATGACAGACATCTGTGTGGTGGCTCTCCAGGGACTTGGAAAATATGAGCATATCATCGAGATAAACCACCACACATAACTGCAACAAATCTCATAGGACATCATTAATAAATTCCTGGAAAACTGCCGGGGCGTTACAAAGGCCAAATTGCATTACGAGGTACTCATAATGGCCTGTTCTGGTATTAAATGCAGTTTTCCACTGGTTGCCCTCCCTAATCCTCACGAGATTGTATGCCCCTCTCAAATCAAGCTTTGTGAAAACCATTGCTCCCTTGAGGTGGTCAAATAATTCCGTAATCAATGGAATCAGATAAGCATTCCAAATCGTGAAACGATTGAGACCCTTATAATCAATACAAGGTCTCAGTTCACTCTTCTTCTTCACAAAGAAGAAACCAGCTCCAGCAGGAGGCAAGGATTTAAGGATGAAACCTCGAGAAAGTGCATCTGCAACATACTCCTCCATGGCCTTATCCTCCAAGACCGACAAAGGGTAAACCGCGCCACGCGGGGTCTTCCACCAGGTTGAAGGTCAGTTGCACAATCATACGACTGGTGTGGAGGCAAACTACTGGCTTGAACTTTGTCAAAGACACTGCTAAAATCGCGGTACTCCTCCAGCAGGGGGGAGAGTGAAGAGGTGCACAGGACCTTGGCTACCTTCTGGAAGCCTGTCTTACTGCATTGTGGCGACCAGGAGAGAACCTCAGCACGGAGCCAATCAAAAGAGGGGTTGTGCCTCTGTAACCAAGGATAACCATTAAGCAGCAGAAATTTAGGTGAGAAAATAACTTGGAATTGGATTATCTCATGGTGAAGAGCCCCTACGGCCATGGACAATGAAACAGTCTCATGAGTCACATGAGCAAGCTGTAGAGGTCTCCCATTAAGAGCCTCAATGGAAAGTGGGGTGGCACGCAGCTGCAGAGGAATCAAGTGCTTCGATACAAAGGCAGCATCAATGAACAGGCCTGCAACCCCAGAGCCGACTAGAGCCTGTATCTCGACGGACGACTCAGCTCAAGAAGGGGTAACCGGAACCAGGGGCTTATCCTTCTGGATAACTGAGGATGAAGCAATGCCACCTAAGGTCTGTCCGTGACAGGACCTCAAAGTTTGGAGTTTTCCCTGGATGGGTAGGGCACAATTTCTCCCCCCTCCTAAGGGCTCTCTCATCAGCAGAGAGACGTGTGAAGCTCAAGTGCATGGGTTCACCTTCACTGACCGACTCGGTACCAGGAGGCATTGGAGGTGAGGGAGGCAAGGATGGGACTGCAAAGCTCGAAGACAAATGTACAGGAGGCTTCCTCAAGATAGTCTTTCTCTGAGTCTGGAGTCAATGAGGATGGCAAACGTGATCAACTTCTCCAGCACAGTGGGTATATTTCAGGCTGCTATCTCATCCTTGATGGTATCCAAGAGACCATGAGAAAAAGCAGCCACGAGGGCCTCATTGTTCCAAGCAACCTCTGCTGCCAGAGTACGGAATTCAATGGCGTAATCGGCAACAGTTCTCGTACTCTGTTTGATGGACATGAGGCACTTGGCAGCAGAAGCGGAGTGTGCGGGAATGTCAAATACCCTTTTAAAGGAAGCCACAAAGTCTGGGTAAGTCAGGACAATGGGTTTTTGCATCTCCCATAGACGGTTTGCCCAAGCCAACGCTCTCTCAGAAAGCAAAGATATCACAAAACCTACTTAGCTTCTTTCCTTGGGAAAAGCCTGGGGCAGCATCTCAAAGTATATCTCAACCTGGTTGAGAAACCCTCTGCATTGGACTGGATCGCCCCCAAATCGCTGGGGAAGCGGAACCAGACATAACTCTTTTAGAGGTAGTACTCGAGGTGGGTGCCTGTACAGAAACTGGAGCAGCAGCAGGAACGGCCTGCAACACAGGTTCCACCGGAGCAGCCACAGTGGGAGGTTCTAGGTGAGCCGTGCAACTCAAGAGCGTTTGTAATGCCATGGCAAACTGATCCATGCGGTGATCCTGCTCATCCGATCTGGAAAAAATATTACCAACAAGTGGATTGACTGCATCTTCTGAATTCATGGCCTTCACCTACTGTCAGAAACCATAAATCAGACAGAAGTAAAGCTAAATCACACTTGTTTATTAATAAAAGTAAAAAGAACAAACGTAGTCAAAACATAGCCAAAGTTCGGTAACCGGAACGGATAGTCAGAAAGTCAGGAAGCCAGGAATTAGTGTAGTGGAACAGCAAGCAGGATCTGGAGCCAGAAAGAATGTCAGCCAAGCAAGTCTTTAACAAGAGCGCAGGAGAAAGTCACTGTGATGTTGACCAAGGTGAAGGCAGAGATCATCTGGGTTGGACGGCTTAAGTAAGCAGAACTGACGAGCAGGATATCATCAACAGGTGAGTCACTGTGAAGAGATAGGAGCTGGCAATTAGCCGACAGCTGAGTGGCTGGCTCAGAGAAGGAAGGGCTGAGTTTACACGCGCGTGCCTGCTATCCCGCTTAAAGAAGCCGACCTACAGCTATGATGGCTCATTGGATCATGCCGACCTGCTGCAGTATGATGACGGCGGCTTGTCGACAAGCGGTTAATATTAAAATATGCAATTTCTAAAATCTTATTACTGTCTTAAATAGACACTGACACCTTTCCCACATATCAGAGTGTTTGTAAAGTCCCTTCTCCCCCTCAGCAGGTATACGTAACTTGCCAGAGCCCCCCCACCCCCAACCCTGCCTTTGCTGCAGCTGGTGTTCTGTCAAATAAGCGAACTCGTCAAAATCTTCAACCACGTCACTTCCGGTGACTCTCCAGCAGTGGTAATTGCAGATTTCAACTACTTGGCTGTTTTGACAGAACACCGGCAGCGTATACACTACGGTACACGATATAATGAGTGGACATTGTTAGTCCGCCCGCTAGTAACCAACAACATGGCTGCCTCTAAGGCGGCGACAACTTTTTTTACTCCTTAGAATTCTGTCAAAACAGCCAACTAGTCATGCACCGTAGTGTATACACTGCCAGTGTTCTTTGAAAACAGTAGTCGAAATCTGCAATCACTGGCGCTGGCGAGTCACCGAAAGTGACATAATTGGATATTTTGACGAGTTGGCTCTTTATTTTATTTTTTTTATCCAGAAAAGTTTTTTATTGGAAATTAAAAGCATACAGTCCAGAGATCCAAAAAACCAGGCATTTACATCAAGGTATACCAGCCCCAGTTTCCTGAGAACCTTGCCTCAGATATGTAAGATAATATGGTACTCAATTCACATATGAACACTTTACAGATAAAATACCCCACATAAAATCCATTGATTCTGTACTTAAATACTTGTTCTAACAGATTATATGGGCGCGGGGTACCTCAGCCCGCGTTTAGTCTCAGGAGTCTATCCATGACTAGGTCCTCCGGGGCAAATCCCGGAGTACCCAGCCACGGTTCCCACAGTTTTTCAAACTTAGTGGCACAGCCTCTATGTTGGTATATGATTTTCTCCATCCTTAGCGTGTTGCCTACTGCTGTAATCCACTCCTTAACCAAAGGGGGCGATTCAGATTTCCAATGCAGCATAATCAACTTACGGGCCATGAAAAGGGCCCTAGTAAGAGCTTCTCTAGTGTGTGGTTCCCACTCTAATTCGTCCAGCAAGTTCAGAATGCACTGTCTAGGGTCCAGAGGGATCTGCACCCCAAACACAGCAGACAGGACCTCTATCACCCCCCTCCAATAGACATGCAGTTTGGGGCAGCGCCAAAGCATATGTATCAACTCACCATAATCCCTTTTGCATCTAGTACACATCGGGGTGGGTGTCAGTCCCATGGCATGCAATCTATGGGGCGTGTAGTATACTCTCAGAAGTGTATATAGTTGAGTCAACCTTTGCGTCACATTCAGGGAACAAATAGACACTGATTGTAGAGCTTCCTCCCACTGATCATCCTCCAGGGGCCCTATATCTGTTTCCCATTTTCTTTTAACTGTAAGGGGGTGTTTTGAGAGGTACTTACTAGATAGTGTGCTGTAACACTGGGAGATAAATCCTTTGGATACCTCCGCAGTTTTAAGTTGGGAAAGAATGGGATTAGGGTCCATATGCCACTCAGTGGTCTTAGACTGGGCTATAAATGCATGTCTGAGTTGCATATAGTAGAACTGCATATGTTGTGGTAGCCCGTATTTCTCTCTCAAGGATTCAAAAGACAATAATTTCCCATTACTAATAACTTGAGCCAAGTAGAAAATGTTATGTCTCTTCCACCTGTCCGAATGCTGCAATTTGGCCAGCTCAGGGTAAGACTCGTTTGCCCAGATAGGACTAAACTCATTGAAACCTGGGACCCCTTGCAAATAACTGACTTTGTTCCATATTTTCTGTATTAAGCTGTATGTGGGAAAGCTTTTTGGGGTTTGCCAAAGGCCGATGCCTCAAGAGCAGTTGGAATTGATTGCCCACCCACTGCATGAAGCATAATACCTTCTGAAGCACTAGGGGATCTGTCACCCGAGTCTCCCTCCATGGTCATAGTGCCTATCAGATGTTGCATCTGAGACGCCAAATAATACAACCATGGATTCGGAAGTGCAAGGCCACCATCGTCTCTAGGGCGCTGCAGGTGCTCTAATTTTATCCTAGGGGGTTTATTTTTCCAGATTAGTTCACGGAATATGGTATCAGGGGCGGACTGACCATTGAGCCACTCGGGCACTGCCCGAGGGCCCTGGGCCACTAGGGGGCCCCATCAGGGTTGCCAGCCTCAGTAAAACCAGGGACAGCATGTATAAATCTGTGTTTTTTTTACATCTGTCTGTGTATACTGTGTGTACATGTATGTGTATACTGTGTAATTGTATACTGTGTGTGTGTATACTGTGTGGCCCCATAATCTCTGATTGCCTGGGGGCCCCATAATCTCCTATTGCCCGGGGGCCCCATGAGTTATCAGTCCGCCCCTGTATGGTATTAACTATCCTAGAGGGTCTTCAGTGGGATCACTACTGGGGAATTATGTAGCATGTATAACAGTTGAGGCATCAGAATCATTTTAATTAGATTCACTCTGCCCGCAACTGACATACATAGGGTGTTCCATGTCTTGACCCGTTGTCGAAACCTGGCCAGGAGTGGAGAAATGTTTAGTTGACCATATTCCCTAATTCGGGGTGATACCCATATCCCCAGATATTTAAAGGAAGTGGCAACAGGAATATCTCCTACCCGCTCACCGTCTTGTAGTGTGGCATCATCTATGGGCATCAGAGCAGACTTGGCCCAATTTATTTTCAGGCCTGAAAATTCCCCAAACCGAATCACCGTATCCAACGTGTTCCTCAGGGATTGCTCCATATCCCCCAATAGTATCATTGTGTCATCAGCATAGAGCATCACCTTCTCCTGTCCATCTCCATAGCAGAAGCCTGTAATACCCTCGTGACCTCTAATCTTAATTGCCAAGGGTTCTATTGCCAGGGCAAACAGCAGGGGAGACAAAGGGCACCCCTGCCGCGTGCCCCGGCCTAATGTAAATGAAAGTGACAATCTGCCAGCCTCTCTAATAAAAGCCCAGGGGCAGTGATATAACAAGCGCACCCAAGTAATGTATGTAGCCCCGAAGCCAAATCGCCTCAATACCTCCCAGAGATAGGGCCATTCCACGCTATCGAAGGGTTTCATGGTATCTAATGACAGGAGAGCCCTGGTTCCCATATTGTCAGTCTGTGTCTGCATGTTAAGGAATAGCCTTCTTAGGTTTATCGCCGTGGATTCATTTGGCATAAATCCCGCCTGATCTGGGTGTATAACTGAGGTGATTACCTTATTTAATCTAAGGGCTAGCACTTTGGCCAGGATTTTAATGTCTGACTGGAGTAACGATATCGGCCTATAGGATGCTGGATCTACGGGATCCTTCCCCTGTTTTAAAATCAGCACAATATGGGCTTGAGACATAGATGGTGGAAGGGCAGACTGGTCCCTGGCTGCGTTAAACATTGTCAATAATTTGGGTAACAATACTTCAGAGTAACTTTTGTATATCTTCATAGGGATACCATCCCCTCCTGGAGCCTTACAGTTGGGAAACGCAGCCACAGCTACCTGCAGCTCCTCCAGAGACAACGGGGAATCCAACTCCTGGCATTGTGACACAGAGAGCTGTGGGAAAACAATGTCATCCAAATAATTACCTAGCTCCCCTGAATCATGTATCGAGGTCGGGCGATATAGTGTTTCGTAGAACTCAGCTAGTGCTTTTAATATTAAGTCAGGAGAGTGTACCAACTGTCCCCCTTTGGTTTTTATGGTTCCAATTACTGGAGATTTCTGTTCTGAATTAGCATTTCTAGCCAGAAGGCGGCCCGTTGTCTCCCCCTCCTCAAAAAAAGCAGTTTTAGAAAAAAACCTCTTCTTTTCCGCCGAAGAGGCCAGGAGGTGCCCATAAGCAGATTGAGCTGCCTGCCAGGCCTCCCTTGCGGAATCAGTGGGATCCTGCACATATTTCTCCTCCAGGGAATGAACCTGTACCTCTAGTGTCTCCCTGAGAGTTTCAGAGCGCTGTTTAGCCTTGGTAACCTCCGCGCTTAGCAATCTTCGTAAATACAGTTTAAATTTCTCCCACTCTGCCAGAACAGCTGCTGGATTAGACTGGTTTTTGAAAAACTTACGGATGCTTCCCTCTAGTCTCTCGGGAGATGTGAACAGCTGAAGCCAAAAGGCATTGAATTTCCAGGGTGCTTTAGGGAGCGTGGACCCCTGTGTTATAACAAGGTTTAGTACCATATAAGAATGATCAGATACACACCTGGGTTTGTAAGAAACGTCAGAAACCGAGGGGAGCATAACCGAGTTTCCCACTGCCAGATCTATCCTGGATAGCGACCCGTGGGTTTTTGAGAAGCAAGAGAATTGCCTAATTGTCGGGTTTCTATGTCTCCATAAGTATAACCATCCCAATTCCTGTAGCAGCCTAGCAAGTGGTGTTGCCCTGCGTGGGGCTTGTATTCCCGGGGGTGGGTGTTTATCCAAAACTGGGTCTAGCCACCTATTAAAGTCCCCTACAATGAGCATAGGGAGGTTCGGCTTGTCTGTCAAAAATTCCAGGAGAGGCTGAAGCACCCGTGCATCAAATGGGGGGGGGATATATACACACAGGCCAAAACACAATGCAAGATACCAATGCGACAATGCAAAAATACAAATCTCCCCTCTGAATCTATTTTAGAAGCATATTCCTGGTAATCCAGGGATCTGTGTATCACTACACTCACACCCCGAGAGAAAGAGGTGTGAGTGGAGTGATAGGCCCATCCTATCCATGTGTACTTTAAACAGCTCTTGGTCTCTGCAGTTAAATGCGTTTCCTGTAGGCAAATAATAGCAGGAAAAAACTTTTTTAGACAGGTGAATAGCATAGTACGCTTAAGGGGGGAGTTCATGCCCCTAACATTCCAAGAAATCAACGATGAAGATCCCGCCATAATAGAGGTGTAGACATCAGTGGGCAAGGACTGTCAGTGTTCATCTGTACGGTGAGTCTATGGGAGCTTTGATGAGCATATTTGCATATAGATGTCGAGTTAACAAAGGGGCTAGTAAGCGGATTCGGGTAAGTCTCTGGACTGTAAGGTAGTGCATACTGTAATATATAAAAAAAAACAAAACAGGGTAAAAGCTGCGCTCGGATTTTAAGAGATAAAAGTAAATTAGATAAGCTGCCAGCACCCTAAAAAGTCCAGTATCTGACTCCCAAATGTATAATAAACAGCAAAGTGCAGCGCTAAAATTATATATGTTATAAAAAGAAATAAGATCTCACCAAGTGACATAACATCAATCAGTGAACAAACATTTACAAATCAATCGGTTAATAAACAAAACATAGATCACAAGTGCATGTGAAAAAAAATATTGAAAAAGAAGTCCAAAAGTTCTTGATAAATCCACAGGTAAATAAAGAACACCCATCCAGGAAAAGATGTGACAAAGGTGCCTATAGATGATCCACCAAGAAGTGTGTAAGTAGAATCTGCTTACCGGACGGCGATAACTGCTATTACGGCAGTCTCGCCCAGCATAGGGATTATGGTCTCCCAAAACCAGGGGTACAATGCAGGACCGGTAGCTCTAACAATCCATCTTTCTGCACAGAAGTAGTGTGGAGGATAGCAGGAACACAGGCTGGGGGCTGACACTGTTTAGTTCGGACTTGCACCAGGCGAAGCCATTCGACTTTTATCAGGCAGCATATGGCTGATCATTCCTCCATGGGGTGCTGAGAATGTTCAGCAGGATGTATGCAGATCTTCAATAGATCCTCCTATGGGCAACAGCGCCAGTTGTCTCTGGCTCCAGGTTTTATAAACAGGAGACTGCAAGCAAAAGGAGTCAGACTCCTTTTGCTTGCAGTCTCCTGTTTATAAAACCTGGAGCCAGAGACAACTGGCGCTGTTGCCCATAGGAGGATCTATTGAAGATCTGCATACATCCTGCTGAACATTCTCAGCACCCCATGGAGGAATGATCAGCCATATGCTGCCTGATAAAAGTCGAATGGCTTCGCCTGGTGTAAGTCCGAACTAAACAGTGTCAGCCCCCAGCCTGTGTTCCTGCTATCCTCCACACTACTTCTGTGCAGAAAGATGGATTGTTAGAGCTACCGGTCCTGCATTGTACCCCTGGTTTTGGGAGACCATAATCCCTATGCTGGGCGAGACTGCCGTAATAGCAGTCATCGCCGTCCGGTAAGCAGATTCTTTTTACACACTTCTTGGTGGATCATCTATAGGCACCTTTGTCACATCTTTTCCTGGATGGGTGTTCTTTATTTACCTGTGGATTTATCAAGAACTTTTGGACTTCTTTTTCAATAATTTTTTTCACATGCACTTGTGATCTATGTAGTGCATACTGTAAACCACAACCAGGCACAACGGTGCCAACAAACTTTATTTCTACTGTAGTATGGTGGATCCATGACCGGTATCCCTCCCTGACGTCGATGCCCGCCAGTGTGGAGCAGAATAGTAGGATCAGCCAAAACAACTTTGTCAGCCAGGCCAAACATAGCCTGGCAGTACAGCCTAACAACTGTCCGACTGTGAAAACTCGCATTGTCAACAGATCAGAACAGATTCACGTAGACAAGGAAAAAATAGAAAAGTCACAGTTCTTTTATCTCCAGCATTTCTATACATGAAATGTGTTCCCGGCATCTAGACAAGGAGAAGAACAGCTGAATGGACTGAGGGATGGCCATAAAAGGTGTAGGTATGAACATCTACCTGGCCATAAGAAAAACAACAGCATCAACATAATCCGTTCTATTAGGTATCCTTAGCTGAGTGTCAGGGTCAGTCACCTTCTGCCTCTGCCCGATGGTGTCGCAGGGCTTGTTCGTTGTGATCTAACCACATCATCGCATCTCTGGGTGACTCGAAAAACTGTGCATGCCCATCCGCCGTCACCCGCAGTTTAGCCGGGTAGAGCATGTCGTATGGCAGTTGCAGGGCTCTCAGACGTTTCTTTACTTCCCCGAATTTCGCTCTGCTTCTCTGCACCTCAGCCGAGAAATCCGGGTAAAAGGACACTCTGACACCATTGAATTTTATGTTTGCCTTCTCACGTGCACATCGTAATATCGCTTCCCTGTCCCGATAGTGTAGTAGTTTTGCCAGCATAGACCTGGGAGGAGCTCCCTGTGGAGGGGGTCGGCCTGGGACTCGATGAGCTCTCTCCACTGTGAAAAAAGGGGAAAATGCATCCCGGCCAAAGATCTCAATAAACCAGTTCTCCACAAAGGTAGTGGGGTCTTTACCCTCAGATTTTTCGGGGAGCCCCACTATGCGAACGGTTTTCTTTGTCCTCAGCCCTGTTATATGTGTCTTGGGCCATGCGGTGTGCTGCTCTGGCTTCTTGTGCAAGTGGAGGGATTCTGTCCTCTATGTCACTCACTCTGCTTTCCACTGCTGTAGCTCGTTCCCTGACCTTTTGCAGGTTCTGTCTGAGAAATGACATCTCCTCTCTGACACCCCCCAACTGGTCTTTCATGACATTAACTGCAGCTGTACACATATGGACTGCTTTCAGGATTTCAGCCAATGTAGGTTGCTCCAGAGTCTCTGGGGTGTCTTCTGGAGGGGAGGGGGAGGGAGGGCGAGTGTCTTCCTCCATGAAGAGGTTAGGTGTGCTCACGGTGTCCATATCCCAGTCTGCTTGTAATGTCTTGTCAGCCTCTCCCCTTTGTAAACTGACCCCCCCTCGTCCGCTGTCCCGGGGCCCTGTATTTTCTGGGCATAATAAAGGATATCCCTGTACTGCTCCTTACCCGGAGTCTTCAGAGCTTTCTTGCTGCTGCTGTCTTTCAGCTTGTCCACCATCCGGGAAGCGCGTTGAGCCAGGGCTGCGGGCGCGTCGGCGCCATCTTGGGAGTCCGGTCCCGCCATCTCCAACAGGCCTCGGCGGGTTTTCCCCCTCGTACAGAGGGCCGGCGGTGGGTCCGGAGAGTACTGGGACTCGGTAGCCAGCTGGGGAGCCGAAGAAAGCAGGATCAACGATGCCGGGGAAGGATCAATGCACGGATCAGGCAGGAGCTGTGAGAAGTGCGTCCTCTCACATGCCGGTCTTGGCCACGCCCCCCGAGTTGGCTCTTTAGACAGGACACCAACACTGAAATCCAAGATGTCTACTGGTGTCAGATGTCATGTGACAGTGCTCAGAACTAGAGATTGGCTACAACAGGGTATTGCTGCCATCTGCAACAGAAGCAGGAGTAATGAGGGAGTGCAGGTAAGGTGAGCATAACTGAAGTCATGAGCACGTTATAAACACACTGGAGTTGATTAAGAGCCGGTTCACACTGGGACGACTTGTCAGGCGACCTAGTCGCCTGACAAGTTGCCTCCCGCTCTGTACAATGGAACCGTTCTAATCAGAGCGACGCAAGTCGCTCCGACTTAGAAAAAGGTTCCTGTACGACTTTGGGGGCGACTTGGGGCGACTTGCATAGACTTCTATACAGAAGTCGTTTTGCAAGTCGCCGCGGAAGTCGTTTGCAAGTCGTGCCGCCCCTGTGTGAACCGGGTCTTACTAAAACCAGAGAGTGCAAAATCTGGTGTAGCTGTGCATGGTAGCCAATCAGCTTCTAACTTCAGCTTGTTCAATTAAATGAGTTGTAAAGGCAGAAGGTTTTTTAACTTAATGCATTCTATGCATTAAGATAAAAAAGCCTTCTGTGCGCAGCAGCTGCCCACAGCCCGTCTAATACTTACCTGAGATCCCTCTCTTTCCAGCGATGTCTAAGAGTGTCTCAGAAATCCGAGATACTCCTTCCTGATTGTCTGCAACGCCATTGGCTCCCACTGCTGTCAATCAAAGTCAGCTAGCCAATTAGGGGAGAGAGGGGGCGGGCCATGTCAGGGCTCTGTGTCTGAATAGACACAGGGAACTGTGTGTGACTCAGCTTGGGTGCCCCCATAGCAATCTGTTTGGCACTGAACAGGAGGGAGGGGCAAGGATCATAAACGAGGGACCTAAGAAGAGGAGGATCTGGGCTGCTCTGTGCAAATCCATTGCACAGAGCAGGTAAATATAACATGTTTGTTACTTTTATAGGAAAAAAAACAAGACTTTACAATCACTTTAAGCGTTGACAAAAAACCTGGAAGATGATTGGTTTCTATGCAGAGCTGCACAAGATTTTGCACTCTACAGTTTTAGTAAATCAACCCCACTGTCACCCTGTCTTAAATGAACAAGGTGACAGTGTCTCTTCAAAGCATATCTAAACCACAAAAATGTAGCATATTGAATCTTACCAGTCATTTACTATATGTGGTGCCTGGTGTTTATGTCACTACCATTTTCACTACTATTTCCCATATCCACATACATTGCATTCTCTGAGAAACACATCTAAAAGTTATTTGAATTTACCTACACTCTCCACTAACACAACTAACTGTGGAAGGGAGTTCCACATTTTTACCGCAAGTGGTAATTTTGGCATTGAATTTTAATTTAATTTTAGTTATAGTCTTTTGACTAAAATGCCATTTTAGCATTTGCAATTGTTTTAGTTTTAGTTGTATTTTAGTTGACTAAAATATCCAGTACATTTTAGTCTAATAAAATAACTTTAGTCAACTAAAATCTAATGTGTTTAGTGAATAGGCAGCCAGCTATCAGAGTGGTTCTGTGGGTAAAGAGGATGGGAGAGAAGAAGCGCCAATCTAAGTGCAGTATGGGAAGCAAAAAGGAACATTTATTAGGTATTGCACTTACAAGCAGGGCTGCTGTTACAAATTATGGGGCCCCGTACAGCCTAACTCATGGGGCCCCCTTCAACCAAACCCTTGATCCTACCCTTGTCCTCACCCCTAACCCCAGCTCAAAACAAAATGCAGGTTTGTTGCTGTTTACACATGCGTGTGGGGCCATCGTGTGCGTTCCCAATTGTGCATAAGCACAAAGAAGCTGGGGCAGTTTACATTTCTTTTTAATTTTATTTTATTTAAAAAATTTACATTGTATCTTTAATTTTTTTTTCCTTCTTTGTTTGCTTTAACAAGGGATGAATAACATATATTCATCAACATATTCACAAGGGATGAATACAGGCCCTCTTTATGGAGAGTCTTTTAGACCCCATATCTGTCCTCTGGCCTCCAAAACATCTGATCAAACCGAGATCGTTTTGATCAGACGCTTGTTCAAGCTGGTAATGGCTTGTTTACATAGACGCTTCTCATGTCACACAGTGGAAGGAATGACATCCATCCCTCTCACTGTGTCCATTGCAGCCAAGCTCTGCCTCCTGTTCCTCTTAGCCTCCTCGCATCTCAGCACCTCAGAACTGAAGGCGGGCACCAGGCGAAGAATCATAGTATCACTCTGCCGGCCGGGGCTAATTGAGAAGCCTGGTGGCATGATATACATGTGCCCTGAAAATTAAGAAATTGTCCCTCTGCGCGTACCTGGGCCCCTCTTTTGACCTGATGGGGCCCAGGAAAATGGTATAACCCCGCTCCATAAAAAAGTAGGAGCGGGGAAAAAGGTGCAGAACAGGGAACCCAAAATTACCAAGCAGCTCCTTTGGGAGTAGTGCTACACACATTACCCCAGTTTTGAGGGACAGGGGACCTTAACACTGCTGTGCTCAGGCAGCTTTTAAAGCCCTGTCTCATTTAAGCAGGCCTCATGGCGACCAAACAGCCTTTTTGCAGCATGACTTTATTGTAGAGGTGACAGGACACCTTAACGCTACTGTGGGCAGGCAGCATTAAGAGCCCTGTCACACTCACCTATCGCGTAACCTAATGCCGCGTACACACGAGCGGACTTTACGGCAGACTTTGCCTGGCGGACGGGATTTCGCTGGACAATTCAATGTGTGTGGGCTCCAGCGGACTTTGTTTTCTCAAAAGTTGGACGGACTTATGCCGCGTACACACGGTCGGACTTTCCGGCATACTTGGTCCGGCGGACCAGAGTGTGCCGGACAATCCGCCCGTGTGTGGGCGCCGGCGGACTTTTCCGGCGGACTTCTTCCCAAAAGCCCGCCGGACCTAGATTTGAACCAAGTTTCAAATCTTTCCGTCGGACTCAGTTTTGGGCGGAAAGTCCGCTCGTGTGTGTGCTGGTCCGACGGAAAGGCCGCTCGTGTGTAGGCTGGTCCGACGGACCAGATACGACGCGAGGGCAGGGTATTGCATCTCGCGCTCGCTGCAATAGGAAAAACAAATTTTCCTATTGCGGCGAGCGCGGGGCATATCAGGCCCTTAGGTCTGGTATGGATTATAAAGGGAAGCCCCTACGCCGAAAAAACGGCGTGGGGTCCCCCCTAAAATCCATACCAGACCCCGATCCGAGCACGCAGCCTGGCCGGTCAGGAAAGGGGGTGGGGACGAGCGAGCGCCCCCCCCCCCTCCTGAACCGTACCAGGCCGCATGCCCTCAACATGGGGGGGTGGGTGCTTTGGGGGAGGGGGGCGCCCTGCGGGGCCCCCCCACCCCAAAGCACCTTGTCCCCATGTTGATGAGGACAAGGGCCTCTTCCCGACAACCCTGGCCGTTGGTTGTCGGGGTCTGCGGGCGGGGGGCTTATCGGAATCTGGGAGCCCCCTTTAATAAGGGGGCCCCCAGATCCCGGCACCCCACCCTATGTGAATGAGTATGGAGTACATGGTCCCCCTACCCCTTCACCTAGGGAAAAATTGTAAGTAATAAAACACACTACACAGGTTTTTAAAATATTTTATTAAACAGCTCCTGGGGTGGGGATCTTCCTCCGGCTTCGGGGGTCTTCTTCCGGCTTCGGGGGTCCCTCCGCTTCATCTTCTCCCGGCGTCCGGTTGGTTCTTCTCCGCTCTCTTCTCCCGGTGTTCCAGTTCTTCGGCCGGCTCCTCTGCTGTGTTCAGGTAGCTCTCTTGCCAGCAGAGGTCCGGACTTCTGGGCTTCTGGGCTGCTGGGCTTCTTCTCTTCTCCAGATGTTGACACGACGCTCTCTCCGGCTGGACTGCTCTCCGAGGGCTGCGTTGTGACTTATATAGGCGGAGACCCCGCCCCCTTTTGATGTCACAGTCCCTGGGCATGCTGGGACTGTGACGTTTTAGGGGGCGTGGTCACTGGGTGATGTTGAAAACACCAGGGACTGTGACATCAAAAGGGGGCGGGGTCGGGGTACGACGAAAAGTCCGCCGGGCAAAGTCTGCCGTAAAGTCCGCTCATGTGTACGCGGCATTAGACTTCTGGAGCTCCACCCGTCAGCCAATGAGGAGTGATGTTGCGTCCACGCACGTCACCCCTCCCATCCACCACACGAGGATCTCATGCTGGGAGGGCCTGCTGTGTACCTGATGGGCGTGAGTGGTGCCTCATGTTGTTAGGTTCAACTTTTAAATAAGTTGCTTTAAGTTTATATTGCTTTGTCAAATTATTGCTTCTATAAGAAAGATGACACGGAGTCAGGTATGTCTGTATCACAGTTCTCAGCATAAAGGACTGCTGCCTCTTTCAAAGGCCTTTTATAGGCAATTATACAAACAATAGCATTAGCACAACCCCCACACAGGGCAAGGGTAAACAACAACAGGAGTCACCTGGGCTACGAACACAAGCTTCAACACCATGGCAATACAGTTACAAGAAAACAAAAGCAGCTTCAATCGAGTTCAACAGCCAAAAGTTACATTCATAACAGATTTACACGTAGGCATTATATTAAGTGAGAACTCTAAATTAAATCCCTGACCTTATCAATTTCCCCCTTTGACATCATCCTCTCCTTCCCCCTGGGTCCTCATGAATAAGTTCTAGTCAGTTTTTCCCCAGAGTCCTTTCCCTGACCGCGAGTTGTCAGAGGGGTAGAACCCATCCCCCTAGGTATTACCAACATCTTAAAATTCAAGAAGAGGAGTTTTATAGGAGTAGGGTGATGTCAATACACATTTATCGGTATGCCCTGTCTATTCTCCTAATTTTCCTATTTATTTTCCTGTATACACATATATTCGTGATTGTAAGTGATATTAATATTAGAATAATAATTACCATTGGACTTAACAACCAGTGAAAGGTATTGGTTGCTGTAGAAGACATTCCACTAAATATATCCCACCAATGTGGTGCAGTATCCTGTTGTATCTGTGAGGAAAGATGCACTAGTCTACCTTTGTCAATAATTGCGGATACAAGGTTATTCTGTAGGGTATGTTCTAGTGTTTCTATGTGTTGTCTTAACAACTCTGATTGTTCCAAAACCTGTTTTAGTGGGTCTAAAGAAATTATAAAGGGTGTAGTGTCAGTGAGATTATGTACCTCATAGACTGAAGAGAATATCTTATCGGCGTCTGGTTCAAAAAGATAGGTGTCGTTACCCCATTGTAATATTTTAATCTTTTTTTTATACATCCCGCAAACGGCGCCGATTTATTTAATGCTGACATGGTGCGGTTATCATTAGTAATGATACGAATATGCTGGGGTCCTATTTCTATGAATCTATTGTTCACATTTATCGGTGTTCTTTGCATTTTGCATATGCTAGTTTGGTATTGTAATAAGCAAGGTTCATATACTGGGGAACTTCTGCCACATACCATTCCCTTATTGGTTCCTTCACATAGAGTTAAATCATGGGTTCTGTTTCCTTTATCTACATATTTCCCATATAGTTCTGGATACCAAAACTCATCTTTAATTACTAGTGGCATGACCACTATTTTACGCATTTCCATTACATCTGCTACCCGGTATGCTTCGAACCTTCCTACACACCATTTCTCCTCACATTCTATCTTATCCCCTTTTACTTGGAACCATACACCATCGTCAGTTAAACCCTTAAAATATTTCATCCAGGTATGATAATTTCCCAACTGTAGTTCAGTCCTGGTCCTATTTATTTGTATATGATAGGATAAGAGGTTAAAAGAGCACTGTGTGAAATTTACAAACTGTTGACTTTGATTCCACAGCTGGAGCTCTGCTCCTATCGTGTGATTTATTAACCCTCCCAAAAATTGTAATAGGGGTATTTCTTGCAGTTGGGTTTCAAAAGTGGTGGGTAACCATTTGCTTGTGATAGTCAAGCTGTCAGCTATGTGTCCCCCTGCATGCTTCCATCTGTTGTTCATTTCTTCTATCTCGACCGAGTTTAAAATTCCCATCCCTGTACCTGTCAGTCCCAATAGTGTGTCGTACCATTCTCGTTTATACCTACACTCCGGTATCGGGGGAAAGGTGATATTGAATTTTATTTTTGTTTTCTGTTGTGATGTTGATACATTTATGCAAGTGTTTGGTACGGGTGTTAATATGGAAGATTCAATTGTTGGCGTTACTTCTTCCTCCATTTGTATGTGAAACCCATAGGTCTGTGCCATCCAGTACCACCCATCAACTCTCTCTTCCCTCCACCAAGATGCACAGAGGAAAGTACTGGATTGATTAACGGTAATATCTGTCAGATTAAACATCCCTTCGGTTATATTCCCTCCTTCTGCCATGACTGTTAATATTTGGTACATTTGTCCCACTACCCGTTCCCGGGCTTGTTTCCATGTCTGTGAAAGGGATATTTTATGACACCTATGGTTCTTACTATTGTTAAAGGGGAAACCCATATTATTGTTCCACTGGAAAGTTACAGTTACTTCTGAGAGGGGGTCTGCCTGTATCCATGCTATACCTACATCTACATGAAACGGTCGCCTATGTCCTTCAACAGTATAATTTCCCACAGTGTAATCCTTATTTATCTCATATCCTGATACATTTGCCACTTTAGGGTCATCTATGCTCCATTCGAAAGTCATTGTTTCCTCTACTTCAAGTACATTAATACCAGGAGTCCATGCATATATTTGTAAAACAACAATCTTCAACAAAAAATATGTAAGTAGATATTTCATCATGTTGTTTTCTCGGGTTGTTTCTTGCAATGTGATGCGTGTATCCAGGTAGGTTTTCCTTCCAGCTTTACTGAGGTGGCTGTGGTCAAGAGTACTTGGTAAGGACCTTCAAACCTGGGTTCCAATGTCTTTCTGGTGTGTTTCTTTACATATACATAATCCCCTGGTAGCAGCGTATGTGTACCTGTTATTGAATTAGGGTCTGGAAGAGAAGAATACACACTTTTGTGGATCTTAGTTAGACGTTGTTGTAATTGTATCACATATGCAGTCAAACTATCACATTGCAATTGCATACTCTGTGGAAAGTATAGACCTAATCTAGGTGCATTCCCAAAAAGTATTTCGTATGGGGATAATCCTGTTTTTCCTGTTGGAGTGTACCTTATAGAGAATAAAGCCAGAGGCAGGCATTCTGGCCAAGGCTTGTTTAACTCTTGCATGGCTTTTTGTATTTTTAACTTTATTGTCCCATTTACTCTCTCCACTGATCCTGCACTCTGTGGGTGGTAAGGGGTGTGAAAACTTTGTTGAACCCCTAACATGGTCATCACATTCTGCATGATTTCTCCTGTAAAGTGTGTCCCCCTATCTGATTCTATGGTTTCAGGAAGACCAAACCTAGGTATTAACTCAGTGATCAGTTTCTTAGCTGTGGCTTTAGCTGTAGCCGATTTTACTGGATAACTTTCGGGCCAACCTGAGAATAAATCGATACACACGAGGACAAATTCAAAGGGGCCGCTCTTAGGCATTTGTATGTAATCAATTTGCAGTCTCTGGAAGGGGTATTGGGCCCGGACCTGGTGTTTTCGTGGGGTTTTTACTCTCTGTCCTGGGTTATTCGGGAGACAGATTTGGCAGGCTGCACAGTAGTTTCTTGCAGTGCTACTGAATCCAGGGGCGAGCCATCCTTGGTTCACAATCCTATACATGGAATTGGAACTGACGTGTGTGGGTAGGTGAACTGCCGCTGCCATTGCTGGGTACAGAGAGGCAGGTAGGCATATTTTGCCCCCTTCCCTCCATACATTGTCAAGGTCTGGTGCTGCTCCCATTCTGACCCACTTATCTTTCTCGCTCTCCCCTGCTTGCTCCTGTAATTTACTCAGCTGCTGCCATGTTGGTTCTGGGATACTCACCTCTACCGCTGCTAAGGTCTCAGGGCTTCCTTCCCCTAGAGCTGCCTGTTTTGCAGTCAAATCTGCAAATGCATTTCCTTTTGCCTCAATTGTTTTTGCGCTCATGTGTGCCGCTATCTTCATGATGGCCACTCGTTTAACCTTTTGAAGATTGTTCAGGTCTCTCTTAATCCCTTCTCCATGTTTTACAGGTGTACCTGCTGCTGTCAGATAACCTCTAGCCCTCCATATGTGGCCATAATCGTGCGCTACACCATAAGCGTAGGCAGAGTCAGTGTAAATATTCCCTTCTCGTTCTTTTAAGTATTCTAGGGCTTGTTCTAAAGCTTTTAATTCTGCTTCCTGTGCTGACATGTGGGCTGGTAAGGCCTGTGCTTCAATTACCTGCGTATCAGTCACTACAGCATACCCTGTGTGATATTTACCCTTGTCATCAGCAAACCTACTGCCATCTATGTACAAAGTGTGCTCAGCATTTAAAATCGGTGTATCTGTAACATGTGGGAATCCCATTGTCTCCTGTTCCATGAGCTGAAAACAATCGTGCTCATTTACTTCCTTAAACAAAAGAGTGTCAGTTTCCTCATTTCCTTTCTCACTAGTACTATTAGCACTATCATTCCCCCTTGCCAAATCTGGTGACTGAAGAGGCAAAAAGGTGGCCAAATTTAAGGTTGTACAGCGCTGAAAAGTAACATTTGGAGGTAAGAGTAAAGTACACTGTAATCTTAATTGCCTAGCCATTGAAATGTGTTTGGGCTGTACCTGAGACAAGATTGCATGTATGTCATGTGTGGTATGCACTACGACTGGATTGTCTAGAACAATCTCTGATGACTTATCTATGATAATTGACACTGCAGCTACCGCCCGTACACAAGACGGTGAACCTCTAGATACTGGATCTAATGCTGCTGAAAAGTAAGCGACTGGTCTTTGTTTTACATGTGCCTGTGTCAGAACACCTGTGGCATGTCCAGTGATCTCAGCAACGTACAGATTAAATTTCTTAGTGTAATCTGGAATACCAATAGCCGGGGCAGAAATTAATAGCTTTTTCAAAGTGACAAACGACTCATATGCTACTTCTGTAAGCACATACGGTACAATTTTCAAATAATCGTATAATGGCTGCATCAAAGCGCTAGCATGTGGTATCCACTGTCTACAATATGACACGATACCTAAAAACATACACAATTGTTTGAAATTCCATGGGGGTAACATTCCCTTTATCACTTGAACCCTCTCCTCAGTGAGATGTCTCGTACCCTGTGATATACAATGTCCCAAAAAGATAACTTTTTCCTGACACACTTGTAACTTTTTCTTATTAACCTTGCAACCTTTTTCTGCCAAAAATCACAACAAATTAAGGGTGGTGGCCAAACAAGTTTCCTTGTCAGGGCAGCATAACAATAAATCATCCACATATTGTAACAATACACAGGAATCTGGTGGTACCCATTCTCCCAACACCGTTTGCAATGCTTGTGAATACAAGGTAGGTGAATGCGCCATACCCTGAGGTAGGGGTGTCCAGGTTAGTTGCCGATTTTTGAGGGAAAATGCGAACCAAAGTTGGCATTCTTCAGCAAGCGGGACGGAAAAGAAAGCATTCGCTAAATCTATAACCGTAAAGTACATACTGGTTGATGGTATTTGTGACAGTAATGTATGTGGATTGGGTACTAAAGGTGTCATCGGGGCTAGTATTTTGTTGACCGCTCTAAGGTCTTGGACCATTCTATACTCAACCGGACTACCGGTTACTGATTTCTTTTTAACCGGGTACAAGGGAGTGTTTGCCGGTGATTTTACCTCTTTTAGAACTCCACTTTTTAAGAAGGATTGGACCTGCATTTCTATGGCCGCCTCTTGGGGTGCACTAAATGGATACTGCTTTTGTTGGGGAAGCACTGCTCCTGGAATCAGCTGTAGGGTAACCGGAGGTATGGGCAAAAGTCCAACATCAGCTGGATGTTTCTCCCATAGTTCTCCTGGAAGGGACGACAAAATCTGATCTAAGTCTGAAGGAGGTGGGCCGGACAATTCCGATTCCTCCTCTAGGTATTGTATCAGGTTACACATCTCCATGTGTTCTTGATTATCCCCTATAGCTAAGGTGACAGTGCCATCTGGGTGATAGGTAATGTTAGCTCCTATTTTCTGCAAAATGTCAGCTCCTAACAAATTAGTGGGGGCTCCTCTGGATACCAGAAAGCGTGAAAGGAACATGTGGTTTCCTACTTTAACTTTCAGAGGTTTTGTAAGCGGGGCGTCGGCTAAAATGCCATCATATCCAGTTATTAGTAAAGTGTCAGGTGATTTTTGGCCAGGGAGTAGTTCAGAGTCAGAAAGTAACGAGCGTGAAGCTCCTGTATCGACTAAACAAGAGATTTTCTTATTACCAACCGTTATATTTGTCTTAAGCATTGTTGTTTTGAATTTCTAAAATCGGGGTGAGTCATGCTCGTGGACCATCTCCCTGCTGCCTGATATGACTATTTTTGTTGTCCCTGGGCTGGTTCCTTCTCTGATTAACTGGAGATTCAACACCTTCCTCTCCTTCATCCCTTATTCTTTTCCTACAGTTGCGTCTGATGTGACCAATCTTGTTACAGTAGTGACAGGTAAGGGGTTTGCGAAAGGAACCTCTACCTTGCTCTTGGGGACCCCCGAGTGCGTTGATAGCATGAGATTTCCTCCCTTTGGTTTCTGCTAAGTCCGCCTCTATGCCTTGCGCTTTTTGTAACAACGTCCCTCTATCTGCTTTTGAGGGATCTAGACACAATGCCTATTAAAAAGGTTAAATTCGATCGGGACCTTCATATTGGACTCGATTCCCTTTGTAACAACAAAGACCTAGTTATTAGACCCGCGGATAAAGGGGGAGGGATTGTGGTTCTCAATAGAGGTGACTACCTCCAGGAAATGTTCAAGATCCTGGGTGATAGGGAGACCTATACTCCTCTGGATTCTGACCCCAAAATTCCTTATCTTAGGGAATTGAGGAAGTTGGTTGACTGGGGCTATACTCAAGGAATCCTTAATAAGAAAGAGAAGGCCTATCTGATACCTAAAGCCCCCCGGACGCCTGTAATATATTATCTGCCTAAAGTGCATAAACATCCTACCTGCCCCCCGGGACGTCCTATTGTAAGTGGGATTGACTCCCTCACGTCCCGGGTGGGCAGGTATATAGATTTTTTCCTACAACCCTTGGTGAGCAAAATGCCTTCCCTCATTAGGGACTCTAAACATACCATTAACATACTGGCCAACTGTACTCCCACTCCCAACATGTGGATGGTGACGGCGGACGTTTCGTCCCTATACACGATTATCCCCCACGAGTTGGGTTTCTATGCGGTTGAGTATTATCTAAGAAGGGACTCCGGTTTGTACGATGAGCAAATCAATTTTATCCTGGTACTCTTAAGGTACGCCGCTTCCCATAATTACTTTTGGTTCAATAAATGTTTCTACCGACAGGACCGTGGAGTTGCGATGGGGGCTAAGTATGCCCCCAGTCTCGCAAACCTGTTTATGGCCCTGTGGGAGGAGGATGTCAGAGGCCCCAGCTAAAACTGTGGGCTAGGTACATTGACGACATCCTCCTCCTGTGGGATGGCGATCGCAGTGACCTTGACCTCTTTTTGGAGGAACTTAATTCCAATAATAGGGGTATTGTGCTTAATTTTGAAGCCAGCCAGTCCAATATCCATTTTTTGGACCTCAATATCGATATACAAGGGGACCGGTTTGTAACCTCCACCTATTTCAAGAAAACAGACCGCAATTCGTATTTACCCTTGAATAGCTGCCATCACAGTTCTTGGCTCCGGTCTGTTCCCAAGAGTCAATTTCTACGACTTAAACGTAACTGTACTGATAACTCACAGTTCTTGCAACAGACCGAAGTCCTGATGAACCGCTTTGTTGAAAAAGGGTATAATAAGGAATTTCCATCCTAAACCTTGGATGTCGTTAAGGGTATTGACAGGGAACAGTTATTAAATCAAAAAGCACCCCCCAGAGAAAATTCTGTCACTCTCCCCTTTATCACCACCTACTCAATACAGCATAGTAATATTAAAAGCCTACTCAATAAACATTGGCACCTATTGGGGAACGATCCGGTCCTGAGAACTGTCATTCCAGACAAACCACAAGTGATTTTCAAAGGGGCATCGTCACTTAGGAATAGGTTGGCCCCTAATGTTCTTGATCCACCCACTAGAGGCATTCAGGGCCTTTTTGACAATCTGAAGGGGTACTATAAATGTGGCAGATGTCGTGTTTGTAGGCTCAATTCTGCGACATCCAGGCGAACTCAGAAATTCACCTCTAACAGTACCCACGAGGAACACGATATTGGGCCCTTCATTACCTGTACAACGGAGGGGGTCGTCTACCTACTGCAGTGCCCCTGCGGCCTACAATATGTGGGTAGGACTAGGCGACCACTCTCCGTTCGTCTAAATGAACATATTACTAATATCCTGAATGGCTTTCCGAAACATTCTGTCTCTAAGCACTACTTGACCACACATAATAAAGACCCCTCCAAAACACTCTTTTTAGGAATCGATAGATATCGGCCCCATTGGAGGGGCAGCTCTTTGGTTAGGAGCATCTCAAAACTCGAGATGCTCTGGATACATAAAATCAAGTGCTATGCCCCCTATGGGCTTAATATTGATACTGACACTAATGCCTTCATCGATAACTCATGAGTAATAATTAATTCTCAGAATTTCCGGTCTGCACCTATCTCCATCTTTCTAGCACCCCCTATATTCAAAAAATGGCCACTACTAGATATATAATACTCCTGGGAGGGTAGATGCCCCATTGGGTAACTTAGATCTGCCTAATGAGGTATGTGCCCCATTATTATTTGCGTAGATTTGGTATCCTAAGTTCGGGATTAGTAAAATGCCCAATGTATTTTATCTCGGTTTGTTATTTGATATATGACCTATGCCATGGTGTATTTACTGCTTCTTACATTTGGGAAGAAATCACCTTCCTTTCCCCTAAGATTAACCATCAAAAATGTCGTAACGTAGTATGGTGTGCGTTTCGTTTCACGTGCCTCTTGGAATTTAACACAGCTAAGAATGGCTCTGGGACGCCCTTGTACATCCAGTGAATGACTTCCTGTCCCTATGAGCCATTTCACGTGGTATACGATATAAAGGGGTTAATTTACTATCCCCCTTTATTCTCACTAATGGCCATACTGTTGCAGGACGCCACTCAAATATTAATCTTAACCCAATTTTAATCTTATCTAATTTTAATCTTATTAAATCTATTCTAATTCTGCCTTTCCCGTCAGTTAGGGATCAACCTATGTGTGATGTTATTTTATACCTAGGGATAAAAGTTGGTCCGCTCTGTTTATATCTGAAACGGACACAGGATGTTATGTACATTCCCACATCCAAGATGGTGTTTCTGTGCCATCCGCCCCTAACTGGTGGAACGCAAGGTGATTTCCGGTCCCGTCCTCAGTACGAGGTCTGGTTATGGTGTTTTACCATATTAATGCGACACGTCAGTGCGTCGCCCGTGCCCCAGACGACGTCAGAGTGTGACGAAACGTACGTCGGGCGTGCTGACGTGCTGACGTGCTGCATCTACCGTCTACAGTCTACAGGACGGGCGTTCGCTTCCTAGCCGGCCGGCTCATATGCTTTTTGTTTATCCTTCCGAATGTAAGTGCAATTTCTTTTGTTTTTAATAAAAAGTGAAAGCAGGATTACGCTATGTTGCTTTCCTTCTTCCTTTGGTATACCTCTCTCGAGGTTTACCCCTAGCCAGGGGTCACATCTCCACATAGAGTGATAATTGGAAGAACAGCGTGCTTAATCCAAGCAAAGGTGGCGTGTTTTCCCTTGATGGTTCCACCCTGAAAGGCCCCGACTGGGTTAAGGTCGCAAGCTCTTTCAAGCTTGCCGTTTGGTAAGCGCGCATTTTAACAATATCACAGTGGTGCGGTGAAGGACTTACCGATTTAATTGATTTCCACCTTTCTACGTTCCCTCTTTTATCCACCATATATGATCGATTTTGGATAGGACGGTTCACCTTGTTTATGCACCTTTATGAACTTTGGAGCCTATCTCAAATTTGGGCCTAATATTTCACATATTTGTTTGGTTATATCACATATAACTTTTTCTTGTCACAGCGCTGCTTTTTTTGTATCTATTATGTTAAGTGTGTATCCCACTTTTAGCGGCTGCTCTTATGTTTGACTTTTGATCATTGATTTGTCACTTTTTGATTGTTTTCAATTTTTGTTTTTCAATATGCCTTTATGCACTTATTAATTTATGGTATAGCGCGGTGATTTGCCTTTTCCTAGTCCCTCTATCTCTAGTTGCCCTCCACTCTGGTGTGCAGGCTTTCAGTCTCTCACTTATCTGTGGAATTAATCCCTCCATAAATTGTCTATTGAAGGCTCGGATTGTGACTGGCAGGGCCAAGTCCAATCCCTCATCTGCCATCATACTTTCCATAGATAAGTAAAATTCCGATACAGTCTGTCCTGGCATTTGCTTCATGGGTGATATGGACCCCAGGTTGCCCTCCCCATCAACTTGTCCTGCAGGTCTGTGTGGACCTATTTCTGTCATAAACTGGTTAAACAGGGTCAGAGTCATTTTGTGTCTGCATAGATCCTCCCCATCCTGCCAGGTCGCTTCATGTGTATTCATTAACTGTGTCACAAATCTACAAAAAGCAGCTGGCTTTGCTACCGGGTCTGGGGCGCTCTGTATTAATGCCATAAGGGTGTCTGCCGACCATGGTGCCCAAGTCCTTATTTGCATTCTACGAGTGACAGTAGGCGGGGCATTTGGATGGGCTGCTTGTCCAAATTCTGGATTGTTTACCTGAACAATGCGTGTATCAGTGCGTACGGGAGCTACAGTTTCTGGATGAGGTTTTTGTGCCCCACAATGCACACATTCTACTGCCCATTCTGGGTTTTGTGCTCCACAATCCTGACAAACCCATCCTCTCCCCTCAAGTACAGGATATATCTTGTGTGGTTTGCGTTCTACGTCAGTGTATGGGGGTGGGATGGCTGAGCTGGGAGCCTCGACATTTTTTGTTCTTCTATCTTTCATATCCCAACCATCACAATCTGGATTATTTTTCCACCCCTCTTCTTTCGCTCTATTTGAGACCTTAATTAAGCATTGAACCTGACGCATCCATTGCTTCTCTAACACCTCTCCTTGTCTGTCCCTTTTTATTTCACTCCATACATCCGGGTCTAAGCCCGCTGCTCCGTTCACCTTAAATTTACGAAGGACATCCTTTAAGTCCTGTGCTTCGTTTTTCCCATAAATGTTCTTAATTATCTGTGGCACCGTATAGTGCGCCACAATTCCTTGACGGGGTTTTGTGTTCCTCTGGCCCATTCTAACAGTCCTGCCTAGGTAGCGTGTGGGACACTTAGTGTACAATATAATGCGGCTACAACATATACAAGAATGAATAATTACTTTATATGCTAGCCCAATAACAAACCAGCTAAGTTACACTAGTTCCTCGTTGCCTTCCTCCTAGGGTGCTAGAATACTAAAAACCTCTTCCGGAATGAGATTTCTGAAATCGAATTACTTTATATGCTAGCCCAATAACAAATAATTACTTTATATGCTAGCCCAATAACAAACCAGAATGCGGCTACAACATATACAAAAATGCGGCTACAACATATACAAGCATTCCTTTAAGTGGCCAGGTATCCGACTAGATCTCCGGACTTTATGGAGATCTTATTCCCTCCCCGTATCTGGGAATCCCTCTCATACACTCTTATCCCTGCTTTATGGAGCAGACAGGGCTTATACTCTCAACCCGTCTATGGTTTATGAGTTAGATGTGAGGTTAAGCATAAGCGTCAGACCCCCAAGCTCACAAGCCCTCAAGTTCCCAATCATGTGAGGTAAGGCGCATTCCGTTGCTTAGTTCGGCAATCCCCTTCTAACTCATACCATCCTTGACAAGGCTCATTCACTTTCTCAACAAGACAGACAAGACAGACACAGACAACAAACAAACAAATAATTCCAGCAATATAAACTAAAATATGCAGTAATTCTAGACTCACCACTACAGAGGCTGGTGTTTTAAAACCAGGAGAACCGTAACTGACAGAACGGATAGGCACAAATCAGGGGAGCACAGAATATAAGAAAAATAAAGATTTTTCTTACCTGGCCAGGTTTTTTGATCTGTGGTTCCCGGAATGCCTGTCCTTTCGTTCCGTCAGCGTAGCTCAGCCACCTCTTGTAGTATCATCAGTGAGTCCCTGTTCGGGCGCCAAAAATGTTAGGTTCAACTTTTAAATAAGTTGCTTTAAGTTTATATTGCTTTGTCAAATTATTGCTTCTATAAAAAAGATGACACGGAGTCAGGTATGTCTGTATCACAGTTCTCAGCATAAAGGACTGCTGCCTTTACTCTTTCAAAGGCCTTTTATAGGCAATTATACAAACAATAGCATTAGCACAACCCCCACACAGGGCAAGGGTAAACAACAACAGGAGTCACCTGGGCTACGAACACAAGCTTAAACACCATGGCAATACAGTTACAAGAAAACAAAAGCAGCTTCAATCGAGTTCAACAGACAAAAGTTACATTCATAACAGATTTACACGTAGGCATTATATTAAGTGAGAACTCTAAATTAAATCCCTGACCTTATCAATGTCTAAGTTTTGCCTAAGGCCTCACAAAGCCTAGAGCCACCTCTGGTCTAAAGTGACTACACATAGAGGTAATTTGTATCTATGGAGGTTTAATGTTGTCACCCTAGCAGACATTATTTGAGGTTTCAAGTCAGTGCCCAGGAAGGACATGATACAAGATTTATTGTAGAATTAACAGGAACATTTTTCTACTTGCAGAAAATGTACTTAGATGACCACAGAACGTTGTTTTGTTACACTATGTGATTTATTATCATTTCATCTGTGTTGCACTATTTGGCTTATTATTGCTCTGTGTCTTTAAGCTGTGTTCTCTTGTCTAAGCTGAACTCCTTCTCTCACCTTACTTCTGTATATCCCCTCCCCTTTTTTCTCTCTGGTATCATTTCTCAGTATTCTTCCATGCTTTACACATCTTTCCATGTGGCTTACAAGATCAACATTTTTCTACTGAGTATCCTTCATTAAAACGGAACATTCAAAAGTCTTCATCGTCTGTCTCCTCAACGGTGAGTTTATTCATCGAGTTAAACTGTCTGAATTGATGCAAGCGTTAAAAAGATCACCAGGTTGTATAAGCCCTATATGAAGCTGGAGATAAGCGTATGGCCTTGTAGTTGAATCAGAACAGTAGAAAAACTGAGTTTCACAGCCTAATTACAAGATTTCTGCATGGTAGTACTGATACAGACAAGATTTACTGCCCTCATTCCAAGAAAGAACAAGAGAGCAGCACATGTAAGTCTCATAACCTGAGTCCAGGCTTCATGGTTACATGGTTACATAGTTACATAGTTACATAGTAGGTGAGGTTGAAAAAAGACACAAGTCCATCAAGTCCAACCTATGTGTGTGATAATGTGTCAGTATTACATTACATATCCCTGTATATTGCGGTCATTCAGGTGATTATCTAATAGTTTCTTGAAGCTATCAATGCTCCCCGCTGAGACCACCGCCTGTGGAAGGGAATTCCACATCCTTACCGTTCTTACAGTAAAGAACCCTCTACGTAGTTTAAGGTTAAACCTCTTTTCTTCTAATTGTAATGAGTGGCCACGAGTCTTATTAAACTCTCTTCTGCGAAAAAGTTTTATCCCTATTGTGGAGTCACCAGTACAGTATTTGTAAATTGAAATCATATCCCCTCTCAAGCGTCTCTTCTCCAGAGAGAATAAGTTCAGTGCTTGCAACCTTTCCTCATAACTAAGATCCTCCAGACCCTTTATTAGCTTTGTTGCCCTTCTTTGTACTCGCTCCATTTCCAGTACAATATGGTGTCATATTACAGCACACAGATCCTGCCTGCTTATCACTCAGTCATTATCTGCTAGTGTCAGTATGAGTTACAAATAATCTACACACATAGAAGCACCAGACCCTGAGCCTGCTGAGTTACCCAAATGCTCAGTCAAACCAACTTGGAATGTAATAGAGAATTATGAAGCTTTAAGAACTGAATTGACAACTAGCCTAAAATTATTATGGGAAAAGATTGTTACTCAATCTAATACACTGTCTGTTGAACGTGAATTTCTGCCACTAGAGGGCACCATTAAACAACTTTCTGCCTCATATGAGCTTTATCAGTTTACCAGCAACAAGTTCATTAATGTCTTACAAAGTATGAAAACAGAAGATTCACTGGAGGAATTAAACATTAATTAAACATTGATTAATTTCTTAATCTGGAAAAAGAGACAGTTTTATCCAGCAAACCAAATTAAAAGCAGGAGCATAGATAGAGCTGCTATAAGACACTGCATCTCACAGATTCCTTTCCACCAGATGTTCTAAGAAGTCCTCTAAATCCCATAGTTCAAGATACTCAACACTCAGTGAGTGACTTTTAGTGCCGCTGAAGCGGAAGTCAGCAAAGTGCAGGTCGCATACGCAGAAAAGAGAGCAGAGTTGGAAAATCAGACAGCATGTCAAAGAGCAGAGCTGGAAACAAAGGCAGCACGTCAAAGAGCAGAGTTGGAAGCACAGACAGCATGTCAAAGAGCAGCAATAGAGATCTTAAAATGAACAGTGTAAACATGATACAGCAAAGCTAAGGGTCCTAGAGCAAGCTATCCGTGCAGATGAAGGTGCAAGTGAGAAAGACAGCATTAACCTAAACATAGCAGATATGGAAGATCCCCTCAAACGCACTAAAGACAATGGGGTTGATTTACTAAAGGCAAATCCACTTTGCACTACAAGTGCACTTGGAAGTGCACTTGGAAGTGCAGTCGCTGTAGATCTGAGGGTAAGATCTGAAATTAGGGGAAGCTCTGCTGATTTTATCATCGAATCAAGTGCAAGCAAAAATGCTGTTTTTTATTTTCCTTGCATGTCCCCCTCAGATCTACAGCGACTGCACTTCCATGTGCACTTGCAGTGTAAAGTGAATTTGCATTTAGTAAATAAACCCCTATGTTCTAAGCCACTGCAGTGTACACTTCATCGTCTTCAATGCTCTTGACAACATAAAGACTTCTTCACAGCATCAAGTTACAGAGGTTCCAGCAACTTCTTGCATGCAAAATTATATGTCACAGAGAATGTCATATGTCACAGAGAATCAGAGCAAGCTGAAAGCAAGTTATCAATCTCCTGTCATCAGTACAGCCTTAACCACTTCAGCCCCAGAAGGATTTGCCCCCTTCCTGACCAGGCCATTATTTGTGATATGGCACTGTGTCGCCCCTACAAATAGAGCTTTCTTTTGGTGGCATTTGATCACCTCTGCGTTTTTTGTTTTTTTTTGGCTATAAACAAAAAAAGAGCGACAATTTTGAAAAAAAAACACAATATTTTGTAATTTTTGCTATAATCAATATCCAAAAAAACTAAAAAAAATAAAATAATTTCTTCATCAGTTTAGACCGATATGTATTCTTCTACATGTTTTCTACATATTTTTGGTAAGAAAAAATCGCAATAAGCGTATATTGACTGGTTTGCACAAAAGTTATAGCGTCTACAAAATAGGGGATAGATTTATTGTATTTTTATTTTTATTTTTTTACTAGTAATGGCGGCGATCTGCGATTTTTTTATCAGGACTGCGACATTGCGGCGGACAGATCAGACACTTTTGACACTTTTTTGGGACCATTGACATTTATATAGCGATCAGAGCTAAAAATAGCTACAGATTACTGTATAAATGTCACTGACAGCGAAGGGGTAACACTAGGGGGAGATCAAGGGCTTCTGTGGCGATCAACTGTGTTCCCTAGGTGTGTTCTAACTGTGAGGGGGATGGGACTGACTAGGGGAGGAGACCGATCGGTGTTCCTATATACTAGGAACACACGATCTGTCTCTACTCCCCTGACAGGACGTGTATCTGTATGTTTACACACACAGATCCACGTTCCTGCTCTGTCACGAGCGATCGCGGGTGCCCGCCTGACATTGTGCATCGGATCCGGGGACACGCAGCCGGTGCGCGCCTGTTGGATCATCTCAAAGGAGTGATGTATACCTACGGCGATTTGCGCAGCCGTGCCAACTTCCACAGTATAACTGCGGCGGCTGCTCGGCTAGCGCTTAAATCAATGTACCATTGGAACAACTGACTTCAAGCAAGCAGCTCACCTGAATGCATCTGCTGCACCATATTTCCCTGTGTCCTTTAACAACAATGTCAAAGATAGCGCAAATAGCACCATTCAGCCAACAACGTCTTGCATGAAGGCAGAGACAGCTGAGACAGCAGAGTTTGTGAGGTACATACTTCGCAGAGAGCTCACAAAGACTCATCTCACAAGTCTTGATAACCAACCTAAGAACTACAGAAGTTGGAAATGTGCCTCAGAACTGCAATCGGTGATCTTGGCATTACAGCTGCTGAAGAATTGGATCTACTGATCAGATAGATTGGTCCTCTATCTGCTGCATGTGTTAAGCCATTAAGATCAGTTTTCATGGACAATACTACAGCAGGCCTCATAGCTGCATGGGATCGACTAGAGCAAAGTTATGGCAGTCCAGAAGCTATAGAAAATGCTTTGTTTATGCGTCTGGAAACTTTACCAAAGATATCTGGTAAGAACAATAAGGAGATCCAGATACTGAATGCTTCAGCTAGCCAAGGCAGACCCTAAACTAACAGGACTCAGTTACCTGGACACTACCAGAGGGGTAAACCCAATAGTCGCCAAGCTCCCGTATGGATTGCATGAAAAATGGTCTGCACTAGGGTTCATCATACAAAAAAGAGAACAAGGTATCCCTCCTCCATTCTCTTAGGGCGTACACATGGTCGGACTTTGTTCGGACATTCCGACAACAAAATCCTAGGATTTTTTCCGATGAATGTTGGCTCAAACTTGTTTTGTCTACACACGGTCGCACAAAGTTGTCGAAAAATCCGATCATTCTGAACGCGGTGACGTAAAACACGTACGTCGGGACTATAAACGGGGCAGTGGCCAATAGCTTTCATCTCTTTATTTATTCTGAGCATGCGTGGCACTTTGTCCGTCGGATTTGTGTACACACGATCGGAATTTCCGACAACGGATTTTGTTGTCGGAAAATTTTATCTCCTGCTCTCCAACTTTGTGCGTCGGAAAATCCGATGGAAAATGTCCGATGGAGCCCACACACGGTCGGAATTTCCAACAACACGCTCCGATCGGACATTTTCCATCGGAAAATCCGACCGTGTGTATGGGGCATTATTCTTCTGCAAAATTCAGAAGCAAAATTGCAGAGACCAAGAACGATCCAAGTTTTTCCTACGATGAGTGCAGTCTCTTTTCACCCTTTCCTAAGAGTACCACTCTTCAGGGCAACTATAGAAACCGTAGAGGCCCAGTATCCGTGAAAAAGACTGACATCCTTCCCACTCCTACCACAGTTGTGGCCACAGAGTAGGAAGATTGAAAACCCTAACCGAGAGTGTCCCATTCACAAGAAGCCACACCCCCTCAAAAAATGTATCGGCTTTAGGAAAAGGCCTCTTGAAGGAGCTTTTAAAGACATTTGGGGTATGTTTCAGGTGTTGTGCTTCTACTGAACATTTTGATAAGGACTGTAATGTGCCCATTGTTGTGGAAATGTTATTTTAGGATGTGTGTTTTATAGATTTTCATCTGTCTTCCTGTGTCTGATTTAACCAAGGAGCGCTCTAGCAGAGTGCACTTTTTGTTAAATCGGGACCAGCGGTAAAACCATCAGTATGAAAACCATCTCATGGGCTTGGGGTCGTGTTTTCGGTATGTGGGGGCGTTTGCCGGTTGGTAAGTATCAAGCGCAATGCGCTGGGCTTCTTGCCTTCAAATGTCTAAACACATTAGAGAAGCGAAGTCCGCATAACGAGAGAAACATATTATATCTCTGTTGTGGCTACGCTACCTTTTGGATACATATCTGCTTTTATAAGAGGACATTGATATCTGTCTTGTTGGTATACTCATACTGTATATTGACAACAGCAGTAGCAATGTCCCCGCAGATCGTCTCAAGCCTGTAAGAACAAGTAGAATGAACTTACTAGATACTGGTTACTCTCAGCAGTATTGAATAGGCTCCATGCTGACCAAGATGGTGGATATTCATGCATGTGGCTGGGTGGGGGGCAGTGTACATGCCTCAAGTGGGTGAGACATGTGCACCCCCCCCCACTCCCGTGCATGCCCTCCCCTTCACTGTTGTCATTTCCTGTGATGTCATTTTGCATGGAGGAAGCGATTGGCTGTTGGGACGATGACTTCCTGTTTGTCATTCCTTTTGTTGCCCATAAATAAAAACAAAGTGCCTGTGCTCGTGAGGACAGAAACATTGAGACTCCAGCTTGAAGCAGCGTGTTTTCTGATTCTATCTGGTGCTACTGAAGTACTTAAATTTCCTTGTACCAAAGAGCTTGATACAAATGTGATTTTAAGCACGAAGGAATTGTTTTGTGTTTTGCTTGCATTTTGATGCTGGAAGTGCACATTTTGGCGCAGTGTGGATTTGCGTACAAAGCCCAAAGAAAATTTCCATGACACCATCAAGTGCATAGAGTGTGGCTCTGAAGAACATGTGCAAGCCCTCCATCCTCTTGAGCCCAGCTCTGCACAACCTGCTAACTCTCCTGTCAGGCCAACGCATGGTGGGGAGACTACAGACCAAGTGCCTAATTCCACTATAATTTCTTCATCCTGCACTGAAGTTTGTGGAGAAGACCGCTGTGATAAGTTCTCTGCTAAAATATGCTTGGTGAACATATACCACAAGGATCAACCAGAAAAGGCTCTAAATGTTTGTCCACATAAGATTTCCAACTTTCTCCAATTGCAATCTCAAATTGTTTGTTGACCGAACCACTGAAGATATTCAAAAAATACTATACAAAATCTAAAAAATCAACCTCCCCCCAAAGATTAGCCCTAAATCGGATTAGGGCGAGACAAGATATAATAATAATAATTAAAGCCCTACTTTTTATGCACTACCCAAAACTCACAAATCCCTTCAAAACCCACCTGGGAGACTAATCATCTCGGGATAGGCAGTTTAACTCAACAAGCCAACTCTCTAATTGACGACTGTTTGCGCCCTCATGTGGAAAGCCTACCAACCTATTTAAAGGATACCATCCATGTACTTACAGTTTTGGAGGGACTATTTGTCCCTACTCATACCATCTTAGCCTCAATTGATGTAGAGGCCCTATACTCAAGTATCCCTCATGACAAAGGAGTCATGATGACTTCACTCTCTCAATGAAAGAGACCTCGACACCTTTCCATATAACACCTTCACCACTAAAATGTTGCACTTCATTTTGACACACAATGCATTCACTTTGATGGCTCTCACTACCTCTGGGTGCAGGGGGTAGCGATGGGGACTAAGTGTTCCCCATCGTATGCTAACCTGTACCTAGGGGGGGTGGGAGCGTGAGGTGTTTGCAGCAGACTGTTATTCGATATACCTGCGCCACACTTTGTTGTGGCGCTGGTATATCGATGATATAATAATCTTTTCGACAGGTACGCCTAAGCTTCTTTTGACATTTATTGAGTTAAGTTAAGTTAAATTGTAACAACTATAATTTATCATTCACACTTAACTGGCATATCGACACCCTCCCTTTTTGGATTTAATTATACACATGGATGAGAAAGGAGAGAACCACCAATCTCTACCGCAAAGACACAGCTGGGAACTCTCTGTTGCACTTCTGCAGTGCCCATCCTTCCCATCTAATTAAATCTATTCCTGAGGGACAATATCTACGAGCCAAATGCAATTGTAGTAGCGAGGAGGACTTTAAAGCACAGACCTCTTGCCTACAGAAAAGTTTTTTGGACCGAGGTTACAGCAGGTTACAAATCTTTAAAAAGGGCCTACAAAAATGCAAAAGACAACCCCAGATCTATTACTATTTCAGGGAGAAACTTCAACATCCTTTGACTCACAGGGTATACGACCCATTACAAAATATAATAATCAACGTCAAGGTATAAAATTTATCCTGAGTACATACTGGCATTTTCTACGAGATGACCCGTCTTTAAGGTTATTTGTAGAACCCAAGCCAACATTTAATATTTAAACACAATCAATCCTTGCGAGACATCTTGGTGTCCAGTCATTATCTCCATTCAGGAAACCAAGGATCCTTGTGGGTCCTTGCCCCGTGGCACCTTTCAATGTGGAAACTGTGACTTTTGTAGATTTATTCAACCTGGGAAAAGTGTTCACCTGCCTACGAGCGAGAATTTAACCATGTATCACTTTGTAAATTGTGACACCATCGGCATAGTATACCGACTTACATGTGGCTGTGGAAGCCACTATATAGGTAAAAATCAAGGAAATTTCTGGAAACGCTTAAAGGAACATGTTACAGTTATAAAAACAGGAATTATTGAAAAACCTATAGCTAGACATTTTGCACAATTTCATGATTATAAAACAGATTCTTTAAAATTCCAGGTACTTGCTACAATTCACCCCCCAGCAAGAAGGGGCGACTTTGACCCAAAAATTCTACAGGTAGAAGCCAAATGGATATTCAAATTAAGGGCCAGGGTTAAATGACGCTATCAGCTACGCCCCTTTTCTCTAGATATTCGATTCCTACTGATAGGAAATGACATTTCAAGGTCTTCCATTACATCCCCTTTCTTTCCTTCCTCTTCACCTTCCCGACTCCCCTCTTCCCCCTCTAGATGTGTTATCCCATTTTTTTGTCTTATAAAATATACTTATTCATATTTTTAAATAACACTGCTAATGAGATTCCTAGGGGTATATTATCGTATACCTGTTGCAATGTACAATGTAAACATATTTATAAGGTAACTGTAAACACTGTATAAACACCCAGCGTTGCCTCATATGAAAAACTAGGGACATGTTAACCTAAAGGCCATATATCTGGTTTTTTTTTTGTTTTTTTTTACCACAATGAATATTAGATTTCTATTATTATATTAAACTGCATTTTTTTTTATTATTTTTGATATATATTATGTTTTTCTCTTCTTTTTTATAGATTCTATGACACATCATCTGATCCAGTGGGCTTTGCCTCTCCTGTGTTTGTCCACTGGCTGAGGGATTTAGAAGCCCCGCTATGTGCGAATCCCCATGAGCGGGACTTCTCATACATTTTGAGACACTTGTAATCCTACAGAGGTGTTTCCTGAGCAGATGTTTTCCAACTGGCATTCTGTTATGTGTCAACTTCTAAGTTGACCCACTTCCGGTTCTCCCCACTTCCGCCCCTGTGGAATGCAAACAGTGCCTCTGACACACATCTGGTGTGCGTCATTTCCGGCGCTGAGCCAATTGGGTTCCTCTCTTCGCTCGCAGGCGTGGTTTTGATTCCCTCATGCTGACTCGCATCAGCTGGGGGTTCTCTGCCACACACTCTCCATCTGGGGACCTGCAAGCCAGGGAAATGGATCATGGAGGCACATGTTTTGGTTACGGCATGTGCCTCACCTAGTTTATCAGTGTACAGATGAGCCCTCCCCCGTCCCTCCGGATCCTACAGAATCCACCTGGATCTGCTATGCGGGCGATGCAGGAGGCCTCAGGGATCCCCCCCTTTCTCCCCCGGCAATCATGGCGGACTCATATATATATATATATATATATATATATATATATATATATATATATATATATATATATATATATATATATATATATATATATATATATATATATATATAAATAAATAAATAAATAAATAAATATATATATATATATATATATATATATATATATAAATATATCTTCCCATGTGCAAGCCTCCATTCAGGGGCCTTATCCCCCTCTTTTGCAGGGACGCTGGAAGGAGACAGGCATACCTAGTGAAACAGATAAGAATCCCCTTGTTGGAACATCTTCTGTTTGGTTGCTGACTGTTAATTTCTTTCCTAAATAGGACATTCTCTTTCCCCCTTTTTCCTGCTGGATCACACTGAGGTTATTTTATATGTATACTACTGTGAAAATTGGGGATTTAAAGATAGAGTGATCCACTATATACTCATAGTTACACGTGCATCTGCCATTGTGGAACATTTGCAATCATACTAAGACTTCTTTTCTAACATCAGGTATGATCTCTTAATATTCAATTTTTTCACATTAATTAAAACTCCTGATTTGTATATTTATCTTTACAAACTTAATACCAGCATAAACATTCATGATATAATTATACACATCTAGGAGTCTGGCCCATTCCCCCGGTGAGCACAGGGAGGTTATCCCCACAGGCTCCCTAGGCTTTGTTCTCCACTGGACCAGTATGTCAAGTTTTTCAAGTTTTACAGTTTAAAGGTAAATAAATTGATAAGACAAACTAACTGAAAGATAAGTCTTTATTCTATAGTTTGATAATCTGAAAAGACTCTGAGCCTCTTTGGCTTGCTCCTAGTCTATGAGATACTGCTGGACATCAAATAAGCTGTACGTAATTCCGTCTCGATAGAAAATGAATTGTTATATCAATCTCACTATAAGAATATTTAGGCATCTGTGAATACTCTATAAACTCCTAATGTTAATGTTTTGGAAATCTTATATGTCTTTTATATTAACCACTTCAGCCCCGGAAGGTTTGGCTGCTCAATGACCAGAGCACTTTTTGCAATACGGCACTGCGTCGCTTTAACTGACAATTGTGCAGTCGTGTGATGCTGTACCCAAAAAGGATTGACATCCTTTTTATTCCCCACAAATAGAGCTTTCTTTTGGTGGTATTTGATCATTTCTGCGGTTTTAATTTTTTGCGCTATACACAAAAAAGAGCGACAATTTTGAAAAAAAAACCCACTATTTTTTACTTTTTGCTACAAAACACATCTAATTAAAAAAAAATGAAATTTCTTCATCATTCCTTCATGTCACTGGCGGGGAAGGGGTTAACACTAGGGGATGATCAAATGGTTAACTGTGTTCCCTGACTGTGTTTTAACTGTAGGGGGAGGGGACTGACTATAGGAGATGACAGATCATGGTTTCTAGCTATTAGGAACTCACGATCTGCATCTCCTCTCAGAACAGAACAGGGATTTTACACACACACGTCCCTGTTCTGCCTCTCGTGGCCGCCGGTCACGAGCATCGCACCCCCCGAGTGCAGCGGGCGCCTGCTATCCCGCTTAAAGGAGCCGACGTATAGCTATGATGGCTCGCGGGATCATGCCGACCTGCCGTAATATAATGACGGCGGCTGGTCGGCAAGTGGTTAAAAATGTTAATTTTTTTTAACATCGATTTACAATTCTGTCAATATTGTATTCTTAGGTTACTGCAATATTTCTATTGTACTCGTGCTATTCTAAGGCCCTGACGAAGCGGGGTTTCCCGCGAAATGCGTAGGCAATACTTTTTGATTCATCGTACCAGGATCAGCATGTCCTGGACCCAATTAACAGTAACTGTATCTGTATGACTGTAATACTCTTTTAATCAATAGATGTAAAATAAAATTTAAATACATTTCTTTTAAATTTGTGGCATATATCTTTATTCAAACCCTACAAAGGCACACACAAAGTCCCAACCTACCTCACTTTAACTTTTGATTTTATATCCTTCTTTTGGGATGGTACCTATGTAGGGCTATAGTTATATGCAATACTACTCCCAGGGGTTCTGGGGATAAAAAACAATCTCTTAAGGTTTGTCTTTCTTTGCTTCAATGCCCCCAAAACTTCCAGAATCCTCCTCCCTCTCCTCTTGTGTGTTCTGTGGCGTTGCAAAAATGGTGTCTGCATTGAGCGGGCCTTGATAGCAAAGGAAGTCCTCCTCTTTCCCCATGTTGCTCTGCCTCAAGTGCCCTGTCCATAATGCCACGCAGAGTCTACTCCAGTGGGAACACAACAGGGATTGTGTCACTGATGCATGCATTGTCACGGCTCACCATCCTTGTTGCCTCCTCAAATGGTGACAGTCGCTCTTTTTTTGTTTATAGCGCAAAAAATAAAAACCGCAGAGATGATCAAATAGCACCAAAAGAAAGCTCTATTTGTGGGGAAAAAAGGATGTCAATTTTGTTTGGGTACAGCGCTGCACGCCTGCGCAGTTGTCAGTTAAAACAACAGAGTGTTGTATCGCAAAATTGAGCAGCCAATTCTTACAGGGCTGAAGTGGTTAACTTTTGATTTTATATCCTTGGGAGTAGTATGTGGCTGGGAGGAGGCAGTTCCAGATACTGTAATCCTCAGTGACCATAAGGGCTTTGCTTCACATGCCTTCGCATGACCTTGATTCTTCAAAGCCTGCAAAAGGACCTGAGAATTTGTGGTATTAATGAGAAGAATCACTATTGGTTGGCAACCCTTCTTGTATACCATTACAAGGTTAAAGTCTTGAAACTCATTGCTTCCCCACAGAGGGAGTAGAGGTTAAAATATCTTGATGACACCTTAAAGGAGAGTTTATGTAATGCCTTTCCAGACTCTGGTAGGTTACAGTCTCATGGAAAAGCTAGTAATGCATTTCAAACTTTTTTTAGTCCTCATGCCCAGGGCTGTCAGTGTCCACATCCCATTGGCAGCGTCTGCATCATATGGTGGGATATTATCTAGGGGCAAAAACAGCAACAAAGAACTTTTCAGTTGATGATTCACTGGGTTACTGGGTCATGAGAATAGACCACTGGCCAGAACTTGCCTAGTATGCAATTGAACTGCTGTACTGCCCTGCATCCAGTGTGCTTTCTAAACGGGCATTCAGTGCTGCCGGAGGTTTTGTGACAGATAAAAGAACGCGTCTGTGCACAGACTCAGTTGACCGACTGACATTTATCAAAATTAATCATTCCTGGATTAGCAGCAGCTATCAAGCCCCTAATGCCAATGTTGCCTATTAAGTGTTCACTTGATCTGGAATTAATGCAAGACTGTCTACGCTGCCTAGCTTTATGGGTGTTGATTTTATCTGGAAGAAAAATCTTGGTATAGGTTTCATGGGCACAATTAACACCCAAGAACCATTTTTTTCCAGACCTGTTTGACTGGTGCATATAATAATTTTTTTTTTACAGCAAGGCCAATTCTTGCTTTCATCAAAAGTACCTCTATAGGGTTACAGTGTGAGGGCACCAAGCAAGAAAATATATATACTGTGTGTATATGTAGGAAGGCCAGTATGGTGGCCTGAATTTATGGGAGGAGCCCGGGGGGTATTTAAGCAGCCCGCTCACCTGTGGTGCTTGTCGGTTTCCTGTGCGCGATATACGTCACTAGGCCGACTATTCGATATACCAGCGTCCGCAAGTTCTTGCCTCGCAAGTTCCCGTATTCGATACTCCGTACTCAAACTTTCGAAGTCCGCGTTTTTCGTTCCTAGTTTGTACCACGCGTCTGGCTTGGCTGTCGCAGGTAAGGTCCCGTCGGACTTTTCGTTTTCATATCATGTCACAAAACCGTGAGTTCAAATTTCGTTTCACCCGCATCTCACAAACTGCAATGTATATCGCTCGTACTTTCGATATGTTACAAATTCGACAGCACAGCGACGCTGACGTCGCTTCATTTCTAGCATGTCGGTATCGATAGACAGCCATAGCCAGTCGCAAGTTGTAAATTATCAAAGCAAGTTAGTTCGATACCAATCATTTCTCATTTCTGAAACATTCTAAACTCATTTCTGACATTTCAAATCATTTCTCATTTCTGAAACATTTCTAAACTCAATTCTGACATTTCAAATAATTTCTCATTTCAGTCACCTACCGCGCTCCGATTCGAATCCAGTCGCACCAAAGATGCGCCGATTCGTTCCGGTGTGCCCCAGTTATTACGGCCTCATTTCTATACATGCTCCAGAGTTACGTTATTGTCAGTCAATTGTACCTCTGTCATGGTTATCATTTCATTTCCATGTATCACGTTCCGACATGAATTCAGTCGCATGAAAAATGCACCGATTCGTCTCGGCGTGCCCCAGGATTGGCCTCATTTCTATACATGCTCCAGAGTTACGTTTCATCAGTCATTTGTACCTCTGTCATGGTTATCATTTCATTTCCATGTATCACGTTCCGACATGAATTCAGTCGCATGAAAAATGCACCGATTCGTCTCGGCGTGCCCCAGGATTGGCCTCATTTCTATACATGCTCCAGAGTTACGTTTCCTCAGTCATTTGTACCTCTGTCATGGTTATCATTTCATTCCCACGTATCACGTTCCGACATGAATTCAGTCGCATGAAAAATGCACCGATTCGTCTCGGCGTGCCCCAGGATTGGCCTCATTTCTATACATGCTCCAGAGTTACGTTTCCTCAGTCATTTGTACCTCTGTCATGGTTATCATTTCATTCCCACGTATCACGTTCCGACATGAATTCAGTCGCATGAAAATGCACCGATTCGTCTCGGCGTGCCCAGGATTGGCCACATTTCAGTACATGCTCCGGAGTCCGATTCGCAGTCAGTCGCTACAATAGCACGACCGATTCGAGCCTCCGTCATGGCAAACGATATGTTACACCCTCACTTACCGCGCTCCGTTTCGAATCCAGTCGCATCTCCGATGCACCGATTCATTACGGCATGCCCCAGGGCTCGGCCTCATTTCTGATACATGCTCCAGAGTCCGGATCATAGCTAGTCACAGACATCGGGGGATTGATCCATATCGCTGTCATGCAATTTCTACCATTTCACTCCCACAACACATCACCGTTTCGAAACCAGTCGCATCTGAGGTGCACCGATTCGTCACGGCATGCATCACTGGTTCCGATCGCATTTCATATCTATACCAGAGCTCGGTTAGTTGCCAGTCGCTAACACGGCACAACCAATTTGAGCCTCGGTCAAAATAATCATTTCTCTCATTTCATTTCATACTGCACTCCGATTCGAATCCAGATGCATCTAACAGGCACCGACTCGTCCCAGGAGCACCAATATTTTCAGTTGCCTCATTTCAATACATGCTCCAGAGCCCGGTTCACGGTCGAACAAATCATGACACGACCAGGCCGGACCTCTGTCATGCAGTTCATTCATTTCATAATCAAGGCAAACATTTCGAATCATTTCATTGTCACAAGATTGCAAGCACCATACAGATCATTGCTTCAACTTAGTTAGCAATCCCTTCACGAATTGTCACCACCTTGGCCTTTGGCATGCTGAGAGACGTTCTATGCTCAGCCGCCCCCAGCAGAAGGGAAGAGCTGGATTGTATCTCCATACGGTAGTAGACTTGGGCCACAAGTATGGAGGATTTTCCTTTTACGAATACCACCGTTCCTTTTCCGCAAAGGCTGCCGCCAGACCCACACAGTTCCAAAACAACAACAAATTGGAGTCTCATGGACACAGAGCTCTTCTGCCGCCATTTTTCCGGCTTACGCTCACCCCTAGGTGCGATTTGCCAGACCTCCACCCACACTGCCACCTGGTGCGCCAATGCGACTTTCAAACGTCCTTTCGAATTTCCCTCTACCTCCGGTGCACTTCAGGGTCAGTCGGCCCCTGAACAAACGCCTCAGGTGGACAAATTCGGACGCCCAGTCCGAACCGTGGGAGGGGCAGCCATCTGCAATAATTACAAATTATGGGTCCTGCAACGTCAGTCAGTGCCGCCTACTCCACATCTGCACCTTATGCTAAAGAGCGCACCCAAGGAACTTGTGCGAAGTCAAACAACAGAAGAGGGCATGACTAAACCGAAGCAACGTCTTATGGCTAAGACTCTACCTCACCTCACATCCCACCCCCTCTCTGGCCACCACCTTATTCAGGGCTTCACAGTAGGCTTTCACACCGGCCTCATTTCACTACCCCACAGTACGTACGAATGTGGGAATCTTCGTTCAGCAGCCATCGACGAACAAACCATAGATCGGCTCTTACAAACAGAACTAGACCGAGAGTACGTTATAGGCCCTTTCACTCAGCCCCCTTTCAGCACTTGGAGAGTCAGCCCTGTTGGGGCTTGTCAAGGGCAAATTCACAAATAAATTACGTTTGGTGTACGACCTGTCTGCGCCTCATTCTTCCCACATCCCCAGTCTCAATTCCCTGATTCCCTCCTAAGAATTCTCCATAAAATATTCCTCCGTAGACATGGCGATACAAGCAGTCATCAAAGCAGCTACAGGTGCTTTCCAAAGCCGACATCTCGGATGCCTTTAAGCTCCTGCCTATCCACCCATCCCTTTGGTGCTGGCATGGCATCAAGTGGAAGGAGGCATATTATTTAGGCCACAAAACTGACGTTCGGTTCGAAGAGTAGCCCTTGGCTCTTCGACACATTCGCTCAGTCTCTTGCTTGGATACTGTTACACAAGGCTCAGTGACAAGAAGTCATCCATTACCTGGACGACTTCCTACTAATAGAACCTCCCAGCAAGCCCCCAGGAGACCTCGACAAACTCAGAGCGATATTCGGAAAACTCAATGTTCCCATCGCCGAGCACAAAGTAGAAGGCCCAACACATAACATCACCTTTCTCGGGGTCAGCTTAGACACCTGCGCTATGCAAGCCAGTCTCCCCCTCGACAAACTAACCCGCATTAAGGCGGTCCTTCACAAATTCACCCACACCAAGGGGTGTACCAAGAAGCAGTTGCAATCTCTCCTGGGAATGCTGAATTTCGCCATGCGAATTATTCCACAAGGCCGCACCTTCGTGCCACGCCTGCTGAGATTCCTGCCAGAAACACAAGACCCCGATCAGATCTTAAATCTAGACTCCGCAGCAATAGCGGACCTATCTATGTGGGACGAATTCCCGTCCTGGAATGGTATATCCCTAATTATACCCATGGTTTCAGCCCTGTCACCCCAGGTGGTGACAGATGCTCCAGCCACCACAGGTTTCGCGGCAATTTTTGGCCATCATTGGTTTTCAGGACCCTGGCCTCAACAGATACTGTTGATACCCGGCTTTATTCAAACATCTTCCCTCTTCGAACTCTATCCCATAGTGGCAGCGGCACAACTCTGGGGTCACCATTGGACAGGGCAAACAGTAATCTTCACCACCGACAATCAGGCCACGGCAGACATCATCGACAAAGGCAGGTCCAAGTCCCTAGCAGTCATGTCCTTCCTGCGCAGATTGGCACAACTGTCCTTACAGCATCAGTTTAACATACACTGTGCATTATTCCAGGCAGATACAATTTAGCTGCTGACGTACTGTCACGTTTTAACTACACCTCCTTTTCAGACAGATTCCCGGATCCAATCCAGTGTCGGCCCCTATCCCTGCCTGGTCACAACTGACCCTGGACTAGTTCAACATTTACAAGGAGCAACGCAGCTCATCAATCACTCACTCTCTCATAACACAATTTCTCACATCCTGCCGTAAAGGACCAATAGATGTCAAACAGGTACTGGCCTTCATTTCATACTGCCACACTCAGCTGGCCTTATCGTACAATACCATTCGGCTATACCTAGCCGGCATACAACATTTCGTGACCCCGGAAGACCCCACAAAATCTTTACTGTTCTCATCACACGCTATACGAGCCATCCTAAGGGGCATCCAGGAAACAACAACCAGAGATCAGCACTAAGAGCTTACCCATTACGGGGCCCATCTTCAGGGATATGTCGACTATTCTGGCTACTTCGCCATTCGGTCTGCTGCCCAGCACGGTACTACAAGCAGCCATATAGTTGGCTTACTATGGGTTCTTGCGACCTGGCGAATTCACCTATAACAACCCCACAGACCAAGTATTATGCAGACGGCACTTGCTTCGCCACCAAGACCATTTCATCCTGCACCTCGAGGTTTCTAAAACCCAGCAAACAGGCTCTGGAGTGGACATTCACCTCTACAGAACCAATAACAGCTGGTGTCCAGTCACCGTACTTAACCGTCTCCTCTCACTCCTGCCTGAACAACCGGACACCAGTCCTCTTCTACCATTCCCAGTTAAACCCTTAAACGCATGTCAGTTCGTAAAACACATAAGGATACTTCTCCGCAATCTTCACCTTAACCCCAGTCAGTACTCCGGACACTCCTTTCGCATCGGAGCAGCCTCCGCAGCATCCCGCCATGGGGTTCCAGACCACGTCATCAAAAGAATAGGCAGGTGGAAATCAGCCTGCTTCGCCCGGTATATACCCAATCCTCAAGTAGAGATGGCACAGGCATTCTCCAAACTGGCTCAATGAATACCTGAAAACCAAAAATATTATACCCCTACCTGAATGTTTTTGCCCCCTTATTTTGGCATACCGGCCATTAGACCAAGGCACACTTTCAGGTCCATTTCATATGGTAAGTCCACACTTCCAGGTCTATTTCCGATGGTAAGTTTTATGTTAACTACAAATGTTATCTATGTCCATATCGGACATAGGGCTCCGACCATAAGTAGGAAGGCCAGTATGGTGGCCTGAATTTATGGGAGGAGCCCGGGGGGTATTTAAGCAGCCCGCTCACCTGTGGTGCTTGTCGGTTTCCTGTGCGCGATACCCACCCTCCCATCCCCATTTCAAGGCATTCATTTCATTCATTCATTTCATTTCATTTCTCTCTACAGAATAATCATTTCTTAAAACCAGGGTATGCCCCCTTATTTTGGCATACCGGCCATTAGACCAAGGCACACTTTCAGGTCCATTTCATATGGTAAGTCCACACTTCCAGGTCTATTTCCGATGGTAAGTTTTATGTTAACTACAAATGTTATCTATGTCCATATCGGACATAGGGCTCCGACCATAAATATATATATATATATATATATATATATATATATATATATATATATATATATATACATATATATATATAAACAGCGCATGCAGTTCGGATATAATATGATAGAAAACAACAATTAATGTCCTTGATGACGGCCTGGAGGAAGGGTGAAACGCGTTGACGCATTTACCGTTTTACAACCACTTCCGCCCTCCGTGGAGTGCATGCCGGCCCACAGCAAACCCAGAGGAGTTCATTCTCTGTCTCATGCCTGTTTGTCTCAGCAATCTCGTAAGTGGCGCTTATGATTACACAACAAAATTGCTTTTTAACTTAATTATGAGATTTAATTTGTTTCTATGGAGCCTGGTGGTCATTTTGGTCACCCCCAAGATCCTTCATATTTGGAGATCCTACTGAGGAGTCCCAGAGTTTCATCTGCTAGCACCAGATCACAGCGTGTTTGACCCCCAGACTGCAAAGCTGCGAAAGTCTGCGAAACAGACACTAGAATTTATCCGAAAAATTTCTAATTTTGTTCCGAGTTCTCTAAATGTGGGCTCATCAAACAGACTGGCTCCCCAAGCCGTTGTTTATAAAATAAAGTAAGCTTGCAGGGAAAATGTCATTTTTTTTTGGCTTTATAAATGTCATTTTTGCTGCAGCAGGTTCTGTACATGGTACATATGTGCCACTCTACAGGCAGACTAAGGGGACTCCCCAGGCAATATATATTTACTTAATTTCACTTTAAGCATCAGTAAATCACTGCTCATTTAAAAATGATCTTTTTTACAAACTTTTTTTTCATTGATACATTTCTCTCAGGGCAGTACCCAGACCCCCATACCATTTTATGCCCTCTAATTTGCATATAAGCCTTCAAAATGGGCACTTTATATTTTTTTAAGTTCGGGTCCCATAGACTTCAATGAGGTTCATTGTTCGGCTCTGAACTTTTGCGATGAACAGGTTCTGGCGCAAACCGAACCGGGGGGTGTTTGGCCCATCTCTAGAAAAGAGTCATCAATGTATATGTAAATGTAATAAAAGGTTAAAGTGTATGTACAGCTAGTACTAGTTTTCCTTATTTTCAGCTTTGTACTATATAGAGTAGGGACGGATTAGAACCTCTGATTTTTATTTTTGTCTGTGTCATGGCTAGATAGCTATTTGTCTATTTGTCCTAGTGACTACTAAGACAGAAAGGGGGAGATTTACTAAAACTGGAGCACACAGAATCTGGTGCTGTTGTGCAAAATAACAAAACAGTTTCTAACTTCAGTTTGTTCAATTAAGCTTAGGCAATAAAACCTGGAAGCTGACCGGTTGATATGCACAGCTGCACCAGATTCTGTGTGCTCCAGTTTTAGTCAATCCTCCTCAAAGTGATGTAAAGTCCATATTAATTTGTCTCACTGTAAAGATTTCCTCTCTTATCCTGTCATGTCCTTACAACAGGAAGTGAAGGGAAATCTCCCCAACAGGTCACAATCTGATAAAAAAAACAAAAAAAACAAAAAAAACCTGCCATGGCTTTTAACTACACTATCCCCCCCCCCCCCCCCCCCAAAAAAAAGAATGTACTTATACATACACTTTTTTTTTTTTTTTACAAATTAAAATAACTTTATTATTCATCTGTCAGCAATAATAACAGTCAGCATAACAAGAAAGCAAAGGTGTACATGCATATAAGACAAATGTAGACATTACAATAAACGTACCCAACAGGGCATTTAACTATAGTCAAATGCATTGAAGATTTCAGGAGAAAGGACTAAACCATAACATTGGATTCACATATAAACAGACAAGGCAATCCCTAGAAGGGAAGGGGAGGGAGGGCAGGATGCAGTGAAGAAGAAAAAAGGAGAAGGAGAAGGAGAAGAGGGATGACAAAGAAAGAAGAATATACATAGACTGGAGGTGGAATGCAGTAAAGTTGGGGGATCCGCTTCTGGACTAGGTGGGAAAATCTCCATATTTATAGATCCCCAGGAGTCTATCCAGGAGGACCAGATTTTGTTAAATTTACTCGACAGTTCCTGTTAACATACGCCATTTTGTACAAAGGTAAAACAGATTTGCTCCGCCTTAGAGAAACAGTGGGTGGTGATGTGGTCTTCCATTTAAGTAGAACCTCTCTGCGTGCATAATACATGGCATATATTAGAAACAACTTTGTATGCCTTCTCAGAGTGGGGTCGTCAAAAATATTTAAACGTAAAGCTCTGGGGTCTAACTCGAGGGTTGATTCCGCCACTTGATTGAGATCATCCAGGACCTGCTCCCAAAATCACTGTAGAGATGGACAGGACCAGACCATATGAATAAAGGCCTCCAACATCCAACAACATGGACGTGATGAGGGAGTGTCAGGATAAATGGCCGCTAATCTTTGTGGTGTATAATAAGCCCAATGTAGAACTTTCAACTGTAGGAAACGGTCTCTAGCAAAAATCATATTTGTCACATAGGAGGACACACAGGTCTCCCAATCTTCTTCAGAGAGGGAAGGTATGTCTTCTTGCCATTTCAAATAAATTTAGTAAAAGGTAAATTTAGTGGAAAAGGCCAGTGTAAGGCAAAAATACAATGAAGACAAAGGTGCTATCAGGACCTTGCCGTTAATAAACGCTCCACTGGGTCTGATTCTAGGGTACTATGATTGGGGACGGATTACACCACAAAGAGATAAGAGGGGACAATGTCGTAGGGAGCGATACGCTGCTCTAGCTTGGTGCCAAACCGATATAGCCATGCACATTAAGCCTGTAACCCCAGGATGGGATTTCACCCCCGGAACACCAGATTACTTAAGGTAGCGTACAACCCCATTATAGCCGCCTCCAAGGTCACTGCAGGGTTATCTGTGGGCTCAGAAAACCACCACTGTGCTGTTACAAGAATAACTGCCGAATACTAAATCAGGTAATTTGGGAGTGACAGGCCACCCCGGGTAGCTGGTAGTTGTAGAGTAGTCAGTGCCAGACGAGGCACCCTACCCGACCATATAAAGGAGGCAACAATGGCCTTGAGTTTACTAAAAAAATGACATCAAGAGAAGAACAGGGCAATTTCCAAATAGGTAACGAAACTTAGGGAGAAAAATTATTTTGATTAAATTAACTCTCCCTACCGGGGTGAGAGGAAGTGAACCCCAAGCCATACACCTTTGAGAGAATGAATTCAGGAGGGGGAGCAAATTCAAGTCAAAATAGGTAGTTATCAGCCGTCGTATCCCTAAATATTTAAATCCATAAACCCAAACAAGAGGGGTGGGCAGAAGAGGGCGAGGGTGGGAGGGGTGTAAAGTATACAGTAAAGATTTCCTAATTTATCTTAACTCCAGAATAGGAGCCAAATTTGTCTATTATTTGCAGAGCTGCTGGGAATGAAGAGGAGACATCACTTACAAAAAGGATAAATTCGTCTGCATATAAGGATATCTTCTCCTCCACCACCCCCACTTGGATCCCCCTGACCGCAGACGCAGCACGTATCCGCGATGTCAGAGGGCTTATACATACACTTTAATCACTGACAAGGCTGTGCCAATTGAGGACGCTGCATCAAGCTGGAATGTCCACATTGGACGTGTGTATCCTAATGACAAAGTCACACAAGCAATAATCAGGTAGATGACTCTTCTTGACATGATGGCCTTCAGACTTAAGAAAAATACATTGTGAAAGGTGGAGATCTTGATGTAGAAGAAGATAGACAGCAGAGTTGATAGCAAGATGTTAGAAAAGGCTGAGGAATGCCCAAGAAATGAAATCATTGTAATAAATAAAAAAATCTCTGGAAAGTAATATAACGACTCTACAAAGTAAAAAAGTAAAAAAAATTCCAGCAGCTGTAAAGTGTGAAAGAAGATCCTTGATATCCCAATAGAGGTGATCATTTTGTCAGAACCTGTCATTGAGCTTCCCTTTCACCAGTCAATGACATTAACAGCCACAATAAATAATTGCACCACCAGACCTGCCAATACTAAAATTACAAGCAAGGCAGATAGAAACAAATTCTGTCCTAGAATGCTTTCATAATTGTCTTCTTCTGTGGAATTTGCCATGTTTGCAATCACATTCAAGAGCTGTGTATGTAAAAGTGATAGAAATACTCTTTAGTTTATAGTAGAAAATAATGTATTTGAATTTATGATGCAAATAGTAATGCAATCACATTGGCTGTGCCGGTCTTTATACAAATAAAAACGATGAGAGCAAATCTGAACCTTGTGGATGTTTTTATAAGATACCAGGACATGAAAAAATATTTTTTGCAAGCAACAAGTATACTGTATATATACAGTCTGGGGTGAAGGGAGTGTTAGATGGACTAGCAGATTTAAATATATTAACACATTGAAGCCAAACTCCAGCTCACACTTTCTAATCAGTTACAGCAACATTTTTTCTCCCTTTTGGGATAAAGGTTTTACAGGAACATTTAAAAAAATGATCATTGTAAGCACCCCTGTCAGTGGTAAATGGTTTGTCTCATTCCTGTAAACAGATACATCAGGAAGAGAGCTTGTTCTTTTGAAAAACAACATACCGTATTTACTGGCTAGATCCCCATGTGAAAATAGAAGAAAGCCTATAGAATCCCTGTTCAATTATTTCAATGGGGAAAAAGGGATACACCCATCTGCATTGTTGCCAACATTGTAAAAAAAATGATAGGGACACTGTCTGTAGGTGGAGTCTTATAATTAGGGGCGGGGAATTCGTTTTTAGGCATGGTGTAGTGGGGAAAGGAAAATGCGGCGAAAAATGGGTGTGAGTTAACCTAAATAGTGGGTGTGGCTTAAAGGGGGTATGGCTCAAATGGGGTGTGGTTCGAGTCTGAGATGAACAAGGGATGGAGGGAAAAAGAAAGAAATAGGGAGGGAAGGAGAGAGAAGGAAGGAAAGAAAGAGGGACAGTAAGCCCAGATCCTATACCACAATAGCAATATGAGTATTCCAGAAAATTTAACAATCAGCAGATAAAGATACTCCATACACCTAGTGTTAGCACTTCAATCATCCCGGCACCATGGTTGTTATGGTGTCAGGATGATTGAAGCGCATTATTTCTAATATTACATTGTAATATAAAATGAAATTGTTAAACTCAGCATAATGCAGAATCAGTGGGAGCCCTGAGTGTGTCACTTGCCACGTAACCTGCCATTAGTTGCCATCAGGTGTCCCCAGCAGAGTCCCTCCTTACACCAGGCATTCCCAGTAGAGTCCCTCCTTACATCAGGTGCCCCCAGCAGAGTCCCTCCCTACATCGGGTGCCCCAGCAGAGTCCCTCCCTACATCAGGTGTCCCCAGCGGAGTCTCTCCTTACATCAGGTGCCCCCAGGCAGAGGAGTCCCTCCTTACATCAGGTGTCCCCAGGCAGTGGAGGCCCTCCTTACATCAGGTGTCCCCAGGCAGCAGAATTCCTCTTTACATCAGGTGTCCCCAGGCACCGGAGTCCCTCCTTACATCAGGTGTCCCCAGGCAGCGGAGTCTCTCCTTACATCAGGTGTCCCCAGGCAGTGGAGTCCCTCCTTACATCAGGTGTTCCCAGTCAGCGGAGTCCCTCCTTACATCAAGTGTCCCCAGGCAGTGGAGTCCCTCCTTACATCAGGTGTCCACAGTGGAGTCCCTTGATTTTCTTTTTCACCTTACTACTATTAAAGAGTTTGGATTTGAAAAAAATAAGAAATGAAGCCTAATAAAGAAAACAAATGCAACCATCACATAGGGTTGCCTATACGGCGCACAGCAATTTTTTTTATAGTATAAACTATACATATATTTTGCAATTAAATAACATTTCTGATCATATAAAGTTAATCACAAGAGTCCCCCTTTACATCAGAGTCCACACAGTTCCCCTTTACATCTGAATCCACAGAGTTCCCCTTTTACATCTGAATCCGCAGAGTTTCCCTACACTGTAAGGGGGGACTCTGCAGACTCTGATGTAAGGGAGCACTATGGGGACTATAACATAAGGGCTGCTCTGGGAACCCTGATTTAAGGGGGAACACTGAGTACTCTGATGTACGGAGAGGACTCTGATGTAAGGGGGAACACTGAGTACTCTGATGAACGGAGAGGACTCTGATGTAAGGGGGAACACTGTGGCCTCTGGTGTAAAGGGGAACTCTGATGTAAGGGGTGCTCTGAGAACCCTGATTTACCTTAGTGTACTCACTTAGAGGCAGGAGAGAGAAGGGGGAGACTTCAGTCACAGACAGGGATGGATGGTGAGCTCACTCACCACTTGGCAGTCAGCACCTCTCATCCAGATGTATCTGAGACTGCTGGACTTCACATTTCCCACCCGACTTCCCTTTTCTGAGGCACAGTGCTGGGAATTGAAGTGTGGGCAGACACAGAAGGGTAGGGGTGGTAGGAAGAGGAGCAGATCAAGCCCTCTCTCCTCTCCCATCTCTATGTGGGGGGATTATTAGTACTGGCTTTGGGCAGTGTGAAAGAGAGTGTAATAGACTCTCAGTTTAGACTGCAGCCAGCAACCCTGCTGGGGGCCAAAGTCCAGTCTGAATCATGGGTCCGGGTTTCAGGCAGTTTGAAACCCGGACACATGATTCCAAACCCGACCTGTCTAGGTGAATCCCTACCATCACATCTAACAATTTGTAAGCTTGCACGTGGAGAGGCGAGTACAGAGTTCTGACCTCAACCCGACAGAACACCTTTGGGATGAATGAGCGGAGACTGCGAGCCAGGCCTTCTCGTCCACATCTGTGCCTGACCTCACAAATGCGCTACTGGAAGAATGGTCCAACATTCCCATAGACACACTTCTAAACCTTGTGGACAGCCTTCCTAGAAGAGTTGAAGCTGTTATAGCTGCAAAGGGTGGGCCAACTCAATATTGAACCCTACGAACTAAGACTGGGATACTTGTAAAGGCAGGCATACCAATGCAAACAAAACAGTTTGGCCCAAAAAAAATGACCTTAGCCATCCACTTTAAGTTGATTTTTAACTGTATTTTTGAATTGTTCTCACACATGTTAAAAAATGCTTTGATATCTGATCAGATATTAAAGCTTTATTTTAACACATGTGGGAACAATTAAAAATGACAGATAAAATTTAACTGAACCACTTGACCTCCACACACGCACTGCGGCATTATATAGCACTTGCATTTATATATATGGTGCATATATTTTTGTCGGGGCCGTGCGCTGCTACCTACTGTGGTCTTGCTGCGGCATCAAACGCAAGCGCATGAACACGTGACGCAACCATCCACCAATACTGTAAATGGGGGGGGGGGGGTGGAGAACTCTCTGCCTATACTTATTTTCACTTTGTTCATTCTAGAAATTTTGTTCACATTTTCTGCATTGTTTGTTTCACAGAATAAAACTGTGGGAATTTTTTTATTTAAATGATTAATCTGCCTTTACTCAAGATGTCCACGACTAGAAATTCTAGCAGGTGTATTTCAAAGAAATTTCTCAGCATAATAAATCCTTTTCATGCCTAAGCCTATTTCTGACATTTGTTGCTTACAAGTTAAAATCTGTATTTTTTGCTAGAAAATTTAATAGAACCCCCAAACATTATATATATTTTTTTAGCAGAAACCCTAGAAAATAAAATGGCGATCGTTGCAATATGTTATGTCACACTGTATTTGCGCAGCGGTCTTTCAAGCTCAATTTTTTGTCAATAAAGACACTTTCATGAATTAAAAAAACGAAACAGTAAAGTTAGCCCAATTTTTTTTGTATAATGTGAAAGATGATGTTACCCCGAGTAAATAGATAAACATGTCATGCTTTGAAATTGCACGCACTGGTGGAATGGCGACAAGCTACTGTACCTAAAAATCTCTATAGGCAACGTTTTAAAAAAATGTAACGGTCACCAGGTTAGAGTTACGAGGAGGTCTAGTGCTAGAATTATTGCTCTCACTCTGAAGATCACAGCGATACCTCACGTGTGTGATTTGAACACCGTTTGCATTTGTGGGCGCAACTTACATATGCGTTTTTGCAGGGACAGGGGCGCTTTAAATTTTATTTATTTATTTACAGTTTTCTGTTAACCACTTGACGACCGCCTCACGCCGATATACGTCGGCAAGGTGGCACGGGCAGGCAGAATCACGAACATATACGTGATCTGCTTCCCGCGGGCGGGGGGTCTGATCGGACCCCCCCCCCCGGTGCCCGAGGCGGTCGGCTATTGTACAGCGGCGATCGGAGATGAGGGGGAGACCATCCGTTCGTGGCCCCCCCCCCCCTTGCGATCTGCGCCGGCTAATAGAATCATTCCTCTGCTGCTGTATGCTAAACAGCAGCAAAGGAAATGATGTCATCTCTCCTCGGCTCGCTATTTTCCATTCCGGCGCTGAGTGCACAAACACTACACACACAGTAGAACATGCCAGGCACACTTTACACCCCCCGATCACCCCCAATCTCCCCCCCCCCCGTCACACTGACACCAAGCAGTTTTTTTTATTTTTTCCTGATTACTGCATGGTGTCAGTTTGTGACAGTTACTGTGTTAGGGCAGTTAGGGTTAGCCCCCTTTAGGTCTAGGGTACCCCTCTAACCCCCCCAATAAAGTTTTAACCCCTTGATCACCCCCTGTCGCCAGTGTCGCTAAGCGATCATTTTTCTGATCGCTGTATTAGTGTCGCTGGTGACGCTAGTTAGGGAGGTAAATATTTAGGTTCGCCGTCAGCGTTTTATAGCGACAGGGACCCCCATATACTACAGAATAAATGTTTTAACCCCTTGATTGCCCCCTAGTTAACCCTTTCACCACTGATCACCGTATAACCGTTACGGTTGACGCTGGTTAGTTTGTTTATTTTTTATAGTGTCAGGGCACCCGCCGTTTATTACCGAATAAAGGTTTAGCCCCCTGATCGCCCGGCGGTGATATGCGTCGCCCCAGGCAGCGTCAGATTAGCGCCAGTACCGCTAACACCCACGCACGCAGCATACGCCTCCCTTAGTGGTATTGTATCTGAACGGATCAATATCTGATCCGATCAGATCTATACTAGCGTCCCCAGCAGTTAAGGGTTCCCAAAAACGCAGTGTTAGCGGGATCAGCCCAAATACCTGCTAGCACCTGCGTTTTGCCCCTCCGCCCGGCCCGGTCCAGCCCACCCAAGTGCAGTATCGATCGATCACTGTCACTTACATAGGTGTGCGCAGCCTATTGCATTAGGGTGTGCACCAAATCTCAAACGCACATGCGAGTGTGTGTGTATGTATGTACGAATGTGTGTATGTATATATATACAAACACACACACATATACACTGTATATATTCTTATAAATAAATACGAGCAAACGTTTTATAATGTAAGAAAGGTCTTTCCCATCTCCCTGCTGGCACAGTGAAAGAAAAGTGCAAAATGTGGAGAGTAAGAGAGTGGGCACTATGTACATGAAAGGAGTATGGGAGGTATGGGTGGGAGGTATGAGAGTGAGCAGTATGTACAGGAGAGGAGTGTGGGAGGTATGACAATGGGCACTATGTACAGGAGAGGAGCGTGGGGGGGGTATGAGAGTGAGCAGTATGTACAGGAGAGGAGTGTGGGAGGTATAAGAGTGAGCAGTATGTACAGGAGATGAGTGTGGGAGGTGTGACTATGGGCACTATGTACAGGAGAGGAGTGTGGGGGGTATGACAATGGGCACTATGTACAGGAGAGAAGTGTGGGGGGTATGAGAGTGAGCAGTATGTACAGGAGAGGAGTGTGGGGGGTATGAGAGTGAGCAGTGTGTACAGGAGAGGAGTGTGGGAGGTATGAGAGTGAGCAGTATGTACAGGAGAGGAGTGTGGGAGGTATGAGAGTGAGCAGTATGTACAGGAGAGGAGTGTGGGAGGTATGACAATGGGCACTATGTACAGGAGAGGAGTATGGGGGGTATAAGAGTGAGCAGTATGTACAGGAGAGGAGTGTGGGAGGTATGAGAGTGAGCAGTATGTACAGGAGAGGAGTGTGGGAGGTATGACAATGGGCACTATGTACAGGAGAGGAGTGTAGGAAGTATGACAATGGGCACTATGTACAGGAGAGGAGTGTGGGAGGTATGACAGTGGGCACTATGTACAGGAGAGGAGTGTGGGGGGTATGAGAGTGAGCAGTATGTACAGGAGAAGAGTGTGGGAGGTATGGGAGTGAGCAGTATGTACAGGAGAGGAGTGTGGGAGTTATGACAATGGGCACTATGTACAAGAGAGGAGTGTGGGGGGTATGACAGTGGGCACTATGTACAGGAGAGGAGTGTGGGGGGTATGAGAGTGAGCAGTATGTACAGGAGAGGAGTGTGGGGGGTATGAGAGTGAGCAGTATGTGCAGGAGAGGAGTGTGGGAGGTATGAGAGTGAGCAGTATGTACAGGAGAGGAGTGTGGGAGGTATGACAATGGGCACTATGTACAGGAGAGGAGCGTGGGGGGGTATGAGAGTGAGCAGTATGTACAGGAGAGGAGTGTGGGAGGTATAAGAGTGAGCAGTATGTACAGGAGATGAGTGTGGGAGGTGTGACAATGGGCACTATGTACAGGAGAGGAGTGTGGGGGGTATGACAATGGGCACTATGTACAGGAGAGAAGTGTGGGGGGTATGAGAGTGAGCAGTATGTACAGGAGAGGAGTGTGGGGGGTATGAGAGTGAGCAGTATGTACAGGAGAGGAGTGTGGGAGGTATGAGAGTGAGCAGTATGTACAGGAGAGGAGTGTGGGAGGTATGACAATGGGCACTATGTACAGGAGAGGAGTATGGGGGGTATAAGAGTGAGCAGTATGTACAGGAGAGGAGTGTGGGAGGTATGAGAGTGAGCAGTATGTACAGGAGAGGAGTGTGGGAGGTATGACAATGGGCACTATGTACAGGAGAGGAGTGTAGGAAGTATGACAATGGGCACTATGTACAGGAGAGGAGTGTGGGAGGTATGACAGTGGGCACTATGTACAGGAGAGGAGTGTGGGGGGTATGAGAGTGAGCACTATGTACAGGAGAGGAGTGTGGGGGGTATGAGAGTGAGCAGTATTGTTAGATTCAACTTTTAAATAAGTTGCTTATAGTTTATATTGCTTTGTCAAATTATTGCTTCTTATAGGAATTAAGACACAGAGTCAGGTATGTCTGTATCAAAGTTCTGAGCATAATGGACTGCCGCTCTTTACTTCTTTCAAAGGCCTTTTTATAGGCAATTATACAAACAATAGCATCAGCACAGCCCCCCCACACAGGGCAAGGGTAAACAACAACAGGAGTCACCTGGGCTACGAACACAAGCTTCAATACCATGGCAATATAGTTACAAGAAAACAAAAGCAGCTTCAATTGAGTTCAACAGCCAAAAAGTTAAAAACAGATTTACATGTAGGCATCATATTAAGTGAGAACTCTAAATTAAATCCCTGACCTTATCAATTTCCCCCTTTGACATCATCCTCTCCTTCCCCCTGGGTCCTCATGAATAAGTTCTAGTCAGTTTTTCCCCAGAGTCCTTTCCCTGACCGCGAGTTGTCAGAGGGGTAGAACCCATCCCCCTAGGTATTACCAACATCTTAAAATTCAAGAAGAGGGGTTTTATAGGAGTAGGGTGATGTCAATACACATTTATCGGTATGCCCTGTCTATTCTCCTAATTTTCCTATTTATTTTCCTGTATACACATATATTCGTGATTGTAAGTGATATTAATATTAGAATAATAATTACCATTGGACTTAACAACCAGTGAAAGGTATTGGTTGCTGTAGAAGACATTCCACTAAATATATCCCACCAATGTGGTGCAGTATCCTGTTGTATCTGTGAGGAAAGATGTACTAGTCTACCTTTGTCAATAATTGCGGATACAAGGTTATTCTGTAGGGTATGTTCTAGTGTTTCTATGTGTTGTCTTAACAACTCTGATTGTTCCAAAACCTGTTTTAGTGGGTCTAAAGAAATTATAAAGGGTGTAATGTCAGTGAGATTATGTACCTCATAAACTGAAGAGAATATCTTATCGGCGTCTGGTTCAAAAAGATAGGTGTCGTTACCCCATTGTAATATTTTAATCTTTTTTATACATCCCGCAACCGGCGCCGATTTATTTAATGCTGACATGGTGCGGTTATCATTAGTAATGATACAAATATGCTGGGGTCCTATTTCTATGAATCTATTGTTCACATTTGTCGGTGTTCTTTGCATTTTGCATATGCTAGTTTGGTATTTTAACAAGCAAGGTTCATATACTGGGGAACTTCTGCCACATACCATTCCCTTATTAGTTCCTTCACATAGAGTTAAATCATGGGTTCTGTTTCTTTTATCTACATATTTCCCATATATTTCTGGATACCAAAACTCGTCTTTAATTACTAGTGGCATGACCACTATTTTACACATTTCCATTACATCTGCTACCCGGTATGCTTCAAACCTTCCTACACACCATTTCTCCTCACATTCTATCTTATCCCCTTTTACTTGGAACCATACACCATCGTCAGTTAAACCCTTAAAATATTTCATCCAGGTATGATAATTTCCCAACTGTAGTTCAGTCCTGGCCCTATTTATTTGTATATGATAGGATAAGAGGTTAAAAGAGCACTGTGTGAAATTTACAAACTGTTGATTTTGATTCCACAGCTGGAGCTCTGCTCCTATCGTGTGATTTATTAACCCTCCCAAAAATTGTAATAGGGGTATTTCTTGCAATTGGGTTTCAAAAGTGGTGGGTAACCATTTGCTTGTGATAGTCAAGCTGTCAGCTATGTGTCCCCCTGCATGCTTCCATCTGTTGTTCATTTCTTCTATCTCGACCGAGTTTAAAATTCCCATCCCTGTACCTGTCAGTCCCAATAGTGTGTCGTACCATTCTCGTTTATACCTACACTCCGGTATCGGGGGAAAGGTGATATTGAATTTTATTTTTGTTTTCTGTTGTGATGTTGATACATTTATGCAAGTGTTTGGTACGGGTGTTAATATGGAAGATTCAATTGTTGGCGTTACTTCTTCCTCCATTTGTATGTGAAACCCATAGGTCTGTGCCATCCAGTACCACCCATCAACTCTCTCTTCCCTCCACCAAGAGGCACAGAGGAAAGTACTGGATTGATTAACGGTAATATCTGTCAGATTAAACATCCCTTCGGTTATATTCCCTCCTTCTGCCATGACTGTTAATATTTGGTACATTTGTCCCACTACCCGTTCCCGGGCTTGTTTCCATGTCTGTGAAAGGGATATTTTATGACACCTATGGTTCTTACTATTGTTAAAGGGGAAACCCATATTATCGTTCCACTGGAAAGTTACAGTTACCTCTGAGAGGGGGTCTGCCTGTATCCATGCTATACCTACATCTACATGAAACGGTCGCCTATGTCCTTCAACAGTATAATTACCCACAGTGTAATCCTTATTTATCTCATATCCTGATACATTTGCCACTTTAGGATCATCTATACTCCATTCAAAAGTCATTGTTTCTTCTACCTCAAGTACATTAATACCAGGAGTCCATGCATATATTTGTAAAACAACAATCTTCAACAAAAAATATGTAAGTAGATATTTCATCATGTTGTTTTCTCGGGTTGTTTCTTGCAATGTGATGCGTGTATCCAGGTAGGTTTTCCTTCCAGCTTTACTGAGGTGGCTGTGGTCAAGAGTACTTGGTAAGGACCTTCAAACCTGGGTTCCAATGTCTTTCTGGTGTGTTTCTTTACATATACATAATCCCCTGGTAGCAGCGTATGTGTACCTGTTATTGAATTAGGGTCTGGAAGAGAAGAATACACACTTTTGTGGATCTTAGTTAGACGTTGTTGTAATTGTATCACATATGCAGTCAAACTATCACATTGCAATTGCATACTCTGTGGAAAGTATAAACCCAATCTAGGTGCATTCCCAAAAAGTATCTCATATGGGGATAATCCTGTCTTTCCTGTTGGAGTGTACCTTATAGAGAACAAAGCCAAAGGCAGGCATTCTGGCCAAGGCTTGTTTAACTCTTGCATGGCTTTTTGTATTTTTAACTTTATTGTCCCATTTACTCTCTCCACTGATCCTGAACTCTGTGGGTGGTAAGGGGTGTGAAAACTTTGTTGAACCCCTAACATGGTCATCACATTCTGCATGATTTCTCCTGTAAAGTGTGTCCCCTTATCTGATTCTATGGTTTCAGGAAGACCAAACCTAGGTATTAACTCAGTGATCAGTTTCTTAGCTGTGGCTTTAGCTGTAGCCGATTTTACTGGATAACTTTCGGGCCAACCTGAGAATAAATCGATACACACGAGGACAAACTCAAAGGGGCCGCTCTTGGGCATTTGTATGTAGTCAATTTGCAGTCTCTGGAAGGGGTATTGGGCCCGGACCTGGTGTTTTCGTGGGGTTTTTACTCTCTGTCCTGGGTTATTCAGGAGACAGATTTGGCAGGCTGCACAGTAGTTTCTTGCAGTGCTACTGAATCCAGGGGCGAGCCATCCTTGGTTCACAATCCTATACATGGAATTGGAACTGACGTGTGTGGGTAGGTGAACTGCCGCTGCCATTGCTGGGTACAGAGAGGCAGGTAGGCATATTTTGCCCCCTTCCCTCCATACATTGTCAAGGTCTGGTGCTGCTCCCATTCTGACCCACTTATCTTTCTCACTCTCCCCTGCTTGCTCCTGTAATTTACTGAGCTGCTGCCATGTTGGTTCTGGGATACTCACCTCTACCGCTGCTAAGGTCTCAGGGCTTCCTTCCCCTAGAGCTGCCTGTTTTGCAGTCAAATCTGCAAATGCATTTCCTTTTGCCTCAATTGTTTTTGCGCTCGTGTGTGCCGCTATCTTCATGATGGCCACTCGTTTAACCTTTTGAAGATTGTTCAGGACTCTCTTAATCCCTTCTCCATGTTTTACAGGTGTACCTGCTGCTGTCAGATAACCTCTAGCCCTCCATATGTGGCCATAATCGTGCGCTACGCCATAAGCGTAAGCGGAGTCAGTGTAAATATTCCCTTCTCATTCTTTTAAGTATTCTAGGGCTTGTTCTAAAGCTTTTAATTCTGCTTCTTGTGCTGACATGTGGGCTGGTAAGGCCTGTGCGTCAATCACCTGTGTATCAGTCACTACGGCATAACCTGTGTGATATTTACCCTTGTCATCAGCAAACCTACTGCCATCTATGTACAAAGTGTGCTCAGCATTTAAAATTGGTGTATCTGTAACATGTGGAAATCCCATTGTCTCCTGTTCCATGAGCTGAAAACAATCGTGTTCATCTACTTGTTTAAACAAAAGAGTGTCAGGTACCTCATTTCCTTTCTCACTAGTACTATTAGCACTATCATTCCCCCTTGCCAAATCTGGTGACTGAAGAGGCAAAAAGGTAGCCAAATTTAAGGTTGTACAGCGCTGAAAAGTAACATTTGGAGGTAAGAGTAAAGTACACTGTAACCTTAATTGCCTAGCCATTGAAATGTGTTTGGGCTGTACCTGAGACAAGATTGCATGTATGTCATGTGTGGTATGCACTACAACTGGATTGTCTAGAACAATCTCTGATGACTTATCTATGATAATTGACACTGCAGCTACCGCCCGTACACAAGACGGTGAACCTCTAGATACTGGATCTAATGCTGCTGAAAAGTAAGCGACTGGTCTTTGTTTTACATGTGCCTGTGTCAGAACACCTGTGGCATGTCCAGTGATCTCAGCAATGTACAGATTAAATATCTTGGTGTAATCTGGTATACCAATAGCCGGGGCAGAAATCAACAACTTTTTGAAAGTGATAAACGACTCATAAGCTACTTCTGTAAGCATATACGGTACAATTTTCAAACAATCGTATAATGGCTGCATCAAAGCGCTAGCATGTGGTATCCACTGTCTACAATATGACACGATACCTAAAAACATACGCAATTGTTTGAAATTCCGTGGGGGTAACATTCCCTTTATCACTTGAACCCTCTCCTCAGTGAGATGTCTCGTACCCTGTGATATACAATGTCCCAAAAAGATAACTTTTTCCTGACACACTTGTAACTTTTTCTTATTAACCTTTCAACCTTTTTCTGCCAAAAATCGCAACAAATTAAGGGTGGTGTGCAAGCTTTCAGTCTCTCACTTATCTGTGGAATTAATCCTTCCATAAACTGTCTATTGAAGGCTCAGATCGTGACTGGCAGCTCTAAATCCATTCCCTCATCTGCCATCATACTTTCTATAGATAAGTAAAAGTCTGATACAGTCTGTCCTGGCATTTGTTTCATGGGTGATATTGACCCCCTCTCCTGTTGTTTTGCCTGACAAAAAGCTTCTAATCTAGCAATAAAAGGGGCCCTTGAGTCTATGTGTCTGACGTGTGTCCTGTCTCTAAATTGCCATCCCCCTCAGCTCAGTCTGCAGGTCAGTCATAAACTGGTTAAACAGGGTCAGAGTCATTTTATGTCTGCATAAATCCTCCTCATCCTGCCAGGTTGCTTCATGTGTATTCATTAACTGTGTCACAAATCTACAGAAAACAGCTGGATTTACTATAATGCATGTATCAGTACGTACGGGAGCTACAGTTTCTGAATGAAATTCTTATATTCCACAAACCTGAAAAAAAAAAAAAAAAAAAAAAAACATTCTCTACCCTTAAGTACAGGATATATCTTGTGTGGTTTGCGTTCTACGTCAGTGTATGGGGGTGGGATGGCTGAGCTGGGAGCCTCGACATTTTTTGTTCTTCTATCTTTCATATACCAACCATCACAATCTGGATTATATTTCCACCCCTCTTCTTTCGCTCTATTTGAGACCTTAATTAAGCATTGAACCTGACGCATCCATTGCTTCTCTAACACCTCTCCTTGTCTGTCCCTTTTTATTTCACTCCATACATCTGGGTCTAAGCCCGCTGCTCCTTTCACCTTAAATTTACGAAGGACATCCTTTAAGTCCTGTGCTTCGGTTTTCCCATAAATGTTCTTAATTATCTGTGGCACCGTATAGTGCGCCACAATTCCCTGACGGGGTTTTGTGTTCCTCTGGCCCATTCTAACAGTCCTGCCTAGGTAGCGTGTGGGACACTTAGTGTACAATATAATGCGGCTACAACATATACAAGAATGAATAATTACTTTATATGCTAGCCCAATAGCAAACCAGCTAAGTTACACTAGTTCCTCGTTGCCTTCCTCCTAGGGTGCTAGAATTCTAGAAACCTCTCCGGAATGAGATTTCTGAAACCGAATTACTTTATATGCTAGCCCAATAATAAATAATTACTTTATATGCTTGCCCAATAACAAACCAGAATGCGGCTACAACATATACAAAAATGCGGCTACAACATATACAAGCATTCCTTTAAGTGGCCAGGTATCCGACTAGATCTCGGGACTTTGTTGAGACCTTATTCCCTCCCCGTATCTGGGAATCCCTCTCATACACTCTTATCCCTGCTTTATGGAGCAGACAGGGCTTATACTCTCAACCAGTCTATGGTTTATGAGTTAGATGTGAGGTTAAGCATAAGCGTCAGACCCCCAAGCTCACAAGCCCTCAGGTTCCCAATCGTGTGAGGTAAGGCGCATTCCGTTGCTTAGTTCGGCAATCCCCTTCTAACTCATACCATCCTTGACAAGGCTCATTCACTTTCTCAACAAGACAGACAAGACAGACAAGGCAGACAAAACAAACAAATAATTCCAGCAATATAAACTAAAATATGCAGTAATTCTAGACTCACCACTACAGAGGCTGGTGTTTTAAAACCAGGAGAACCGTAACTGACAGAACGGATAGGCACAAATCAGGGGAGCACAGAATATAAGAAAAATAAAGCTTTTTCTTACCTGCGCAGGTTTTTTTGATCTGTGGTTCCCAGAATGCCTGTCCTTTTGTTCCGTCAGCGTAGCTCAACCACCTCTTGTAGTATCATCGGTGAGTCCGTGTTCGGGCGCCAAATGTTAGATTCAACTTTTAAATAAGTTGCTTATAGTTTATATTGCTTTGTCAAATTATTGCTTCTTATAGGAATTAAGACACAGAGTCAGGTATGTCTGTATCAAAGTTCTGAGCATAATGGACTGCCGCTCTTTACTTCTTTCAAAGGCCTTTTTATAGGCAATTATACAAACAATAGCATCAGCACAGCCCCCCCACACAGGGCAAGGGTAAACAACAACAGGAGTCACCTGGGCTACGAACACAAGCTTCAATACCATGGCAATATAGTTATAAGAAAACAAAAGCAGCTTCAATTGAGTTCAACAGCCAAAAAGTTAAAAACAGATTTACATGTAGGCATCATATTAAGTGAGAACTCTAAATTAAATCCCTGACCTTATCAGTATGTACAGGAGAAGAGTGTGGGAGGTATGGGAGTGAGCAGTATGTACAGGAGAGGAGTGTGGGAGTTATGACAATGGGCACTATGTACAAGAGAGGAGTGTGGGGGGTATGACAATGGGCACTATGTACAGGAGAGGAGTGTGGGGGGTATGAGAGTGAGCAGTATGTACAGGAGAGGAGTGTGGGAGGTATGGGAGTGAGCAGTATGTACAGGAGAGGAGTGTGGAGGATATGACAATGGGCACTATGTACAGGAGAGGAGTGTGCGGGGTATGACAGTGGGCACTATGCACAGGAGAGGAGTGTGGGAGGTATGAGAGTGAGCAGTATGTACAGGAGAGGAGTGTGGGAGGTATGAGAGTGAGCAGTATGTACAGGAGAGGAGTGTGGGAGGTATGAGAGTGAGCAGTATGTACAGGAGAGGAGTGTGGGAGGTATGAGAGTGAGCAGTATGTACAGGAGATGAGTGTGGGAGGTATGAGAGTGAAAGCAGTCTGTGTATGTGGTTTCCAGATCATGCAAAGTTAATGTATAACCATTCAATTTAACCCTGTATTGATCCAAACTCTGTAAAATCCCAAGTGTAAATTCACAGTAAAAAAACAAAACACTCTAAGGCTAAGTTCACATCTATGTGTGTGGGTAACGCATACAAAATTGCATGCCTTCCAAACATGCAAAGAAATGTGCTGCCCTTATCCAGATGTGCAGCAGTGCCATTGTTTGTTATTGGCATCTCCATGCATCTGCAAATATGTGGACCAAACTACAGGGTGCCGCACACTTTTGGAAAAGATTCAGGACTTCTTTTCCATGATGCTTGTGCGTAGGGCAGCCCATTGAAATTAATGGGCTGCCCTACACGTAATGCATGAAAACCATGCCTGTGCGTGCGTAAAAAAAAGCCTAACTGAGTAGATGCAAAATAACAATTCTCAATAGAAAAAAATCATTATTCTCTAAATAATTAGTGTTCATACAATTGCACTACCATGTAAATAACTGTGAACCCTGTGCTCTGCTCTGATTATTGAGGACAGGTAACTTGTATAGAGAGTGTTTAGTTTATGTGGGGAATTTACATGTTGTACAGAGTTTGGAGAACACTGGGTTAAATTGAATGGTTAAAAAGTTTCTTCAGATTATCTGGACACACACAGAGTGTGGGGGTTGTTTATATAGTGATAAGTGCTTCCAAGATATCTGTTAGCTGTGAGCAAGGCTGAAGACTCAGCTGACTCCCCCATACACACACTCTGCTCTTCCGATCCTCCTATTAGCTTAATCTTTCTCATCACACTGCAAACAAATCCTCCTAAATAGTTCTGATGTGAAACTGCAGCTTACCTCTCCAAATTGACTTTTCTTAGAACATCAGCTTGGTTCACCCCCTTCCCTGCAGTGTCAGCAGCACCTGGCACTAGCAGTGCCCCCCTTCATGTTCTCTGGGCAGACGGCACTGGAGATAGGGGGGAGGATCTAAGTGAATGAGGGCACAGATTGAACATACATAAGACTTGGGGGAGATAGAAAAAACGAGATTGGAAGCTTCTAAATGCATACACTCCCTGGATCTAGCAGGCTGCAGCCACTCGTCTGCCGCTCTCAGGCTCTGCTAGTCCACTGCTTCCAGGGAGAGAGAGGCTGGAGGGGGGGCAGAGTGCAGATTTAGATCACTCCGCCGGCTACTGTGAGGACCTGCAGCCGGAACTATACAAGCTGCATCAGAAAATGCGGCTGGCTTATTCCGTAGCTGACGTCCTAGTTCCCTGCTCAATCACCTCCCACTCGCAGCACAGCTGTTTTTACTGGCCGCAGTGGTGGTGACTGAAGTTACACAGGGACAGGACAGATGTTGCAGGCATTTAGCACTGACAAAACTTGTTAAGACACAGACAGGGCTGAATGATTAGAGTGTGCCTGGGCACACCCGGCACACCCCGTGGGCACGCCTATGGTCACTTACAAAACACTAAACGCATAACTGCAGCGTTCGCAGAGTCAGGCCTGATCCCTGCGATTGCTAACAGTTTTTTTGGTAGCATTTTGGTGAACTGGCAAGCACCAGCCCCAAGCAGCGTCAGGTTAGCGCCAGTACCGCTAACACCCACGCACGCAGCGTACACCTCCCTTAGTGGTATAGTATCTGATCGGATCAATATCTGATCCGATCAGATCTATACTAGCGTCCCCAGAAGTTTAGGGTTCCCAAAAACGCAATGTTAGCGGGATCAGCCCAGATACCTGCTAGCACCTGCGTTTTGCCCCTCCGCCCGGCCCAGCCCACCCAAGTGCAGTATCGATCGATCACTGACACTTACAAAAGACTAAACGCATAACTGCAGCGTTTACAGAGTCAGGCCTGATCCCTGCAGTTTTTTTGGTAGCGTTTTGGTGAACTGGCAAGCACCAGCGGCCTAGTACACCCCGGTCGTAGTCAAACCAGCACTGCAGTAACACTTGGTGATGTGGCGAGTCCCATAAGTGCAGTTCAAGCTGGTGAGGTGGCAAGCACAAGTAGTGTCCCGCTGCCACCAAGAAGAAGACAAACAGGCCCGTCGTGCCCATAATGCCCTTCCTGCTGCATTCGCCAATCCTAATTGGGAACCCACCGCTTCTGCAGCGCCCGTACTTCCCCCATTCACATCCCCAACCAAATGCAGTCGGCTGCATGAGAGGCATTTTCTTTATGTCCTCCCGAGTACCCCTACCCAGCGAACCCCCCCAAAAAAGATGTTGTGTCTGCAGCTAGCGCGGATATAGGCGTGACACCCGCTATTATTGTCCCTCCTGTCCTGACAATCCTGGTCTTTGCATTGGTGAATGTTTTGAACGCTACCATTCACTAGTTGAGTATTAGCGTAGGGTACAGCATTCCACAGACTAGGCACACTTTCACAGGGTCTCCCAAGATGCCATCGCATTTTGAGAGACCCGAGCCTGGAACCGGTTACAGTTATAAAAGTTAGTTACAAAAAAAGTGTAAAAAAAAATATATATATATATAAATTTAAAAAAAAATAGTTGTCGTTTTATTGTTCTCTCTCTCTCTCTCTCTCTCTCTCTCTATTCTGCTCTTTTTTACTGTATTCTATTCTGCAATGTTTTATTGTTATTATGTTTTATCATGTTTGCTTTTCAGGTACGGGGCCCCGTACGCGGCTAGGCTCCCAAAAAGTCTTACACATGTGGTATCCCCATACTCAGGAGAAGTAGCTAAATGTATTTTGGGGTGCAATTCCACATATGCCCATGGCCTGTGTGAGCAATATATCATTTAGTGACAACTTTGTGCAAAAAAAAAAAATGTGTCACTTTCCCGCAACTTGTGTCAAAATATAAAATATTCCATGCACTCAACATGCCTCTCAGCAAATAGTTTGGGGTGTCTACTTTCCAAAATGGGGTCATTTGGGGGGGGGGGGGTTGTGCCATCTGGGCATTTTATGGCCTTCAAAACTGTGATAGGTAGTGAGGAGTGAAATCAAAAATTTATGCCCTTAGAAATCCTGAAGGCGGTGATTGGTTTTCGGGGCCCCGTACGCGGCTAGGCTCCCAAAAAGTCCCACACATGTGGTATCCCCGTACTCAGGAGAAGCAGCTGAATGTATTTTGGGGTGCAATTCCACATAGGCCCATGGCCTGTGTGAGCAATATATCATTTAGTGACAACTTTTTGTAAATATTTTTTTTTTTGTCATTATTCAATCACTTGGGACAAAAAAAAAAAATATTCAATGGGTTCAACATGCCTCTCAGCAATTTCCTTGGGGTGTCCCCAAAATGGGGTAATTTGGGGGGGGGTTTGTACTGCCCTGCCATTTTAGCACCTCAAGAAATGACATTGGCAGTCATAAACGAAAAGCTGTGTAAATTCCAGAAAATGTACCCTAGTTTGTAGACGCTATAACTTTTGCGCAAACCAATAAATATACGCTTATTGACATTTTTTTTACCAAAGACATGTGGCCGAATACATTTTGGCCTAAATGTATGACTAAAATTGAGTTTATTGGATTTTTTTTATAACAAAAAGTAGAAAATCTAATTTTTTTCAAAATTTTCGGTCTTTTTCCGTTTATAGCGCAAAAAATAAAAACCGCAGAGGTGATCAAATACCATCAAAAGAAAGCTCTATTTGTGTGAAGAAAAGGACACAAATTTTGTTTGGGTACAGCATTGCATGACCGCGCAATTAGCAGTTAAAGCGATGCAGTGCCAAATTGGAAAAAGTCCTCTGGTCCTTAGGCAGCATAATGGTCCGGGGCTAAAGTGGTTAAAAAAAAAATCTGATCACTTTTATTACTGTCACAAAGAATGTAAACATCCCTTGTGACAGTAATAGGTGGTGACAGGTACTCTTTATGGAGAGACCCCAAATCCCTCCTTTGCACTTAAAAGTATTCAGATCGCCAAAATCGGTGATTCTGAATACTATAATATTTTTTAAATTGGCACCATTGGCAGCCGAGTAAACCGGAAGTGACGTTGTGACGTCGCTTCCGGGATTTTACATTGGAGACCCGATCAAAGCTGGTGGCTCGGGTCTCCTGGTGGGATGGAAGGCCCGGGAGGAGCAGGGGAAGGCGGCGGGAGGGGGGTGTACCCTCCCATTCCTTTAGGATAACAGCAGAGCGACTTTTAGCTGCATCAGTTGTTATCACTAAAAAGCCAACCGCCCGCTCTAAAAAACGGTACCGGGGTGATGCCATTAGCTGCAGGCCTCACCTCGGTTTCACGCCTTCAATTTATGAATGCAAATTTGCTCACGGTCGGCGTAAAGGGGTTAAAGCATGGAGACATAGATGGATGGGTGAGTTTACTTTCACTCTCCTAATCAACATTGATCATTTTTAATCCTCATGCTGCTAGCATTAGTAAATAGATAGAAAAGTATATCAAATTTACATTTCTTCAGTTACTTCCTGGTTTCTTGCCTAGGCAAATAAAGTCCCACATCCCAGGAGTCTTCAGGAGAGAAGGAGGAGTTTTCTCAGCTAAGCACACCCTCTCCTGCATGCCTGATCTAAGGGCAGATGGATTTCAGGAAGTAAATGCTACATAAATCACCTGCCCTTACTCAAGGTGGCCACAGCCAGAGATGCTAGGGGAGTGTTTTTCAAAGTGATTTCTCAACAAAATACAGCAGAGACACGGGTGGATGAGGGAATTCGCTTTGAATATTAATAAATTAATTAAACAGTGATTAAGGTTTGTGGTGCTCAGATGCAGTGAAGATCCACTTTAAATATTAAAAATACAGTACAGTTAAATCACACTTGTTTATTCATAAAAGTAAAAAGAACAAACGCAGTCAAAACATAGCTAAAGTTCAGTAACCGGAACGAATAGTCAGGCAAGCCAGAAGTCAGGGATCAATGTAGTGGAACAGCAAGCAGGATCTGGAGCCAGAAGGGATGTCAGCAAAGCATCCCTTCGCAGGAGATCGTTTCTGTGATGTTGACCAAGGCAAAGGCAGAGCTCCTCTGGACTGGACGGCTTAAGTAGGCAGGACTGATGAGCAGGATATCATCAACAGTTGAGTAACCGTGGAGAGAAATGGGAGCTGGCAATTAGCCGACAGCTGAACGTCCAGCTTAGAGAAGGAAGGGCTAAGCCCAGCCCTGACAGTACCCCCTCTTCAACGACCCCTCCCCCTCGGAGGACCACCAGGCTTAAGGGGAAAACGTCTATGGAAATCACGGAGGAGGACATGGGCTTGTATGTCCGAGGATGAGACCCAAGATCATTCCTCCGGACCGTACCCTTTCCAATGCACCAGGTACTGTATGCGCCCACTGAACCTACAGAAGTCAACAATGGACTGTGCACCGAGGTGGTAAAACGGTTGCAGACCAAAGGTTTTAATAAGGAGACATGAAATACATTTGAAATATGCATATTAGAAGGAAGGTCTAATGCGTAACCCACTGGGTTAATCCTGCAAAGAATACGGAAAGGCCTGATAAACCGAGGTGCGAACTTCAGTGAGGTAACACAAAGTCGGATGTTGCGGCCAGACCCTGTCCCCAACCTAATAGGCAGGCGCAGGCTGTCGTCTGCGGTCAGCATGGAGTCTGTACCTATCATAAGCATGTCTCAAAGCCTCCTGGACTTGTGCCCAAGTGGAACGAAGACCACGAAGATGCTCCTCTAACACAGGAATACGCTGCGGAACAAACGAGTCAGGCAACATGGAAGGTTGGAAACGATAATTCGCTATAAACAGGGACAATCAGGAAGCAGAATTCAAGGCACTGTTGTGAGCAAACTCTGCCCACAGTAATAAGTCTGACCAGTAGTTATGAAGGTCAGAAATATAGCAACGTAGGAATTGCTCCAAGGACTGATTGGCTCGTTCTGCAGACCCATTAGACTGCGGGTGATACGCAGAGGAAAAAGCAAGCTGAATTCCCAAAAGGTTTGCCAGAACCGGGACACAAACTGATTACCCCTGTCCGAGACAATGACCTTGGGTAGCCCATGTAAGCGAAAGATCTCCTGAACAAAAATGGAAGCCAGTTCCTTAGAAGTCAGCAACTTCTTAAGTGGAATAAATGACACATCTTTGAGAACCGGTCAACCACCATAAGGATAACTGTGTTGCCCTGGGAGTTGGGTAACTCCACAATGAAATCAATAAACAGGTGGGTCCAGGGCCTCTCTCCATTGGGTATGAGTTGTAGGAGGCCCACTGAAAGGTGTCGTGGAGTCTTACTCTGAGCACACACGGAACAGGCAGCTACGAAGGCTAGGCCACCAGAATTGTTGGGAAATGGCCCAAAAGAGTTGATTCTTCCCAGGTGCCTTGGGAGAATGGTAAGTCTGGAGCACGGCAGTATGTAGACACCCTAGGACAAAGCAGCGGTCACAAGGTTTCTCAGGAGGAGCATGGACCTGAGCAGCAAGAATTTTTTCACCCAAAGGAGAAGTGAGACTGGTGCGAACCGTAGCCAAAATGCGATTAGAAGGAATCACAGGAACCGGAATGGACTCCAACTTGGATATGGAGGAAAATTGTCATGACAAGGCATCAGCCCTTACATTCTTAGTACTGGGTAAGAATGAGACAATGTAATTGAAACTTGACAAGAAAAGAGCCCATCGTGCCCTTCTGGGAGAGAGGCGTTTAGCCTCAGACAAGAATGTGAGATTCTTATGGTCAGTAAGAATGAGAACCGGCTCCGCATTTCCCCCCGCACCTCCTCCTTTTCTCTGCCAGAGAGTTAGGGACTATCCAATATCACACAGGATGAGACTTTTCGACCCTTCTTTGTTTTTGGTTTTCATGTGAATGATTTTGTTGTTACTTCACCCATTTTAGCATATGTAACTCTCATAAGTTCCTTGGTTACTCGATAACTTGACATATCAAAAGACAACATGCATATAAAGGAATGAATTTATATTACTGGATAACTCTAGATTTGTATTTATCAACAATCCTATGTATGACTCCTTCTAAACCTGTACTGTCTTATTGTTCAATAAAACTTCTTTTCTGTTAAAAAAAAGAATGAGAACCGACGCAGTGGTACCTTCGAGGAGATGTCTCCATTCTTTCAGGGCTAAAATGATTGCCAACAGCTCTCTGTCACCAATCTCGTAATTGCATTCCACAGTTGACAATTTCTTGGAAAAGTAGCCACAAGGATGCATAGCGCTCTCAGAGGTAGGACGTTGAGACAGAAGGGCGTCAACACCAGTCTCAGAAGCATCAACCTCAAGGATAAAAGGTAACGTAGGATAAGGATGTGCCAACACAGGAGCAGAAAGTCAGCCTTGAGACTCTCAAAGGCCTTATTAGACTCCGGAGACCAACTCTGTGGGTTACCGTCCTTTCTGGTCATATCAGTCAGGGGCTTGACCAGAGACAAGACGTTACGAAAAAAATTCCGACAATAGTTGGCAAAGCCCAGGAAACGCTGCAGAGGACGTAAACCCACGGGTCGGTGCCACTATAGGACTGCCGAAAGTTTCTCTGAGTCCATCACAAAACCAGCAGTGGAAATGACATAGCACAGAAATTTAACCTGTTCACGATGGAACTCGTACTTCTCCAGTTTACAATAGAGATTGTTCTCTCTTAGTTTCTGAAGCACACGACAGACATCTGTGTGGTGGCTCTCCAGGGACTAGGAAAATATGAGGATATCATTGAGATAAACCACCACACCTAACTGCAACAAATCTCAGAGGACATTGTTAATAAATTCCTGGAAAACTGCTGGGGAGTTACAAAGGCCAAAAGGCATTATGAGATACTCATAATGGCCTGTTCTGGTATTAAACGCAGTTTTCCACTCGCCGCCCTTCTTAATCCTCACAAGATTGTATGCCCCTCTCAAATCAAGCTTTGTGAAAATCATTGCTTCCTTGAGGCGGTCAAATAACTCCGTAATCAACGGAATCGGATAGGCATTCTTAATTGTGAAATGATTGAGACCCTTATAATCAATACAAGGTGTCAGGTCACCACTCTTCTTCTTCACAAAGAAGAAACCAGCACCAGCAGGAGACGAGGATTTGCGGATAAAACCTCGAGAAAGTGCGTCTGCAACATACTCCTCCATGGCCTTATCCTCCAAGACCGACAAAGGGTAAACCCGGCCACGAGGGATTATGGCATGAGGTTGAAGGTCAATTGCGCAAGGTCAAACTACCGGCTTGACCTTTGTCAAAGACATCGCTAAAATCGCGGTACTCCTCCGGCAGGGAGGAGAGTGAAGAGGTGTACAGGACTTTGGCTACCTTCTGGAAGCATGTCTAACTGCATTGTGGTGACCAGGAGAGAACCTCAAAAGAGGGTTTGTGCCTCTGTAACCAAGGATAACCAATAACCAGGTGAGGTTAAAACTTAGGTGAGGAAATGACTTGAAATTGGATTATCTCATGGTGAAGAGCCCCTACGCCTTGGACAACGGAACCATCTCATGAGTCACATGGGCAGGCTGTAGAGGTCTCCCGTCGAGAGTCTCAATGGCAAGTGGAGTGTCACGCAGCTGCAGCGGAATTGAGTGCTTTGATAAAAAAAGGCAGCATCAATGAGCAGGCCTGCAGCCCCAATGAGGCCCCACGAGGGCCTCATTGTTCCACGCAACCTCTGCTGCCAGAGTATGTCATTCAATGGCGTAGTCGGCAACAGTTCTCGTACTCTGTTCGATGGACATGAGGCACTTGGCAGCAGAAGCGGAGCGTGCAGGAACGTCAAATACCTTTTTAAACAAAGCCACAAACTCAGGGTAACTCAAGACAACAGGTTTTTGCATCTCCCATAGAGGGATTGCCCAGGCCAGGGCTCTCTCAGAAAGCAAAGATATCACAAAACCTACTTTGATTCCATCCATGGGAAACGCCTGGGGCAGCATCTCAAAGTATATCTCAACCTGGTTGAGAAACCCTCTGCATTGGACTGGATCACCCCCAAATCGCTGGGGAAGCAGAGCGGAACCAGACATACCTCTTATAGAGGTAATTCTCGAGGCAGGTGCCTGCACAGAGACTGGAGCAGCAGCAGGGTTGGCCTGCAACATTGGTTGTATCAGGGCGACCACAGTGGGAGATTCCAGGTGAGCCGCGTGACTCAGGAGCGTTTTTAACGCCATGGCGAACTGATCCATGCAGTGATCCAGTTCATCCAATCTGGAAAAAATATTACCAACAAGTGGACTGACTGCATCTTCTGAATTCATGGCCTTCACCTACTGTCAGAAACCATGAAATCAGGCCGAGACAGAAGTACAGTTAAATCACACTTGTTTAATAATAAAAGTAAAAAGAACAAACGTAGTTAAAACATAGCCAAAGTTCAGTAACCGGAACGGCCAGTCAGCCAAGCCAGAAGTCAGGGATCTATGTAGTGGAACAGCAAGCAGGATCTGGAGCCAGAAGGGATGTCAGCAAAGCAAGTCTAGAACAGGATCGCAGGAGATCGTTTGTGTGATGTTGACCAAGGCGAAGGCAGAGCTCCTCTAGACTGGAAGGCTTAAAGTGGGGTTCCACCCAAAAAAACAAACATATCTAAAAAATTCTAAAAAAAAAACCAAAAAAAATTTGGATATTTTTTTTTTTTTCACTCACCTCTAAATGCCTGTTGCTAGGTGGTCCCTCGTAGTCTGCCCCTTCCTCTGCCTGGGCTGGTGACATCACTTCCCCCTGGCACAGGAAGGGCACGGCTCTTCTCCCTCCCTCCTGTCAATCATCTGGGACCCATTACAGGTCCCAGGTGATTGAGCGGCCAATCACGGCGCGCGGCGCCGCTCGCGCATGCGCAGTGGGTGCCAGGCTGTGAAGCCACAGCCCGGCGCCCACAGTTGAAATGCCGGCGCCGACGAGCTGAGGGGGGGACGAGCGGGGCTTCGATCCCCCGCATCGCTGGACCCAGGGACAGGTAAGTGTCCAATTAAAAGTCAGCAGCTGCAGTATTTGTAGCTGCTGAGTTTAAATTTTTTTTTTTTTAATGGCCCGCCTGGGTGGAACTCCTCTTTAAGTAGGAAGGACTGACGAGCAGGATATCATCAACAGCTGAGTAATTTATAGACGTCCACCAATACTTAAGGACAGAATTGTTAAAAGCATTCCTGATCCCCCCAAAAAGATGGTCACTTTCTTTGATCTTTCTTTGATCAGATCGGATTGTTCAAATGTGACAAATGCTTAAGACGTAGAACATGTACAGGAGGAAAGAAAATAAACACACATTTTCAATCTAAAACCACTGGACAGGTTTATGAGATACCTAATTTCATTACATGTGGTACAACACAAGTCACATACCTCTTGGAATGTGAATGTGGTCTCAAGTATGTGGGTAGGACCACCAGAGAATTAAAAGTTAGACTAAGAGAACACATTAATAATATTAGAAAGGGTTTTCGCAAACATAGTTTGTCATATCATTTTAGAAGATTCCATAACAGGGACCCTTCCAAATTAATTTTTTGTGGCATTGATAGAGTAGAGAGACACTGGAGGGGCACTAATCTAAAACAAGCTCTTTCACAAAATGAAACTCAATGGATATACCAATTACAGTCATTATCACCTAAAGGGTTAAACGTGGACTTAGATGTAAATTGCTTCATCAGCATTTTTTAATTAATTGTTATTGTTACTTTATTTTTATTTTTATCTATCTTATTATTCTGAATTATTATTATTTTTATTAATTTAGAATTTTGATGCCATATGTTTTTTAATCCATAATATCATTGCAATAATGTATAGTAAGTAGAAATAGGGCACGATATCATATTTATTGATTATATAGTCCCGTTGGGGGTATTTCTTTCATACATTACTACCTCAAATAAATGAGATAACATCTGCAAACAGTCGATCGATACACTGAGAAGATTATTTAAATACCACTACATACATATATGATAAGAATACTATTAAGAACAACATTAGTTTGGTGAAAATCATATTTTTTGTGTATACAGGAAGCGGACACATATAGGGATGTAATAACAGCGGGTGTAGTGTCTGAGAGTGAGTACTAAGATGGTGACATGAGTACTTCCTGTGAAAACAGGAAGTGATCTCATGCTCATACAGGGAAGTAATAACAACGGGTGTAGTGTCTCATAGTTAGAAATCCCAACCTGCAAAAACTCATTTACTTCAAGGAGGTGGCAAACTCACTTCAGGGAGGTGGCGCTTCGCGCCCACAACCCCCCCCCCCCCCCCCACCGCGGCAAAAATATTCTTTAAATCACTTATTTAATATTTTTTCGCAGTGATTCTGGGGAAGGGGGTGGGGGTGGGTGGCAGTGGACGGTGTCAGTAGCTTTTTTTATTTTTAATAATTGATTTTATTTTTTTTAACAATTTAATTTGTTTTAAAAAAATGTTCACAATGCATTTTTGGGAGGAGGGGGCAATGGACAGTGCTGGTAGGGCAGGGGAGAGTGGTGCCAGTAGTTTATTTATTCATTTTTATTTTTTTTACACTTTTACATTTGTTAGAATTTTTTTCCAATATTTTTTTTATATTTTTGTTGGGGGGCTATGGTGAGATGTCAGGGGTCTGGGGACCCAGGAGGAGAGCATGGAGTGTCACCTGAGAACCACACCAATTGCATATTTGCACAAGCCCAACACACTGCACTGGATGGACTTTATATGACTGCGCTTTATTCTGTTTGCACTATAATTGCACTGAGCACTTTATATTATATTGTTAAACAATATCATTTATGTAGGCACTGTATTATTATTAGTGATTATTGTTTGTAGGAGCAGCGCTGAGTATAACATTTATTTTTCATCATTTAGGGTTTTTTACCTTACACTACAGCAGCAGCCCAAATTATATATTTATAGCATCACTTATTTATTACCATAGTGCAGGTTTATTTCCAAAAAAAAATTCACTCAGAGGGGACATGTACTAATGCAAAAACGTTTGTAGCGCATCCCCCCCCGTAGAAGCCGCTGGTGAATAGGGATCCCCCACCCTGCACAGCCAGGCAAACCCACTTTCCACAGACTCACTTGAGACAGGAAACAGTCCAGCAACTTTGTTTTTATGTGTAGCAAGGTCCCAGGCCTCCTTCGGTCTAATGAGAACCTCCAGGGCCAGAGATAGCTGATATCCTTCTGTATATGGTAGGTTGTGAGGCATGGTGGGTGCAGAGTAGTTAAAGTTATTGGGTGCCAGACACTTCTTGAATGCAAAAGAAAGTTTATTTCTCTTAACAATCTTTTTGGGGGGAAAGAGGTTTAGGGCCAGGACACCCTTAGGTAGTTGCAAGACTAATTGGCAGGTCAGAGACTTCAATAGGAAGACAGCCATGCAGGGAAAGGCATCCAGCAAGACGCCACATCTACATGTGCAGGAATGCTGTCTCTTATGGCAACAGTCTTTAACAGTTCCTAACACAAACGTAACAGTTCCTTTCTCTTTCACTACAATCTCACCTTGTAGTTTTTCAGCCCACTGAGCTCCCTAGACCCACTGATTCACTGCCACTGAATCCCTTGAGCTCCTCCAATCTTCACTGTAGTATCAATCGTCACCCCCTGCTTCTCCGTTGGGTCCCTAGCTTTGCACTCAAGATAGCTCTCAAGCTTCACCCACGCTGGCCTGATTGGTCCCTTGCTTGACATACAAGGCTGCTCTGCAAACGTCACCTCCACTTGCTGGGTCCCTGGCTTGATTCCCACTGAAGTTTCTCGATTCTTTACCATCCCCGTCTGGTGGAATACTGCTCCAGTACTTGCTTCAGCTACTCACTGTGGTCCCTGGTAATAAGGCGCATAATCCCTTACTGGTAACAGCTTCCCCTCTATCTCCAACCACGACAAGCTCTCCGGCTGGCAGAACCATCAATTGTGGTTGGACTGCAAGCCGCAGTCCCAACCCTGCGCTGCTCTCTTGCTTCTGTTTAGGCCCTCAAACAGCCTAGCAGCCAGATGTACCTGGGATAGGCCCCATCTCTGGCCTAGCAGCCTGGGCAATACAACACACGTCCACCCAGACAGCTTTCCAGGTGGCACAGAACCTAGATCACCTGACCTCACCCGAATATATAGGTTCTCCCAGCAAAGGGATTCAAGAAAACCCCTGCCCATCGGCTGAGACACCCCATATACCCATAACCTGACCTTGAGTTGCCCTTCTCATATCTAGTACCACTAAGTACCCAGGCCACCTAGTTGTAGAAGAGAAAAGTGCAACAAGGCCAAACTTAGGGAGAAATCAATAGATCTCTAACAATCAACCAGGATAATTATTCCTGGCAAGTAAATTTGTGAGGAGCAACCCTGCCTAAACTCCAGGGTGCTACATATGTTTATTTGAGGGGATAATAAACTTGGATGGGGATAGGGGTATTATGGGATGTCCACTTGACTTGAACAAATTCTCTTCAGGGACACGTCAACTATATACTCTCCTTTCCTACCTCCTGCACAATCTTGCTTCCAGATCTACTGCGGTGTCACCCAAGAAAAATCTTTAGCAAAGGCCGTTTACAGGCAAGGACCGCGGGCCCCTACACTTGAGAACGATGGGGTGACACCACTAGCACTTTCACTGCACTTCTTCCCATGGTCACTGGTCCCAGCACCACCTCTTCAGGCACTGCCAGCCTGTCTGGCTGCAGTAGCCCATTTCCCTAGCCCTCCTGGCTACATCTCACAGTCCTCCCAGACTGCACACTCATCAGCCCACCTGGCTAACTTCTCCTGGAGACCTCCTGGGTGTGCTCGCTGGCACCTGCTGACCTTACTCTTGATTCCGTGCTACTAGACAGGACATCTCTCTGTGTGTCTTGAGAGGATCCCTCCAGCACCTAAGGGCACCCCCCCCCCCCAGACTAGGGGGCTACCCTCAAGGGCCACCAACAGCTTCCTAGCTCTTATGATGCTGAGAACAGAAGGGAGGGAATCACTTATAAGAAAGGGGAAAAATGTGTATACATCTATACGCAAATGTTTTGCCTTTCATTTCTATTTTAAACTGAATGGACTGTTTTATAAGGTGAGGGTGTCCTGTTCATCTATACTAGATAATTATCCTAGTTAAGGTTCTGGTATGGATTGTAAGGAAAAAAAATATCAGCGTAAAAATATATACCAGGCATTTATTCTTGATGAGGTCTGGAATGGTTTTAAGGGGGTACCTTCATTAAAAAAAATGGTGTTGGGTCCCCCCAAAATCCATACCAGGCCTGTAGGATAAGGTCATATTTGTTTACCTTATCCCCCACCCCATTGTTTACATTAAGTGACGGCACCGGAAAATAAATTTTGCACTAATGATCCCATCATGATCCCGTCATGTGTGGAACGTCTCTGGCGATTGGCATGTTTTTTGGGCAGGTGGCTGGCATTGTCATTGACCAATGCAGATCACTGGAGAATGAAACAAGGACTTTGTCAAACATTTGGTGTGTCTGTTCACAAAGTAATTCTTTTTTGTGTATGAGCATAGAGGGATATTGTAAACCAGTTACTCATTCACATACGGGCCAATATCCGACTGCTTCCATATTTAAAGGAGGCTTCCAGATCCGAAAGCCCCCCTCCCACAGACCCTGACATCTCTGACCTAGTCTTCAACATGGAGACAAGATGCTTTTCTAGGGGGACCCCACTGGCAAGGTACTCTCTCCATATTAAGGGCATGTAACCTGGCACAGTTTAGGAGGAGGGTGCACATTCACTGCCCCCCTTTCCTGATCAGCCAGACTGCATTTTTGTCTTGGTTTTGGCATTGGGCACCCCTCTAAAATCCTTATAAGATGGATTTGGGGAGGGACCCCACTCCTGTTTTTTTGGGTTTTCTTGCGTGGGGTCCTCATTAAAATCTATACTAGACCATCATCAAGGATAAGGGTCTGGTATATTTTGATAGGGGGGCCACAATCTTTTATTTCAAAGGGTACACCAGAACAACCAATGGCTGCGTGGTTGTCATTGTGCTAGCAACCAAAATGTGTTTGGTTGTTAGGATGCAGGTAGCTGGCCCACACAGCATTCTTGGTTGCTGTGATTTTGGGTTTGGCAGCTGGTGGTAAGAGAATATTGGTGTGTTTGTATTAACCCTAAATGCAGTGGCGGCCCTTCCATAGGGGGCGCCTGGGCGCCGCCCCCCCCCCCCCCCCCCCCCACCCTCCAGGCAGCAAAAAAAAAAACAAAACAAAAAAAAAAAGTAAAAAAAAAAATAAAAAATTTTTTTAATACTGGTCCTTTAAAAAAAAAAAAAAGGAAAAAAAAGGTCCTTAAGTGCACTGTGTTCGGACGCCGGATACAGTGCGACGCCAGACACAGTGCACTTATAGGAAGCGCCACGTCTATGCAATCACGAGATTGCAGACGTGGCGCTGCATTTGCGGGCGTTTAGCCCGCCTTGTGGCGTTTTCTGATGCGCCGAGTAGCTTCCGCTCGGCCATAGCAATACATACTACAGGCGCCGGGCGGAAGCTACTTGGCACTTCAGATTTGATTGACATCTGCCCTGAGTCAGATGTCACTTCCTGGTTCTCTCTCTCATTGCGCCCGAGAGAGGAAACAGGAAGAATGCTGGTGCCAGTGTGAGGAGGAGGACACCGCAGGAGACCCAAGGTAAGTACCGCTGTGTGGAGAATGGGGGGACACCTGCTTTTGGGGGGCTCTGATGGGGACAACTGCTGTTGGGGGGCTCTGATGGGGACACCTGCTGTGGGGGGCTCTGGTGGGGGGCTCTGATGGGGGACACCTGCTGTGGGGGGACTTTGATGGGGACACCTGCTGTGGGGGGACTCTGATGGGGACACCTGCTGTGGGGGGACTCTGATGGAGACACCTGCTGTGGGGGGACTCTGATGGGGACACCTGCTGTGGGGGGACTCTGATGGAGACACCTGCTATGGGGGGACTCTGATGGGGACACCTGCTCTGGGGGGACTCTGATGGGGACACCTGCTGTGGGGGGACTCTGATGGGGACACCTGCTGTGGGGGGACTCTGATGGGGACACCTGCTGTGGGGGGACTCTGATGGGGACACCTGCTGTGGGGGGACTCTGATGGGGACACCTGCTGTGGGGGGACTCTGATGGGGACACCTGCTGTGGGGGGACTCTGATGGAGACACCTGCTGTGGGGGGACTCTGATGGAGACACCTGCTGTGGGGGGACTCTGATGGAGACACCTGCTGTGGGGGGACTCTGATGGGGACACCTGCTGTGGGGGGACTCTGATGGCAACTCTGATGTAAGGGGACAGAGGCTGCATTTTGGGGGGGGCAGAGGCTGCATTTTGGGGGGGACAGAGGCTGCATTTGGATTTGGGGGGGAGACAGAGGCTGCATTTTATGTGACAGAGGCTGCATTTTATGTGACAGAGGCTGCATTTGATGTGACACAGGCTGCATGTAAGAAGGGACTGCTGGGGACACCTGATGGCATCTGGTTGTAGGCGAAGTGGCTAGTGACACACTCGGGGCTCCCACTGATTCTGCATTATGGTGAGTTGAATGATTTCATTTTATATTACAATGTAATAATAGTAATAATGCGCTTCAATCATCCTGACACCATAACAACCATGGTGCCGGGATGATTGAAGCGCTAACACCAGGTGTTTGGAGTGTCTTTATCTGCTGATTGTTAAACTTTGTAGAATACACATTTCTTTTGTTGTGTAGGATCTAGGCCTGCTGTCCCTCTCTCCCTCTCCCTCTCCCTCCATCCCTCGTTCATCTCAGATGCTAACCACACCACCTTAGAGCCACGCCCACTATTTCGCTGAAACCACGCCCATTTTCACCAAGTGGGAGGGGTCAAAAAGGAAGGGCGGGGTCTGGCGCCCCCCCATCCTAAAACTTCACCAGCCGCCACTGCCTAAATGTAATATTGAATGGTTTAGCTAGATGAAACTGCTAGTAAGAGTATGTGTGGTCTGTGAAGCCTGTATGCCAGTCTGCTTGAGAGCAGAGCGTACTGACTAGAGGTGCCAGATCTGTGACGTAAATTATGTATTAAAATAATATCAAAATAATCTTTGCTGTATGTGGCATCTTTGCATTTTTTAAGAGCTTGTCTTTCTAAAAATGATAGAAGTGCTCTTTATTTTAATTTTTTTTTTTTTTCAGAAAAGTATGTCTTTAAAGCTTCAATGCAAATGGAAATGCAAACACATTTGTGGTGCCAATCTGTATACAAATGAAGAAGATGAGAGTAAATCTGACACTTGCAAAGCACTGGTAGATGTTGTTATTAGATACAAGAACACTGGAGGAGATAAAAATGATTGTGTATTTGTGTATAGATTTGTTCTTTGGACAATTCGTTTTCATGGAGGATTTGCTGTAATTTGTTACATTCACTTGCTGGATGTTACGGTTCAGCTCAGAACACTCTATCTATTTATTGGGGTTTAAAGTATATGAAAAAACAAATGCTCCATTCATACTAAAGCGATTCATTGTGATGTGTTAATGTACATGCATTACTTTGCGTTATGGCAAGCATTAATGTGTGTTGTGTGAACCTTTTTTTGACCGCCCGCCTGCATTGTACTGCGGTTGGGCGGCTCCTATAGGCACAGCGAAGTATCTGTACATTGCTGGCCTCTTCCGGGTACAGGGCACGTGCGTCCCCTCTTCCCCAACATCTCCTGCTGTGATTAGACACAGCAGTATTTTGTCAGCAGGTCCCGGCCAATGATTCATGGCCAGGACCTGCTGATCGTCTGTGTCCGATCACAGCCAACAGCCCTGTGTTGACAAACAACACAAGGCTCTGTACAGAGTGAATGAGCTCTTTGCTTTGCAGGGAGAAGAAACAAAGACATTTTTTGTAAAAAGCAGCACATAATACACACATTAACACTTGTTAGGAGCACACTTAACCTCTTGATTACCCCAAGATATTTATTCCTTCCCAGCCAGTGTCATTAGTACAGTGACAGTGAATAGTATTATCATTGATTACTATATTAGTGTCATTGGTGATGTCAGTTAGCCAGTGCCCACCCAGTGTCAGTTAGTGTCAGACTGCCCACCATCACAGTCCCATTTTAGGTCTCTGAACACTGCCATTACTAGTATATTAAAGAAAAAAAAATCCATTATATATAATATAGTTTGTAGACACTATAACTTTTACACAAGCACATCAATATACACTCATTGGGATATTTTTTTTTTAACCAAAGACATGTAGCAGAATACCTTTTGGCTTACATTTATGAAGAATTTCACATTTTTTTTGTTGGATATGTTCTATAGCAGAAAGTAAAAAAATATTGTTTTCTTTGATTTTTTTTTTCATTTTCGATCTTTTTTCATTTATATAATAAATTATAAAAAATCCAGTGGTGATCAAATATCACCAAAATAATGCTCTATTTGTGTGGAAAAAAAATGATATTACGTTTGATGGGTACAGCATTGCATGACCATGCAATTATCAGTTAAAAGAGCACAATGCTAAATAGTAAAAAATTCCCTGGTCAGGAAGGGGGTAAAACCTTTCGGCACTCAAGTAGTTGAGGTAGCACCTTTAAGCGATTGTAAAGTTAATTTAAAAAGAAAAAAAGACAGCAAACATGTCTATAATTACCTGCTCTGTGCAATGGAACCACACAGAGGTGCCGTGAACCTTCTCTTCTCGGGTCCCCCGCTGGCGCTTCTTGCCCCTCTTCTCTGTTCAGTGCCCCCATGGGAAGCCACTTCCCATGGGAGCACTCGTGTGTGCTCGCTCTCGAGCCCCGCTGTTGCGGCCATTGACACAGACAGTGGAACTCAGCCCCGCCCCCCCCCCCCCGCCCCATGTTGTGTTGTGCTCTGCTGTGCAACTCAACAAACATAGAACAGATGCATTGCCATGTGATAATTGCACCCCCAACCTCACCTTGCATAGAGATTTTCAGCTTGCAGGACAAAAATCTAGGCTTTAGCAGACTGAAAATGATTGCCACTGAGGTCAGTTGACTTTGCAGTTAACCCTTTATACATACTCACAATAGCTGCCACCATGTGTGTTAACAGAAACATGCACCATTTACAGCATCTGCTGTAGCAATTCTGACCTTTAAGTATTGTCTGTGTCACTCGCCGCCCAACCTAGGCAGGAAATTATCAGAGATATGGCAGCCATCATAGGGGCCAAGATCCTTTAATTTCTGATTCAGAGCATTTAGCGATTTAGCTTAATACTTTTTGAATATAGTATTAATAAGGGGGCTCCAGCTGCCAATAGCAGCAGCTTTTTGTTGATCCTATAGAGAAGAGGTAGGGAACTTTTGAGGGATGGAGATCTACCTGAAAAACATGGAAGAGATCAAAGATCACTGGGGTGCAGTGCCATTTTTAAAAAAAAATAAATGAATTAGCAAGCACCTGATAAAAAGTGAAGGTATGAAGAAAACATAGAAATATATAATAAAACAAACGTAGCTGTAAAAATATAAATTTAGCTCACAGAAGTTAGCTTCTGTAAAAATATGGCATGCACTTTCATTCGCAATTGTTTTCATGTCTGGAGAGTAATTGGTCACCCCCACAAGTCCGATGCAGGAGTTATGCCGCGTACACACGAGCGGACTTTACGGCAGACTTTGCCTGGCGGACGGGACTTCGTCGGACAATTCGATCGTGTGTGGGCTCCAGCAGACTTTGTTTTCTCAAAAGTTGGATGGACTTAGATTTGAAACATGTTTTAAATTAATCCGTCGAAATCGAGTCCGGTCGAAAAGTCCGCTCGTTTGTATGCTAGTTCGACGGACAAAAAGCCACGCTAGGGCAGCTTTTGGCTACTGGCTATGAACTTCCTTGTTTTAGTCCGGTCATACGTCATCACGTACGAATTCGACGGACTTTGGTGGAGTGTGTGTAGGCAAGTCCGTTCATTCAGAAAGTCCATCGTAAAGTACGTAGAAAAGTCCACCGGGCAAAGTCTGCCGTAAAGTCCGCTCGTGTGTACGCGGCATTAATCATTGAGCCAGAACAACTTGTACTACAGACTGACTTCCTCAACTAGTTTCAGGCCTGACTGGCCTGAGTTCTGCCCTGACTGTGTGCTCTGAGTTGTGCCCAGTGTACGCACAGTAGTATGTAGGGTAGTGTCCAGGGGTTAGTAGATGTGGGCAGTGTACAGAGGTCAGTATATGTATTGCAGTGTACCAAGGTCAGTAGATGAATTTCAGTGAACAAAGGTCAGTAGTATGTAAGACAGTGAACAGAGGTTAATAGATGTATTGCAGTATTTTAAAATAAATGAGAAACAGGGCCTATTCTCACAAAGAACAAGCGCTTTGGGAGCGATAAAATACAATGAGAGAGATTGGATCTAACAACCAAAATGAATGGCAACAGCTGCTGCCTAAAGAAACTTTTTTTACAAAAAGTACAATCAAAAAATAAAAAGGTCCGATGGACCCGGGCAGCGCTTACAATTATGACTAATCATATAACATGAGCAATCAATTCAATATATGTCCATTCAATGTAGTCCGTACACCAATATGAATCCGTAAAAAATGATAAAAGCACAAAGATTGTGTCATTAATTGTTGTAGGAAAACAGCAAGTCCATTGAAATCATTTATGTAAAGAATTCTTGAAACAAAGTATTGCTGTCACCAGAGGAAAGCCCACATCACACATGCACAAATAAAGAGGGGGGGGGGTGTGGAGGAGAACCCCCTCTTGGAAAAACTCTTACCAGATAAGAGCTTAATCTTTGCATGTATATCTGGTATATATACTGGTTAAAGCTTGTAGGAGCTGTGGTGTGGTGTGGCTGTTTCAAGATGCACAATAAGGAGGCACTTGAAGAAAGATGTGCTGCATGGTCGAGTCGCCAGAAGAAAGCCATTACTACGCAAATGCCACGACGTATCCCGCTTACAATACGCCAAACAGCACAGAGACAAGCCTCAAACCTTCTGCCTCAAAGTCATTTGGAGTGATGAGACTAAAATTGAGCTTTTTAGCCACAACCATAAACGCTTGATTTGGAGAGGAGTCAACAAGGCCTATGATGAAAGGTACACCATTCCTACTGTGAAACACGGAGGTGGATCGCTGATGTTTTGGGGATGTGTGAGCTACAAAGGCACAGGAAATTTGGTCAAAATTGATGGCAAGATGAATGCAGTATGTTATCAAATAATACTGGAGGAACATTTGCATTCATCAGCCAGGAAGCTGCACATGGGACGTACGTGGACATTCAACCGTGACAATGATTAAAAACATAGGGCCAAGTCGACCTGTCATTGGCTACAGCAGAATAAAGTGAAGGTTCTGGAGTGGCCATCTCAGTCTCCTGACCTCAATATCATTAAGCCAATTTGGGGGAGATCTCAAACGTGCAGTTCATGCAAGACAGCCCGAGAATTTACAGGAACTGGAGGTTTTTTGCCAAGAGGAATGGCAGCTTTACTATCTGAGAAGATAAAGAGCCTGATCCACAAATATCACAAAAGACTTAAAGCTGTCATTGATGTAAAAGGGGGCAATACACATTATTAAGAACTGGGGTATGTAAACTTTTGATCAGGTTCATTTGGGTAGTTTCTGTTGTGATATTTTTACACCTTTAACATATATTTACATGTTATATATTTAAAAAAGCACAGAATTAAAAAAAAATAGATTTCATTTGCAAATAACTTTTCGAGTGTAAACAAAACAGTTGCCGGCAGGTATTGGTAATTGGTATTGGTGAATGCTTAAAAAAAGTATTGGTACTCGTACATGCTTTAAAAAAAATTGTATCAGGGCATCCCTACTAAAAACATTGTTTACCAGTTCAGCTCTTTGGAAGTATGTAGTACATCCAAAGAGTGAAGGGTTACGCACAACTAATGACTCCAGTAGAAGCCATAAACTTGTGCCAGTTTTCCCCAGCTGGCTCCCGGCATTAAAGTAAAAATGTTCTGGGTAGGTTCTGGAAGCTCTTTTAATAAGACTTAAAGTGAAACATTTAAAACGCACAATTCGTTTAAATAACATGCTTGGGGGATGCCTAAACTTGTCTGTGAAGTGTTGAACCTGTAAAATGTACACAAGCAAAAAGTAACATTTACAAACAAATAATACCATATAAATTGCCAGCCAGTGAAGGACATTTTCTGGCTACTTTGGCAGCTGGGGATTCCCTTCATTTATATTAGATCCTTATCCTAGTTGAGGTTCTTTTATGGATTGTAAGGGGGACTACACAAAAAAAAATGACATGGGGTTCCCCCAAAAAATACATATCAAACTTATATCTGGTATGGGGGTCTGGTATGATTCATAAGGGGGAACTTTTGCAAAAAAAAAACCTGTGGGGTCTACCCCCAAAATTTATACCAGGCCCGAGGGGCATGGTCATATTTGGTCAATGATGTCACCTTGGATCCCCCACCCCATTAATTACATTCTGTGGCATGACTGGAAAATTGAATTTACGCTGAGGTGGCTGATGGATCTGGAATGTCTGTGGTAGTCAGTGTGTTTTCTTTTTCTTTTTTCTTAATAGCGGGTCAGCTGGCACTGTTCATCGTGATTGATGTGGATCTACATCACTGGAAGATGTGATCGACAATAGATTTTTTCTTAAAGAAAGGACTTTATTAAATGATTGGTGTAACGAGGAGTAATACATACTCCTTATTCATTCACGTAAGGGGGTGGATATCCGAGAGCTTTTTTATTTTAGTCCACCTCCCACAGACCACTACATCCCTAGTCTGTGAACAGCCCAAATCTGCCCATTAATTTGCCCAGTCCTTGAACTGTAAAACATGCAGAGTTTGGTGTGAACCAGTGGCATCGGGAGGGGGGCTGAGGAGGGCTGGAGCCCCAAGATGGCCCCCAAAAAGCCCCGGGTCTCAGGCATTCATAATTCTTTTATTAGCCCCGAGCCCGAGCAGCCACTCAGCGGCAGAAGCCAGCGGGGACCGATCTGACTCAGAGCGCAGCCGAGTGACATAACAAGTCCTGCCTCCTGGAGCCTGCAGCACCTATGATGGACATCACACTGGTCCAATGCCGGGACCGCGGGATGTGTGACATCCATCATAGGCACCGCAGGCTCCAGGAGGTGGGAATTACAATGCAGCCACGCCGAGCACTATGAGATCCCCGCTCAGCGCTCGCTCTTTGTAAATGGGCGGGCGGCTCTCCTGTCCTGGCTCTGGCTGCCTGCTGTCTCTGACTGGCCATGAATAGGAGGGGCGCACTCCACACTATAGATAAGGCTGAGCTGCAGGAGGAGGTCAGCTGAAGTCTGACGTGGAAAAGTCAGGTAGGTGAGTGTAATGGTCAGTGTGGGTCAGGTAGGTCAGTGTGTGTCAGGTAGGTGAGTTTAATGGTCAGTGTGGGTCAGTGTGCGTCAGGTAGGTCAGTGTGTGTCAGGTAGGTCAGTGTAATGGTCAGGTAGGTCAGTGTAATGGTCAGGTAGGTCAGTGTGTGCCTGACGTGGAAAAGTCAGGTAGTCAGGTAGGTCAGTGTGGGTCAGGTAGGTCAGTGTAATGCTCAGGTAGGTCAGTGTGTGTCAGGTAGGCCAGTGTAATGGTCAGGTAAAACAAAGAAGGTTTGGGGGTAGGGACTTTCAGGAAGCCATGGCCTGGTGAGGTCAGGTATTTCCATCCCTAGGGACTTTAGTTTACATCATGGCCTGGTAAGGTCATAGATAAAGCACACTAGTTTTCTGATAAAATATGGAGGACTTATTAAAAGGTGAGTCTATTTATAGTTCTACTGGTTCTGTTAAGCAGGGCCATCTTTAACGCAGGGTAAAAGGGGCAGTTGCCCCAGGCCCAGTCATTGTTGTGTGGCCCAAAGCAGCACCCCCTTGAGCCCGAGCTGCCCGCAATTAGTTTTCCCAGTGTAGCCAAGCAGCCAATCCACTTTTCCCCTCTGACTCATCTGCCTGCCCTCTGTGCTAGTTTACTGTGCATGCAGTGCTGGGACAGGGGAGAGGCGAGCTGAGGTTTGCCCGTGTAACTCCCCCCTCCTCTTGTCAACAGGGGGGGGGGGATTAGACACTGTGAAGTGGCAGCGGGCTGCCTGTAATTACCTTGTAATAATCACCACCCTCTCTGTGTCTTCCCCCACCCTACTAGCAACAGCAATAGACCAATCAGCAGAGAGGAGAGGAGCACCATGGGAGTGTAGTAATCCCCAGAGAAACACTACACATTGAAAATAACAGAGGATGAACTACAGCCCCAACCAAACTTTGCAGCAGTAAGGAGGAGAGGACCAGATTTTCCCTGGCAAAATTTGCTCCTCAAGTTGACTACCAGGGTAGAGTGTGTGAGAGGACTGTGCTGAGGGCGCCACCTGAGAGGGAGTGTCTGTGCTAGTGAAAGCTCAATGCTGTGTGTGGGACTATCAGGGAGTACAAGGCGTGTCTTGAGTGTGGAGGGACAAGGCTGCTGACAGGATAAGAACCTGCTGTGCTGCCTACCAGAGTCCCCACGGTCAACCCATTGTGAGTGGACCTGCTGGTGCCAGTGGCTGCCTTGCGGACACTACTTGTTAACACAGCTATAGACTGAGCCATTAGGAACTATCTACCTTGGGGGGGGGGGCGTCAAGGTCCAAGCAATAATGACGGCCCTGCTGGTAAGCATAGAAAATCAGTGTTTGGGCCCTATGCATACCAGAACACCAGCTGAAACAGTTACTCTGATTTTTGGATTCAAAACTCATAACTGGAAACAGTTATGAGTAGGGATTAATTTACGGTTCGCTCAGATCTTAGGTTCGGCCCTGCATCCATAGGAACCAGTGGCATCATTGGTAGTCCCCACCACGTAACTGAAGGGACGGGGACATGGTAACATCACTGCCCAAATATGGCCACTGGCAATGGCATTGAACAAATAGCCATGGAATATTTGGTCAATGATGGCCATCACTATCCTTGCCACTTATACAGATGATTTTTGGGTGATTTTTGGGTGGTGATGTCACTGCTATCCTTGTCCCTTTGCTAAAAAGAAGCAGGGATTTCATGAGATGCCAGTGGTTCCGAGGGACGCTGTCTTATATAGAGATAGAAATACTGCTTCTATACTGTATCATGAATGGCTTCCACTGAACAGAGGACCAAATGGGCTAAAATCGGCTCATCTCTAAAGTTGACTGGCGGTAAAAAAATGTGAATAATAGAAGTACTCTTTAATTTTTTAGAGTTATTTCTTTAAACCTTCAATGGAAATGAAAATGCAAACACATGTCATTCTCTATACAAATTAAGGAGATGAAAGTAAATTTGATACTTGCAAAGCACTGGTAGATGTTGTTATAAGATACAAGAACACTGGGTCGTAAAAATGATTGTGTGTGTGTATAGATTAGCTCTTTGGGATTCCTGTAATTTGTTATGTTCATTGCAGGATTTTAAAGGGGAGTTCCGTCAAAAAAAATTTGATTAAAAGTCAGCAGCTACAAATACTGCAGCTGCTGACTTTTAAAATAAGGACACTTACCTGTCCTGGGCGCCCGCAATGTCCTCACCCAAAGCAGACCCGTCCCTCAGCTCCCAGGTGCAGGTGCTGGCATCTTCAGTAAGGGAATCAGTAAGTGAAGCCTTGTGGCTTCCCAGCCTGGTTCCCTACTGCGCATGCGTGAGTCGTACCGCGCATCCTCAATGGTTCCTGCTGTCTTCTTGGACCTGTGTGTCTCCCAGAAGACAGTGGGGGGGGGGGAGAGGAGGGGGCAGACATGGCGTAGATCACCACGGATTCTGCGGCGATCTATCACCAGAAGTGGGAGCAAATACCTGTATTAGACAGGTATCTGCTACACCCTCCCCCTGAAAGGTGCCAAATGTGACACCGGAGGGGGGGAGGGACCGGATAAGTGGAAATTTAAAGTGTATGTAAAACCTAAAACAGGCCATAGATTAAACGATTTTCTTCCCTTCCACCACGGGTGGAAAGAAAGAAAATCACTCAATCACCCCATCAACACAGTCAGTATTGATGGTAGAATGCCTCCTAAAGAGCTATTGTTTTCTGCAGGCAGAACACAATGATTAATGCTAGCAGCTATAGCCATCAGCACTAATCGCATACAATAAAATCTGACGGGCTGGTTGTACTGAAGTCCATCAATGGATCGACTTTGGTTCAACCAGTCTGCTCATAGATAGATCGAATCTCAGCTGGTCCCTTCGAGGTTTTTCACCTCAATGCATTCTATGCATTGAGGTGAAAAACCTCCTGTAATGCTGCAGCCCCCCGAGCCCCCATTTTACTTACCTGTACCCCCTCTATCTCGTCCCGGGGACGAGCACACCAGCAAAAGCCGGTGTCTCAGGTCCTGATTGGATGGATTGATAGCAACGCAGCCATTGGTTCCCACTGCTGTCAATCAAATCCAATGACCCGGGCGCCAGGGGCGGGCCGAGTCATACATTCGGCTTCTATGGACACCGAATGAATGACTCGGGAGCGTGCCCGCAAGATAACCACCTCAGGAGACCGCTTCTCCTAGGGGGTTATCTAATGCGGGAAGAAGCCACGAGAGCCATCGAGGGACCCCAGAAAAGGATGTTCGGGGCCACTCTGTGCAAAACGAGCTGCACAGTGGAGGTAAGTATCATGTGTTTGTTATTTACAAAAAACAAAGCTTTAGTGTCACTTTAAGGCCCCATTCATACTAAGTAATTAATTGGGGTGCATTAATGTGCATTATGTTAAGGTGATCACAATAATTATGAATGGGCTGCCAATGCACCACAATGGCTGAAAAAAATGTGCATGAGGCTTATTTCAAAATGCAGTGCACCACAATGCACGGGATATGTGCTTTGGTGTGTTGTGCTCTACTGCGCAATGCATTGGGGTGCATTCATAATGAATTGCACCACAACTCATCAGACAAGTGCAGGTACATTGCCATGTGATGATTGCCCTCTCATCCCTACTCTGCACAGAGTATTTGCATCCTGTGGGACAAAATTCTGGGTTCCATCAGACTGAAAGTGATTGTCCCTGGATTCAGTTGACTCTGCGGTTAACCCTTTACACACACCCACAGCAGCCGCCTCAATGTTCATTAATGGAAACATGTATGGTTCACAGAATCTGCTATAGAAATTCTGGCCTTTAAGAAGTGTCTGTGACACTCGATGCCACAACTTGACAAGAATGTAACAGAGGTTAAGATTCTATATTTCTCATTTAGTGCATTTAGAGATTTAACTAAATGATTTTTAAATATTGGTTTAATGAAGGAATACATTGCAAGAAAATGTTTACAGAAAAGATGTTCTAAAAACAAGAAATAGGCAATAGCAAAATCTATTTTCAAGCATGTGGTACCCAAATGGTTGATTTTTTTGCCACGCTTGATCTGCTTGTGGCAGAGATTCCAAATTGCAACAGTGCGATCAGTTGCACATGTGCTAAAAAGGCCCAAATGACTGAGTTGTGGGAATGGCCTAGAAAATAAGAGCTCCACAATCTGATGGAATAGGGTGGCTGCTCCCTGCTGTTTCATGATGGCCGCCTCTAGAGGACATCCTGCTTCATTGGGGCTGTGCCTCCCCCTCACTTTCCTCTTTTGCTCTAGCCGCCACCAAAGTCAGTGGCCTCATCATCCCCTCCATCCTCATCACTGGAGCCAACTTGGCAATACGCTGTGGGTGATAGAGGATGAGGATGGTTTAGTAAGCCAAAACATCACTTAAAAGAGACAAACGTGCCCTGCCTGAGGACCAACCACATCCACCTTTGCCTGTGGACACAGATGCTGCTGGCCCCCTCATAGTGGTACGGGAACATCTGCCTGTCCATGTTGGCCTCCCAGACATGATGGGGGGGAGAGGATTATTACACAAATTTATTAGATAATAGCAAATGGGTCCACCTTTGTCTGTGGACACATAGGCTGCTGCCCCCCCAAAGTGGCATTGGAACATCTGCCTCTCCTTGTTGGCCTCCCAGACATGATTGGGGGGGGGGGGTTATTAGACAAATGTATTAGATATTAGGAATGGGTGATTGGATGCACTTTATTTAAAGTGGATGTAAACTTGATTCATGAAATCTGAGCTGAGCACATATATATGCAGAATTTTCTTATCTCTCTTGGAAGCACTATGTCCCGTAGCTTTCTCCTGCTCAGTTTTTCTGTTATCAGCCTGATAACTTCTGACAAGTTCTCCGAGACAGGAGCCTGAAGTTTGTGTCAGGGAGGTTGATATAAATAGATTAGCACAAAACTGAACTATTCACAGGCAAGCCCCACATGTGTGGCCTTTCCTCTAATCAGCTGTCTCGCAGTCTCTCACAGTGTATAGCAAGTATCCACACCCACAGGTGAATCAGAAAGAGAAATTTCTTACACGATGTGCACTTTCTAAACAGTATATATGCTGAAGACATCAGATATTCATGTTAAACTTATGTAGGGAGATTTGTTTCATCACTGTGTATCATCTGAGGCTGTTCGCTTTACTGGGTACATTTATTTATTAAAATGCTTAACCTACGCAGTCTTACCCGAAGGCCTCGATGCGTATATGTGAGGGTTTACATCCACTTTAATGAAATGTGGTGCTTGGTGCACTATAAACTGTGTACAATTGAGGACTGCCACTGACACAAATTGAAAAACTAAAAAAAATAATTTAAAAAAATAATAAAAAAGGGAGAACACCAGCAACACAGTAAGACAAACTGCGGCTGACAATTTAAAAAAGGGTGGCAGGGAAAAATAACAATAATAAAAAAAGACGCAGCGAAAAAAAAAAGAAAATGAAATTTGGTGCATTATAAACTGTGTACAATTGGGGACTGCCGCTGACACAAATTGAAAAACGAATAAAAAAAGATATATATATATATTAATAAAAAAGGGAGTTATACAAACTGCGGCTGACAATTTAAAAATAGGGGGCAGGAGAACAGCAACAATTATAATAATAAAAAAAGGACGCAGTGACAAAAAAAAAAGTGTATATACAGCACTGTATACAGCACTGAATGTAATGCTGGGGCGCTTTGTGGGGCGCTCGGCGGGAGAACATCCATCTACGGACATCCGAATAGGGACTGTTAGGGGCCGAGCTGATGCTCGGCCCGGACAGCTCGCCCATCACTATTTCTGCAGAGTTCCAATCAGAACTAGCCAGGATGACCTGAACCTCTGAAGGCAATACATCTACTCAAAGATGGGGAAGAATAGGAGATCTATGACTCATGACAGCATGATCTCAAAGACTCTCCTGTGCATCAGATAACCTCAGCAATGGCCCTAGTGCCCCCTCCCCCTCCCATAGCAGCTGTGGGCTGCTAAGGCTACAGTTATACCACTAAACCAACTTGCAGATAATACAATTTCAACCAGGTCAAGTAAAAAATATTTTTTTAAGTTACAGCATGATGAGAATGTAAACTGAAATAGGTGCAATCATAGTAGACTGTGAACGTGTTTCTGCGCAAACAATATGCTGATGTGAAAAGAACTGCTAATTAAAATAGAGTTCTAGCTGAAATACCTCAAATAAATGTATAAATAAACAGAATAAAAGTCCATAAAGTAACATCAAACGTGCATCAAAGTGTCTAAGGTGCAATTAACCACTTCAATACCCGCCTATAGTAAAATGACGTCCTCCTCTTTGTGGGGTGATATCTGAATGATGCTTGCAGCTAGATGCATCATTCAGATATCATTCTTTTCAGCTGCCGATTCTGTGCACGATAAGAACGATCATAGCGGCAGTTCCGCCGCTTGATCGTTCTTATAGGCGACGGGAGGGGACATCCCCCCCCCTCCCGCCGCCATCCGGTGCTTCTCCGGGCTCTCCCGTGCCATCGGGGACCCGGAGAATGAATCGGCCGGCGCCGGATGTTGACGATAGAGATGACTGGTGACCAGATGGTCACCAGTCATCTCTATGACCGTGGGAGGCCCGGGCGCGTCATTATGACGTCACGCCCGGGTACCCGGAACTAACCGAAGCCGCGATCGCGGCTGTCAGCATGAGATCGGTAAATTTTTTTTTTCCGATCTCATGCTTTCCAGCCTAGAGGAGAGATGTGGGGTCTTATTGACCCCACATCTCTCCATAAAGAGGACCTGTCACATAGATTCCTATTACAAGGGATGTTTACATTCCTTGTAATAGGAATAAAAGTAATTAAAAAAAAAAAAATGTTAAAAAAAGTGTAAAAATAAAAAAAATGAAGTAAAAAAAAAAATTAAATAATGAAAAAATTTTTTTAAAACGCCCCTGTCCCCGATAGCTCGCGATCAGAAGCGAACGCACACGTAAGTCCCGCCCACATATGTAAACGCCGCTCAAACCACACATGTGAGGTATCGCCGCGTGGGTTAGGGCGTGTGCAACAATTCTAGCACTAGACCTCCTCTGTAACTCTAAACTGGTAACCTGTAAAAAATTTTAAAGCGTCGCCTATGGAGATTTTTAAGTAATGAAGTTTGGCGCCATTCCGTGATTGTGCGCAATTTTAAAGCGTGACATGTTAGGTATCCATTTACTCGGCGTAACATCGTCTTTCACATTATACAAAAAAATTGGGCAAACTTTACTGTTTTGTTATTTTTTAATTCATGAAACCGTTTTTTTTCCAAAAAAAAGGTGTTTGAAAAATTTTTGCGCAAATACCGTGTGAGATGAAAAGTTGCAATGACCGCCATTTTATTCCCTAGGGTGTCTGCTAAAAAAACATATATAATGTTTGGGGGTTCTGAGTAATTTTCTAGCAAAAAAATAATGATTTTTACATGAAGTAGAGAAATGCCAGAATAGGCCCGGTATTGAAGCGGTTAAATTCACATGAAAGCATAAACAATAGTGACTGGTGAGTGAACAAATGTTGATAGGTGATCAAGTGACTGTTCGTGGAAATGGATACCCACTCAGGGCTCACAGAACTCTCACCTCCATGGCACAATAAAAGTGCCTGTAGATTTCAAAGAATCTGTAGTTGCTTTGATCCGGTGGTGATAATATCGTCCCGGGCCTTCTCTGGGGGTGGCGTCACTTCCTTCAATGGATAGGCTCCAAAAGGTGGTGATAAAAACAAAGAAACTCCAATAGTGTGATAAAGTTTTAAGCCAAGGGATTTATTAGGATAAAAATGGCTGCTTACATAAAGAGAAACGAAAAACACGCCAAACAACAGTGAGGACAGCTTGTTAGCGATACTCGCTACGTCACTTCCGGTCCGCGCTATCGTACTTCCGGTTGCGTGCCTACGCGTTACGTCATATCACGTGACTTCTTCAGGCCCTGAAGAAGTCACGTGATATGACGTAACGCGTAGGCACGCAACCGGAAGTACGATAGCGCGGACCGGAAGTGACGTAGCGAGTATCGCTAACAAGCTGTCCTCACTGTTGTTTGGCGTGTTTTTCGTTTCTCTTTATGTAAGCAGCCATTTTTATCCTAATAAATCCCTTGGCTTAAAACTTTATCACACTATTGGAGTTTCTTTGTTTTTATCACCACCTTTTGGAGCCTATCCATTGAAGGAAGTGACGCCACCCCCAGAGAAGGCCCGGGACGATATTATCACCACCGGATCAAAGCAACTACAGATTCTTTGAAATCTACAGGCACTTTTATTGTGCCATGGAGGTGAGAGTTCTGTGAGCCCTGAGTGGGTATCCATTTCCACGAACAGTCACTTGATCACCTATCAACATTTGTTCACTCACCAGTCACTATTGTTTATGCTTTCATGTGAATTTAATTGCACCTTAGACACTTTGATGCACGTTTGATGTTACTTTATGGACTTTTATTCTGTTTATTTATACATTTATTTGAGGTATTTCAGCTAGAACTCTATTTTAATTAGCAGTTCTTTTCACATCAGCATATTGTTTGCGCAGAAACACGTTCACAGTCTACTATGATTGCACCTATTTCAGTTTATGTGTAGTGAGGGGTGTTCACTATTTGTTTTTGCAGCATCATTAAGAAGCACCGTTACAGTAATAGTAGCGCAGAAGTTTTTTCTTTAGTTTGATGATGAGAATGTAAGTTCTGGTTAATTATTTGCTTTTTCCATCATTTTTTTTTTTTTGATCCAGCCATGTAAAACGAATTCAGGTTTTTAGAACCCGGTGCTCCTAAGTTAATTCAAGGTCTGCTAATTATTTTAACAGTACAGTGTCAAGTGGCCAAATGTTTAATTTGTGTGCTTTCAAAATGAGGGGTTGTTAGACCCTGTGGGGGTTATTTACTAAAACTGGAGAGTGCAAAGTCTGGTGCAGCTCTGCATAAAATCCAATCAGCTTCCAGGTTTTATTCTCAAAGCTTAATTGAAAAAGCTGAAGTTAGAAGTTGATTGGTTACTAAACGCAGTTTTAATAAATCCTCCCCTGCGTGCTTCTCAGTGAAAACCGGATGATGTGTCTACATTCCAAGTTATCACAGGTGTAAAAGTATCATTTACTGTAGCCTTTTGAGAAAATAGTGTGCAGTTCAATTTCATGAAGTCTGAAAGAAGTAATAACTTTTAACAGGCAATCCTTTTAACTCTCTGAATGAACCACAAGGGGTAACCTCTGTCTTCCAATCTGCTCTGGCCAACCAAAGATTCCTTCTCAAATGCACTGTCCGCAGAGCAATCTTCTCTAGCTCAAATACATTCACCCAATGGAATGGCTTTAATGTTGTTGGAATGATGACAACTAGTTGCTCTCAGAAGAGTATTGGTAGCATATTCCTTATTAAAAGTACTAGTATGAATTATGCAGGGCCGCTGATAAGGGGGAACCACTGGCCTTCATGTACAGGGCCCGAGCCCCATAAGTTTAACAGGAGAGCCTGGGCAGCTTGGTGGAGGTAGTTTCCTGGAGCAGTGTTGCACAATTGACCAATCCCAATGAGGCCCACCTGCAGTGCAGCCAGCTTCTCTTTCTCTCCCTCCCAACGAGCTTTCAGCTGCTGCAGAGGGAGCCACAGGGGGATCATTTCCGGTAATGATGCCATCTCCCCACCCCCTACAGGTCTGATCCCCCAGCGTGCGCCTCCTCCCTCTCCCACTGCACTGCCGGCTTCTCCTCATCTACCTCCCACCAACTTTCAGCTACGGCACAAGGGGATCAGTGTCATGATGGAGAGTGGGGAGGGGGTGGGTTAATAAACATATCATGTTTACTGGGCCCTTCACTTCCTTAATAAACACAGTGAGCAATCGTTACTGATAGCTCCTGTGTCCATTCACAACTGAAGCATAGTAAAACTTTGTTTACTATGTTTCAGTTTGTGAACAAACATGGAGCCTCTGTAAAGAGCTTTTCCTGTTCACTCATTCTCCAGTGTAGCTGAGGCTGCAGAGAAAGAGATTGAGAAATCTCCATCTCCACTCTCTTTGGCCTCATTTAGACTAGCTGTTGGGGGGGTCTTTAAAATCGAACGACTGAGCGCCACCACCAACTGCTTAAGGCAATGGCAGCAAACAGGGGTGTTTACATGCTGCGGTCGTGATGCTTCACTTTGCGTCCACTGCAAAAACTATCCAACAGGTCACAATCTGTTTAGACCCTTGATGCATCACCCAAGAACCCCAGGGTAGTTAAAAAAAGTAAAACATTTTTTTAAAAAGTAAAAAAACCAAAAAACATATTAAGCGCTCATTCACACAGGTATACTACCTGTGTAAATGAGTAATTAGTTTATGCAGCTGGAGCCACCTGTCACTCTATAGGCTCATCCAGGCTGGTGCTGAATCCCATCCTCTGTGCTAAGAGTAGCTTTTTGCTGCATATGCATCCACCTCAAATCTGTGTGCAGGCAGCTCACAAAAGTGGATAGCCATCTTGGGTAGGACAGCAAACCAATTTGATACCAAAATCCCACAAGCTTTTGGTGGCCATTTTCACTCAGAATTCCATAAATAGTGGGGTTCTGCATCATTCCTTGCACCCGTAGTGTGGAACTAAGGTAAGGACGGGGGCACCAGTGGTTAGGGACAGAGCAGGTGTAGCATTTAAGTGGTTGTAAAGGCAGAAGGTTTTTTTATCTTAATACATTCTATGCATTAAGATAAAAAACCTTATGTGTGCAACAGCCCCATCAGCACCCTAATACTTACCTGAGCCCCATCTCGATCCAGCGATGTTGCAGGAGTGTCTTGGCTGCCTGGGACTCCTCATTGGCTGAGACAGCAGCATGGCGCTATTGGCTCCCGCTGCTGTCAATCAAAGTCAGTCAGCCATTGAGAAGATAAAGGGGGTGGGGCCAGGCTGCTGCTCCAAGTCCGAATGGACACAGGGAGCTGTGGCTCGGCTTGGGTGCCCCGTAGCAAGCTGCTTGCTGTCGGGGCTCTCAACAGGAGAGAGGGGCCAGGAGCACTAAAGAGGGACCCGGGAAGAGGAGGATCGGGGCTGCTCTGTGCAAAACCATTACACAGAGCAGGTAAGTATAACATGTTTGTTATTTTTAACTGTAGCGTCCTTATACGTAGGTGCTAGAGTAAGTGTATGCATTTTTTGGTTTCGCTGCTTAACGGGGAGACAGCTGGGCACATTTATGTGCTGTCTGCTTAACTGAGAGCTGTGATTGATTGATAGAGTCTGCTCAGTTTTCTGATGCTGCTCATGCTGTCTTGAAAGTTTCACACTGATCCAGTAGCTATATCTATATCTAGTATACTAGATAGTGGGAAGAAACGTGGCAGTGAGAGCATGGATGTCTATACAGTCCTGGCCAATTAGAAGGGGAAGTTCCCCAATGCATGCTGGGTGACTGTATTTATATCTGAAGAGCACATGGGCTCTGGGTCTTCTGCAGACAGAGAGAGGTCCAGTTGAGGAAGGGGCTGCGGCCCCTCCTCAGCACGGGCTGCCATGTGGCCTCAGGTGATCAACCTGAGGGCCTGAAACATTGAACTTGCAACTCATGGTTCTTGCGAGAGCTGACTGAGAGGGGATGTCTGTGGATTCTGTCTGGTACTACTGAAGAAGGCTGCCATGTGTGCTTTAGGAGGCTTGTGAGTACAGACCCCCACCGGGGATGCCCGGTACTTGTGCTGTTAGATCCCACTCTGGGTGCTAGAAGTCAACTACTGGGTGCAAGCTAAAGGGGACACTGGCTAGTGTCTTGAAGAGGCAAAGTTCATTGAGTTCCTTCTGCTACAAAGGGACTTGCTCATTCCATACAGGCGCTGTATGGTCCTAGAGATAATCGTCTACACAATTCTATTGGGAGAGTTGTCCTCACCTGTGAATAGATAATTTAGCGTATCCTACCAATTTCCTTCTCCTATTCAAGTTCTCCAAATAAAATACAAAAACAAATCCCCTAGACTGGTCATTGGAGTTAATGAACGGAAGAGTGTGTGCACCTGGATGTGTGAAAATTCCCTGTATCTGGTTGTGGATTAGTCAGTGGGAGGCCCGGGCAAACCAATATCCAAGTGGTTCCTGCGGGGGGTACCGCTACACGTGGGGGCTCAGCCGGGATTATCCCCTGAATTATCGCAGTGGTTGCTACCGGAAATGGCCGAATAAGTGTTCAAAAAGCTGTCATGTCCCAAGAAAGTGTTATGTCTTGCTGTGTGATTTGCGGGACCGCAATCAAAGAGAAACAGTATTGTGTAATGGAGGGGAATGTCTGCTCTACAGTTGCCAGCGCAAGTGTATTTCTGAGTGATGGCATGGAGAGAGTTAGAAGCTGCCTGGGAAGAGGCAGGAGTGTCGCCAGAGAGCATGTTACTATATGCATTTCAGCACAGTTTTGAAATGGCAGAAAAGGTATTACAGCATGTTGTGGAAAATTTTATATTAATGTATTGTCATAAGTCTCCCAGTGTGTGTGTTCAATCACAGTCCGCTCTAATAGCTGACTGGGGCAGGCCAACCCTGGTTGAGATCCGTTTGGTAGTGAAAAGCTCTGTGGGGATGTAGAGAAATGTTTGTGGAGTGGGGACATGTCCGCCAGCTAAGGGCCCCTGTGCGATGCACAGAACGATCGTCTGGTGGGGGTGTGTTCGCTCTGCAAAGACATTATCGGTTTAACGAGTGTGCTCTCATGTTGCCCCTGTGTGCCTGATCAACACATTTGTGGCCCAGTGAGTGTACACCTGCCGATAATCTCTCGTCCACAAAGACAGTAGAATTATCCCAGGTATACATTGTTCTCTGGAACAATGTATAATAGGGATTTCTATCAACGGAAATACGGGAGTCTTTTGGGTTCTGGTTGGAGACAGGGTTAATGTTTGAAAGCCATGTGGCTTCTAAAAACATACATGCACCCTGTCTCTGCTCAGACACACCCATAAGACTCCTGTAGTCATTGTTCATTGGTTGTTGCATTTTTCTGTGTTGTTAAATCCTTATATGGTCATTGATATCCTGTGAGGTCACAAGCTTTGTAAGAGGTGTTTGGCTGTTGGAGGCGGAACCCTCGAGCTTTTGGGACCTCCTATTGATATGCTAATAAAGTGGCTCACGCAGACAGCTGGGACAGGCTGGCGGCAGTGGGTTTTTGGATCCAGAAGCAGGAGGATGTGATTATTTGTCTTGTTGGATGGCTGAGCACACACCAGAGGATGGATACGATCAAAAGGTGAGATGCATTTGTTTCATTAGACGAAATTGCTATTATGATTACAAACAGGAGATTTGGCTGTGTGCTTTGCGTACAACCAAATTTCGCTGACAAGCACGGCTTACTAATACCAAAGTAACTGATGGCCAAGAAAGAGTTAAAACGGGGCGCGAGAGTCTGAGCGCCAGGGGTTGTACCAGTGTATATGCTACAGAGGAAAATGTCTGCTACACAGTCATTAGGAACGGGACATTTTCAAGCAGTAGCAGTGAAGGAGTTCAGTCAGCGCACTGGAGAAGCTATGCAGCTGAGACTCATGCAAGGACAGGTGAAGCTGCTGTCCGTGTGTTTGCTGCGATGGATACTGTCTGCTTTACAGTAAAGCTCATTGCAAGTGTTCATATTCAAGTGGCTGCAATGAAGGAGTTAATTAGCAGCACGGGAAAGAGCGCAATGGAAAGGTCTGCCCAGCAGGAGAAGCCACCGCCAAAGAGTCAGCTAGTCTGGGGACAGTGGGCGGAGTCTCAGCTCGTGGTTCACTAATCCGGTCAATGGAGAGGAGCTGTGACGTTACTTCCACCGCCGGGTGTAACTGAGAGAGAGGGACACGAGTGAGGAGCAGCAAGATGGCAGATGCCGGAGTGAGCCGGAGCGCTGGGGCTGTTACACATGATGGCAGAGAGCCTGGGGAGCGGACTGACTTGCAGAGCTGAATGTTGACCAATACAAGAGTCCGGTTGGTACCCTGCGGAAGTCTGGTGCTGTGCAGCAAGGAGGACACCGAGCACATCGGTCTGATATGTGGCAGATGCCAGCAAGTGATTGTGAGGCTGCACGCCTGGGGTCAGTGTGGGAATTGCGAAAAGATGTTGCTGAAGCTAGAGCCCAGTGATTGTCAGACAGAGATTGTGTATGTGAATTGGGAGACAGGATTCACTTTTGAGATGTCAAATCCCACTGGTCTTCACCCACACCACAGTCTGCCAGAGCAGGGAGAAAAGCATCTCAAATGTACAGAGAATTATGGAAAATTGTGGGTTGGGCTCATCTGAGCTATGAGTGTCCCTTCCTAACAATACGGTAACATTGGGGTATTAATTAGGTTGTATCTGGTAATACGTAAGTGGTTAATTGTCCCTGAGCCTTTGCAGTTGCGGCTGGGGGCCTTGTGTGGAAGATACAACCGGTTAATCATGAGTATATAGGCAGTCAAAGACCTTAGACCAGGCATAAGCTGAGGTTGGTTTATTTGTTATGCATTGACTGTATTATATGCATTAAGCTTGTTTTCTTGTGAATGCTGTATTTAATGGTTTGAAATAAAAAGGCTGCTATGGCCATTCGACTCCAAATAAAATGTGTTGTCTGGTCATTTTGGAATGGGGGATGGGTCAAGTGTTTAATGTTTTATAGACAACTGGAGCCTCTGCATTCTTCAGGTCTCTCAGTCAAGTATATGGCCTGGAGCTGAGTAAAACTAGGAGGAGGGCCAGCATGACTGGGGCCTGCAGAAGAGGTGGAGTATTAGTGGGGGAGGGCTGGGCATAGGCAGCAGCGTGCGTTGGCTGTAGTCGCAGCAAGTCGAGGTCCAGCTCTTAAAGGGGCAGAGGGAACCCAGAGGATCCAGAGGCCAGAGTCTGCAAGTTCCTCAGGTGAGGAGGGGCCGGGATCATTGGTGTGGGGTCGCCCAATTTTGAATGCCGCTTTGGGTCTCTGGAGGAAGGGATCGCAGAGTGGGGGTCAGAAGTCGGCACAGAGTGGGACCGTGAGGCTAAAGAGGGAGAGGATTCTCCTTGCTCTGACCTGCACAATGAGGATGATAAGCAATATGCCATGCTCATACGGTGTGCTAAACATTTAGGATTCTGCAACGCCAACAGAGCTCCTGATCTTTCCCTCCCCACAATTATGCTCAGGCTCGGGCTCAGAATGAAGCATACACTACACTCTACTAATTAAAAAGGCAGAGACCCCGTACGCTCCACCTGGGAGAGGTTACAGGCAGAAGTTACCGAAACTCCCACTTTCAGAGGCTTGTGCAGAGAAAGGTAGCCATGGAGTATGGGTACAACTACCCCGGAAGATCATAGAAGAGATAGAAGCCAATAGAGTTTCCTGGAGTGAGGAAGCAGTTTGGGACTTCATGTTCATCCCCAAGCCTTATCGCAACAAGTCCAAGCCTCAGCTTTGGGAGGAGTTCTTGTCGGTCAGAGGAAATTGGAGTCTGGGGAGATCCATTTATATTGACCGAGTAGTGGTCAGACGGCCTGGGAAGAAGAATCTGGAGTGGTCCAGCAATATCTGGGGTCCTGACCGGAAAATGGTCCAGATACCGCACCCGGATTTCTACTGTTGAGTAATGTCTAAGTTGTTGCTACCCACTGTAGCTGAACTTTTGCTATTGAGGAAGTTTTGTTGAGTTCAAAGGCTACTGTGCTGACAGCCTCTGGGAAAAGGAAAGAAGAGTACCAGTTATTTCATCGCTACTGTGCTTGAATAGCTGTTGAGGAAAAGAATCAGTTGTTTGAAGTTTGCTAATGTTACTGGGGCAATCCCCCGTTCCCAAATCCCCTTTCCCTTCTATTCTTGAAAATTGAAGTGTCGGGGAAAAGGACATCAACCAAAAGCTTCTCCAGATTCAATTAACTGTTTGTTGTTGTCTGCATGCAGGTGAGTCATTGCTGTAGGCTCAGGCAATGGATTGCCACAAGAAGAAGATGTGTTGATCCTGATGCTGCAGAGGTGGTGTCACTGCAGGTACCAGTTGAAAAGACTTCAAAATTCTTCATGCTGGTTCCTGGGATTGACTTGCAGGGGTCAGAACCCAGGTACTTAAAGGGACTTTATGTGTCTCAGTCTTGTTTGCTAAAGTCCTGGCTTACAGTCTCCACTCTAATTCATCCCAAATGTGTTCTATTGGGTTGAGGTCAGGACTCTGTGCAGGTCAGTCACGTTCCTCCACCCTAAACTCCCTCATCCATGTCTTTATGAACCTTGCTTTGTGCACTGGTGCGCAGTCATGTTGGAACAGGAAGGGGTCACCCCCAAATTGTTCCCACAAAGTTGGGAGCATGAAATTGTCCAAAATGTCATGGTATACTGATGACTTAAGAGTTCCCTTCTCTGGAACTAAGAGGCCAAGCCCAACCCATGAAAAACAACCCCACACCATAATCCCCCCTCCACCAAAGGATTTGTACCAAGGCACAAAGCAAGGTCCATAAAAACATGGATGAACGAGTTTAGGGTGGAGGAACTTGACTGGCCTGCACAGAGTCTTGACCTCAGCCTGATGGAACACCTTTGCAATGAATTAGAGTAGAGACTGCGAGCCAGGCCTTCTCGTCCACATCAGTGCCTGACCTCACAAATGCACTTCTGGAAGAATGGTTCATAACATGATTATCTACTTACTGTCTTTTTTGGGCTGCCGATAATGTTTCTTAGGTAGATCCATTTCTTCCTCTCCCACGGCATGTTCTGCTCTTTCTGCCACTTGATTCTTGCTTCCCTTGAAAATCTTCAATAAAAATATGGCAAAAGAAAAAAAGAAAGATTCTTTATTCTGTTTTTCTTGTGTAATCTTTTTCCAATCGTTTTTTGAGATCGAAACTGGTTAATCATCCCGTGTAAGCAAGAGTTGGTAGAGTTCTGAGATGTGTCACTATCAATTTCATCAGATCTGTAGAGCACTTCAGCAGGATCTCATCCCACTCAGACACAAACACCTCGGAATAAACATTGGAGGGGAATTTTTTTTTTTAATTCTCAGTTTCCTAGGAATAAATATTTCAGAAATATATTGCTTCCACCAAAATCTGATCTCTTCCCTCTTTGCATTATTCACCAACTTAAATCCCGATTGAGATGTCAGATGTCATTTCTGTTTGTTTAGCAAATTTGTTCAGACGATCTGTCATCTCCTGTCCATTTATCACTGCGGGAAGAAATGAATTATTCAAAATTCTTGCAGCGGTGTAGAAGCTGTGTAGAAGAATGCAAACTGTTGCCTGTTGCCATAGGTGTGCGCAGCCTCTTGCATTAGGGTGTGCACCCCAAAGCTCAAATACATATGCATGTGTATATGTACTGATGGTGTCAGTAGGGCAGTGGACAGTGTAATTTTGTTAATTTTCTTTTCCCAAAATTTTTGGGCTTGTGTAACATTTTTTTTGGGGGGGGGGGGGGGGAATGAAATATCAGTGGTCTAAACAGGGGGGAATATGCAGCACACAAGGCAAATAGGGTGTGCCCAGGCACACCTGGCACACCCTGTGCGCACGCCTATGCCTGTTGCCGTTGTTGGTTGATCATTATGGCAGGAACCTTTCTACAATTCTATAAGGATTCTACCTATTTTCATGGACTCAAGAGGGAGCTGGTAACACACCGGACACACATATGGATAAACAAAAAGTATATCTGTTCCATCTCAGTTGTCCTCTCTTCCGAGGGAGAGTACTGGTGCTGGGAAAGGCTTCCAGGACCCAAGCTGCAGAGTACTGTAAATATGGATGATCTCACTCACAGGCAAGGTTCCAAAAAATGGTCTTAAAGCCATAATAAACCCAAACCAAAAATTGAATATATTGCAGTTTACCATCATTAGATGTGGTGTCTGCATCAGTTTTTTTCCCCCTCTGTTTTCACCTGGTGATCCGGGCAGAAACATGCCTCCCGTATCAGAGTGCCCCCTCTCTGGATGAAGGAGCATGGGGGGCACATTTGGGCAGCAGCCTTGTCAGTCTGGGGGAGGGGCATGTTAGATGTGCTTGCAGAATTAAATAGACTAATGAAGCGTACACACGGTCGGACTTTACGGCAGACTTTGCCCGGCGGACTTTTCGACAGACTTTACGACGGACTTTCTGAATGAACGGACTTGCCTACACACAATCCACCAAAGTCCGTCAAATTCGTACGTGATGACGTACGACCGGACTAAAACAAGGAAGTTCATAGCCAGTAGCCAATAGCTGCCCTAGCGTGGCTTTTTGTCCGTCGAACTAGCATACAGACGAGCGGACTTTTCGACCGGACTCGATTTCGACGGATTGATTTAAAACATGTTTCAAATCTAAGTCCGTCCAACTTTTGTGAAAACAAAGTCCGCTGGAGCCCACACACGATCGAATTGTCCGACGAAATCCAGTCCGCCGGGCAAAGTCTGCCGTAAAGTCCGCACGTGTGTACGCGGCATTACAAACTGAAGCCAAAATCCACCTCACACTTTTTAACCATTTGACCCCCTTCATGACCAGGCATTTTTTTGGCGATACAGCTCCTCCAGGCAGTCCCATCCACCCACAATTAGAAACACTCCATAGGTAACACATTTAACCCCTTAATTGCCCCCTAGTGTTAACCTCTTCCCTGCCAGTGACATTCACACAGTAATCAGTGGCTATTTTTAGCTCTGATCGCTGTATAAATGTTACTGGTCCCAAAAGTGTCCGATCTGTCCGCCGCAATGTCGCAGGCTAAAATTTGCAGATCACTGCCATTACTAGTAAAAAAAAAATTCATAAATCTATTCCCTATTTTGTAGACGCTATAACATTTGCATAAACCAATCAATATACGCTTATTGCATTTTTTTTTACCAAAAATATGCAGAAGAATACATTTCGGCCTAAACTGAGGAAGAAATGTGTTTTTTTATATTTTCTGGGGGGATATTTATTATAGCAAAAAGTAAAAAATATTGTTTTTTTTTCAAAATTGTTACTCTTTTTTTGTTTATAGCGCAAAAAATAAAAAAAATAAAAGCTCTATTTATGGGAAAAAAAAGGACATCAATTTTGTTTGGGTACAGTATCGCACGACCGCGTAATTGTCAGTTAAAGTAAATTGTAATTTGTAATGGCCTGGTCATTAAGGGGCAAATCCTTTCGGTCCTTTTTGTGGTTAAAATTAGCACTTTTGATTTTTCAAGTTCATGTCCCATAGACTTTAATAGGGTTTGCATGTTTGCTAGAAATTTCTGCCTGTTAGCATGTTCTGGTGCAAACAGAACCGGGGGGTGTTCAGCCCATCCCTATACACAATCCTTCACCCACAGTTGATCCAGAGGAAGGCGAAAAACCCCAGCAGAGCATGCTCCAATTTGCTATAGCAGGGGAAAAAATATTTCCTGATCACCGAAGAGGCAACCGGATTTTCCCTGGATCAACTTTACCTATAAATGCTAGTAGCCAGTTATATTATGTACATTTAGGAAAGAATCCAGGCCTTTTTTAAAGCAATCTTCTGAGCTGGCCAGAACCACCTCTGGAGGGAGTCTATTCCACATTTTCACAGCTCTTACTGTGAAGAAACTTTTCGGTATTTGGAGATAAAATATTTTTTTCCTCTAGATGTAAAGAGTGCCCCCTTGTCCTCTGTGATGACCTTAAAGTGAATAACTAAACACCAAGTTCACTATATGGACCACTTATGTATTTGTACATGTTGATTATATCCCCCCCTAATCTCCTCTTTTCAAGAGTGAATAAATTCAGTTCCTCTAATCTTTCCTCATAGCTGAGCTCCTCCATGCCTCTTATCAGTTTGGTTGCCCTTCTCTGCACTTTCTCCAGTTCCCTGATATCCTTTTTGAGAACTGGGGCCCAAAACTGAACTGCATATTCCAGATGAGGTCTTACTAATGATTTGTACAGGGGCAAAATGATATCTCTCTCTCTGGAGTCCATACCTCTCTTAATACAAGAAAGGACTTTGCTCACTTTGGAAACAGCAGCTTGGCATTGCATGCTATTATTGAGCTTATAATCTACCAAAACCCCCAGATCCCTCTCCACTATGGATTCTCCCAGTTGTACTCCCCCTAGTATGTATGATGCATGCATATTCTTAGCCCCCAAGTGCATAACTTTACATTTATCAACATTAAACCTCATTTGCCACTTAGTTGCCCAATTACACAGAGCATTGAGTTTGAATTGTAAATTGGAATCATCCTGTAAGGACGTAATTCCACTGCATAGCTTAGTGTCATCTGCAATGACAGAAATGGTACTTTTAATCCCAGACCTTATATCATTTATAAAGATATTAAAAAGTAAGGGTCCCAGCACTGAACCTTGGGGTACACCACTTATAATCCTAGACCATTCAGAGTAAGAATCATTAACCACTACTCTCTGAATTATGTCTTTTAGCCAGTTTTCTATCCATTTACAAACTGATATTTCCAAGCCTGTAGACTTTACCTTACACATGAGCCGTGTGTGGGGAACTGTGTCAAACACTTTTGCAAAATCCAAGTGTGCCCTAGTATGGTCCCTGTAGTCAGGGCCGTCTTTAAGGCAGGGCAAAAGGGGCAGCTGCCCTGGGCCCTGTCATTGTTGTGGGGCCCAAAGCAGCTACCTCATACTTGCCAACTATCCCGGTTTAAATTCCCTTGTCCCTTGAAGTTTTAGGCCTGTGCTGTGTCCCGATATCTCAGTGTGAAGTGCTACTACTAATGCTGCCCAGCTTTGTCCTATTGTTGTGTACAGATGACTCACCAGCAGACCCTGTGTTTACATGTAAATAACCGTCATTCATATGTAAAAAACAGCTGCATTCATATGCAAACAGCTGAGGCCGATGGCATTGATATGTAAATAAAGGCAGCATTCATATGTATATCATGCTCCACTGCAGTGATGAGAAGATGTGCTGTAACCTCTAGCAACTTATCAGGGAGCCTTAATGTGTGCTGTAACCTCTAGCAACCAGTCAGTAAGACGTAATGATATGCTGTAACCTCTGGCAACCAAACGCAATCGCTGCCTGATCTGATACAGTAAACTGATTTTAAGTCTAGCTGCTATTTATTGTATGTCTCAGAGCAGGTGGAGAGCAAAATTGTATGTGGGGTGGGCCCAGGAAATTTTTTGCCCAGGGTCCAATCAATATTAAGGACGGCTCTGCCTGTAGTGCTTACTTATCTCTCTCCAAAGCCCTGGGTCCTGTGTCTTTCTGCTGCTCTGTTCCTATGTTATCAGCATGATAACTTCTGACAAGTTCTCCAAGACGGGAGATAAAAGCAACCTGAAATTTGTGTCAGGGGTGCGTGCTATAAATAGATTAGCAGAGAGCTGGTCTATTCACAGCTCTGAACATATCTTTGTTCTCTTGCCTATGTGGAGGGAGGGGGTGTGCCTTTCCTCCAATCAGCTGTCACACAGTGTAAGCCAAGACTCCCCTCCCACTGCTGAATGAGGAAGTAGAAATTCTAAAACAATGTAAGAATTCTAAAGAATATAGCAAGCTGAAGACAGCGGATATACATGTAAAACTTAAGTAGGGACATTTGTTTCATCTCTCTGTATCATCTGAGGCTGTTTACTTCACTGGGTATATGTGAGGGTTTACATCCACTTTAAGATTAAAAAAAAAACATTTTGCCTTTAGAACCACTTTGAGTTAAGCAATTACAGCAAACTGTTTTCTTTTGGGATAAAGGTTTTCCATAATGGAATAAACGCTGATAATTGTAAGCACCCCTGTCAGGGGTAAATGGTTTGTCTCAATGCTCTAACTGCTACATTTGTAGGAAAGCTTGTTCTTAGGAAATACTAAACTCACTCGTGCACTGCCAATCACACACACAACAAGAAAACAAGCACTAAAGGCAAAAGCTGCTGCAAAACTCCCAAATGTGTTCCCACATCAAAATCAAAATGAAAAAAAAAAACATTGATAGAATGTTGCGCTGCACTTCACTAATTGTAAAATCAATAAAGTGATTAAAACTGCATCTCTATAATAACTAAATTATTAGCAAAATAAGATAACAAATATCTAGACTGAATATAAATAAATCAAATATTGAGCGCAAAAACACTCATTAATATGAGACAGTGAACTCCTTATACACCCAGTGCTAAAATGGGTAATATATACAATGCACAAATGTAAATCTCTCCAAAGTGAATAATGTGAGAAATCAATAAACTGTATAAACCTCTCAAGAATTAATGTGAAAAATCCACAATAAGTATACACCGCGCATATAAAGGGAAAAAAGTCCTAAGTACTCTAAAAGTCCAATAGTGAATCCAATAATCAAATCTCCAATTGTGTAGATAAAAATTGGTCACACTTCACACTATGCAGTGCTCCTTTACCAGATAAAATGCATGCTAATATACTTACCCATAAAATATACAGATCAAAAGCGCTCTTATCCTGTCTATATGGTCTCTCTTCCAAAGGGGAAAGGTCCTGGCATCCAACGGATGCGTGTGCTGGTCCCTTTAAACAATCAGGGTCTCACTGTAGCAACTACAGTGGGGCAAAAAAGTATTTAGTCAGCCACCAACTGTGCAAATTCTCCCACCTAAAAAGATGAGAGAGGCCTGTAATTGTCATCATAGGTATACCTCAACTATGAGAGACAAAATGTGGAAACAAATCCAGACAATCACATTGTCTGATTTGGAAAGAATGTATTTACAAATTATGGTGGAAAATAAGTATTTGGTCAATATCAAAAGTTCATCTCAATACTTTGTTATATATCCTTTGTTGGCAATGACAAACGTTTTCTGTAAGTCTTCACAAGGTTGTCACACACTATTGCTGGTATGTTGGCCCATTCCTCCATGCAGATCTCCTCTAGAGCAGTGATGTTTTGGGGCTGTCGCTGGGCAACACGGACTTTCAACTCCCTCCAAAGGTTTTCTATGGGGTTGAGATCTAGAGACTGGCTAGGCCACTCCAGGACCTTGAAATGCTTCTTACGAAGCCACTCCTTCATTGCCCGGGCGGTGTGTTTGGGATCATTGTCATGCTGAAAGACCCAGCCACGTTTTTCATCCTTAATGCCCTTGCTGATGGGAGGAGGTTTGCACTCAAAATCTCACGATACATGGCCCCATTCATTCTTTCATGTACACGGATCAGTCGTCCTGTTCCCTTTGCAGAAAAACAGCCCCAAAGCATGATGTTGCCACCCCCATGCTTCACAGTAGGTATGGTGTTCTTTGGTTGCAACTCAGCATTCTCTCTCCTCCAAACACGACGAGTTGTGTTTCTACCAAACAGTTCTACTTTGGTTTCATCTGACCATATGACATTCTCCCAATCCTCTTCTGGATCATCCAAATGCTCTCTAGCAAACCTCAGACAGGCCTGGACATGTACTGGCTTAAGCAGGGGGACACGTCTGGCACTGCAGGATCTGAGTCCCTGGCCGGCGTAGTGTGTTACTGATGATAGCCTTTGTTAAGTTGGTCCCAGCTCTATGCAGGTCATTCACTAGGTCCCCCCATGTGGTTCTGGGATTTTTGCTCACCGTTCTTGTGATCATTTTGACCCCACGGGGTGAGATCTTGCGTGGAGCCCCAGATCGAGGGAGATTATCAGTGGTCTTGTATGTCTTCCATTTTCTAATTATTGCTCCCACAGTTGATTTCTTCACACCAAGCTGCTTGCCTATTGCAGATTTAGTCTTCCCAGCCTGATGCAGGTCTACAATTTTGTTTCAGTTTTTCTTTTTTAATAAATCTGCAAAAATATCAACAATTCTGTGTTTTTCTGCCAATATGGGGTGCTGTGTGTACATTAATGAGGGAAAAAAATGAACTTAAATGATTTTAGCAAATGGCTGCAATATAACAAAGAGTGAAAAATTTAAGGGGGTCTGAATACTTTCCGTCCCCACTGTATGCAAGTTTTTGCCATAAGAAGGGTTTGGAGACCTGGGTCCTGCATAAGGGGACATGCATCAATGCAAAAAAAAGTTATAAAAACATCCATTTTTTCAGGAGCAGTGATTTTAATAATGCTTAAAGTGAAACAATAAAAATTAAATATTCCTTTAAATATCATGCCTGGGGGGTGTCCTTAGTATGACTGTAAAGTAGCGCATTTTTCCCATGTTTATAACAGTGCCACAGCAAAATTACATTTCTAAAGGGAAACTGCTCCCGGCAATATAGATAAAAATACCAAAAATACCAAAAAGAATGGCGTGGATGTCCCTTCATACCAGACCCTTCAGGTCTGGTATGGATATTAAGGGGAACCCCGCACCCAATTTTTTTTTTTTAAATGGTGTGGGGGTCAGGTGCATGCTTTGGCCAATCATCATACAGCAATGCACTGCAATCTCGCAGTGCATTATGGGGCATTCCGCTCAAATTTTCCACGAATGCCCCATATGTTCGGTTCGTTTTAGAACAAACGAACACCTGATGTTCGGGTCGAACTTATGTTCGACTCAAACCGTGGGCTTATCCCTAGTGACCAATTATTATCTACACAATTGGGAATTTGATTATTGGATAAATTGTCCCAAACATAGCCTTAAGTGACTCCCGTCACACCCATATCGTTGAAATTCAACCATCAGATTGAGAACAATTGGCTGATGAAAAATAAGAGGTTATCAACATATGCAGAAACGTTACAGTGTTGGTATCCAACTCTGATTCCATTAATATTTGGATTTGCTCATACATGCCGCAAAAACGATTCCAACGCCAAAACAAAAGTGAGAGGCAACAGGGGGCACCCCAGACTTTGCTGATTCTGACCCATGCATCTCTAAAAATAGGAATTCAGTGTTTACAATGTAAATCCTGCTTTTCGCTACGGATGCAAATATAGAGCTGAAACACTTCAGTGTACATTTCTAAGAGCACAAAATGCCCCCAGACAGAATCTGACCACAAAAGTCATGAAGATCATTTGCAAACCCAGCTATGTGCATATTGTCTGATGATTCCTGTCTGCTGATACACATTTCTTCTCTTCTGAACCAAGCATAAACCTTAAGTTAATAATATGTATATATTTTGCCTTCCCTGCTCCCCCATCAACATGCTAATTACATTTTTAAACGAAACCTTTAAATTTTCATTATATACCATTTTTTAGATCCAGTGGTGTTATCACTGGGTCTCCTTGCTTCTCTATGCAATTCAAGCAGATCATGGATAATGGGAGGGGCAGACAGGGTGCTGTACACAGCTTCCTGAAAGGCTTTAATTGCATGCAGACCACCCTAGGTAACATCTCCATGTGATACTGAGCCTCTATGATTGAAAGTACTGAAATCTAATAAATGAAAAGGGGAGGGGCAGAGACAGTATAGCTGGCAATAGATGGATTGAAATTTGGCTGGTTAACGATCGTCTTTTGTTGAACGGGGATGTTGGAAAATTTTCATTAAATCGGCAGCTGCAGCACTGAATTCTGTATTCTGACAGCGAAGTCCTTATTGTCAGAATACAATAGCACAGCACAGAGGATACCTCTATCCACCTCGCTTGTGTGGATGGGGGAATTTGTTAGTTATTTCATTTCTTTTTTTCTTTTTTTTTAATCAGTCCTAAGGCTAGGAAGGAAAATGCTAGACGATACTGGACATCCCCTAGCCAGGAAATGAGGCGGGCTTCATCCGGCTTGCTACAGCTTTTAATGCACATTGTGAGAAGCTCACAGTGTGCAGTGAAATTGGAGTAAGCTATTTCAGTACAGGAGAGTACTACTGTGCAAGACTGAAGGGAAAGCTGGAGTTCCGCTTGAAAGGTAAAATACAATGTACACTATATTACAAAAAGTATTGGGACGCCTTTACACGCACATGAACTTTAATGGCATCTAGTCTTAGTCCGTAGGGTTCAATATTGAGTTGGCCCATCCTTGGCAGCTATTAAAGCTTCAACTCTTCTGAGAAGGCTGTCCATAAGGTTTAGAAGTGTGTCTATGGGAATGTTTGACTATTCTTCCAGAAGCACATTTGTGAGGTCAGGCACAGATGTGAATGAGAAGGCCTGGCTCGCGGTCTCGCTCTAATTCATCCCAAAGGTGTTCTATCGGTTTGAGGTCCCTAAACTGTTCCCACAAAGTTTAGAGCATGAAATTGTCCAAAATGTCTTGGTATGCTGATGCCTTAGGGGTCCCCTTCACTGGAACTAAGGGGCCAAGCCCAACCCCTGAAAACCAACCCCACACCAAAATCCCTCCTTCACCAAATGATTTGGGCCAGTGCACAAAAGCAAGGTCCATAAAGACATGAATGAGTGAGATTGGGGTGGAAGAACTTGACTGGCTTGCACAGAGTCCTGACCTCAACCCGATAGAACACTTTTGGGATTAATTAGCGCAAAGACTGTGATCCAGACCTTCTTGTCCAACATCAGTGCCTGACCTCACAAATGCGCTTCTGGAAGAATGGTCAAAATATTCCCATAGACACACTCCTAAACCTTGTGGACAGCCTTCCCAGAAGAGTTGAAGCTGTTCTAGCTGGGGGAGGGGGGACTCAATATTGAGCCCTATGGACTAAGACTGGGATGCCCTTAAAGTTGATGTGCGTGTGTAGCAGTACCCCCCCCCCCCCCCGCAGGGGCTGCTAAGAATTGTGGTTTGTCACCCTGCAAAGCCCTGCATTCACTCTCAGGCACTCCGGGACATAAAGCAGTCAGTGCATTTTTATTTTTATTTTTTTTCATTGAGGGGTATAACTTGGATGGGGATGGGAGATATGGGATTCCCAGCATAAATCAATGGAAACAGCACCTGGTTTTGGGACAACCATGTACACTCCCTGTACATACTCCTTCAGCTTCCTCCTGCACAGACTTGCTTGAAGCTCATCACTCCTCACTCCACCAGCACATCACTTGCTGCAGACTGTTACTCCTAGTCACCTCCAGCACATCACTTGGTTCCCCAGGAACAGCTAGCACTATTTGTTGGTTAGACCTGACACTGACTCAGCCAGGCCTCAGCAAATGCCCTTTGCAGGCTGGGACCGGTGGCCCCAATGGTGTAGCAGAAAAGTCCTAGTGCTAGCTGCCCTAACTTTGGCTACTGATCCCTGTTTACCCTCTTCAGGCCAGCCAGCCCTCTTGGCTGCAGCTGCCTCTTTCCACTGCCCCTTCCACCACAGTCCACTCTTCTGGTTCTGCACCCATCTCAGAGTGCAAGCTCCCAGCCCTCTCAGGCGTGCATCCCAAGTCCTCCTGACTGTGCCTCACTCACCAGCCCTCCTGGCTGCAACCAGTTGTCCTCCCTGGAGTCTCTTAGCAGTGCTCTCTCTCTCGCTGTCCTCTCCTTGCTCTCTCTTGTGCCTCTGGTCCAGGACCTTTTCATGTGTTCCTGAATGTGGTCCCGACTGCACCTGAGCCCAGGCCCAAGGTCAACCTCCCCAGACTGGGGAGCTCACTCAAGGCCCTGACAGCCTCCACACTCTCTCACTCCAGCTCTTCCACCCGACAACTCCTCCCCAGCTGGGCTGAGCCTGGGAATTTGAGGAGGCCATCCCCCTGCCAATCCAAGTTGGGGATTGGTCAGGGCTCCGCAAAACACCCCAGGTGGCCCCACCTCCCCTCCAGCCTCTCTTTCCAGAAAGTACTAGAAGATTCAAGAAAGTAGGAGGTCCTAGTGATGCTACCTGTGAGTCACCCAGCACTACCCTGAGCCACTCCCATCCCAGAATAAAAACAGGCCTAGCAACCAGCCAGGCCTGCTTAAATTTACCCATCCTCTCTAGCACACTACTAGAGGGTGCTACACATGTAAAGGCAGGCATATCTCTTTTTAAATGAAATGTTTAAGATTTTTTTTTTTTTCACGGTTTTGGAGTTGAGACGCATCATAACCCCTGTCAGGTTTTTACTGCTCCAATCTCATTGGTGCTTGGAAGCTGCCTACCTAACATCCAGATGTGCCATAGAGTCACTATAAAGGTAATATTTACAAAAGAATTTAAGAAAACAAACACCTGCGCTAATACATTTGCATATTAGTGTAAATCACTTTTCAAATGTTTGGTGCAGCTGCTGTCACAAACAACTATACGTTTCAACCAAAACAAACAAACATAAACAGCGCTCACATCAAGATATGGAATATTACAAAGCAAAAGTCCATAAAAGTTCCATAATATTTACAGTAACTATAGAAAAGTATCACCCCTCTTTAAAATAATCACATTTTGTTGCTTTGCCATCTGAAAGGAACACATCTCAGTTTTTTGTTTGCAAATTATAACATCCACATGAAAGCTATAATACCAACATGTCAGAAAAAAAAATCAAAAACATAGTTACATAGTTACATAGTAGGTGAGGTTGAAAAAAGACACAAGTCCATGAAGTCCAACCTATGTGTGTGATTATATGTCAGTATTATATTATATATCCCTGTATGTTGTGGTCATTCAGGTGCTTATCTAATAGTTTTTTGAAACTATCAATGCTCCCCGCTGAGACCACCGCCTGTGGAAGGGAATTCCACATCCTTGCCGCTCTTACAGTAAAGAACCGTTTACATAGTTTAAGGTTAAACCTCTTTTCTTCTAATTTTATTGAGTGGCCACTTATCTTATTAAACTCCCTTCCGTGAAAAAGTTTTATCCCTATTGTGGGGTTACCAGTACGGTATTTATAAATTGAAATCATATCCCCTCTCAAGCGTCTCTTCTCCAGAGAGAATAAGTTCAGTGCTCGCAACCTTTCCTCATAACTAAGATCCTCCAGACCCTTTATTAGCTTTGTTGCCCTTCTTTGTACTCGCTCCATTTCCAGTACATCCTTCCTGAGGACTGGTGCCCAGAACTGGACAGCATACTCCAGGTGCGGCCGGACCAGAGTCTTGTAGAGTGGGAGAATTATTGTTTTATCTCTGGAGTTGATCCCCCTTTTAATGCATGCCAATATTCTGTTTGCTTTGTTAGCAGCAGCTTGGAATTGCATGCCATGGCTGAGCCTATCATCTACTAGGACCCCCAGGTCCTTTTCCATCCTAGATTCCCCCAGAGGTTCTCCCCCCAGTGTATAGATTGCATTCATATTTTTGCCACCCAAATGGATTATTTTACATTTTTCTACATTAAACCTCATTTGCCATGTAGTTGCCCACTCCATTAATTTGTTCAGATCTTTTTTGCAAGGTTTCCTCATCCTGCGGAGAAGTTATTGCCCTGATTAGCTTAGTATCGTCCGCAAATACATAGATTGAACTGTTTATCCCATCTTCCAGGTCGTTTATGAACAAAATAAATAGGATTGGTCCCAGCACAGAACCCTGGGGAACCCCACTACCCACCCCTGACCATTCTGAGTACTCCCCATTTATCACCACCCTCTGAACTTGCCCTTGTAGCCAGTTTTCAATCCATGTACTCACCCTATGGTCCATGCCAACGCACCTTATTTTGTACAGTAAACGTTTATGGAAAATTGTGTCAAATGCTTTTGCAAAATCCTGATACACCACATCCACGGGCCTATCAGAATCACTGAGTTTTAAAAAAGGATCACCCCCTTGAGTCAGTATTTTGTTGAACCACTTTTTGCTTTAATGACAGCCTTTAGTCTGTTGCGATATGTCTTTTCTAACTTTGCACATCTAGACTTTGCAATATTTGCCCACTCTTCTTTGCAGAACTTTTCAAGTTCAGTTCAATTTGATGGTGACCATTTGTGGACTGCAGTCTTCAAGTCATTCCACAGATTTTCAATGTGGTTTAAGTCTGGGCTCTGACTAGGCCATGCAAGGACATTCACCTTTTTCTCCTTCAACCACTGTGTGGTCATTTTTGCTGTGTGCTATTGGTCATTGTCATGTTGGAAGGCAAACCTTCTTCCCATTGACAACCTTCTGGCAGAGGGCAGCAGATTCTCCTCAAGAATTTTATGGAATTTTGCCCCATACATTTTTCCTTCTATCCTGACAAGTGCTCAAGTCCCTGCTGCAGAGAAACACCCCCATAACAGGATATTACCACCTTCATGCTTTACTGAAGGAATGGTCTTGTTTGGATGGTGAGCTGTAGTGGATGTACGCCAGACATATAATTTGGGGTTGAGGCCAAATAATTCAGTTTTAGACTTATCTGACCATAACACCTTTTTCCATGTGGCCTCAGAATCTTCAAGGTGCGTTTTGGCAAATGTCAGTCGTGTCTGTATGTGGCTTTTTTCTTGCAACCCTCCCATACAAGCCACATTTGTGGAGAATTTGTGATATTGTTGTCACATGCACACAATGACCACTCTTTGTCATAAATTCCTACAACTGCTTAAGATTTGCTGTAGGTCTCTTGGTAGCCTCCCTGACCATTTTCCTCTTGGCTCTTTCATCCAGTTTGGAGTGACGCCCTGATCCAGGAAGGGTCTGTGTTGTACCAAATACCTTCCGCTTCTTAGTAATAGACTTCACTGTGCTTCTAGGCATTGATAAAGCCTTTTACATTTTTTTGTATCCATCTCCTGACTTGTGCCTGTCCACAACTTTATTCAGGAGATCTTCTGACAGGGCCTTGCCACCCATAGGTGATTGTTTGCTTGATTGCTTCAGTTGCACTTCCAGGGACTGAAATGCTCCAGGAAAGACTTTTCATGCTGAGCTAATCAAAATGACAACAGCTGATCACAGTTGAAAGTAAAATGGCTTTTTGTGCCACTGAGAAGGTGATTAGCTACACCTGATTGAGTTTGCAAGCCATTTTTTAGGAGGAGGGTGATCCTTTTTCCAACTCTGTTGAATATTTTTAATTTTTTCTGTCAAAACTATGTCTGTCTTCATTTCAGACTGCCAAGCAACAAAATGTGATTATTGTTAAAGGGGGGGGGGGGGGTGATTCTTTTCTATACTGACTGTATATCTTAGCACTCCATATCTCCCACACGTATGACAAACTTGCAGTAAATATGCTCCCCTTCACTGCATGCCGATATATACTGCACTCACCAGATTAAACTGACTCCTTGTTTTCACAAGAAAGTCAAAGCAAGCCTGTTGTAGTATACACCTCTAAGATGGGAACAGTTGCCACTGTTATGCAGGAACCATATGTAATCGATCAGGGAAATAGCCAAAGAATCTGATCTGCTGGCCGCCAACTCTACTTCTCTCAAACGTCCTCCAGGAGCCTCCAGGAGCCTCCAGGGGCCTCCAGGAAAAGGAAAAGAGAAGCCATAAAGAAATAACATTTATTCAGAGCATAAAACAAGATAAAAATTGCACTTACAATAAGTTAAAATGAACCAGGCATTAACAATAGTGTACCAGGAAATGCTGCTTGCATTCCAGCTTTCCACCAGACCGGAAGTGCCCGTAACCGGACGTCCCTTACTCCCTTCCAATGCGTTTTGTCATTAAAATGCAACGTCTTCAGGAGCAGGAAGTCACAGCTGTCATCTCCATGGTATACAAAGCAGTGGTCGATGGAAAACGGGACCGCCCACTACACCAATACTAACAGCGGCCATATATACAACAATGGGGCATGATTTAAAGAAGTTACAAAGTGTACAGTGTACCATGACATCAACTACCAAAGAAGAAAGGGAAAGAAATAAATCAAACAAAAAAAAACAAAACAAAGAATTGTGTAAACAGTAATTGGTATAGTTGGTGCATCGCTTCAAGTTTGTCACGCATGTGGAAGATATGGAGTACTAAAATATAAATCTTGGGGGGCGTGTCCGGAATGGCGCTGGGAGCAGACGTGTGTTAGCTGAGCTCCCGTCTCCGGCCAGCAATCCTTTCATGATCCTACTGTGGAAGATCGAGTAAAAGTTGTCAGTAACCCCCGGACTATCTGAGAGAGGATTGGGCGATGCCCGTAGGTAAAAAATCGAACCAGGGCAGGTACAGTAACACTCCGGTCAGAACCCGCTCTGGGCCGAACTACGCGGCACACGAGGCGTCCAAGATGGCGTCGCAGGCGGACTCCCCTCCGGACGGAGCGATACAAGCGGGCTCAGCGGCGTTTGATGCCCTAATGCTGGCCATAACCACCTGCCAGGCCACACTAACTACTAAAATTGACCATATACAGACGGAAACAGCCCTTATCCGGAGGGATATGGACAAGTTTAGAGATCGGGTATCTGAAGCGGAACGCCGAATCTCTGAGGCGGAAGACAGGCAGAGAGACCATCATGTGGATATTCAGGCCCTGAAGCTGAAAGTGAAACACCTGGAGGGGAGAGCTGAAGACGCCGAAAATCGAAACCGCAGGAGTAACTTGCGGGTCCTTGGCCTCCCGGAGGGTGCAGAGGGGGCAGACCCGGTGACATTTATGGAGGGGCTTTTGCCTAAACTGCTCCCCAGGGCCACTTTCTCTCCTCATTTCTCCATAGAGAGAGCTCATCGGATGCCAGCATCTAGAGGCCCTCCAGGCGCACCGCCGCGCACTTTTATTTTTAAACTATTGCACTACAGAGATCGGGATATTATCCTAAGAGAAGCCAGAATCCAGGGGGAATTGAAATTTGACAACGCAACTCTCCTGATATTCCCGGACTATTCGGTAGAAACACAACGTCGCCGCAAGTCTTTTGATCAGGTCAGAGCCATGCTGAGACAAAAGGGGGTGAGGTACAGTATGCTTTTCCCTGCCAGGCTGCGTGTCCAAGACGGGGAGAGAGTGCAGTTTTTTACCTCCCCCAGAGAAGCTGCAGCTTGGGCTGAAACACTCCGCACCTGAGCCCAGGATGGGGCCGGGTGGGTACTCTCTCTCTGACTAGCCTTAAATCTTATCACCCTCATTACCAGCGTTCCATATACCCCAGGACCTACTCTTCTGGCTGTGCTTTGCAGGACACTGCTTGTATGCAATTTCACAGGAAAGTCTCCAAAACTCCCCGCAGCAGTTCTTCTCAACAACCAGGGAGATCGTCGCTGAATCCTCATCCCACATTGTAACCCGCATGAGACACAGTCTACCGCCCTGGGAGGTGACTTTCTATCCTCCTGGCTGATTGCACTACCGACCCCCGGGACGGGGCGAAGAGATGAGGTCCTTCTTTCTTGACTGTGTTCCAGAGGTTTATCTGCGAAACCCGGATGTCGACCGCCCATATTGCCTCCTTCATTGCTACACCGCATGTACTGCATGGAGGAAGTGGTGACTCTCTCGTGGTTGAGACCCGACTATCCTGGTTTCCCCTTCCTTCCCCCCTCCCTTCCTTCCCCCCCCCTCCTCTTTCCCCCCCCTCCCCCCCCCCCCTCCTTCCCCCCCCTCCTCCCCCCCCCCTCTCCTTCCCTTCCCTCCCCCCCCCCATTCCCTCCCCCATCCCCTTCCCCCCTCTCCCCCACTCTCCCCCTCCTACCCTTTCCCTTCTCGATATATATATAAAGGTGAAACAGTGGAGACAGAACCACTAAATATCCACCCTTAGAGATATCTGTCCTGGACTTTCTAAATTAGTTTTGTTGTGGTAGCCATGCAGACCCCAAATCTGAGGAACGCTGAATTGTTATTGGGGTGGTTGTAGAGGGGTTTACCCCAAAAAAAAAAAAAAAAAAGTTTAAGTATGCGCCCCCGGGGACCCGGGTGATCCACATTATCTATCCATGCCGGATAACATTATGCACTAGCGTAAGTGAAAGGCTAGGCGCCGAACGCACATTGCCCTCATGTTAGGCCTTGAGCCTTCCCTTTGTTGTTTGGGATTGAGGCCCCTCCTGCTGTGTTGGGGTGGGGGGGCGGGGTGGGGGGGGGTGTTTGGTTCATTTGGCCTGCGGTTGCAGACCCATTTACTTTGTTCCTTTTTGCTCTTATGATTTTTAGTTACGACAGTACAGCAGGCCGATTGCCTAAATATCATTCCATGCTGTTTATTGTGATGACTGGCCTACCCGGGCCCAGACCTCCAGACAAGGAGTTCATACATCCCATAAATCCTACCGCATTCTTAGACCATTTAGATGACCTCCCTTAGGTTGATCTCCTGGAACACGAGGGGCCTAAACTCCCCGGTGAAACGCTCGTTGGTATTTCAGTTTATTAAATCATACCAGCCCCATCTGTGTGTGTTCCAGGAGACGCATCTGGTGGGGAAAAAGACTCTCAGTCTCAAAAAACCGTGGGTGGGGTATCACTACCACTCAACACACTCCACCTTCTCAAGGGGAGTGAGTATACTAGTTCTCAAGACACTACCATTTAAACTCCTTGACCTGGCTCTGGACCCGGGTGGTAGATATGTGATAATACATGCCCTGCTTCATAATGTACCGTGGGTTTTGGTGGGCCTCTACTTGCCACCCCCAGCCTCCCTTCAGATATTAAACCAGATAACTGCAAAAATAGCGGAATTCTCCACTGAACACATAGTGATTATGGGAGACTTCAATCTGGTGCCAGATGCAAATTTGGATAGACTGACTCCCACTGGTCTGTCTTCCCAGGGGCTCGCGGACTGGGCGGATACTTATGGTATGGTTGACCTCTGGAGGTGGAAACACCCTCGTGAGAGGGCATATACCTGCCACTCTGCGTCGCACAGAACTTTCTCGCGCATAGATCTAATCTATGCGGGGAGTTCGGTCCTGCCTAAGGTCCGGGACATTACCATTCTCCCCCGAGGTATTTCGGACCACGCCCCGCTTCTCCTTGATCTAGACGCCTCGGTTGCCGCATCGGATAGACTCTGGCGGCTGTCCAGGTACTGGATCTCGGACGCGGATGTGGAGCCGAAATATAGACAAGAACTGGAAACATATTGGGTAACCAATGAAGGGTCTGCTTCGGCGGCCTCTGTCTGGGATGCTTTTAAGGCATGCACCAGGGGACAGTACCAGACCATTATTTCAGAGGTCCGCAGGAATAGGAGAAGGGAACTTACAGATTTGGAAGCGGAGGCGGAGAGGCAGGAGGCTCGGTATGTTAGATCCCCGAACCCCCAGGTATATGAGAGGCTGCGATCGTTACAGCGCGAAGTCCTCATGCTAAGAACTTCACTGACCCAAAAGAGATTATTGCATCAAAAACAGAGAATATTCGAACAGGGAGAGAGGACGGGTCGCCTGCTGGCGTGGTTAGCTAGGGAGCAGCCGGGGGGGATGTCGACAGGTCAAATTCGCGGAGATGGGGGATCTATTCTCAACTCTCCGACAGACATCAACAGGGAATTTGCCTCATACTACCAGAATCTATATCGTTCTAGAGTAAATTATGACCCTGCAGAATTAACATCTTATTTAGACAAAATAGACATACCGACCCTTACTCCTTCCTATGCCAACAAATTAGATGCCCCTATCAGTATTGAAGAAATTCTAAAAGCGCTAAAGATGATGCAGACGGGCAAGACGCCGGGCCCGGATGGCATCCCAATTGAATTTTATAAGACCTATGCTGAACAATTGGCTCCTAAATTTCAACAATTATTGGCTAGATCCATGGCGGAGGGCTCCATTCCTGACTCAATGTACGAGGCGGTGATCGTAGTCACCCCCAAGACAGGAAAAGATCCAATGTTATGCTCGTCCTATCGCCCCATTTCCCTACTCAACGTGGACGTCAAGATTCTCTCAAAAATTTTGGCCAATAGAATAAATACGGTGATCACGGCCCTTATACATCCTGATCAGACTGGCTTTATGCCTGGACGGGGAACGGACATCAACCTTCGTCGGCTACATACGCACATCGCACTGGCCTCGGGTGGGGGTCCTGGGGTGGTGGCCTCACTCGACGCAGAAAAAGAATTTGATTCGGTCGAGTGGGGCTACCTGTGGGAGGTTCTCACCAGGTTTGGGTTCGGGCCCACTTTTTTGACCTGGATTAAACTATTATATGCCAAACCTACAGCCTGTGTTCGTACTAATGGCACCCTGTCGGGTAGATTCCCCCTGGAGAGGGGCACGAGGCAGGGATGCCCGCTTTCCCCGGCCCTATTTGCTATGGCACTGGAGCCGCTTGCCATATCGCTTAGAGCGGATGAGGAGGTCAGGGGTATACAGGTTGGTGCGACCACGGAAAAAATTTCGCTATACGCCGATGACTCACTACTATATTTGGCAGACGCCTCTGACTCCCTTCGAGCAGCTTTAGCCCTTTTTGATTTATTTGGTCGTTTTTCGGGCATCCGTATAAATTGGAGCAAATCGGTGCTCTTTCCCCTCAGTGGCTCAATACCACCTACAGATACAAACACCCCATTGAAGTGGGTAGACGAGTTTACGTACCTGGGAGTTAGGGTAGGGGGCGAATTAAAGGGATATTTGGATAGGAATGTCTATCCACTACTCCCTCAGCTTCAACAAAAGTGTTCCACCTGGAAATCCCTCCCCCTGTCTCCGGTAGGTAGAGGGAACCTGCTAAAAATGATGTACCTACCTAAATTCCTATATTATTTCAGGCATACCCCAGTCCCCATACCAAAATCCTTCTTTCGTAGGCTGGAAAATGTGGTGATTGCTTTTCTCTGGGCAGGGAAACCCCCACGAGTCGCTAAGGCTGTTCTATATCTTCCGCTGTCCGGGGGTGGACTTGCATTGCCGAACTTCTTAATTTATTATTGGGCGGCCGTCTTGGTGACGGTGAGGTGGTGGTTTTCGCAGCCTCGCCAGAACCCAGCGGTCACCCTAGAGGCGGCAGTCATGGGTTCCTATGCAGCGCTGTCCAACCTCCCGTACAGGGGACCGAGGGCGACATCTGCAGTTACAGGCCCCATGAAGACCACACTCCAGGTGTGGAAAGCCTCTAGAGCAGCACTGATACAACCGCTCACGGTGTCCCCACACACCCCGTTGTGGGTCAATCCGATGCTTCCACACCTCCTTAGCCTACCGGACCCGGCGGCATGGGCCAGTCGAGGTATCATCAAATTAAAACAGGTTATGCCAAGGGGAGTAATACCACCATTTAAAGAACTACAACGAGCCCATAACCTACCAAATTCCTTTCTCTTTAGGTACTGGCAATTAAAACATGCCCTCAAGGCCCAATTTCCCTCCCAGGTGATGCTTGAAACGGATCCAATCGAGCGTCTCTTGATCTCTGGGGTGCTGGAAAAGCCACTATCCTCCCTGTATTTCTATTTAACAGTCGCCCATGACATCAAAACTGATAAGACTAGAGCTAAATGGCAGGGGGATATTCCCTCGCTGGGAGAGGAGGAATGGGAAGAGTGTCTGACCACATTTATCCCGTCCATGATTGCTGCCAAAGATAGATTTATTCAGCTTAAATTTATCCATAGAGCTTATTACACGCCCCAACGTCTGGCCAAAATTTATCCCGAAAAAACTTCCAACTGCACTAGATGTGAAACAGAGGTGGGCTCCTTCTTTCATATGGTCTGGTCCTGTCCCAAACTAGGCCCGTTTTGGAGTGAGGTGGCGAACAAATTAGAGGTGATATGTGGTGCAGAGATACCAATGGATCCCTTAATCTTTTTGCTTAGCTACCTGGGAGAGATAGAGGGAGACCGCTATATCAAACAATGTCTAACATTCTCCCTATTTTATGCAAGGAGAGAAATACTCCTTAACTGGAAGAAAAAAGAGGCACCCACCGCGGTGGCATGGGAGGCGGCGGTAAATAATGTTCTGCCGCTGTATCGCTTGACTTATGAGAGCAGGAACTGTCCTCAAAAATTCGACAAGGTGTGGTCGAGCTGGGTGGATGCATGTGGCCGCCCCTGAAGATGGGGTGGCCTCGTGTGTTCGCCCTCTCCCCCCCCCTCTCTTTCCCCCTTCGGTTGGGAGGGGGGTGGGTTGGATAGGGTACTTTACACCTTAATGTAACGTCTGATGTTCCCATGGAGGTCTAATTAACACTACTGATTCATACCAAGGGGCTGTCATGTGTCATGTGCTATGTATGTTTTGTCCGTCGCCACAAGTTGGAATGGAATGAAATAATCCTTTTATATACATGATTGTATATTGTAGTCTGTTAACTGATGCTGGATCCTAATATATAATGCTGATAATGCTTGTACTGTCTGCTATGTTTAATAAAAAATAAAATTCACTGTTAAAAAAAAAAAATATATAAATCTTATTATGGACTTTTGCTTTACAAAATTTAAACATTAAATTGTTAAATAAACATCATCACCTTGAGGCTTCAGCACTCAATCGACTACTTAGGGCTCTTTCACACGGAGGATCCGTATGTCCGTTTTTCATCCTTCCTTTTTTTGGATGAAAAACGGACATACATGTATCCCTATGGAGCGTCGGATGTCAGCGGTGACATGTCCGCTGACATCCGACCCACTCAGATCCGAAAAGTGTAACGGAGGAAAACCCTACTTTTCCATCCGTTTTCGGATCGGGTGAAGACGGACTCTACGGTCCGTCATCATCCGATCCCCCATAGGGGAGAGCGGCGCTCTGACAGGTCCGTCGCTGCACAGTGTGCAGCGACGGACCTGTCATTTTCCTGCTCAGTGGGGATCGGTGGAGTGATCCCCGCTGAGAAAGCGGGTGTTCACGGGGCGGATCATCACTGATCCGCCCCGTTTGAAAGAGCCCTTATTGGTTTTTACTGCTATCTGGGGTTTCATTAGGGCCTGTTGAGACATGAGATTAGGGGAAGGTAAAAAAAGGTGGTTGAGCTGCCCCCATTAACCCAACAAAGCAGCCGGAGGGAGTTATACACTTGTTGTGGCAAAAACGATGCTGCCTGCCATATTCAGGAGGCAGCATGGCTACCTATGCAAGTGAATGGGGCCTGATACGCACAATGGCAGAGCAGTGTTGTGGGTTTTTTAAGGTTAAAACAAGCAGTGAGGAGACAACATATCACCTCCCAGCCACCTGAAATGCACGCTATCAAAAGCGATCTACTGCAGATCACTTTTTAAGAGGGTCGGCAAGGCCTGGCACCATTATGAACAAGCTCTTAACCTCTTACAGAGATTTCAGCTCACTTACTCTAATGGTGAACACTTACATGGCACTGGCTCTTCAGTTAAAGTGGTTGTAAACCCTTACAGACCAATTTTACCTACAGGTAAGCCTAGATTAAGGCTTACCTGTAGGTGCAAGAAATATCTAATAAACCTACACGGTTTAGGAGATATTTGCAAAAGACAGGCACCGATGTCTACGGCGCATGCACCGTAGTCAACGGCGCGCAGGCGCACTGACCGTGCCGTTTCTAACGGCGATCGTGCCGTTAGTGGCGGCGCCCGCGCGCATGCACGGGCGTGACGTCATCGCGGCTCTGGCCAATCACAGCGCCGGAGACATGATACCCAGAAGGAAGATGGACGCTTTGTGGAAGAGGGGACAGCGGTGACATTGCAGGCTCCTGTGTCAGGTAAGTGACACATAATGGGTTACTATGCGATGCATAGTAGCCCATTATGCTTTACCTTTGCAGGGAAACGATGAGGAAGTAAAACCCATCAGGGGTTAGTTCCTCTTTAACAGAAAATGTACCTGCTGGCAGCACTGCTGGGGATTAAGTAAAGCGTCTCCTCTAAGAAAATAATTCCATGCGCTAATAAGCACAATCATAGCGCTCTTGTATAATGCCGGGAAAGCGCACATGTTTATCTCCAAGTAACAAAGACAGGCGCTGGTATCACATTGAGCTTAGCAAAATCCTACCTAGGACGATCTGCTGCTTTTATTTATATTGTAAACATGAATAACAAAGGAAGATGGTGGCTTCAGAATCAGCCAATCAGACACTTGTATTCCTTCAAAAGAACCAATCACACACATGTATATATTCAAATAGAATTCCAGTAGTGACGTGTGCAGACGGTCGTGTGCAGAGCCATGCGGCCAGCTTCTTGTGAGACACAAAGTGTCTCATAATTTGAACACTACTTACATGGATCTGAACACGATCGTGTGCACGTTCCCACTGCTACCAATGACGCAAGCCGTACTCTATCATGGCTCAGTGGTCCATGATTTTTTATGGTTATGCTATTGTTCCCATGTACGCAGATCCGTTTGCTAGGAGCATTAATGCAATCGCTATGAGGTGGCCAGTCTCTTGGTTAGGCATAAACGGTCATCCCTAAAAGAGCAGATCTGCCATGTCCACGGGAAGGTTTCCGCAGTCAATGGTCTTTCACCAATATCTGTATGTGGGATAACGCTCGCATGGGTGTTTTACAGCAAAACTGACACTGGGGGACATCTGACAACATACTTAGAAAATACATAGAAATTTCCACAACAGCAAGGCCTGGCACCATTATGAACAAGCTCTTAAGCTCTTATAGAAATTTCAACTCACTTACTCCAATGGTGAACACTTACATGGCACTGGCTCTTCAGTTAACAGAAAATGTGCCTGCTGGCAGCACGGGGGAACCGCATGTTGTCGGTTTAATTTGAATACTTTAAAGTGTCAGCATACTGGTTCTATTTTCATGTGTGAGTTAGCATCCCTTGTGGCTGGAGGCCAAACTACTACATCAGGCCACGTATTGGAAGGATAATGCCTTTTCACCTGCCAATTACACCTGTTCTGGCACTGACTACAGAGTCATTTTGAGGGAAATAGTGTTTAATATACCTATTTTCCTCCACCAGTTCTTTACATATGTTCCACTTTACACTTTACTTGCTTCAACCCAAAAGCATGGAGGGAAGCTGCTGTATACAGTACTTTGGCCTCACACATCTGTGGTCCTGGCCAGGGCTGCTGATAGAAATCATGGGGCCCCATACAGCCTACCTGACAGGGCCCCCCCTCCTCCGAAAATATCAAAATGATAATTTAGCTAGATGTTATTCTTTGTAGCCACTGCAGAACTTATACCCCTGTCAAACAAGACCTATTCAAGTGAGTAGCGACACGGAGGGAATATCTGCACCCTCACAGTGAGCAATCGGTACCGATCGTTCACTGTGTTCATTCAGGGCGGTGTGTTCATTCAGGATAGTGAGCATTCCTCACCATCCTGAAATAACCTGCCTGTGTGCCCTCAGCAGCTGCCAGCAGGAGAGAAGGGAAAACTGCAGCACTGTGGGAGAAAGGGGCACACAGGGGTTCCAGACAGCAGGGGGAAGGGGGCACAGATACTAGAACCGATCCTCCTACAGTGCAGCCGGAGGAAGAAAAGAAAAGTAGATGCTGTAAGCACTGCAAAAGAGTCACAAGATTCAGCAATAAGGCAGTATTGCTGGCCTTCTTGCTTGGCAGGTGCCCGGGCCCCCCTTTTGAACTGATGAGGCCTGGGCCCGGTACATGAGGGCTGGCTTTACTGCCTTATCAGTGGCCCTGGTCCTGGCCCAGTCCCTAGGAGAGTTCCACTATACAGCAGATCCTAACATAGAGTCCCTGCCTCTTAGGCTGCATTCACATCTTAGCGTTTTGAATCACAGGCAGATTTGTTGTGTTTCTGCCCTGCGATTTCAAAGCGCCGAGGTGTGAATGACAAATCGCAGAAAGCACATTTGAGATACCATTCATTTGAATGGCATCTAAAATCGTGCTGTGGTTCTGCCGCAATTTCCGCACAATAAATCATGCTGCAATCGTGACAGCCCACATCACATGAAGCATGTCACCCAAAAGTAGCTCTGGAACTTTTTTTGAGTGACAAGCTTCACACGATTCCGAGTGCCGCAATTGCAGCGCGATTTATTGCGTCAAATCTGCCCACGATTCTAAACGCAGAGATGTGAATGCAGCCTTAGAAGGATGAACCATACAGCCACCAATTCATCCCTCAGACAGAATCTCCATCACCGGCCACCACCGCCTTCCCCCTCTGAACTGACTGCTCTTCCTTTCTTTTACTTTTACTTATTATAAAATCCCCTCTTGTCTTTGCTACAGCATTGTAATTTAGTAGGCCTCCACTCCATCTTCTTGGCCCTCCCCTGAGCCGGTTCTATTGGCTATACATGCGTTTTGATTCTCATATTGTGCTCATCGTTGGCTGAACCGCTTTTGTACATACATTCGGTGCATTTTTCTAAGTTTACACATGATGGTTTAATGTAAATAATTTTGGGGTCGCACATGCGATTCTAACAGCAAGGCATAATCATGCATACTATTTTATTGATTTTTTTGTACTAATATGTGATTTGTCTATATTATAGAAAAACTACATATCTTTGTATGTGACACAAAGCCTTTGAAGAAGGACAATCCCAGCTGAAACATGTCAAGCGTCATATATGGCATTTGTCTATGCTAGCCCACCATATGTACCCAGGGCAGCTAAGTCTTATGCTTATCATGCATTTTAACCTTGTTCAGCTTTATACATTATGATATTTCTATGTCATTGTACTTACCTTTACCTATTGTTTATATTAAATATTGATTTTTTTCTACATTTGGTCTGTCAATTAGAGTCCCGAGGGGTCATATCGTGCCTTGTGCACCAGGTTTTGTTTTGCCCTAGTATAGGTTCCATTTCCTGCTTGTTGGTGTATGATATATTGTATTTTTGGTTGCTGACTCCTGCTTTTTCCTGGCTTCGCTTCTTAGATTACTCCTTTGGATTACGCTGATCATTGTTGCTGACTCTGCCCGTTTCCAATGCCGCCTTCTAGTTTACCCCCGTGGACTTCTGCCTTGGTTTGCTGACTTGGATCGTTTTGGATTGCCCTTTCTTCTGCCTGTGAGTTGCTTGCTGGTTGTTCCTTGATATAGTGTCATGTAACTAATTGGTATGCAGGGAAAGGCCTCCCTTTCACCTCTGGCTCGAGAACCCCTGATAGAGCAGACAGGGAGCTCAGGAGTGCAGAGTGGCACAAGTGCCTGGAAGGATCGCTGATGTAGGGGCTGGTCGGGTCTTCCGATGAGGCTGTGGAGAGACTCCCAGCAAGGAAGATGGCTGAAACGGCAGGCAGGCTGGAGACAGGATTAGACTGGAAGCAGGACTCAGCAGTCAGCGAGGAGGTGTTCTGTAGATCGGAACACAGACAGGTACAGGCAAGTAGGGTCATACACTAGCGGACGGAACAGGAACAAGTGCAGTAGCTGTAGCAGCGTCAAGGTACAGGCCGAGTCGGTAACAGGCGGGCAGCAGGGTGACCAAGGGAGAGACAGGAGTGAAGTTTGGACAAGCGGGGATCAGAGGCAGGCGGAAGGCCAGAATAGTCAGGAACAAGCCAAAAGTCTACTGGAACAGGTTTTCAGGATCAACGGGTAGCAGGGGTCACAGGGCATCAAAAAGGCATCAGTGTCCTTTAAATAGCGCATCTGGCACCAAGAACTGCCACCACGAGCGCGCGCATTCCCATGCGGGCACACACACCGTCATTCGCGCATGTGCGCATGCACCGAGTGGCTCTTCGTACTGGAAACCTGAGCACAGATGTTCTTCTGACATTTTGATTACTGGCTTGCCCTTCCTGACATATAGTCTGTTTGCACTTTCTATTGTGGTCCCTTATTTCTGGCTGCAGGATCTCGACTGTCCCTCCACCTGATACTGGGATAAGAAGACTACCGGTCAGGAAACTGGAGTGACGGTTGGAATCTCCTGGCAAACCCGACACCTGCTAAAAACCAGACGAACCTGACTCCATGTTTCTGGAGTACTAGAAACACGTAGTTATGCTCAGATGAAGCAAATATTTTGGTGATCTGGTAAGCACCAGCAGCATAGTACATCCTGGTATTTTAGACACCAGCACTACAGTATTTCATGCCGAAGTGTTGAGCACCAGCAGTGCCGTACAAGCTGGTGAGGTTGCTAGCACTAGTAACGTAATGCAACCGCAGCCACCAAGAAATTGAACACAAGCCATAGTAGCCTTTCAGGTGTTTGACAACCCTAATTGGCTACCCCCAGATTTAGCAACACCCATTATTCCCTCCATTCACAGCCCAGCCCAAGGTTCAGGTGGAAACAATCAACTAACAATGCCCCTTGTTTTTAACCATAGATCTCTACAATTTGATTGTGGATCAAAGTAACTTTTATGCCCTTCAGTATATCGCTGCCAACCCAAATTCATACCATACCATGCCAGGCTATTTGAGTGGAAACCTATCACAATTTCCAATTTTAAAACTTTTTTGGGCCTAACACACAGCATGGGCATTACAAAAAATGAATTGCAGTCATATTGGTTCGCAGACCCGATTCATTATATGCCTGTGTTCTCTGCTGCAATGGCAGGGAAAAAATATGGGATAATAATGCGTTTTATGCATTTCAGTGACAATAACCTCCGTCGTCCCTGGGGTGAGCCTAAGTATGTTCAGTTCTGAAAAAATTTGGCCCCCCCATAAATTACCTGTCCCAGAAATTTGCAGATGTGTACACACACCAACAAAACATCCGCATAGTCCCTTTTACGACTACATTTTACTGACACACTTGCAATCAAGCAATATCCCCCAGCAAGCGTGCCAGATATGGAGTCAAAATGTATAAGCTCTGTGAGAGGGCCACAGGCTATACATACCACATAGCTCACAACTGTCCCTGATTTCGAGGGACTGTCCCTGATTTGGAAGAATGTCCCTCTGTCCCTCATTCATCCTCATTTGTCCCTCATTTTGGTCTGATCTATATAGTTGTATATAAATGCACTTTTTAACTTTCAAAAAGTGTTTCCCAGTGCTAAAACTTTCATCCAATCTCTAGATTTGTAAATTTCCAAAGCCAATAGAAAGGAACAGTAGTGGTAAAAAAAAAGCACTTGTGGCTTTAAATAATAATTTTTTTGTATAATTCTCCTTTAAGGGGGCATGGCAGGGTGTGTGTCCTATGCCTACATATATTTGTTAATAGGTGTCCCTCGTTCCCATCTCAAAAAGTTAGAAATGATGAAGGTAAAGACAGTCAAATGGAACCCCTGGATGCCCAGACTACATGGGGACTACAATTCTACACACCCCTGGGGACTTGGGTAGATCTTTTCCTGTTCCTAGGATCATTAAGGTGTAACTGGCCAACTTCACTTCATGATGTTACTTCAGATAATACTTCCATTCAGCCGCAAATATTTACAGAGAAAACCCCTGCACATAGTGCTTTACTGCTTTAAAACCATAAATGTTTAACAAAACTGTTACTCGCATATAAAACAATAAAACATCCAGTACTGTATCCCTCTGAGATCATATTTACCGCCGTGCCACGATGTCCTCACATCGTGACATCATTCAGCCACTCCCCCGTGTGTTACACCACAGGGTCACATGGCTTCATCAGGGATGATATCCCCCTAATGACACCACGTGACTCTGTGGCGTAACGTGAAGGGGAGGGGCTGAATGATGTCACAATGCGAGGACATCAAGTACTGGATGTTGCATTGTTTAATCCTAAGAACAGGAAAAGATCTATCCAAGTGCCCAGGGGCGGGACAAAAGCGTGTTGTGACCCTACTTGGTTGGAAGATCATAAACCTAAGGTGAGAGTCTATTCGGTGGAGGGTGCACATATTGCATGCCGCTTTCTGCACGAAGTGGTAAACAAATATGCAAGCTGAACATTGAAGATTGAATTTCTTTTGAATAGCAATTTACAGCACAAGCAAATATTGCTGGATTGATGGGACTTTTTATGGACTATTGTGTATATTTTGGCATTGTTTTTGTTTTCTTGTTTTTATTTTTTTATTAATATGATACTATCACAATATAGTATGTAGCGTGGCACTAATAGGGTATAGGGATTGATAACGCACAAATATGAGAGTGTGGTGGGTGTCAGCAATACACTAACATTTATCGGTGCATATAATAGGCACATAGCTGCTTGCAAGATTACATTTATACAAAGGCTGGAAAGGCTATTGTTCTAAAAAGTTCAATTACATAAAAAAGTAAAGCAAAAAAAAAGTTGTTTAATGGAGTTAATGTTATATTGTTACTGTGAGTTATTGTTAGCTGTTTATATTTGCTTTGTAGGATAGTCAATCAACTTATCAGCTGCAGCACTGATCTATGTATTCTCACAGCAGGAGGGTGCTGCTCTCAGAATAAGTATGTCTGTTCCTGCAGTGCTGCAAGGGGAGATTTATCCATTCACAGTTAAAAAAATAAGAATGTGTATGCTCAGCATTAAGAGCATAGGATGATCAAATATACATTTTTCACTTTTTTCTGGCACAGATTTCTTCATCCACATCGATCAATGTGAATGGATGAATTTTTTTAGGTTCTTTTTTCCTTTTAGGCTAAACAAGAAAAAGAACATTACATGTGTACCCAACATTAGAAGCATGGGATGGATGTGTGGCAGAAGATTCTAATGTTGGGCATATGCTTTTTCTGACAGAGATTTCTTCATCCATGTCAATTGATGTGAATGAACGAATCTGTTAGATTTTTTTTTAGTTCACCCTACCCCTTTTTGGAAAGTAGACACCCCAAGGTATTAGCTGGGAGACATGTTGAGTCTTTGAAAGATCTTATTTTTTTCTTTTTCTTATTTCTATTTCTCTTATTATTTTTTTACTTTTTGCCACAAGTTTTTGGAAAATGTAAAAAAATATAATTTTTTTTTACACAAAGTTGTCACTTTACTGAGATATTTCTCCCACACGTCATAGGTATACATAGCAATACACCCCAAAACACATTCTGCTTCCCTAAATGCCAGTTTTGTGATGAGTCATTAAATCACATGAAGACTTCGCTTTCCGTTCCCCTTCTCTCCCACCCCACTTTTTTTTCTCTCTCTCTCTCTTTCACCCCTAGCTTTTGTATTTTTTCTTTCACATTTGCTCCTCTACCAAATAGAAAAGGGAGTGTCCATACCTCTCTTTGTGTGGCTTATTTTTTAGACTATGTCTGGAAAAGCTAAATCCATACTGGAAATATTCTTGGTCATGCGTCCTTGATGAGTATGTCTCTTCAACACTGACTTACCGATTGGATATGATGTATGCGTTAATTGCTTATGTTGATGTAGAAAAAAATGTAAACCAGTTGCAATGTGTGGCACCACATCCAATATTGTGGAAAAAGATGAAGAAAATAGAGGCGGACTTTAAGGGCTGCCACTATATAAACTATAAGGGAACATTTTTACTCAAAAGGTATAAAAATATCAAATGTATTGAATTTGGTATTTTTATACCTTTTGAGTAACATTTTTTCCTTACCGGAATTATAGTGACAGCCTTTAAAGTCCACCTCTATTTTCTTTATCTTTTTCTGTTCATGTTGAGGTCTATACATTACTGATGTGATGTTCTGGATCTGACTTTTCCTGGTTTCAATAAATAAAATATTTGAAAAAAAAAAAAACCACATTCTGCTGCTTCTCCTAAATATAGGGATACCACATGCGTGAGACTTTTTGGGAGCCTAACTGCGTATGGGTGCCCAAAATCTGATGAGCATCAATGACCGATTGTTTATCACTTCTGTAACATTGTACTCATAGGTACAACTGGGTTATATCAAAAGTGTTCATTAGCAAGCGATATCTAGTAACCCTGTATGTCTATATGTTCTTATATAAATACACCATTGCCCTTCTATTTGTTTTTAACATTAAACATGTAAGAAAAAACTGTGTTTACCATATTCCATTTTAAAATTAATAAAAAGAATAAATGTTTAACGTGTTATAGGGACTTGTTTGCATGTAGGAGTTTATTTTTTTTTAAATTGCTGGCTGAATTTTGCTGGTGGGATTCACCCATCCATAACCATGTATCATGCCTATTGAGCATTTTGCAGAGCAATTCTCATCCCAGTGTCAAGCAACTACCTCATGTTATCAGTTAAAATATCAGCAGTGATTTCTCCCTCGCGGGCCAGGCCATCCTGTCTTAAACACGATTTCTCCAGAGGTTGCAAGGGATTCCTTTAGCATGGAGCAATTTCTGCCACTCAGGTAAAATGCCACTGAAACCAATGATCTTTTTAGCTCTCTGTAAAAGAGAAATTATTTTTAGTGACCATGAATGTAAGAAGCATTCTTCTCCTTGCTGTGGATGCAGTAATTTTTAGCAGGGGTTCCCTGAGACCGAAACATTATTCCAAGGGGTTCTAAATATTAGAAAGGTTCAGGAAAGCTGCTCTAGACTATAAATTTTCAAACACAAAGCCAGACATGTAGATAATGGGACATAGTTTTAGAAGATTATTTTTAGGTATTTTCAGAATTAGTTAAAATAAGTGTAGGCTTTAATTGATGTACTATAGCAGCCCTTCTCAACCTTTCTACCTTAGAGGAACCCTTGCAAACAATGTTCAGGTCTTGTGGAACTCCTGCTAAAACCAATTCATATGGAATCAGTAAAAATAATGCACCCCTTGTCAGAATACAACCCTGATGCCCCGTACACACGGTCGGATTTTCCGATGGAAAATGTCCGATCGGAGCGTGTTGTCGGAAATTCCGACCGTGTGTGGGCTCCATCGGACATTTTCCATCGGATTTTCCGACACACAAAGTTTGAGAGCAGGATATAAAATTTTCGGACAACAAAATCCGTTGTCGGAAATTCCGATCGTGTGTACACAAATCCGATGGACAAAGTGCCACGCATGCTCAGAATAAATAAACAGATGAAAGCTATTGGCCACTGCCCCGTTTATAGTCCCGACGTACGTGTTTTACATCACCGCGTTCAGAACGATCGGATTTTCCGACAACTTTGTGTGACCGTGTGTATGCAAGACAAGTTTGAGCCAACATCCGTCAGAAAAAATCCTAGGATTTTGTTGTCGGAATGTTCGAACAAAGTCCGACCATGTGTACCGGGCATTACAGATAGTTAAAAAGCTTGGTGAAGTACTGAAGCTGGCTATGACAATTGGCACTGGCCCCGGAACTGTCAAATGAGAAAACAATCAATGGCAGTTCAAGGAACCCCTAGAAACCTTTGGCGGAACCTTATGATTCCATGGAACCCTGCTTGAAGATGGCTGTATAAGGGGTTCCTTAGTACTTAGAAGATCATTTTATGATTTTAATTACAATAATAATAATACTATATGAGTACAATCAAAACATATGACAGCATAAAGCTTTAAAGGATACTTTGTGTCTTCTCTTGAATCAAAAGCGGGTCACCTCCTCCGGCTCTCTTGTCTCAACTTCAGATGCATTTCTTCTAAACAAACAGTTAATTCCACAACAGACAGTCCTGAGAAACTGGTTCCTTAGTTTGGTTGTTACATAAATTAAAAAAACAGAATGCAGAATCGGAAAAATGTCATAAAAAACAAACATCCACATAAAGCCTAATAGTTCCATAACATATTGTTCAGTTAGATTTACGATACTACACAAAGCACAGGTCAGGAAAGACACAGCTGTAAACATTATCACCTTATGGTAAGCGTCTACATTGTTCATTGCATTTCTATGGCCCTTCATTTGTGTAATGTGGAAACCCAGGCAAATAACGAGAAAAAATGAAGACACAAAGAATAAAAGAAGTGGAAAAATGTTCCACAGACAATTCAAAGAAAATATCATCTGATCATTTTTTATATAATTTAAAACGTCAGAGTAAGATGAGTTCATAAACAAAGTATGTATAATCAAAAGATACATTAAAGCGTAGCCAAATCCTAACAGCACAGAAGCAATAATAAGGAGAACAACTTTCTGAAATATGATGGTTTTGAGATGTAAGAAGAAGGCGCTGTGAAAGTTGGAGATCTTGAAGCAGAAGAAGATGGAGAGCAGAGCGGATAACCAGATACTGGAAAATCCTGATGTTATCCCAATGAATAAAGCAAATACAAAACATATTTTATATGTATCTGCATAGCAAGTAAATAAAAAATAGTGTATTAAGCCACTAAAAAGAAAGAAGAACCTTGCTATTCCAATAGAGGTGATAATTTGGTCAGCAGCCGTCACAGAACTTCCCTTCAGCCAGTCAATGACATTTGAGACCACAATGAATAATTGTAGGGTTAGACCAACCAAAATCAATATCCCAGTTGTGACAAATGAGAACCAAAGTTGTACTGTAGAAGGAAAATCACATTCTCCCTCTGTAGAATTTGCCATCTTTCTGGTCTCGCTGTACCACATTTGCCCATAATAAATGACAAAAATGCCCTGTATTTTCTGTGGGAACATCAATTAACTAAATGTATGATGCAAATGGTAAAGCAAAATATTTCCCAGAACAATCTTTATTCAAATATAGAAGATGTGAATAAATTTGACTTTGCATCTACATCAAGGATGTTATTATCTCCCTGTGTTGCATATGTATTATTCCTGTTTGCTGCAAGCACCAGGGTTAAAAGGAAATACATTTATTTTAGGGAGTATACATAATAAGGGATATATGTAAAAAAAAGTGCAGTGCTGAAGGATGTTCATGTAAGCAAAATACAAACACAATAGTGTCAAAAATTAGTGAATAAAACACTAATGCAAAAATTGACAAGAATGAACATACTCAATAAAGTGCATACAAATTATACATCAATACATCCCCCATTGACAACATCACATATGACGAAATGCGTCTGTAGGAGGATACGTGCTGACGTCACCACACTGTCTCGTTAGGAGGACGGAGTTTTTCTGTAGCCGGTCGGCTCTGTTATTTTATGAGTGATTTTTAAACTTCCAAAATGTAAGTGCAATGTTGTTTTTATATAAATAATTATCCAATCAGGCAATATTACACTATGGTAGTTCTTTCTTTCTGGGTTTACTGCTGAGTGGGTTGCTGAATTTATGGTCCTGCATTGAGCGGTGTCATCGGTGTTTGGATATATTAATGCTACCATCCACCCAGAGCCTCCACGATCTTCTGTGCAAGCAAAGGCCTTGGCTGGGCTACAGCCACATGCCCGGTTTTGCTTGCCATCTGGTAAGTGAGTTTTTCTTAAGGTGGTGGCACACTTATTGGCCGAACTCACTGTGGTGTTTCTATTAGAAGAATCTGATTAGTAGGTGTATGGGGTAAATCCGCGCAATGAATTGAATGTTTTAGTTATGGATATGGCTGCTGCCTCTACACATACAATACCACCTAAGTGGAAAGTATTAGAAAATGGTAAAAAAGCAGGAGTAGTATGGCGCTGCCCTTATGGAGACAAAAAAAAAAGAAATAAATAAATAAAAAAAGAAATTTTTTCTAGAAATTTGTGAGAAAACAGTTTAGATCCACGTCTATGTTCATTCCTGCCGGTTGAAGGGTGTCCATCAGGAAAATCCATTTGGTCTCATTTTGTGAGATTTTGATTTTTTTATTCTCACCTCTCCAATGTCCTTTAATTTTATCGATCCCATAGAATACCATACATGACAGGTCCTTATTGTGATAATCCTTAAAATGTCTTGAGACGCTGTGTTTAGGATATCCGTTTTTGATGTTTGTTAACGTGTAGCTGTCTTGTCGTCCGACCCACATATTGTATATGGCACGGACATTCCAGTACATAGGTCACATGAGTACTGTTAAAGGTTATGAGCTCTTTTATGTTATATTCTTTGCCATTGGTTGCTGATCTGAATGTTGTTATTTTCCTATTAGTTTTTTTGCTGCTTTTACACGGTAGGCATTTTCCACACTTGAAAAAACCTTTCAGGTTTTTTATTATTTTAATCTGTTTTGGTGGGTCTGGAGCGTTATGGAGCGTTATTAGCAACCAAGGAATTTTTTTTTTTTTTGTCTCCATAAGGGCAGCGCCATACTATTCTCGTTTTCCTTTTTTTTTTTTTTCTTTTTTTTTTTTTAAATAATCAATTATTTTTTATTTCTTGTTCCTTGGATTCTCACTGTCCATGAGACCTGAAACATGCACTTTAACCTCCTAAGAAACTCCCCAATCCCCACTCTAATTCAATATAAGGTCACTTAGGGGCACATATACAGAATGGATTTTAAAGCCCCCAACTATACATAGACTATGGGTAATACACACACCCTCTTCCCTCTCTGCTTTTAATCTTAGTTTTAAAACACACATATAGGACAACCTCTCCTGGTTATATGCAGGTATATAAATATATATATATATAAGATTCACATATGTGTACTTTCATAATTTAATTTATTTTATATTTATTTTTAAATTTTTAATATGTTTATAATATCTAATGTTTATAATATCTAATTTTTGACATGTATGGTTAAACCTTAGAACATAGAGTAATAGTGGGACCAGTATGTGCATATACTTTTTTCCAAAAAAACGATTAGCAGTGGCTTGGGGGTGTCACCGACCCGGAAGTCGGCTTAGATTCCAATATGAAGTGGGGGAAGAAAGAATGCGGCCGGGCGTCAAGGGTGACGTTCCTTGCTGACAGCTCTGACTCAACGTTCCCCCACTAACAGTAAAGCGCAGGCGCACTACCCGGGCTTCGGTCTACAAAATCCCCAGGAAAATGGCCGCCATAAGGACTCAATCGATAGTTCTACTAGGCTTCGATCTGTAATATCCACAAGAAAATGGCTGCTAACAACCTAATACACAGTCCTATTAGGCTTCGGTCTTCAAAATCCTAGCAAAAATGGCCGCCGATCCAATTGCACTTATTACTGGCCACACTATTTAAACTCAGAAGGTACAGCAAGATGAACGCCCCAGTAGAAGTCTGACGACGAAACGTGCGTAGGGCGGATTACGAACGTCTTGCAACACCTCTAACAAAGGGAATTCGCTAACTTTTGGCATGCTTGATTTGTTCATTTGAAATCTGAGTACATTTGTCTATTAAGTTTTAATAAAAGTTCTCCTATGGTTTTACGCGATGGGCATACCTTCTTTCCTTTACATGTAATTACTACACCACAATACGCAAGTAAAGTTTGGGGGATATTCTTGATTGCTGCACAGTGGCAGACACTGTGACCGCGCATACCTCTGCAGGGGAAAGGAGAATCCGGTGAGTGCAATCATTGTCAGAGCATGCAGACAAGGCACTAATTAAAGAAACCAGCACCTGGATAAGAAGCTTTCCTACAGATATTTGACCCTCAAAGATTGAACACTACAAAATACTCCAAAAAGAACTTGTTTTTTCATAAACGGAACTTTTCCTATCCAACTAAATACTGGTCACAGCACAAGAGTCACTATTTATGATGGATATTTTGCACAATGTTGTATGGATTTGTATGATTTAACACTGGTCACTTTAGTGATGCTGCACTATGCACTTTTGTTAAATAATTGAAGCACCTTATGTTGCAATTGTACCTTTAACAGTAAGGACTTGGCACCAGTCACATATTTATTCATTTTTGGCACACACACTTTAGGAATTATAAAGTCAATTTAAAGAAAGATTTTTTTATTTTTTTTTTTGTCTCCATAAGGGCAGAGCCATACTATTCCTGTTTTCTTTTTTTTTTTTTCCAACACTTTTCACCTAGATGATATTGTATCTATATCCATCTATACCCATAACTACTTTATTACTTAATTTAAAGGGCACAATGCACCTTTGTTGAACAAATGGAGCACCAGTTGTTGTATTTTCACTTCTAATAGAAATATTCGCCACCAGTCACAGTTTTATTCAATTTTTGAACACATACAGGTTTTAGAAGCAATTCTATAAGGACACTAGGCAATACATTGACTACAAAGAAGAAAAAAAAATAAAAATTTGTCTCCATAAGGGCAGCGCCATATTACTCCTGCTTTTTTACCATTTTCTAATACTTTCCACTTAGGTGGTATTGTATTGTTTTTAACACTTTCCACCTAGATGATATTGTATCCATATCCACAACTACTTTTGTTGAACAATTGGAGCACCAGTTGTTGTATTTTCATTTTTAATAGAAATATTGACCACCAGTCAGTTTTATTCAACTTTTGAACATATACAGGTTTTAGAAGCAATTCTATAAGGACACTAGGCAATACATTCACTACAAAGAAGGAAAACATTTTTTGTCTCCATAAGGGCAGCGCCATACTACTCCTGCTTTTTTACCAGAAGAATCTGATTATTATTCCACAACTGTATTGCCATATGAGAGACGACCTTCATTTCTACAATCAATTATTTATACATTGGACTTTATTAGCGCGGCTTCTTCTTTCTTATGTTTTTTTGTGTATATCTCACATTAAGTTGCTGCTTATCAAATTTGATTTTAGTGATTAATTTTTAAATTGATACATTAGCGCAGTTTTTGTCCCCTTAACGTGATAAAGTGCATATGTGCTAAAGGATTGATTCCCTAAATGGCTTAAGAAATCCAAAACTAAAGTATGGTACAAAAGACAAGTCCACAAACATCTGTGTTAGGATAGGCTCACAACACACATGATAGTGGGCAACCATCTATAGAAGAAACACCTGGGACTGTGCATCCACCATCCAAGGAAAGGGGTACGTACTTCATACCGGAAGATGTGGACAGACACGCCAGTGGCGATCAGTCGAACAAGCATGGAATGGGAACAGGATCAGGAACCACGGTCTCCGGAAGTTCAAGCGACACCCATGAATCTCTCATCCATCAACAGGTTGGAAATAGACTCATAAAAAAGATGGCTTCCACATGGTTTAGGTCAAAGAATGTATGCAGGTTTACTTAAAAAGTACTAACATCTGAACGAGGTGTGCAATAAAAACGATGTGATCCCAAGGTAAAATGAACAAGCGCAATGTGCAGAGCTAAAAAAGGAAAAGAAAGGCGCATCTAAGTGCAGTATGTAAAATTTAATAGAGTGCACAAAGGGTTAAAAGCACTAAGTAAGTGCTTTTAACCCTTTGTGCACTCTATTAAATTTTACATACTGCACTTAGAGGCGCCTTTCTTTTCCTTTTTTATATCTTTAGAGTTGCTTCTCCTCTAACCAAAGTGCTGCCAGAAGTGCCATCTCATCACTATCATCCCTCTGACCAGCTACCCACCTCCACCAGAGCGCCCTTATCACCTCTCTGCAATGTGCAGAGCTGACAAGCAATAATTTGACGCATTTCGTCCTTAGGGACTTCAACTGGGGTGTAAGCCAGCTCCCCTACACTGCGCATATATATATATATATATATATATATATATATATATATATATATATATATATATATATATACAGATAGATAGATTGGTAATTAAATCCACAATCAATCATTTCCTGGTTCAAGTGTATGTACATCATGGCGGGCGGCATGCGGTCCATGCCTCCTATTGCATTTTGGTAAGACAAACAATCACCAATCAGGACGAATGCACAAAACCAAACCTCACTGTGGTGGAGCGGGCACCATCAACGTCACGCCGCCTGCACCCTAGGGATGTACCCACCACGTTACAACGAGGGTCAGAAGAGCGTCAATTACAGGACCCTATGCGTGAGATCCAAGCCTCCCTATCGCGGGAAAAAAGAGTGACTGCCAAGCCTCGGTTTCACACAACAGAGGGTGATTAATGTAATCAACATCTTGCGATGCTGTAACAAAAACGTTAAGCTATGCTGACACACCATGTCTGCCAACATGACAACATTCCTTCCTAGATATATCCAAACAGGGAAAATGGCTCTCACCCAGAGTCCCATAAGCACACATAATATAGCAAACATATACATGTAAATAAGAACCCTAAATAAATCATAGAAAGGAGAACACTATAAGTATATAAAAAGTTGAAAATGTGTGTACACTATGTATATAAAAAATTCCCAGTATGTAAATGGGATAAATGTACATATATAACATACAAATGTACATATATGTTATAATGATGCGGAAAAAATGAGAATAAGAGGGAAACAGTAAAATGAAAAAAGCATAAGATGGGCAAAGTAATGTTGAAAGGCATTTAAGCTTGATTAATAAAGGCATTAATATCCCAGCCAACGTTCATGCCAAAAGGCGAATAGGATTTTAATTCATATATCCAGAACGTACCCAGGCTTGATACCCCTCGGAGACTGGATTCTCCTCTCCAATGGGGGACAAACTTATCAATAATTTGAAAATGGGTGCCAGCTGGATTCTTATTATAGTGGTGAAGATAATGTCTGGATACGCTGTGATTAGTACGACCTTTATTAATGTTAGCCAGGTGTTCATTAACCCTCATTGAGAAGGATCGTAGAGTGCATCCTACATATTGTTTCTTACAGGGACAAGTTATTGATACACAATGTATCGGGTGGCACAAGTAGTGAAATGTTTCATCTGGTACCTACAGGTGGTAACAGTAGAGTCAAATGTTTCTGTTTTTCTCCTGCCGCATGTATTGTGCAAACAAACATTACACTTGCGACAAGTGTAAAAACTTTAAGGTCATGAAAAAATGATGGTCTCATGGGGGGATAAATAACATTGAGAGCAATCTGTCTTCCCAATGATGGTGCTCCCCTACCCCTATAGAGCATCATTTTTTCATGACCTTAATGGTTTTTACCCTTGGTGCAGGTGTAATGTTTGTTTTTGCAAAGCATGCGGCAGGAGGAAAACAGAAACATTTGAGTCAACTTTTTATATACTTATAGTGTTCTCCTTTCTATGATTCATTTTGGGTTCTTATTTACATGCATATGTTTGCCATATTATGTGCGCTTATGAGACCCTATGGGTGAGAGCCCTTTGCCCTGGCTATGTCTAGGAAGGAATGTTGTTCTGGCAGACATAGTGTGTCTGCATAGCTTAAAGAGGAGTTCCAGTAAAAAAAATAAAATAAAAATAAAAGTCAGCAGCTACAAATACTGCAGCTGCTGACTTTTAATTGGACACTTACCTGTCCCTGGGTCCAGCGATGCGGGGGAGCGAAGCCCCGCTCGTCTCCCGCTCTGTTCAGCGGCACCAGCATTGCAACTGTGGGCGCCGGGCTGTGGCTTCACAGCCTGGCACCCACTGCGCATGCGCGAGCGGCGCCGAGCGCCGTGATTGGCCGCTCAGTCACCTGGGACCTGTAATGGGTCCCAGATGATTGACAGGAGGGAGGGAGCAGAGCTGAGCCCGCCCTGTGCCGAGGGGGAAGTGATGTCACCAGCCCAGGCACTAGAAGAGGCAGACTACGAGGGACCTCCTAGCAACAGGCATTTAGAGGTGAGTAAAAAAAAAAATATCCAAATTTTTTTTGTATTTTTTTTTATAATTTTTCATGTAGTTTTTTTTTTTTTTGGGTGGAACCCCACTTTAACATTTTTGTTACAGCATAGCGAAATGTTGATTGCATTAATCACCCTGTGTTGTGTGAAACTGAGGCTTGGCAGTCACTCTTTTTTCCCATGGTAGCGAAGCTTGGATCTCACGCATTGGGTCCTGTAATTGACACTCTTCCGATCCAAGTTGTGACGTGGTGGGCATGTCCCCGCAGGTGCAGACGGTGTGACATTGGTGGCGCCCGCTCTGCCACAGTGAGACCTGGTTTTGTGCATTCGTCCTGTGATTGGTGATTGTCTGTCTTACCAACATGCAATAGGAAGCGTAGACCACACCCCGCCCGCCATGATGGACATACACTTGAACTAGGAAATTATTGATTGTGGATTTAATTACCAATATATCTGTATATATATATGTGTAGTGTAGAGGAGCTGGCTTACACCCCAGTTGAAGTTCCTTAGGACGAAACGCGTCAAATTATTGCTTGTCAGCTCTGCACATTGCGCTTGTTCATTTTACCTTGTGATGACATTGCTTTTATTGTACACATCGTTCAGATGTTAGTACTTTTTAAATAAACCTGCATACATTTTTTGAACTAAACCATATGGAAGCCTTCTCCTTCTTTTTTATCTGTTGATGGATGAGAGATTTGTGGGGGTCGCTTGGACTTCTGTAGACCGTGGTTCCTGATCCTGTTTCCATTCCATAATTTCATGCTTGTTCGACTCACCGCTGCTGGGTTGTGTGTCCACATCTTCCGGTAAGAAGTACCTACCTCTTTCCTTTGGTGGTGGATGCACAGTCCCGGGTGTTTCTTCGGACGGTTGCCCACTATCATTCTTATCTACATTGACTTTTCCTCACTCCCTCACACTTGATAGTGTATTGTGAGCCTATCCCAACACGGATGTTTGTGGACTTCTCCTTTATACCATACTTTCGTTTTGGATTACTCAAGTAATTTAGGGAATCAATCCTCTAGCACATACGCATTTTACCATGTTGATGTATAATTTGTATGCACTTTATTGAGTATATTCATACTTGTCAATCTTTGCACATTTTTGCATTAGTGTTTATGTACTAATTTTTGACACTATTGTGTTTGTATTTTGCTTACATGCACATTCCTCAGCACTGCACTTTTTTTACATATATCCCTTCACAACTTGTCACGTTGTAGTGCTAGCAGCTATTCCCCTGACTTCCCCTTCCCCTGACTTCTCTGTCAAGATCAATGGCACATCTTTCAGTCCGTCCCCACATGGCAGGGTGCTAGAGGTAACCTTAGGCAGCGTACACACAAGCGGACTTTTTGGCAACAAAAGTCAAAAGGACTTTTGACGAACGGACTTGGCTACACACGATCACACCAAAGTCCGACGGATTCGTATGGGATGACGTACGACCGGACTAAAATAAGGAAGCTGATAGCCAGTAGCCAATAGCTGCCCTAGCGTGGGTTTTCGTCCGTTGGACTAGCATACGGATATTTCGACCAGACTCGAGTCCATCGGAAAGATTTGAAGCATGTTTCAAATATAAAGTCCGTCAGATTTTCGACTGGAAAAGTCCGCTGAAGGTCCACTGAAGCCCACACACTATCGGATTGTCCGCCGAACTCGGACTAGTCCGGTCGAAAAGTCTGCTCGTCTGCATAAGACTCTGAACTGTCCTTTCAGGCCCACATACAATCCCTGTCCAAATCATGCCGCCTTAGCCTCCGCAACACTTCCAGAATACGCCCCTTTTTAACTAATGACACCACCAAGCTTCTAATTCACTCCCTGATTATCTCTCACCTCGACTACTGCAACTCCCTCCTCATTGGATTACCTTTACATAGACTATACCCCTTCAGTCCATAATGAATGCCTCTGCAAGACTCATCCACCTTACCGACCATTCAGTGTCCTCCACCCCTCTCTGCCAATCCCTCCACTGGCTTCCACTCACTCAACGAATAAAATTCAAAGTACTAACAATAATTTACAAAGCCATCCATAACTCTTCCCTCAGCTACATCACTAACCTAGTCCAAAAATACCAACTAAGCCGCTCTCTTCAGTCCTCCCTAGACCTCATGCTCTCTAGCTTCCTTGTCACCTCCTCCCATGCTCGCCACCAGGATTTCTCCAGAGCTTCTCCCATTCTTTGGAACTCCCTACCCCAATCTGTCCGACTGTCCCCTAATCTATCCATCTTTAGACGATCCCTGAAAACCGTTCTCTTTAAAAAAGCCTATCCTGCTTCTAACTAACACTGTTTTACTTCCTCCATCAGCTCATCCCCACAGCTATTACCTTTTGTATCAATTGATCCTTCCTTTTTAGATTGTAAGCGCTAACGTGCAGGGCCCTCTGATTCCTCTTGTACCAAATTGTAATGCAACTGTAATGTCTGCCTTTATTTTGTTAAGCGCTGCGCAAACTGTTGGCGCTATATAAATCCTTTATAATAATAATAATATTCACTTCCTTTGTCTGGTAGCGCAGAAATTTCTATACTCTATAGTATACATAATAAGTATTTTTGTTTCAATACGTTTTATTGAGTATTTCAGATATAAACAGATTACAAATAAGACAAGAAAGTTTGATATACACAGTATACATCCGCATAAGAACGTTTGAGTGGTTAATAATAATAACAGATCATTAACTAATCAATAGAATGGAGCTAAAGCAGGTGAAAATCAACAAGTCAAGGAAGCCTTACTTGTTGTTTTTGGCCATATAGACCACTTTTTGGCCATATAGACCAATGTTTGTCAAATATGTTACAATGCATAGAGTTGATTGCAATGAGACGCTCGAACGTATAGTTTCTGTGGACTGCTCTTGTAACATCTGATAGATTTATAGAGGTGTTGTTTTTCCAGTTACAACGTATCAGTATGCGTGTCTCCAGTAGAATGTGGGTAATAACTGGCCTGAAGTTGTGTGGGAATTTCTCTATGCCCAAGTGAAGGATTGCTAATGCTGGGTCTGGAGGGGTTAAGATTCCTGTTAGGGAGGAGATTAGCTGGAATATTCGGTCCCATAGGCTTTTTATATTTGGGCACTGCCAGAACATGTGTACTAGGTTTCCTATTCGCCCGCAGTCCCTCCAGCCCTGTGGCGATGTTTCTGGGAAATAGCTTGCTGTTCTATATGGGGTATAATGCCATCTGTTTGCCATTTTGATCATCAGTTCCCAATGCTTGACACAATGTGAAGCTTTGTATGTTTCTCTGAAAGTACGTTGCCATTGTTTGTCTGAGAAGGTGGTTCCCAAGTCTGTCTCCCATTTCCCGATTGCTATGGTTTTCTTCAATACTAGTTTGTTATGGATGAGGTTGTAAAATAATGAGATTCCTTTTAAGTTTTGTTTGGGTGTTGAGTAAAATTGCCATACTTTGAACGGAATTTTTATGAGCAATGTCTATGTGAACAAAAAGGTCCTTTTCATTAGCATGAAGGCATCTCCATGTGTCCAATAGTTCCTCAGAGTGGAGTAATGCCTGAAGGGATGCTGTACCATTGGGTTTACTTGTGGTGGTGTCCAGTGATGGATCTGAAGTCAAGTTAAAGTCCCCACATATCCAGAGGTTTCCATTTCATAGAGTTGGCTTTTTTGAGTACCTGGGTTATAATCAAAGTTGGTGGGAGTTCGGGGAGTATAGTGTAACTAGCATGTATAGTTTGGAGTAGATGTTCCTTAGGCTGGAAGGAGAGGGAATTCTTTATGGCTAATAGGACTCCTCCCTTCTTGTGGTTGGGTGTACAGGCCAGAAGTATATCCGGGTAGTCCTTGTGTGAACAGTTCGGAATTTTGTTTAGTTGGAAGTTGGTTTCCTGTACACAGAGGATGTCTGCCTTCTGCTTGCATGTCTTTTTCTACAGGGAAAATCTTTTTGCGGGATGATTTAGACTCCAGGCGTTAATTGAGAGGCATGTCATCTTCATTGCAGGAGAGGTGCATCTTGTTGTATGATTGTGTGGTGTAGGTACTCACTGCATCCACAGGGATTGCTCTGGTAAGGTTCGGTACGCTGTGGAGAAGGTATCTGAGGCTTGTTTTCTTCAGTAGATGAGTATAAGTTGCTTCAGATATGGCTGTGTACATCAAATAAACAACAAAAGGAACAAAGAACATGAAAGGTCAACATGGGGAACATAAGAAATGGATCTTGTAACGGATCTGCGTGCAGATGTAGCTGCTACTAGTGCTTTAGAGGAGAAAAGAAACTGTTAACTCCTATCCCCGCAGATATTTGTGAGTGATTGTGTGTTTTCTTTAAGACCTTCCACCTTTTTTTTCTTTTGGGAGCGCTTATGAGATAAATTGCCATTCATTTTGTATTGATTGTGGTCCTGCTGGAGGTGAATCTAGTGAGGCCTGGTCCGAGAGTATATCCCATTTTCGTAGGGCTGTGGTCCCTTCCTCCAAGGTTGAGACTGATAGTGTGACCCTGTTGTGGGTGATAGAGTGTGTCGATGGATATTTCCACTTATGGAGGATTTTATGATTCCTTAGTGCCTTAGTGATTTTCGCCAGGTTGCGGCGTCATTGTAGTGTGTGCCTGGAGAGGTCAGGGAGTAACCATATATTGGCGTACTGCTGAGGGATTTTTTCTGGTTTGCGTGACACTTGCAGTATTTGTTCTTTTACGTGGTAGTAATGAACTCTCAGTAATACATCCCTTGGGATTTCTTCAGGGAGAAAGGATGGTTTGGGGACCCTATGGATGCTGTCCACAATAAGGTCTTGTGCTGTCAGCTTTGGCACTAGTGTAGAGAACAGGGTGTGGGCATATTGCAGGAGTTGGTTAGGGGGAACAGACTCTGGGATGCCCCTCAGTTTGAGGTTGTTCCTTCTGGATCTTTCCTCGAGGTCTGCGATTTTGTATTTCATCCATGTTATGTCTTCTCCCTGTCCTGTGTGGGCCTCTACCATCATGTTGTATGAGGATGTATATTCCTCCATCTTGCTTTCAACATGATTCACCCTGTTGCCTATGGCGTGGGCCTCGCTTTGGCACTTGTTGATCCCTCTGACCATGTCAGCTTGTAGTGAGAACAGTAAAGACAGCAGCATTTCTTTCAGCATAGTGTCAGAGATGGGTCTGTCTGATGTGAGGAAGTCAGCTATAGGATCTCCCTCATGTGCGTTCTGGGCTGTGGTAGTATGTTGTGGCCCGCTTACCTCCATATTGGGGTCAGCCTGCAGCCTGGCTGGAGAGTCCCTCCGTGGCTTGGATTTAGCTGGGCTTCCTGTAGAGGGGAGGACGACTCGCTATGTGGCTTGGCTGTGTGGGATGATGTAGAGGGCATCCCGCAGCTTCCGTTGTGCACTCCGGCCCTGTAACCAGGCCATTGGTCCCGAGCACGGCCGCCATTTTTTTGTAGCCCATGCAGGGCTGTGGTGAAATAGCTGAACAGTTTTTGCGGCTGCTGTGGGTTTTTTCTGTGCCTTGGTATCCTTGTGCTGTACAGTGGGTCAATGTCGATGCAATGGCGATGTGCAGGGGTGTGGATGGTGCCGGTGGGTTCGGATGGTGGTGGATTGTCTCCGGCGGACGAGCGGAGCTCCTGTGTTAAGCGTCCATCTTGGAGCTCGGTCGCCACACCCCCATATACATAATAAGTTAAAGTGGTATTTGCCCCCCCCCCCCCTCAAAAAAATGTAATATAATTACAGCTTACCAATCCCTACATGCGGTGACTGCTTTAGTTTTCCTTATTTATCCTTTTTTTTCCTCTTTATTTGTATCTGGTAATCCAGATCGTAACAAAACTTCCCATCTTAGGGTGCCTGTATTCTGGATGAAGTAGTAAAGCAGACACCTTTGGACAGCAGCATTGTCGATCTGGGGAGACAGTAATGTTAGATGAGCTAGCAGATTTAGATGGACTTCATTAATTGAAGCCAGACTCCAGCTAACACTTTATAAGCAGTTACAGCAAACACTTTTTTCTTTTGGGATAAAGGTTTTACATAAACAAATAAAACCTGATCATTGTAAGCAGTGTTAAATGGTTTGTGTCAACCCTGTAACTACTCTGTCTGGACAGCTTGGTCTGTTAAAGTAATTTGAAAAATAACAGACTTACTGGTAGGATCACAAGGTGAAATTAAAATCCTTAAAACATAATATAGCCATCACATCTAAGAATTGGTGAACTGCAAATTAATACATTTTTGTTTTCTGGGTTTAAAACCCCTTTAATTTGGTAAAGTTTAAAATATAAAGGCAAAGTATTTATGTTAGCTTTGGTTTATTGTTCGAACATTTTTATTAGAAGGTATAGGGTAAAGCATAGGCAATCAATGGTCCATGCATGGACTAAACATAAATCAGAAACATTACAATAGCCAGAGTCAATGATGTATATAGGAAGATACAAAACACTTATACCAGGGGTGTCCAAACTATGGCCCTCCAGTTGTTCAGGAACTACAATTCCCATCATGCCTAGTAATGTCTGTGAATTTCAGAGTTTTACAATGCTTCATGGGAAGTGTAGTTCTGCAACAGCTGGAGGGCCGTAGTTTGGACACCCCTGACTTATACGGTCTGGGGATGTAAATACAGAGTTCCAATAAGCTAACATGTGTGATACATTTCCAAACTACAATGGAACAGTATAATAAGTCGATGAGATGCGCAAGACTTAGCAACATTGTAGAACTGATCTGGCATCAAGTCTGGGGGTAGAAGTGATTAAGAGAATGTTGGCTACCTAAAAAAGGAAGATAGGTCATACAGAAGGAGAAGGAAGATGAAGAAGAAATGAAGGGAAATAACGGGGGGGGGGGGGGGAGTAATAGAAGAGAGACCCTCTGCCTCACCCACAAATACATACAAGGAAACGCTCCGCTATATCTCCGGGAGAAAATAAAACACTACACACCAAATCGCAGTCTTCGATCAGCTAACCAAAACCTCCTCATCATTCCCAAATACCGCTACAAAGCAAAGGGAGAACGAAGATTCGCAGTCACATGGAAGCAAACCACCAGGCCTTCAGGAAAAAACTAAACACATTCCTTTTCTAAGAAGCTGACAACAGAGAACGCATCTAGCGCCTTGAGGTGATTCAGTTCGCATTTGCAGCGCTCTACAAATTATTCATTCATTCATTCATTCATTCAAGAGAGGAAAACAGGAAAAAAAGGGAAAGAAGGGGAGAAGGGGGGAACCCCAGGTGTTACTGGATAGCATTAATTAGACCAGACAATAAATATACCTGATGTGATACCACTCATAGGAGCAAGAGAGATTCGTCAAAATTCGGTGTGAGAAAGTGCGTAGGTACAATTGTTTCAAAGAAAACCATAAGTAATGCACTCAACCACCATGGCCTGTACACACGCTCACCATGCAAGACTCTATTGCTGAGGAAAAAGCATGTTAAAGCTTGTTTAAAGTTTGCTGCACATAATTTAGACAAGCCTGTGAAATACTGGTAGAATATAGTCTGGTCAGATGAGACCAAAATTGAACTATTTGGATGCCATAATACACACCATGTTTGGAGTTCAAACGGCACTGCACATCACCCCAAAAACACCCCAATACCAACAGTGAAGTTTGGAGGTGGGAACATCATGGTGTGGGGTTGTTTATCGGCTTACGGTACTGGCAAATTTCATATCATTGAAGGAAGGATGAATGTAAAAATGTACCAAGACATTCTTGATAAAAATCTTCTGCCATCTACCAGGATGATGAAGGTGAAACAAGGGTGGACATTTCAAAAAGACATAGATCCCAGACACAAGCTAAGGAATTTGTTTCAAAGAAAGCAAGTGGTGGTTCACCTGACTTAAATCTAATAGAAAATTCATGGAAAGAACTAAAGATCAGAGTTCATAGAAAAGGCCCATGGAAAACTTCAAGAATTGAAGACTGTTTGTGTGGAAGTATGGGCCAAAATCACACCTGAGCAATGCTTGGGACTAGTTTCTCCATACAGGACACATCTGGAAGCTGTCATTACCAGCAAAGCACTTTGTAGTAAGTATTAAATACATTTCAGTTAGTGTGTTCAATAATTTTTTCCTGTATCATTCCGTTTGTAGAGCTACCACCGTAGGAGCCGCTGGTGAATGTTGGTTATCTCCCAGTCCCACCCTGCACAGCCAGGCACGTGAATTTTCCATAAACTCTGGAGTCAAGAAGCAGTCCTTGCAACTTTGTTTGTTTTTTTATTAGGGAGACTTGAAATTGGATGGGGAAGGGTTAATATGGGATGCCCACTTGATCAGTAGAGCTCTTCAGGGACTCAATCTATATACATCCGGTATATACACACTCCTTTCTGCTACCTCCAGCGCACACTTGCTTGCAGAACTACAATTCCCAGGACCAGCTTGCACTTTGGTTTTGATCCAACACTGACTCAGTCAGATCCTTGATCAGTCAGATTCTTGATCCTTTGCAGGCAGGGACCGCTGGACCCTTTTTAGTGTAGTAAAAATAGAGAGGTCTTTGTGCTAGCTGTCCTTTTCCTGTGGCTACTGTTCCCAGTACCACCTCTTTAGGCACTGCCCGCCCACCTGGCCGCAGCTGCCCCTCACACCAGCCCCCCTGACCACTTCTCCACAGTCCTCCCTACTGACTGTGCATCCATCCCAGATTGATTGCACCTAGTCCTTGCACCCAGTCCAGACTGCTTGCACCCAAGCATACCTCTCAGTCCTCTGACTGCAACAATCACCAGCCCACATGGCTGTCCTCCTGCCTGGAAATTTGCCCGGCAGTGTTTTCCTGCTGTCCTCTCCTTGCTCCCTTGCCTCCTGGTCAGGATCCCTCTGTATTTGAGGGGGCCTGCCCCCTGCCAACCTTTCTGTTGGGGATGGGTCAGGTCCCTCAGAACACTCAAGCTAGCTCCTCCTGGACCCCTTCCAACTGCTTCTGGAATCTTCTCACAGTTTCCAGATAGCAGGGGGAGTCACCAGATAAGCTGCTGATGAGTCATCCAGCCTACCTGAGTCTTTCAAACCCTGACCCAGAAAAAAACACAGAAGCTTGGCTGCCAGCCAAGCCTGAAAATGTACCTACACTAACATTAAAACTCTAGCACACTAGCAATACAGCTAGGGGGTCCTACACATTTTATTACACCTTAACTAATTTCTGAACCTATTTTTTTTTTTGGCTTCTATGTATGTATTGATTCCATGGGTTGTTACTGATGTGTGGTGAAAATTGCATGTCAATAGAAACCTTTAGAAATACACTACCGTTCAAAAGTTTGGGGTCACATTGAAATGTCCTTATTTTTGAAGGAAAAGCACTGTACTTTTAAATGAAGCTAACTTTAAACTAGTCCTAACTTTAAACAAATATACTCTATACATTGCTAATGTGGTAAATGACTATTCTAACTGCAAATGTCTAGTTTTTGGTGCAATATCTACATAGGTGTATAGAGGCCCATTTCCAGCAACTATCACTCCAGTGTTCTAATGGTACAATGTGTTTGCTCATTGGCTCAGAAGGCTAATTGATGATTAGCAAACCCTTGTGCAATCATGTTCACACATCTAAAAACAGTCTAGCTCCTTCCAGAAGCTACAAAACTGACCTTCCTGTGAGCAGATTGAGTTTCTGGAGCATCACATTTGTGGGGTCAATTAAACGCTCAAAATGGCCAGAAAAAGAGAACTTTCATCTGAAACTCGACAGTCTATTCTTGTTCTTAGAAATGAAGGCTATTCCATGCGAGAAATTGCAAAGAAATTGAAGATTTCCTACAACGGTGTGTACTACTCCCTTCAGAGGACAGCACAAACAGGCTCTAACCAGAGTAGAAAAAGAAGTGGGAGGCCGCGTTGCACAACTAAGCAAGAAGATAAGCACATTAGAGTCTCTAGTTTGAGAAACAGACGCCTCACAGGTCCCCAACTGGCATCTTCATTAAATAGTACCCGCAAAACACCAGTGTCAACATCTACAGTGAAGAGGCGGCTGCGGGATTTTGGGCTTCAGGGCAGAGTGGCAAAGAAAAAGCCATATCTGAGACTGGCCAATAAAAGAAAAAGATTAAGATGGGCAAAAGAACACAGACATTGGACAGAGGAAGACTGGAAAAAAGTGTTGTGGACGGATGAATCCAAGTTTGAGGTGTTTGGATCACAAAGAAGAACGTTTGTGAGACGCAGAACAAATGAAAAGATGCTGGAAGAATGCCTGACGCCATCTGTTAAGCATGGTGGAGGTAATGTGATGGTCTGGGGTTGCTTTGGTGCTGGTAAGGTGGGAGCTTTGTACAGGGTAAAAGCTAAGGAAGGCTATCACTCCATTTTGCAACGCCATGCCATACCCAGTGGACAGCGCTTGATTGGAGCCAATTTCATCCTACAACCGGACAATGACCCTAAACACACCTCCAAATTGTGCAAGAACTATTTACAGCAGAAGCAGGCAGCTGGTATTCTATCGGTAATGGAGTGGCCAGCACAGTCACCAGATCTGAACCCCATTGAGCTGTTGTGGGAGCAGCTTGACCGTATGGTACGCCAGAAGTGCCCATCCAACCATTCCAACTTGTGGGAGCTGCTTCTAGAAGCGTGGGGTGCAATTTCTCCAGCTTACCTCAATAAATTAACAGCTAGAATGCCAAAGGTGTGCAATGCTGTAATTGCTGCAAAAGGAGGATTCTTTGATGAAAGCAAAGTTTGATGTAAAAACAATGTTATTTCAAATACAAATCATTATTTCTAACCTTGTCAATGTCTTGACTCTATTTTCTATTCATTTCACAACGTATGGTGGTGAATAAGTGTGACTTTTCATGGAAAACACAAAATTGTTTGGGTGACCCCAAACTTTTGAACGGTAGTGTATATTTACTTAGAAAAAAGGTGACATGGGCTTTGTTAAAGGTCGGCAGGCCCCCAATGGAACAAGGTGTGTGATTAATTTGATTCAGCAGGTGGAGAATAGTGGAGTGCCTTCTTTGCTTCTTGCTTTAGATGCAGAGAAGGCATTCAATAGAGTTCATTGGGGCTATCTATCGGCAACACTTATGAAATTCGGATTTACAAGTTTCATTCATTCAGCCATAATGTCCCTCTATACGAAGCTCTCTGCTAAAGTATTCACTTCAGGAAATTTGTCCAAAAGCTTTGACCTTTCTATGGCACAAGACAGGGCTGCCCTCTTTTGCCTATAATATTTTCATTGCTAATAGAACCTTTGGCACAACTAATCTGTTGTAATGAATCAATTACAGGTATTAAAGTGGGCAATATTGAACACAAACTACGATTTTTCGCCGATGATATAGTACTTTCCTTATCCAATCCTGTAACCTCTCTCACCAATGTGATATATTGCCTATAAATATATCACAAAAAAATACATGACCCTTAAAAATAAAACTACTTGGGGCGAGCACTCCATTCCTTATTTGGGGATCCAACTTACCTATCCAACAACTAAAGTATATGAAGTAAATTTCCCTAAACTACTAGAAAATATAAATAAGGATCTCCAATCTTGCCATAAAGCACAACTCTCCTGGGTAGGGAAAATAGCTGCTTTTAAAATGCAGACCCTCCCTAAAATTCTTTATTATTTCCGCTCACTCCCCATCCAGGTTAGCAATACATTTTTCAACCAGGTGAATCTAAAGCTTAAAAAATGTATTTGGGATGATAAAAAACCTAGAGTAGCCTTCTCAATTCTTACCACTTCTAAGAATAAAGGTGGAATGGGTCTCCCAGATATTCGACACTATTACTATGCGTCACTCCTTGATCAAATGAAATTTTGGTTTTCTAATTCAGACGAGAAACTTTGGGTAAATATTGAAAAAGAAGTCACCAAGGGCAATGACATGTGTGCGTTAGCTGTAGCGTATGCTTTGCTTCCTAAAGTCGTAATACCAAAACTCATCACTGTTAAATCCACGTTGATAGCTTGGAAACACATATTATCTAAATCAAAAGAACTAGGTAAAATAATTAAAATTCTTGTGCCCTTAAGAGTGCTGGACTACTCTAGAGCCCGTATCTCAGTGAATAGTTGGATTTAACAGGGATTTACTTACTATGTCAACCTACCCCTAGCCTATAAAGAGTTGGTGCTAAAAAGACATTTTGAAAGATTAAAGGAATTTAACCCAGAATCGAGCATGAATATCCCATCAATACTCTTGAGGTACCTACTGAATAAATACGCTTGTGATAAGAAAGGAATATCCTTATTTTATAAACTTTTCTCAAAATTCCCTAAATATGTTAAAACCAATAATATGCTGAAATGGGAAAAGGATCTTTCCCTATCTATGTCTTCACAACAATGGAATAATGCCATAATTCTGAGCACTAAGGCATTATCCTGCATTGAACATTGAGATAATGCCCAAAAGTAATTAAACAGATGGTACCTTACACCATATAAACTTTCCAAAATCTACCCACCACTCTCCCCAATTTGCTGGCGATGCAATGAACAAAATGGTTGCCTTTAGCATATTTTATGGAGTAGTAGTTTCTGGAAATCAACATTTGTTTCTAACCTCACTGGTAATGTTCAATACTCATTTTACCCACTGTATATATATATATATATATATATATATATATATATATATACACTACCGTTCAAAAGTTTGGGGTCACCCAAACAATTTTGTGTTTTCCATGAAAAGTCACACTTATTCACCACCATACGTTGTGAAATGAATAGAAAATAGAGTCAAGACATTGACAAGGTTAGAAATAATGATTTGTATTTGAAATAACATTGTTTTTACATCAAACTTTGCTTTCATCAAAGAATCCTCCTTTTGCAGCAATTACAGCATTGCACACCTTTGGCATTCTAGCTGTTAATTTATTGAGGTAAGCTGGAGAAATTGCACCCCACGCTTCTAGAAGCAGCTCCCACAAGTTGGAATGGTTGGATGGGCACTTCTGGCGTACCATACGGTCAAGCTGCTCCCACAACAGCTCAATGGGGTTCAGATCTGGTGACTGTGCTGGCCACTCCATTACCGATAGAATACCAGCTGCCTGCTTCTGCTGTAAATAGTTCTTGCACAATTTGGAGGTGTGTTTAGGGTCATTGTCCGGTTGTAGGATGAAATTGGCTCCAATCAAGCGCTGTCCACTGGGTATGGCATGGCGTTGCAAAATGGAGTGATAGCCTTCCTTAGCTTTTACCCTGTACAAAGCTCCCACCTTACCAGCACCAAAGCAACCCCAGACCATCACATTACCTCCACCATGCTTAACAGATGGCGTCAGGCATTCTTCCAGCATCTTTTCATTTGTTCTGCGTCTCACAAACGTTCTTCTTTGTGATCCAAACACCTCAAACTTGGATTCATCCGTCCACAACACTTTTTTCCAGTCTTCCTCTGTCCAATGTCTGTGTTCTTTTGCCCATCTTAATCTTTTTCTTTTATTGGCCAGTCTCAGATATGGCTTTTTCTTTGCCACTCTGCCCTGAAGCCCAAAATCCCGCAGCCGCCTCTTCACTGTAGATGTTGACACTGGTGTTTTGCGGGTACTATTTAATGAAGATGCCAGTTGGGGACCTGTGAGGCGTCTGTTTCTCAAACTAGAGACTCTAATGTGCTTATCTTCTTGCTTAGTTGTGCAACGCGGCCTCCCACTTCTTTTTCTACTCTGGTTAGAGCCTGTTTGTGCTGTCCTCTGAAGGGAGTAGTACACACCGTTGTAGGAAATCTTCAATTTCTTTGCAATTTCTCGCATGGAATAGCCTTCATTTCTAAGAACAAGAATAGACTGTCGAGTTTCAGATGAAAGTTCTCTTTTTCTGGCCATTTTGAGCGTTTAATTGACCCCACAAATGTGATGCTCCAGAAACTCAATCTGCTCACAGGAAGGTCAGTTTTGTAGCTTCTGGAAGGAGCTAGACTGTTTTTAGATGTGTGAACATGATTGCACAAGGGTTTGCTAATCATCAATTAGCCTTCTGAGCCAATGAGCAAACACATTGTACCATTAGAACACTGGAGTGATAGTTGCTGGAAATGGGCCTCTATACACCTATGTAGATATTGCACCAAAAACTAGACATTTGCAGTTAGAATAGTCATTTACCACATTAGCAATGTATAGAGTATATTTGTTTAAAGTTAGGACTAGTTTAAAGTTAGCTTCATTTAAAAGTACAGTGCTTTTCCTTCAAAAATAAGGACATTTCAATGTGACCCCAAACTTTTGAACGGTAGTGTATATATATATATATATATATATATATATATATATATATATATATATATATACATATACTATGTACAGGAGAGAAGTGCATGACAGTGAGCAGTATGTACAGAGGAGGAGTGTGGAGGGTATGACTGTGAGCAGTATGTATAGGAGAGGAGTGTGGAGCGTATGACAGTTGGCAGTATGCACAGGAGAGGAATGTGGAGGGTATGACAGTGGGCACTATGTACAGGAGAGATGTGTATGACAGTGAGAAGTATGTACAGGAGAGGAGTGTGGAGGGCATGACAGCGGGCAATATGTACAGGAGAGAAACTTATGACAGTGAGCAGTATGTACAGGAGAGAAGTGTGGATGGTATGACATTGAGCAGTATGTATAAGAGAGGAGTGTGGAGGGTATGACAGTGGGCACTATGTACAGGAAAGAAGTGTATGACAGTGGGCGGTATGTAGAGGAGAGGATTGTGGGGGGTATGACAGTGGGCAATATGTACAGGAGAGAAGTGTATGACAGTGAGAAGTATGTACAGGAGATGAGCATGGAAGGTATGACAGCGGGCAGTATGCACAGGAGAGGAATGTGGGGAGTATGGCAGTGGGCACTATGTACAGGAGAGAAGTGTATGACAGTGGGCAGTATGTACAGGAGAGGACTGTGGAGGGTATGACAGCAGGCAGTATGTACAGGAGAGAAAGGTATGACAGTGAGCAGTATGTACAGAAGAGGAGTGTGGAGGGTATGACAGTGAGCAGCAGGGGTGTTGCTAGGGGGTGGCTATTGGGGCTATATAGGCGGACGAGCAGAGATGACACCTCTCTCCGCCTGCTCCACATCTGCGCTCTTCACAGCCGGGCCTCTTCAATTTGGGAGCGAGGTGCGGCGAGCAGCAGAGAGATGATCATCTCTCACTGCCTGTCACACATCAGCGCTCTTCCACCCCCACAGCACGGTGGAGTGGAGGTCACGCGCTTCCTGTCATCCACTTTGCAGCCAGACCCCCTTGCTTTAATGTCAGAGGTGCAGCGGGGAGCAGTAAGATGACATCATCTCTCACTGCCCGCCCTGCATCACCGCTCTCCTGCTCTCACTAAATGGACCAGTGCTGTCAGCCTGCCACCAATGCAGCGTCAATGCACATTTGATGGCACTGGCTGGCATGGCAAGTTACAATCCACATCAGGTGGCAAGTGACAGTCTGCAAATGGTGGCAGGAGATGTGGCAATATGCAAATTGAGCCAGGAGACATGGCAAGTGACAATCTGCAAATGGTGGCAGGTGACGTGGCAAGTGACAATCTGCAAATGGTGGCAAGAGATGTGGCAAGTGACAATCTGCAAATGGTGGCAGGAGACGTGGCAAGTGACAATCTGCAAATGGTGGCAGGAGATGTGGCAATCTGCAAATTGAGTCAGGAGACATGGCAAGTAAAAATCTGCAAATGGTGGCAGGTGATGTGGCAAGTGACAATCTGCAAATGGTGGCAATAGATGTGGCAAGTGACATTCTGCAAATGGTGGCAGGAGACGTGGCAAGTGACAATCTGCAAATGGTGGTAGGAGACATGGCAAGTGACAATCTGCAAATGGTGGCAGGAGATGTGGCAATCTGCAAATGGTGGCAGGTGACGTGGCAATCTGCAAATGGTGGCAGGTGACGTGGCAAGTGACAATCCACATCTGCTGCCAGGTGAAAGTGGCAAGTGACAATCCACATCTAGTGGCAGGTGACGTGGCAAGTGACATGTGGTAAGTGACACGGCCAGGGCTCCCACTGATTCTGCAGTATGGTGAGTTGAACCACTTCATTATATATTAGAATGTATATTAGATGTATATTAGATATTAGAATGTATATTAGAATGTAACAATAGAAATAATGCACTTCAATCACCCTGACACCATTTCAACCATAGTGCCATGATGATTGAAGCGCCAACACCAGCTATCGCTCATGAAAAATTGCTTAGCTCTCCCCCCAACCACCCCCCTCCCCCCACGGGCATGCAAAAAGGTTGGTGACCGCTGCTATGGGCTCTAGCCCCAGATCTTTTGCAGACCTAGCAACACCCCTGGTGAGCAGTATGTATAGGAGAGGAGTGTGGCGGGTATGACAGTGAGCAGTATGCACAGGAGAGGAATGTGCTGGGTATGACAGTGGGCCCTTTGTACAGGAGAGAAGTGTATGACAGTGAGCAGTATGTAAAGAAGAAGATTATGGAGAGTATGAAAGCGGGCACTATGTACAGGAGAGAAGTGTATGACAGTGAAAAGTATGTACAGGAGAAGAGTGTGGAGGGTATGACAGCTGGCAGTATGTAAAGGAGAGAAAGGTATGACAGTGAGCAGTATATACAGGAGAGGAGTGTGGACGGTATGACATTGAACAGTATGCATAGGAGAGGAGTGTGGAGGGTATGGCAGTGGGCAGTATGCAAAGGAGAGGAATGTGGAGGGTATGACAGTTGGCACTATGTACAGGAGAGAAGTGTATGACAGTGAGCGGTATGTACAGGAGAGGATTGTGGGGGGTATGACAGTGGGCAATATGTACAGGTGAGAAGTGTATGACAGTGAGAAGTATGTTGGAGGTCTGGATATAGCACACTATATCAACGAAAGTTGTGCTGCACTTTTGATTTATCACTGATCGCATTTTTAGATTGGATCACTTTTGTGGACTTTTTCTCTTTATAGCTTTCATTTTTTAACAATTTCTCCTATTGTTTTATGTGATAGGTAGTAATTTTTTTTGTTTATATAGTGATACTAGTGCAACATTTTTATTGTATTTTCTATGCTATGTTTATATATCACATGGTATGTTGCAGCTTGTTTTTTTAGTTGAATTTAAACTTAGCGCGGTATTCGTTCGCACTATACAGTATTTTTAATATGCAACAAAGACCAAGAACATGGGGATAAACTAGCAGGTGGAAATTTTAATATTAATCTTAGAAAATATTATTTCACTGAAAGGGTAGTTGATGCTTAGAATAGAATTCCAGCAGAGCTAGTAATGCCGCGTACACACGGTCGTACTTTTCGTCTACAAAAGTCCAACGGACGCTGACGGACTAAAGCTGGCTGGTAATCCGATCGTGTGTGGGCTTCTCCGGACTTTCAACGTACTTTTTTAGCCTCAAATCCGACGTACTTTAGATTTGAAACATGCTTTAAAACTTTACTTCGTAACTACGACGGACCCCGAAATCCGCTTGTCTGTGTGCTAGTCCGACGGACAAAAAGCCACGCTAGGGCACCTATTGGCTACTGGCTATGAACTTCCTTATTTTAGTCCGGTGTACGTCATCACGTACGAATCCGACCGACTTTTGTGTGGTCGTGTGTAGGCAAGTCCGTTCGTTAGAAAGTAGGCCGCAAGTCCGCCGCAAGTCCACCGAAAGTCTGCCGGAAGTCTGTCGGACAGGCTGTCTGACTTTTGTAGACGAAAAGTACGACCGTGTGTACGCGGCATAAGACAGTCAGCAGCAAGTAGCTTCAAACATGCTTGGAAAAAACATAGATCTATACTCAAAGTTAACAAAAAATAAAACAAAATACAAAAACATGTATGAATTTAAAAAATTGGGGGGGGGGGGGGCAGGCTCGATGGACCACTTATGCCGCGTACACACGAGCAGACTTTGTCCGGCAGACAGGATTTCGTCGGACAATTCGATCGTGTGTGGGCTCCAGTGGACTGTGTTTGCTCAAAAGTTGGACGGACTTATGCCGCGTACACACGAGCAGACTTTGTCCGGCAGACTGGATTTCCTCAGACAATTCGATCGTGTGTGGGCTCCAGCGGACTTTGTTTTCTCAAAAGTTGGACGGACTTAGATTTGAAACATGTTTTAAATCAATCCGTTGAAATCGAGTCCAGTCGAAAAGTTTACTCGTCTGTATGCTAGTAGTTCGATGGACAAAAAGCCATGCTAGGGCAGCTATTGGCTACTGGCTATGAACTTCCTTGTTTTAGTCCGGTCGTACGTCATCACGTATGAATTCGACGGACTTTGGTGGATTGTGTGTAGGCAAGTCCGTTCATTTGGAAAGTCCGTCATAAAGTCCAGCGTAAAGTCCGCCGAGCAAAGTCTGCCGTAAAGTCCGCTCGTGTATACGCGGCATTATGCCACATACACATGAGCAGACTTTTCGACCGGACTGGTCCAACGGACCGAGTGCAGCGGACAATTCAACCGTGTGTGGGCTTCATCGGACCTGCAGCGGACTTTTTCGGTCGAAAATCTGACGGACTTTAGATTTGGAACATGTTTCAAATCTTTCCGACGGACTCGAGTCCGGTCAAAAAGTCCGCTCGTCTGTATGCTAGTCCGACGGACAAAAACCGACGCTAGGGCAGCTACTGGCTACTGGCTATCAACTTCCTTATTTTAGTCCGGTCATGCGTCATCAAGTACGACTCCGTCGGACTTTGGTGTGATCGTGTGTAGGCAAGTCCGTTCGTTGGGAAAGATAGACCGTCGGACTAGTTCGGTCGAAAAGTCCGCCTGTGTGTACGCTGCATTAGTCTTTTTTTTTTACTTTTCTATGTTTATATAACAACACAAACAATAGTTATATTTGACAAACCAATATAGACTTACTTGAAAAACCTCCTTTCATGTAAGCTCTGCCTGTCTGCTAGCCGGTCTCTTTACGCAACTTCCCAGGTTCCCTGCATACTTTGCTCCTCTGCTGTTTACCTAAAATTTCTAAGAACTACATATCCCATGGTACCTTGCTGCCTGCAAGCTGTGATTCATGTACTGACTCCGCCTCCTGAAACTCCTCCTCTGTAGTTCAGAAGGCAGGCTCTGTGATGTGTGACAAAGCAGTGCCTACTCACAGGGCATAGTGACCACAGTGGAACCTTGGTTTACGAGTAACAAGGTTAACGAGCGCTTTGAAAGACGAGCAACGTTTTTTTTTTAAGTTCTGACTCGGTTTGTGAGTGTTGTCTCGCAAAACAAGCAGAATTCAAGCTAATGGGCGGTGCAGCACCGCATTTGGCCAGAGGTGTGGGGGCGTCTGGGACACTCGGAACGTTCTGGAGCCGTTCGTAAATACTAATGCCCCGTACACACGGTCGGATTTGCCGATGGAAAATGTCCGATCGGAGCGTGTTGTCGGAAATTCCGACCGTGTGTGGGCTCCATCGGACATTTTCCACCGGATTTTCCGACACACAAAGTTGGAGAGCAGGAGATAAAATTTTCCGAAAATAAAATCCGTTGTCGGAAATTCCGATTGTGTGTACACAAATCCGACGGACAAAGTGCCACGCATGCTCAGAATAAATAAAGAGATGAAAGCTATTGGCCACTGCCCCGTTTATAGTCCCGACGTACGTGTTTTACGTCACCGCGTTCAGAATGATCGGATTTTCCGACAACTTTGTGTGACCGTGTGTATGCAAGACAAGTTTGAGCCAACATCCGTCGGAAAAAATCCTAGGATTTTGTTGTCGGAATGTCCGAACAAAGTCCGACCGTGTGTATGCCCTATAAGAATGACTTGGAAATACTCGGAAACACTCGGAAATACTCAGTTCCCAAGTGTTTCCGAGCCTTTCCAAGGCTTTCCAAGCTGTCCCCAAGTATTTCTGAGGCTCTCCGTCGCCCCCCCAACTCTGGCCACATGCGGTATTGCATGTAATAGAAGTCAACGGGGAACAAATTATTTTTGTTTCCTTTGACTTCTATGGGGAAACGCACTTTGATTTGCGAGTGCTTTGGATTACAAGCATTCTCCTGGAACGGATTATGCTTGTAATCCAAGGTTCCACTGTATATGTATCACAGAATTCCAGAGAGTAAATCTGTGGGGATTTTTTATTTTTATCTATTTACTACAGGTACTTACAGTATACAGCACCATCAACTTATGCAGTGCTTTACATTTATATTGTACATTTACATCTTCACAAAGCAAGTTTAAAAAGTTAAAGTACAACTAAAGGCAAAACTTCTTTTTTTTTTAGTTTTAGTTTTTTGTGTCCCCGTTATGGAGATTCACCCTTTTTATTTGTCATACATTTGTTATTATGAAAAGAGAAAGAATAAGAAGTCCCAAATTTTGGGTCGTCCCCAGAACAGTAATAGAGGGGAAATCTTCTAATGGGGACATTAGTTCTATTGACCCTGGTGACAACTAGGAATTCCCTCATTTTGGAGGGAATTCCTCTCACTTCCTGTTTTGGCTATGGGGCAGGAAGTGAATGGAAATTTCCCCAATGGGATGCAGGCAAAAAAAAAAATTAAAAATAAACTGACAGGTAATATAATCCTCCCTATCCAAAATGAAAAAAAAAAAAAAAAAGTTTTGTTTTTAGCTTTACTTTAGATACCATTTAGAATATTAGTAGGCTAGAAATAACTGAAATAATTGAAATACATTGTGGAAATAAATAAATGTTGACAACTGCATCCAAAGTGTTTTCTAATGCAGCTACCTCACATGGATACCTTGTTTGTTGTATTAAAAATGTCTCTAATTTTTAACAGTCCATTATCTTATCACCTTTCTTTTGGGGAACTGTTACCATTTAGTAACAGTTCCCCAAAAGCATTTAGCATTTCTATTTTAATATTCAATTTACAGAAAGATAAACAGAGTGAGAGAAACTGCACTGTAATCCCATACCAGTCACACCTAACCTAATTATTATTATTATTATTATTATTATTATTATATAAGATTTATATAGCACCAACAGTTTGTGCAGTGCTTTACAAAATGAGAGCTGACATTACAGTTAAAATAAAACACTAGAGGAACCAGAGGGCCCTGCTCATTAGAGCTTGCAATCTAGGGATGGTCAAGTGATACAAAAGGTAATAACTGTGGAAGAAGAACTGATAGCGAAAAAAAAATTTCAGTTGTTAGGTAGAGGCAGGCTAGGCTCTAAGGGCTCATGCACACTGTAGCTCAAAAAAACCAAATCTGATTTTACAGTCATTTGAGCTTTTATTTCAGCTTGAAGAAGCTTGTTTTTTGGGCTCTTTTGCACGTTTTTATTGAGCTTCTTTGAGCTTTTTGGGGCATTATGCCGCGTACACACGAGCGGTTTTGCCGTGGGAATAAACTCTAAAGGTTTTCGACGGAATTCCGCTCAAGCTGTCTTGCATACACACGGTCACACCAAAGTCCGACCATCAAGAACGCGGTGACGTACAACGCGTACAACGGGACTAGAAAAAGGAAGAGCAAAAGCCAGTGCGCCACCCTTTGGGCTCTTTCTGCTAATCTCGTCGGAACAGCATACAGGCGAGCGTTTTTTCCGATAGTAATTAGTTCCGTCGGAAAAATATAGAACATGTTCTCTATCTAAGTCCTTCTGAATTTTCGATGGAAAAAGTCCGATGGGGCATACACACTGTCGGAATATATGATGAAAAGCACCCATCGGACTTTTTCTGATGGAAATTCCGCTCGTGTGTACGCGGCATAAGGGGTTTTTTTTTCACAAACCCTCCCCTTAGCTCATTTTTCCTAATTTTTTTTGTGTGTTTTCGAGCTTCTTTGATCTTTTTATTGTGCTTTATTGGGCACTTAGGCGTCTTTTCTGCTTGAAAGCTCCTCTTAAGAATGTGAGTTATTTTTTCTGCCTGTAAACTCCTGAAAAAGCCAAAGTGTGCATGGACACATTGGATAACATGGGGGGGGGAGTTTCCAGGCAGAAAAAAATGAGGGCTTAAAAAAGCTCAAAAGCCTGTAGGAGCAGCTTCGTTGAGCTTCTTTGAGCTGCAGTGTGCATGAGCCCTAAAGGGATGAGTACTCAATATTCATCTCCAGGTACCTTTATGTGGTTCATACACATAAAGCTGTGAATGAAGTTGTCTCACAAGTCAACCTACATTTTACCCGCTTTAGCCCCAGAAGATTTTACCCCCTTCCTGACCAGAGCACTTTTTGCGATTCGGCTCTGCGTCGCTTTAACTGACAATTGCGCAGTTGTGCGCCATTGCACCCAAACAAAATTGACGTCCTTTTTTTTCCCACAAATAAAGCTTTCTTTTTGTGGTATTTCATCGCCTCTGCGGTTTTTATTTTTTGCGCTATAAACAAAAATAGAGCGACAATTTTGAAAAAAACCCAATATTTTTAACTTTTTGCTATAATAAATATCCTCCAAAAATATAAAAAAAATAATAATTTGTTTGCTCAGTTTAGGCCGATATATATTCTTCTACATATTTTTGGTAAAAAAAATTGCAATAAGCGTATATTGATTGGTTTGCGCAAAAGTTATAGCGTCTAGAAAATAGGGGATATTTTTATGGCATTTTTTATTCTTAATTATTTTTTTTTACTAGTAATGGCGGCGATCTGCGATTTTTATCGGGACTGTGACATTATGGCGGACATATCAGACAATTCTGACACGTTTTTGGGACCACTGGCATTTATACAGCGATCAGTGCTACAAAAATGCATTGATTACTGTAAAAATGTCACTGGCAGGGAAGGGGTTAACACTAGGGGGCAGTGAAGGGGTTAATTGTGTTCCCTAGTGTGTGTTTCTAACTGTGGGGGGGATGGGACTGTCTAGGGGAGATGACAGCTCGCTGTTCATACTCTGTATGCACAGATGAACTGTCTCTTCTCCCCTCAGAGCAGTGTTTCTCAACTCCAGTCCTCAAGGCGCCCCAACAGGTCATGTTTTCAGGATTTCCCTCAGATGAAATGGCTGTTGCAATTACTAAGGCAGTGAAACTGATCAAATCACCTGTGCAAAATAATGGAGAGCCTGAAAACACGACCTGTTGGGGTGCCTTGAGGACTGGAGTTTAGAAGCGCTGCCTCAGAAAACCAGAAACTATGTGTTTACACACACAGATCCCGGTTCTCCGTGTGTCAGCCGCGATCGTGGGAGCCCGGCGGTGATCGTGACCGCCGGGCACTCGCATCGGCTCTGGGGGCGAGCAGCGGGTGCTCCCCTAGTGGCCACAGGGTGAAGCGACGTAACATAACGTCGTTTAGCCCAGCCGTACAACTGCGGCGGCTGGTCGGCAAGTGGTTAAACATAGCTATGACCAATAAAAGTTGTAAATAATTGTAAATATTTGTAAAAATTGTAAATAGTTGTGAATAAAATACAAAAAGTCCTTCTTTAGGAATTAAGGACAAATTATAGTGTTAATATCTTCTTCTTTTTTTTTATCACAAACGGGTCACCTCCATCTTCTCTCTTGAGTCAGGTTCAGATGCTTTTCTCCAGAACAATAAGTCCATTCCCCAATGAACAATCCTGAAAAATTCATTCCTTAATTTGGTAGTTGCGTAAATTAAGGAAATGGAATGCAACACCGGAAAAATGTTCCAAAAAACATACATCCATACAATGCCAAACAATTCCATAGTATATCGTTCAGTCATATTTACTATACTACACAAAACACAGGTCAGGAAAGACACAGCCGTAAACATAATCATCTTATGATAGATGTCCGTACTGCTCAGTACATTCCCATGGTTCTTCATTTGTCTAATGTGGAAGCCCAGGCAAATAACAAGAAGGACGGAAGACACAAAGAACACCAGAACTGGAAATATATTCCACAAGCAATTAAAAGTAAATACGATTTGGAATTTATAATGATCATGTTTGATTTCAGAGTGAGATAAGATCCTGTTCATTGCAAAAGAAATCCACAAAAAAAAAGTCAAAGCATACCCAAATCCTAACAGCACAGAAGTGATAATAAGACAAACGACCCTCTGAGATATGATGGTCTTCAGATGGAGGAAGAAGACATTGTTAAAAGTGGGGATCATAAAACAGAAGTGGGTGGAGAGCAAGGCCGATAACCAGATGCTGGAAAAACTTGCTGATATCCCAATAAAAGAATTCAGTAACAAAAGTGTTGCACCTAACCCTGCAGAGCAACTATTTGAAAGGAAGTGTAATGGGACAGCAAAAAAAGAGATGATTCTTGTTACCCCAATAGCGGTGATAATTTTGTCTACATCTGTCATTGAGCCTCCTTTCAGCCTATGAATGACATTCACGGCCACAATAAATGATTGTAGTGATAGTCCGGCCAAAATGAACACTACAGTTATGGCAACTGAAATCCAAGATTGTACTGTAGAAGGAAAATCACATTCTCCTACAGTGTAATTAGCCATCTCTCTTCAGTCACTTTTCTAATCGGTCTTTAAAGAAAATGACAGAAATATCTCATTTTTATGAGCATTGCATGAGTGATCATTGCCAAACTAAATGGATGATGCAAATGCTAATGGGAACCATCGCCCAGATGGATCTACATTTGAATAAAAACGATGTGGGTAGATTTGACTAGGTATCTATATCATGGCTGTTGTTACAAGGTACCAGATGTACAGTCTGTCATACTGGTGACTGCAAGCACCAAGATTAACCACTTGCCTACTGGGCACTTCTACCCCCCTTCCTGCCCAGACCAATTTTTAGCTTTCAGCACTGTCGCACTTTGAATGACAATTGCGCAGTCATGCAACTCTGTACCCAAACAAAATATTTTGTTTTTGAGAGCTTTCTTTTGGTGGTATTTTTTGGACTAAAAATTTAGAAAGAAAAAAGTTTTTCTTAGTTTCTGTTATAAAATTTTGTAAAGAAGTAATTTTCCTCCTTCACTGATGTGCGCTGATGCGGCTGCACTGATGGGCACTGATAGGCAGCACTGATGGTCACTAATTAGAAGGCACTGAAGGGCACTGATGAGGTGGCATTGATGAGGAGGCACTAATATGCAGCACTGATGGATACTGATAGGCGGCACTGCTATGAAGGACTGATAAGCACTGATAGGCACTGATAGATGGCACTGATAGGCACTGATAGGTGGCACCGATGAGCACTGATATGTGGCACTGTTGGGCACTGGTAGGTAGCATCAATGGCCTCTGATAGGCAGCATGGATAGGTGGTACTGATGGGCACTGATGAGCACTGGTGGGTGGCACTGATGAGCAGGCACTGATAGGCACTGACTGACTGGCATCACTGTAGAGCATTGATTGTCATCACTGATGGGCACTGATTATCATCACTGATGGGCACTGTTGGGGCTGCACAGATAATCAGGGCACTGATAATCAGTGCCTGATTATCTGTGCAGATCTCCCCTGTGAGGAAATGATTGGCTCTCCCCTCCTTACGCGCTATCAGTGTGAGGAAAGGAATAACCGGCATTTCCTAGTTTACATGTGATCAGCTGTGAATGGACACAGCTGATCACATGGGTAAAGAGCCTCATTATCTGCTCTTTACCAATAGCATTGATGCGCTGTGTCCCAGGGAAAGAGCGCACCACGCAATGGAGCCGCTGCCCGCCCGTCATTTGTCAATACGATGGGCGGGAGGTGGTTAAAGAGAAACTGTAATTTATTTAAGTGATTATACAGTTAAAACTATAGTAAACTCAAGCACTAAAATCTAAATCAAACTTTAAAATGTTATTTTACTTTTATTTTGTGAATGAGTAGGGGTACTATATGCTCCTTACTCAATCACATAGGTGGCAGTTTCTGGGTGCCCACTTCTTGTTAAAAGGGCTTACAGATTTTAATAAGCCCTCTGCCATAGATCCCCACAATCATGGGGCCAGGTTTTCAGGGAAGAGGCCCTTGTCCTCAACAGGGGGCAGGGTGTTTTGCCAGGGAGGTACTTTCCATGATGAGGGCATGTGAACTGGTATGGCTGCATGCTCAGATAAGTGTCTGGTATGGATGTTTGGGGGGCCTTAAGCTTTTTTTCTTGACTTTTGCATGCAGTTCCCCCCTAACCACTTGCCACCCACCCACAGCAGTTGTACAGAAAGTGGACGGTAGCTGCAGGCCTGGCGACATACTTGTACGTTGCGGCCTTTCTTTTGTGATTGGACACGGCATGAGTATGGCAACTGATTTCAGACAATGATTTTGGCCAAAGTCAGCTGATCGGCTGTGGCCAATCACACACAAGAGTCCTGTGTTTCCAAAAACACAGAACTCTGTGTATTGTGAACAGCAATCTTGCAGGGAGAAAAAACAGACAGATACAGTAGTTAAGTAAAAGCAGCACACATTACACATTGTTAGGCGCATAGTTAACCCTTTGATTGCTCCAAGATGTTAACCCCTTCCCAGCCAGTGTCATTAGTACAGTGACAGTGTACAGTATTAGCACTGATAACTGTACCGGTCACGGCATAGGGCTCTGAAGAAATGGCATGGGTGGCTGTTCCTTCAGAGCACATGCACTGATGATGTTATTGGCTGCATACAATACCTTGAAAAAGTATTCATACCCCTTGACATTTTCCACACTTTGTCATGTTACTGTCACGTATCTAGTAGATGAGCGCGATATGCAAAGGACGGCCTCTCTTAGGCCTCTGACTCATGGCCCCTGGTAGAGTAGAGATGCGTGGGAGTGCAGAGTAGCACGAGTGCCTGGCAGGATAAACAGCTGAGAAGTAGATCTGGAGTTCCGGCTGACACTGTGGAAGGAGATCAGCAGGCTGGATACAGCAGACTTGACTGGAGACTGGAGCAGGCTCGTGTCAGGATGGCAGACACTGGAAGAAGTTTACTGTCTTGAGAAGAGCTGGCACTGAACATTCTGGAATGGAATTGGGCAAAAATGATGGCTGGTATCCATAGTTGGCAAAGAACGGAGTTTGTCTTGTGGCGGAGTCGGTAGAATTGTTGTACGCAAGCTAATGGCAGCAGGGAGATCCAGTCATCCTGGGAAAATGAGGAGAAATACTGTAGATACTGCTCAAGGGTCTGATTGATCCTCTCTGTCTGCCCATTTGTCTGTGGATGGTAGGCTGAGGAGAATGATAATTCAAATCCAAGGGACTCACATAACGCTTTCTAGAACCTGGAGGTGAACTGTACCTGTGTATCTGAGACAATGTTGGCTGGCACTCCGTCAAGCTTAATAATCTTCCTGATGAAGACTTGCACTGTTTCGGGGGCTGAAGGTGTTCCATTCACCACCACAAAGATGGTTGTATGGTCCTCTGCGGGAGGAAGCTTTACACTAAAGTCTATAAATATCATTTTCCAAGGCCTAGCTAGAACAGGCAGAGGTTTTAACAAGCCCCAGGCCTTGGTTTTATTACTCTTACTTCGGATACAGGTGGTACAGGATTCCACATATTTCTTGCAGTCTTTTGCTATTTGGGGCCACCAGAATGTGTGTTGCACCAGATCAGAAGTTTTGGACTTGCCAAAATGTCCAGCTAACATATAATCATGACAGAGTTCTAGTATGGTGACCCGAAAAGTCTCAGGTATGAAGATCTTGTCTTTGTACCAAAACAGGCCATCTTTTGCCAGCAAATTTGTTTTAGAGGGAGGAGCAAAGTCTGCGGAAGTCTGTTTGACCCATGACAGTAGATCTTCCTGTATTAGAAGAAAATTTTCAGAGGACAAGATGGTGTCCGAGGACGCAGATTCTTTAGAGTCATTGAACATGAGAGACAAGGCGTCAGGTTTCGTGTTTTTCGAGCCGGGCGGAAAGGTGACATGGAAAGAAAATCTGGAAAATAATAATGCCCACCTGGCTTGACGTGGCCTCAATCTCTTCGCAGTTCTCAGATATTCCAGATTCTTGCGGTCCGTATAAATCAGAATCGAATTTGCTGCCCCTTCTAAAAGATATTGCCACTCCTCTAGTGCAGCTTTTATTGCCAATAATTCTGGGTCTTCCAGGACAAATGGTAAGGCAGAGTCGGGATGTTTTAGAACAGAAGCAGGAGTAAACAGTCTCTTGAGGGCCTCAAAGGCAACTAGAGCTTCAGGAGTCCAGTGGAACTGGACCCCCTGCTTGGTTAACTGCGTAATAGGAGAGATGATGGCTGAGAACCCTTTAATGAACTTCCGGTAAAAGTTAGCAAATCCTACGAAACATTGAATCCCTTTCTTGTCTACAGGGACTGGCTATTCCAGGATAGCGGTAATCTTTTGGGGATCCATCTTAATGCCTTCAATCGAGATAATCAGCCCCAGGAATTGGACACTTTGCTGTTCGAACTCGCATTTCTCGGGTTTGGCATATAAACCTTGCTGCCCAGCACACACCTGACATGTTTGCGATCTGTGCCATCTATGGAGGATGAGAACATCGTAAAATCGTCTAAGTATACAATGAAGAACAGGTCCAGACAACCTCGGAAAATGTCATTGACAAAGTGTTGGAAAGTAGCGGGGGCATTGCATAACCTGAATGGCATTATCAGGTACTCAAAGTGCCCGAAACGGGTGCGAAAAGCCGTCTTACATGCGTCACCTTCCCTGATGTGGACCAGGTTGTAGGCCCCCCAAAGGTCTAGTTTGGTGAAGATGATTGCAGCTCGGAGTCTTTGCAAAGGTTTGGGCACTAGAGGGAGCAGGTAGCGATTCTTAACAGTAATTTTGTTAAGTTTGTGGTAATCAATACAAGGCCGTAGGGTGTGATCCTTCTTTTCCACAAAGAAGATGCCTGCCCCTGCCGGAGATGTGGAGGGATGAATTAAACCCTTTTTCAGATTGTCATCAATAAACTCCTTTAGTGTACCCAGCTCCAGTTCTCTAATGCAGCGTACACACGACCGGACTTTCTGGGAAACTAGGTCTGACGGTCTTCCCGAGGGACTTCCGGCGGACTTCTGACGGACTTTCTGAACGGACGGACTTGCCTACACACGACCGGACTTTCCGGCAGACTAGGTCCACCGGTCTTCCCGACAGACTTTCGACGGAGTTACGGTGGACTTTCCGAATGAACGGACTTGCCCACACACGGACAAGTCCGTTCATTTTGAACGTGACTTGGGTACGATGGAACTAGAAAAGGAAGTCAATCTCGCTGCTTTTATCGGCGAGATTGACACCTTGCGAGCCCCGTCGCGGGGCATACCAGGCCCTTAGGTCTGGTATGGATTTTAAGGGGAACCCCTTACGCCAAAAAAACGGCGTGGGGTCCCCCCAAAATCCATACCAGACCCCTATCCGAGCACGCAGTCTGGCCGGTCAGGAAAGGGGGTGGGGACGAGTGAGCGCCCCCCCCTGAACCGTACCAGGCCGCATGCCCTCAACATGGGGGGGTGGGTGCTTTGGGAGAGGGGGGCGCCCTGCGGCCCCCCCACCCCAAAGCACCTTGTCCCCATGTTGATGAGGACAAGGGCCTCTTCCCGACAACCCTGGCCGTTGGTTGTCGGGGGCTGTGGGCGGGGGGCTTATCGGAATCCGGAATAAGGGGGCCCCCAGATCCCGGCCCTCCACCCTATGTGAATGAGTATGGGGTACATCGTACCCCTACCCATTCACCTGGGGGAAAAAGTATAAATAAAAAAATACGCTACACAGGTTTTTAAAGTAATTTATTAGACAGCTCCGGGGGTCTTCTTCCAACTTTGGGGGTCTTCTTCCGACTTCGGGGGTCTCTCCGGCCTCTTCTCCCGGCGTCCGGTTCTAATCCGCTCTCTCCGGCTTCTTCTTCCGGTGTTCGACCTCTTCTACCGGTGTCCGGTTCTTCTGCCGGCTCCTCCGCTATCTTCTGCCGCTCTTTTGCTAGCGGTGGTCCGGACTTCTGCGTCGCCTTCCCTCTTCTCTTCTTCCGATGTTGACACGATGCTCTCTCCGGCTGTAATGCTGTCTGAGCGCTCTGCTATGACTTATATAGGCGGTGACCCCGCCCCCTTAAGACGTCACAGTCCTTGGGCATGCTGGGACTGTGACGGTTTAAGGGGGCGTGGTCAACATCACCCGGTGACCACGCCCCCTTAAAACGTCACAGTCCCAGCATGCCCAGGGACTGTGACGTTATAAGGAGGCGGAGTCACTGCCTATATAAGTCAGTGCGGATCGCTCAGAGAGCATTGCAGCGGGAGAGAGCGTTGTGTCAACATCGGAAGAAGAGAAGAGGGAAGAAGACAATGCAGAAGTCCGGGCCACCGCTAGCAAAAGAGCGGCAGAAGATAGTGGAGGAGCCGGCAGAAGAACCTGATACTGGGAGAAGAGGTCGAACACCGGGAGAAGAGGCCAGAGAGTGGCAGAAGAACCGGACACCGGGAGAAGAGGCCGGAGAGAGCGGCAAAGTCGGAAGAAGACCCCCCAAAGTCAGAAGAAGACCCCCGGAGCTGTCTAATAAATTACTTTAAACAACTGTGCAGTGTGTTTTTTATTGACACTTTTTTCCCTAGGTGAATGGGTAGGGGTACCATGTACCCCATACACATGCACATAGGGTGGGGGGCCGGGATCTGGGGGTCCCCTTATTAAAGGGGGCTCCCGGATTCCGGTAAGCCCCCCGCCTGCAGACCCCGACAACCAATGGCCAGGGTTGTCAGGAAGAGGCCTTTGTCCTCATCAACAAGGGGACAAGGTGCTTTGGGGGGCCGCAGGGCCCCCCTCCCGCAAAGCACCGCCCCCCATGTTGAGGGCATGCGGCCTGGTACGGTTCAGGAGGGGGGGCGCTCGCTCGTCCCCACCCCCTTTCCTGACCGGCCGGGCTGCGTGCTCGGATAAGGGTCTGGTATGGATTTTGGGGGGACCCCACGCCGGTTTTTTGGCGTAGGGGGTTCCCCTGAAAATCCATACCAGACCTAAGGGACATCATCGCCTCACGCTCGCCGCAATAGGAAAATGTGTTTTTCCTATTGCAGCGAGCGCGAGATGTAGTACCCTGCCCTTGCGTTGTATCTGGTCCGTCGGACCAGCATACATACGAACGGGCTTTCCGTCAGGAACTGAATCCGGCGAAGTTACAACGTAAAGATTTGAAGCAGGCTTCAAATCTAAAGTACGTCGGATTTCCGACCGAAGAGGTCCATCGGAAGTCTGACCACACACGGTCGGATTGTCCGCTGGATTCGGTCCGGTCGGAAAGTCCGCCCGTGTGTACACGGCATTAAAGGGAAAATGCTCCCAAAAGGCACCTCAGCCCCCGGGAGGAGCTCAATTGGACAGTCATAGACTTTGTGGGGAGGGAGAGTCTCAGCACCCATTTTACTGAAAACGTCCAGGAAATCATGGTATGCTACTGGGACTGCTTGGCGTACTTCAGAGTCCAGACACAGCAAGGAGGAAGATTCACTGGCAACCTTTTGAAGACAGTGCTGATGACAATAAGATGAAGGGAACGTGACTTCCCTGGTGGCCCAATTGAGGTGTGGGTTGTGGGCCTTTAGCCAGGGCATGCCAAGGATGACTGGAAACAAGGTTGAAGTGATAATATCCAGACATAACAGTTCTTGGTGAAGATTGGCAATGGTGGCAGGTAGATATGGTCAATGATAGCGGATACCTGGATGTTCCTTCCGGGGAGCTGTAACAGAATGGGGAGAGCAAAGTGAGACAAAGTGTTGGTTACAGCAGAAGTACGGTCAGAAGAAATGAATAAGCACTTATGGAGCTTTACCGAGCAGGATCTTACATAATGTCCAGGTTCTCCACAGTACAGACACAGATTATTCCGACGATGTTGGCGTTCTTCACCCGTAAGTGAGGGGCTTAGCAAGCCCAGCTGCATAGGCTCATACGGGCCAAGAGCGGTGGTTGGCTGTACGGGTGGGGCTGGATTGGAGAAGCTGGGAATTCTTGGTAACATCCAGGTGGGACGAGATTGTCCAGTGACCCTTTCTGATCTGTGTTCTCGCAGGCGTCGGTTGATCTGTATAGCCAGAATAATGAGTGCATTCAGAGTTTTGGGCACCCAAACTCCGGCTATTTCGTCTTTTAGGGGGTCTGACATAACTTAAATGTTTTAGAAGTACAATTGGAGACAAAACTGGTGGTTCTTTTGGCTTTACACCCATTTAAAGAACAAGCTTGACACTTCCTAAACTGATAGTAGCCCGTGAGGTCGGAAAAAAAACTTTATTAGTCTGAGGATTTAAGACATTGGGAGCCAGTTTATCCCTTAAAGAAGGAGCACCCCTAAACACAACCTGAGGTCTAGTTGGAAAAAGTTTGTTTAATATCCTATCATTTTTCAAGATATGCCAGTGTTTATTAACTATGTGCTTTATATTTTGATGCTGTGTAGAAAAATTAGTGATAAAAGGGTTCTTGAACGCATTAGTTCCCTCGTGGCAGGCGGCCTCGCTTTTAAAAGGTCTGCCCTATCTACCTGCTTGACACAGTTCAAGGAGTCAGTTAGGATTTTTGGAGAATACCCTTTTTCTATAAATCTCTGAGTAATAATATCTGCCTGAGCCAGAAAAACTTTATGTTCAGTGCAGTTGCATTTCAACCTTAAATATTGGCTCTTAGGTACAGACCCCAGCCAAGAGGCATGGTGGCAACTATCAGTGGGGATATAAGAATTTCTGTCAGTGGATTTAAAATAAGTTGATGTGACAAAACAGAAATGGTGAGATCTAAAAAGTATATTTTCTCATGACTGGCCTCATAATTAAGATGGATGCCTCTATTGTTCTCATTGAGTGTGCACATAAAGTCACAGAGGGCAGACTCCTCACCATCCCATAGGAGGAGGATGTCATCTATGTAATGAGCCCACAAGACCACTTCTGGTCTTGGCTGGGCATAGATGGCATACTCCTCCCATTGCGCCATGAATTAGTTTGCCAAACTTGGGGCGTATTTAGCCCCCATGGCAACACCCCTGTCCTGGCGAAAAAATTGGCCATCAAACCAAATTAAATTGTGGGTAGCAGCATACTCCAACAATTCCACGATGAAAGTAATTTGTATTTCAGGTAAATTAGAGTCACAATCCAAAGATAATCTAACAGCATTTAAGCCAAGGTCATGAGGTATTACTGTAAACAGTGAGGTGACATCAGCAGTCACCAACCACATCTCATCACAGGGTTTTAATTCCGACAGAATGTTAATAACCTGTCGGGTGTCCTTGATATATGAGGGCATGGTACATACTAAAGGCTGCAAAAAAAAGTCTATATACTTGCCCACCCGGGAAGTGACCGAATCGATGCCACTGACTATTGGACATGCCGGGGGGGAAATCAATCTCTTATGTACCTTCGGCAAATAATAAGGAATGGGAATTCTTGGTGCCTTAGGCACCAAAAATGCCTTCGCCTTTTTATTTAAAATGTTACAATCAGAACCCTTCATCACAATTTTCTCCAAAATTCCCTTATATCTATCATTAGGATTAGAGGATAGGGGGTGTATGTGTCAACATCCCCGACTATCCTATACATTTCTTGCATGTAGTCCTTTCTACCTAAAATAACAATCCCCCCACCCTTATCCGCTGGGCGAATAACAAGATTTTTATTTGTACATAAGGTGTCAATACCTATTTCTAGGTCCTTTTTAGTTCTAAAAAACTTAATTTTCAAATTATCTAAATCTTTCAAGACCAAATCCCTAAAGACCTTCAAAGAAGGGGAAGAGTACCAGGAGGGTTAAACAAAGAGGTGTTATGCCGCGTACACATGGTCGGACTTTCTATCCTACTTGGTCCGGCACACTTTCCGACGGACTTTGTCCGCCAGGTGCGCCGGACTTTAAAACGGACGGACTTGCCCACACACGCCGGGACTTTCCGGCGGGCTAAGTCCGCCCGTCTTTCCGACGGACTTTCGCCGGAGTTCCGGCGGACTTTCAGAATGAACGGACTTGCCCACACACGGCCAAGTCCGTTCATTTTGAACGTGACTCAGGTGCGACGGGACTAGCAAAGGATGTCAATCTTGCCGCTTTTATCGGCGAGATTGACACCTTGCGAGCCCCGTTGCGGGGCATACCAGGCCCTTAGGTCTGGTATGGATTATAAAGGGAAGCCCCTACGCCGAAAAAACGGCGTGGGGTCCCCCCTAAGATCCATACCAGACCCCGATCCGAGCACGCAGCCTGGCCGGTCAGGAAAGGGGGTGGGGACGAGCGAGCGCCCCCCCCCCTCCTGAACCGTACCAGGCCGCATGCCCTCAACATGGGGGGTGGGTGCTTTGGGGGAGGGGGGCGCCCTGCGCCCCCCCCCAAAGCACCTTGTCCCCATGTTGATGAGGACAAGGGCCTCTTCCCGACAACCCTGGCCGTTGGTTGTCGGGGTCTGCGGGCGGGGGCTTATCGGAATCTGGGAGCCCCCTTTAATAAGGGGGCCCCCAGATCCCGGCCCCCCACCCTATGTAAATGAGTATGGGGTACATGGTACCCCTACCCATTTACCTAGGAAAAAAGTGTAAGTAATAAAACACACTACACAGATTTTTAAAATATTTTATTAAACAGCTCCGGGGGGGGGATCTTCCTCCGGCTTCGGGGGTCCCTCCGCTTCATCTTCTCCCGGCGTCCGGTTGGTTCTTCTCCGCTCTCCGGCCTCTTCTCCCGGTGTCCCAGGTCTTCGGCCGGCCCCTCCGCCGTCTTCATGTAGCTCTATTGCCAGCGGAGGTCCGGACTTCTGGGCTTCTGGGCTTCTTGTCTTCTCTTCTCTTCTCTTTTCTTCTCTTCCCCCAGATGTTGACACGACGCTCTCTCCGGCTGGACTGGTCTCCGAGGGCTGCGTTGTGACTTATATAAGCGGAGACCCCGCCCCCATATGATGTCACAGTCCCTGGGCATGCTGGGACTGTGACGTTTTAGGGGGCGTGGTCGACCACGCCCCCTAAAACGTCACAGTCCCAGCATGCCCAGGGACTGTGACATCAAAAGGGGGCGGGGTCTCCGCCTATATAAGTCACAACGCAGCCCTCGGAGACCAGTCCAGCAGGAGAGAGCGTCGTGTCAACATCTGGGGGAAGAGAAGAAAAGAGAAGAGAAGAGAAGAGAAGAGAAGAGAAGAGAAGAAGCGAAGCCCAGCAGCTCAGAAGTCCGGACCTCTGCTGGCAAGAGAGCTACCTGAACACAGCAGAAGAGCCGGCCGAAGACCTGGGACACCGGGAGAAGAGAGCGGAGAAGAACCAACCGGACGCCAGGAGAAGATGAAGCGGAGGGACCCCCGAAGCCGGAAGAAGACCCCCGAAGCCGGAGGAAGATCCCCACCCCCGGAGCTGTTTAATAAAATATTTTAAAAATCTGTGTAGTGTGTTTTATTACTTACAATTTTTCCCTAGGTGAAGGGGTAGGGGGACCATGTACCCCATACTCATTCACATAGGGTGGGGTGCTGGGATCTGGGGGCCCCCTTATTAAAGGGGGCTCCCAGATTCCGATAAGCCCCCCGCCCGCAGACCCCGACAACCAACGGCCAGGGTTGTCGGGAAGAGGCCCTTGTCCTCATCAACATGGGGACAAGGTGCTTTGAGGTGGGGGGGCCCCGCAGGGCGCCCCCCTCCCCCAAAGCACCCACACCCCCATGTTGAGGGCATGCGGCCTGGTACGGTTCAGGAGGGGGGGGCGCTCGCTCGTCCCCACCCCCTTTCCTGACCGGCCTGGGCTGCGTGCTCGGATCGGGGTCTGGTATGGATTTTAGGGGGGACCCCACGCCGTTTTTTCGGCGTAGGGGCTTCCCTTTATAATCCATACCAGACCTAAGGGCCTGGTATGCCCCGCGCTCGCCGCAATAGGAAAATTTGTTTTTCCTATTGCAGCGAGCGCGAGTTGTAATACCCTGCCCTCGCGTCGCATCTGGTCCGTCGGACCAGCATACACACGAGCGGCCTTTCCGTCGGACCAGCACACACACGAGCGGACTTTCCGCTCGAAACTGAGTCCGACGGAAAGATTTGAAACTTGGTTCAAATCTAGGTCCGGCGGGCTTTTGGGAAGAAGTCCGCCGGAAAAGTCCGCCGCCGCCCACACACGGGCGGATTGTCCGGCACACTCTGGTCTGCCGGACCAAGTATGCCGGAAAGTCCGACCGTGTGTACGCGGCATTAGAAAGCCAGAATGAGTGAATTCGGCAGTGGAAGACCTAATGGGATAGATGGAATTTGATGCCAGATACCTCTGCACATTCAATTTGCGAACATATCTATGGATATCCATGTATGTCTGAAATTTGTTCAGATTTTGGGGTGGAGCAAACTTGAGGCCTTTATCTAATACTCTCATTTCTGAATTAGTAAGTGTATGAGAGCTCAAATTAAAAATGCCTGGGCCTGGGAAAACCCCAAGCCTGTTGATCATAATTTTCTGAATGGGTCGTACCCCTATATTCGTTGTAACCAGTAAAATCTGAACAAGTTTCAGACATACATGGATATCCATAGTAGGGATGAGCTTCGAGTTCGAGTCGAACTCATATTCGACTCGAATATTGGCTGTTCGCAAGTTTGCCAAACAGCGAACAAATTGGGCGGAACACCCTTTAAAAGTCTATGGGAGAAATCAAAAGTGCTAATTTTAAAGGCTTATATGCAAGTTATTGTCATAAAAAGTGTTTGGGGACCTGGGTCCTGCCCCAGGGGACATGGATCAATGCAAAAAAAAGTTTTAAAAATGGACGTTTTTTCAGGAGCAGTGATTTTAATAATGCTTAAAGTCACACAATAAAAGTGTAATATCCCTTTAAATTTCGTAGCTGGGGGGTGTCTATAGTATGCCTGTAAAGGGGCGCATGTTTCCCGTGTTTAGAACAGTCTGACAGCAAAATGACATTTTGAAGGAAAAAACCCATTTAAAACTACCCGCGGCTATTGCATTGCCGACAATACACATAGAAGTTCATTGATAAAAACGGCATGGGAATTCCCCACAGGGGAACCCCGAACCAAAATTTAAAAAAAAAAATGATGTGGGAGTCCCCCTAAATTCCATACCAGGCCCTTCAGGTCTGGTATGGATATTAGGGGAACCCCGGCCAAAAAAAAATGGCATGCGGTCCCCCCAAAAATCCATACCAGACCCTTATCCGAGCACGCAACCTGGCAGGCCGCAGGAAAAGAGGGGGGGACGAGAGTGCAGCCCTCCCCCCTCCTGAACCGTACCAGGCCACATGCCCTCAACATTGGGAGGGTGCTTTGGGGTAGCCCCCCAAAACACCTTGTCCCCATGTTGATGAGGACAAGGGCCTCATCCCCACAACCCTGGCCGGTGGTTGTGGGGGTCTGTGGGCGGGGGGCTTATCGGAATCTGTTTGCATGTTCTGGTGCAAACCGAACAGGGGGGTGTTCGGCTCATCCCTAATCCATAGATATGTTCACAAATTGAATGTGCAGAGGTATCTGGCATCCAATTCCATCTATCCAATTAGGTCTTCCACTGCCGAATTCACTCATTCTGGCCTTTCTAATGCCGCTTTGTTTAACCCCCTGGTACTCCCCCACCCCCTTCTTTGAAGGTCTTTAGGGATTTGGCCTTGAAAGATTTAGATAATATGAAAATTAAGTTTTTTAGAACTAAAAAGGACCTAGAAATAAGTATTGACACCTTATGTACAAATAAAAATCTTGTTATTCTCCCAGAGGATAAGGGTGGGGGATTGTTATTTAAGATAGAAAGGACTACATGCAAGAAATGTATAGGATGGTGGGGGATGTTGACACATACACCCCCCCTATCCTCTAATCCTAATGATAGATATAAGGGAATTTTGGAGAAAATTGTGATGAAGGGTTCTGATTGTAACATTTTAAATAAAAAGGAGAAGGCATTTTTGGTGCCTAAGGCACCAAGAATTCCCATTCTTTATTATTTTCCGAAGGTACATAAAAGTTTGATTTGCCCCCCGGGATGTCCAATAGTCAGAGGCATTGATTCGGTCACTTCCCGGGTGGGCAAGTATATAGACTTTTTTTTGCAGCCTTCAGTACGTACCATGCCCTCATATATCAAGGACACCCGACAGGTTATTAGCATTCTGTCAGAATTAAAACCCCGAGATGGGATGTGGTTGGTGACTGCTGATGTCACCTGACTGTATACAGTAATACCTCATGACCTTGGCTTAAATGCTGTTAGATTATCTTTGGAACGTGACTCTAATTTACCTGAAATACAAATTGCTTTCATCATGGAATTGTTGGAGTATACTACTACCCACAATTTCTTTTGGTTTGATGGACAACTTTTTTCACCAGGATAGGGGCGTCGCCATGGGGGTTAAATACGCCCCAAATTTGGCGAACCTATTCATGGCGCAATGGGAGGAGGATGTCATCTATGCCCAGCCAAGGCCAGAAGTGGTCTTGTGGGCTCGTTACATAGATGACATCCTCCTCCTATGGGATGGTGAGGAGTCTGCCCTCTGTGACTTTATGTGCACACTCAGTGTGAACAGTAGAGGCATCCATCTTAATTATGAGGCCAGTCGTGAGAAAATAAACTTTTTAGATCTCACCATTTCTGTCAGTGGAGACAGTTTTGTCACATCAACTTATTTTAAATCCACTGACAGAAATTCTTATATCCCCACTGATAGTTGCCATCATGCCTCTTGGCTGGGGTCTGTACCTAAGAGCCAATATTTAAGGTTAAAACGCAACTGCAATGAACATAAAGTTTTTCTGGCTCAGGCAGATATTCAGAGATTTATAGAAAAAGGGTATTCTCCAAAAATCCTAACTGACACCTTGAACTGTGTCAAGCAGGTAGATAGGGCAGACCTTTTAAAAGAGAGGCCCCTCCGCCACGAGGGAACTAATGCGTTCAAAAACCCTTTTATCACAAATATTTCTACACAGCATCAAAATATAAAGCACATAGTTAATAAACACTGGCATATCTTGAAAAATGGTAGGATATTAAACAACCCTTTTCCAGCTAGACCTAAGGTTTTGTTTAGGGGTGCTCCCTCTTTAAGGGATAAATTGGCTCCCAATGTCTTAAATCCTCTGACTAATAAACCAAGTTTTTTTTCAACCTCACAGGCTACTATCAGTGTAGGAAGTGTCGAGCTTGTTCTTTAAATGGGTGTAAAGCCAAAAGAACCACCAGTTTTGTCTCCAGTTGTACTTCTAAAACATTTAAGATTAAACCTTTCATCACTTGCTCCACTTTAGGGGTTGTCTACATGCTGCAGTGCCCTTTTGGAGTGCAGTATGTGGGCAGGACAAAACGCCCACTCCAAGTGCGTTTGAATGAACACATTGGTAATATCTGGAGAGGATTCACCAAACATTCTGTGTCTAAACACATCTTACGGCTCATAAAAGAGATCCGAGTAATACTATTTTTTTGGGGATTGATAAGTATCATTCTCATTGGAGGGGTAAATCCCTCGTTAGGAGCATCTCTAAATCCGAGATGTCGTGGGTGCATAGGATTAAATGCTATACTCCTTTAGGTCTTAAAATTGATGTAGATATCAATTCCTTTATAGATAACTCGTAAGGATTTGTATATAAAATTTATTTGCCTATATGGACCTAATTTTTATGTTTTTAATTTTTTGTGTTTTTTTATTATGTTTGTACTATGTGAACTCGATCTGACTTGTTGTATGGCAGTTATTGGGTCAATCTGGCACTTAATTATTGGTGCCAATTATCTACATTTTGGTGTTTAAGTATAATTTAGGGTATACCTTCTATCGGTATTTACCGTATTTATTGAGTTGCCAATCTCTTATTTTGGTACCTTCCCCCCGTTTTAGTGTTGTCTTATTATTAGACACTGTCTGTGGTTCTGATGTGGGTCTGACAGCAGAACATATCAGGGAGTTTATATTTACTTTTATCCATTGAGTCGGGTGCCCATGCTGGTTGCTCAGTTGTGGGTTAGCGGCATGGATACTTCAACTTAATTACACTGTGGGTCACTTATTGTGTGCCTATTTATTTTAAAACACTGTGCTGCTGGCCCGTTGGTATGGCTGGTCTTGCTCCGCATTGTTTTAATTTTTTTTCCCTTAATCTTTTTGGCACTACGGGCTTCAAGCCATTTTGGCGCCACTAGCGGCTTGCCGTTAGTTGCCCTTTGTTTTTTCCTTTACCAATATGGCGTCATTGGCCTCAGCCATCCGAAGTTCAGATCGAGGCTTGATTATTACTATTCATAGCGGTGCGTCAGTACGCCGCCAATGCCCTGAGACGATGCCTGCCTAGTGACGAAACGCGTAGGGAGGAGCATCGGGCTGACGTCACCGCTCTGTTCTCGCGCTCCGTTTGCACGGGCGTGTTCATACCTTTTGCCAGCCAGCATAATCTACCTTTATGAAAATCGTTTTTAGCTTGTCTGTTTTAACAGAATTTTTTACCAATAAAAACCATCTGGTTTTACCTATGGCACCCCTTTTGTTTTTTCTCTATGGGCTATAACTCACCCATTGACGTTACATTTGTGGCTGCCCATCGGAGTGTTGACTTCCACTTAGCCTGCAGGACGCCTGGCCTGACTAGCCAACGGAGGTGTCGGGAGGACCTAAAGGCCCTGGCCTGGTATGGGCCACAAGCTTCTACAGTTTGTCTAGCTGGTAAGCCTTCAGTCTATGTGCTGGTGGATTCACAGTGTCCCTATATATATAGAAGATCCCTCACAAGAATTTTTTAACACTTATTCCCCGTTGGGAGATTTCATGGAAGAGACATATGCATTTAATGATTTTGTATTGAGTAATTTTTTTATCACTCATTCATTCACCATTTGGACTATATGTTCTATGTTTATTTAGTAAGTCACATGTATGTGTTTTTTCATCGGATCACATCCATTTGTATTGTTTTGTTTGCAGGTTAAGGTGCAATCACCATACTATGTAAATTTGACTGATTATTAACTGTTCACTATACTGAGCGGAAATTTTTTTCATTAATAGCGCAGCTCCTTTTTTCTTTATTTCTATTTTTTTGTGCATTTCACTTTTGAGTTGCAGCTTTTTTCTTATTTTAGGTACACTAGCACAGTTTTTTTCTTTGAACATATCTTGTCTTTTAACTGATCCCCTCACTGTCCAGAATGAACACAGAAATACACAGTACTGAGCAGCAGTGGCGTCGCTAGGGGGTGGCTACTGGGGCTATAGCCCTGAATCTGGGACCCATAGCCCCAAGTCTCATACCTAGGGTTGGCTCCGGGCTCCATCTGGTCAGCTGGTGGCTGGGGGAGGAACATGACTAGTTAATGTTATCAGGCACAAGTTCTTATCTATATTCAACAGTTCTGACAATTTAATCATTGTCCTAATATCCACATCTGTACAAATCTGCCGGGCAATGTAATTGTCGGGAAACACAGCCCTCCCCCCGATGTAATGGGGGGCTTTCTGGGGACCCTGATGTATTGAGGGGGGCTGTGATTTGAGTGGGGATCCACACTCAGATATGTAACTATATTTTTTATATATATATATATATATATATATATATATATATATATATATATATATATATATATACACAGATACATACACACACATGTATATTATATACAGCCCAAGCATATGACTTCTTTACTTCGTTGCTATGGGCTTTAGCCCCAGATCTTTTGTAGACCTAGCAACACCCCTGCTGAGCAGTCATAATTATACCACAGCAATAGAGTGAAGCTCAGTCAATTATTATTGATGCACAGGCATCCTTGTTTCATTAAATACCATTACCTCTTGAGACTTTCAATTAATTGCAAACAGAATGTATACAAAAGTAAATTTTATTCCTTACATCCAATGAAAACATAACATTTGGATTAAAATGAAAGCCCTGTATGTGATGATTTCTTGTGAGACAATTGTCATATAGAGAATATTACATACCGTATATACTCGAGTATAAGTCGTTCCGAGTATAAGTCGAGGCCCTAATTTACCTCAAAAAAATGGGAAAAACCTAGTGACCCGAGTATAAGACGAGGGTGAGAAATGCACAGCTACTGTAAGTGGAAAAGAGGGTCAACAATGCCCATTTGCAGCCTCACTGTGCCCATTTGCATGCCTCACTGTGCCCATTTGCAGCCAAAGGTCCCCCGAACTTCAAACTCGGTAGTTAAGGGCTCCTAGATGCCCCCTAGCTGCAGCCAAAATTTGGGGTCTCTGAACCCAAAGGGTCCCATTGCTGCAGATGGACACAGTTGACCAAATTTAGGGCCCCGTATTTCAGGGCCACTTAGTGCTAAGAACCCTAAATTTGGTGTGCAAACCCAGTGGAAATAGCACCATAAAATATCCAAAGCTGGGGTTTCTAGCACCAAGTGGCCCCCAGATACAGGGCCCCAAAAATCGGTTCAGAAAATGTCAAGCACTTTTATGTAGCAGAGAATGACATTTTCCAAACCAGATTTGGGGACCCGTATCTCAGGGCCACTTGGTGCTAGCAACTCCATCTTTGGATATGTTATGATACCACTGGGTTTGCACACCAAATTTGGGGTTCCTAGCACTAAGTGGCCCTGAGATACGGGGCCCCAAAGTGGGTTCAGAAAATGTCAAGCATTTTTCTGCAGCAGAGAATGACATTTTCCCAACCGATTTTGGGGCCCCCCTATCTCGGGGCCACTTAGTGTTAGGAACTCCATCTTTGGATATGTTGTGGAACCACTGGGTTTGCACACCAAATTTGGGGTTCCTAGCACCAAGTGGCCCTGAGATACGGGGCCCCAAAGTAGGTTCGGAAAATGAAATTTTTTGCTGCAGAAAAGTGCTTGACTCGAGTATAAGTCGAGGGGGGCACTTTCAGCACAAAAAAATGTGCTGAAAAACTCGACTTATACTCGAGTATATACGGTAAATGAAAAACAGGGATTTGTATTTAACCTCTTCAGCTCCGGAAGGTTTACCCCCCCCCCCCCTTCATGACCAGGCCATTTTTTGTGACACGGCACTGCGTTATTTTAACTGACAATCCATCATCCGAAAATGGAAAGAGTATGGCACAACTGCAACCTACCAAGACATGGCCGTCCACCTAAACTGACAGGCCGGGCAAGGAGAACATTAAGGAGAGAAGCAGCCAAGAGGCCATGGTAACTCTGGAGGAGCTACAGAGATCCACAGCTCAGGTGAGAGAATCTGTCCACAGGACAACTATTAGTCGTGCACTCCACAAATCTGGCCTTTATGGAAGAGTGGCAAGAAGAAAGCCATTGATGAAAGAAAGCCATAACAAGTCCCATTTGCAGTTTGCGAGAAGTCATGTGGGGGAGACAGCAAACAAACATGTGGTAGAAGGTGCTCTGGTCAGATGAGACCAAAATTTAACTTTTTGGCCTAAAAGCAAAACGCTATGTAGCGATGGCCCCCCGGGGTTGCTACGTGTTACAGCAGCCACACATTTCACCCTGCTGCCAGACATCCATTAGACACACTTCTCAGTCAATGAACAGTCTCTTGCTTGTTTTTTTTTTATTAGGGGATTCAACTTGGTTGGGAAAAGGGGACATGGGATGCCCATAGGATAAATTGTACTTTGTAGAATAAAAGTACGGTAACTGCGTCACACTTCTCAGCAGAACAAGATGGCTAGCCCTAAACTTGACAGACTTTTACCTCAGAACACTTCTTTCAGCACACTTCCTCCAGCACACTTCTTCACTGTCCAACTTTAGTACTCCTGTCACGCCAATAGCACATGACTAGGCTTCACTCTGAATAAGTCTCAGTGTCTTTAATTGATAGCTCTTTGTAAGCCGGGTTCTGCAGTACCCCTTTGTGGTAGCAACCGATTCACTTGAGAAGAACAAATGTAGATGGACTACTGATCCCAGCAAGTCCGACTTGCAAATACTGCCCGCCCTCCTGGCTGCGGTGACTTGATACAAAACTCCCACAGTCTCTCCCTCTGGCTCTACATCCAGCTCCCCTGGCATGTCTCTTTCAGAGCTTTCCACTGTGCTTACCACTCACTGGCATCTGTCCTGGATCCTTCCTGAATGACTTTACTCCGTACATTCTGATCAACTGTCTCCTCCAGCTCCTGTTCCAAGACACCTCTTCATGACCGTGTAAGGAGAGGCTCCCTCCCAGCTCCCGAGCTCCCCGCCTGAGGTACACCCCCCCCAGAAAGGGGGTTCCCTCAGACATGACAGTCTAACACTCCATCATCCAGCTCACCCAGCCGACAACTCCTCCCCCAGCAGGCTGACCATGGGTATATATAGGAGGCCTGCCCCCTGCCAATCCTAGTTGGGGATTGATCAAGGATTCCATGTCACAGATCAGCTGCGGAGCTGATCTGTGTCTCACCTCTACTGCTGTAGGCCGGCTGGCACCTGTTTGTTCCACTAGCTTGTGTTCAGCTCTGCTGCACTTTGCAGCTATGGGTGTCGCCGCCCTCACCTGTTGCCTAATATATGATTACTTCCTGTCCAGCCCCTCATGTGCTTCTCTATTTAAATCCCTCTCTGACTAGTTCTGGTTGCTTGAGCAACATTTGTTTCTGAGCTCCCTTCATGTAACCTGCCTTAACCTGACTTCTCGTGAACTGATCTCTTGTGTACCAACTCGGCTTGCTCTGATTATGTTGTCTGCAGCCCGCCCTGACCTTGGCTCGCTATCCGGCTCTCCTTTGCTTCATCCATCCATCCTTGTCTGACAGTGTCTTCTGGTACTTCCCTAGCGAGCGGGGTGAACCCGGGGGTCGTGACCTGGGGTCAGCACGCAGCTAAGCCCAAACCCTTGTGAGGGGGTCCCTGGCAGAATACCGGCTGCCCCTTAGACTCCACACCCTAGGGGATCCCGAGTCACCTGCTCACCTGTGGGCTCACTGTAAGTAGTACCGTGACAGTTTGCGCAAGCCATGAGCGCCTCTGAGAATTGACCACCGACTGAGGATCAAATGCACCATCTAGTTCAGAGACTTAACTCCAGCAAGCAAATCAAGAGCAAATAATGCTGGTCCTTCAGGATCTTTCCTCCCGTCTGGATCGTCTGCAACTTGCTGCAACTTCACCTTCTCCCGTTCCTGCTTCTGCTTCAGCTGCTCCCGTGTTCCATTCACTTTGAACTTTCCAGCCACCATTTTCCAACTGATCGCACCAAAGTCGCATTTATCATCTCTCTCCTCTCCGGTGATGCTCTAGCTTGGGCCTCCCCACTCTGGGAATCACACGGTTCTATCACCTCCGACCTCCAGCTCTTTTTGGATGCATTCCGGAAAACTTTTGATGAGCCCGGCAGAGTGTCTTCGGCTGCTGTGGCCCACCTTCGTCTTCGTCAACAAGGAATGACAGTCGGCCAATAGGATTGGATGAACTCGCTGGACGCACCATTCCTACCACATTGGATGATTTATTCACATTGAGCATTCAAATAGACATTCACTTCCAGGAGCGGGCCCTGGAGAAATCCAGAACCAGTCATCACCCTGCTTGCTGTCCAGTGCAGGTAGTCAAAAGACCTGTGGAATCCTCTCCGTCTTCAACCTCTCACATGATGGAAGAACCTATGCAGCTTGGGCGAACTCGCCTCACTCCCGAGGAACGTGCCCGACGCATGGGATTGGGCTTGTGCCTTTATTGTGGCGATAAAAGACATCTTTTGAACTCCTGTTCAGTCTGTCCGGGAAACTCCAGGGTCTAGGTCACTCGGAGGGAGGTGATCTAGACCGAGCCTTTAATTTTGTCCATTTCCCTCGTTTCACTCTTCCCGTGGCTATCCACTGGGCTCAAGTTTCTGCATACGTGGACTCTAGTGCTGCCGGGAATTTCATTGAACAATATTTAGCTTCCGAGTTGGGCATTGCCTTTGTTGCCTTGGCTATACCCCTTTCCGTGACTGCAGTATATGGCTCCTTCTTGCCTATGAGCCCCATCCGGTTTAAAACCCCTCCTATTGTCTTACGCATTGGGGTTTTGCAGGCTGAGGAGATCTCTTTCCTAATTCTGCCTAAATCCTCCAGTCCCATCATCCTGGGACTTCCATGGTTGCAGAAACACTCCCTGCATCTTGACTGGAATTCTGGACAAGTATTGGCTTAGGGTCCTCCCTGTCAGCAACAATGTATTTCCAAGGTGCTACCTCCTCCTTCCATTCATCTGGCTGAGACCTCCACAACTGTTGCCTTCTCAATATCAGTCTTTCCGAGATGTGAAGGCATCCCATGAAGACGAAAAATCTCCTTAATGAAAGTTGTGGCAAGACTGGGAGCAGAAGGTAGGCCTGGGAGAGAAATCAAGTGACACATTTTGGAGAACCGATCCACCATTACCCAGATGACTGTAGAACCTGTTGAGGGGGGCAGATCTGAGATAAAATCCATGGAAATACAACGCCAAGTTATATCGGGAACTGGTAAGGGCAAAAGCAACCCAGCAGGGGTGGACATGGAAGATTTGGATCGTACACAAACCGTACAAGCTTGAACGTATTCCTTGACATCCTTACGAATAGAAGGCCACCAGTAATGACGCTGAAGAAGGTCACAAGTATGAGGTATGCCAGGATGTCCAGAGAACTTGGAGTCATGTGCCCAAGCAAGGAGTTTAAAACCCCTCCTATTGTCTTACGCATTGGGGTTTTGCAGGCTGAGGAGATCTCTTTCCTAATTCTGCCTAAATCCTCCAGTCCCATCATCCTGGGACTTCCATGGTTGCAGAAACACTCCCTGCATCTTGACTGGAATTCTGGACAAGTATTGGCTTAGGGTCCTCCCTGTCAGCAACAATGTATTTCCAAGGTGCTACCTCCTCCTTCCATTCATCTGGCTGAGACCTCCACAACTGTTGCCTTCTCAATATCAGTCTTTCCGAGATGTTTTCTGCAAAAAGTCTGCTGATCGCCTTTCTCCTCACAGAGACTATGACTGCTCCATTGATCTGTTACCTGGGACCTCTCCTCCCCGAGGCTGAGTCTACCCTGTATCTATCCCCGAGACACAAGCCATGTCTGAATACATTTGGGAAAACCTGCAAAAGGGTTTCATCAGGAACTCAAACTCACCTGCCGGAGCTGGGTTCTTCTTTGTAGCGAAAAAAGATGGTTCACTCCGTCCATGCATTGACTACAGGGGCGTTAACGCCATCACCGTGAAGAACCAATACCCTCTTCCTTTAATTTCGGAACTCTTCGACAGACTGCGAGGTTCTCATGTTTTTACCAAACTGGATCTTAGAGGGACCTACAATTTAATAAGAATATGGGAAGGAGACGAATGGATGACCGCCTTTAACACCAGGGACGGACATTATGAATATCTGGTGATGCCCTTTGGCTTATGCAATGCCCCAGCGGTCTTCCAAAATTTGGTTAATAAGATCTTCCGTAACCTTCTGCATGTCTGTGTTATTTCTGGGCCCTCTTTTTCGCCCAGTTCAACTTTAACATTACTTTTCGTCCAGGTGCCAAAAACCTTTGAGCCGATGCCTTATCTAGGTCGTTTGATGTCAACGATTCTGAGAATCACCTAGATCCTGGTCCCATCATCCCTCCGCATCGTATTCTAGCCACTACTCAGCTCCGGTCTATGCAGCCTCCTCCAGGGAAAACTTTTGTAGTTCCCGCACTTCGTCCCAAACTCCTTGCTTGGGCACATGACTCCAAGTTCTCTGGACATCCTGGCATACCTCATACTTGTGACCTTCTTCAGCGTCATTACTGGTGGCCTTCTATTCGTAAGGATGTCAAGGAATACGTTCAAGCTTGTACGGTTTGTGTATGATCCAAATCTTCCATGTCCACCCCTGCTGGGTTGCTTTTGCCCTTACCAGTTCCCGATATAACTTGGCGTTGTATTTCCATGGATTTTATCTCAGATCTGCCCCCCTCAACAGGTTCTACAGTCATCTGGGTAATGGTGGATCGGTTCTCCAAAATGTGTCACTTGATTTCTCTCCCAGGCCTACCTTCTGCTCCCAGTCTTGCCACAACTTTCATTAAGGAGATTTTTCGTCTTCATGGGATGCCTTCACATATCGTCTCTGACAGAGGAGTTCAATTTACTGCTCGGTTTTGGAGAGCCTTGGCCAGCTCCTTTGGGATTAAATTGGATTTTTGCTTCCGCCTTTCATTCCCAGTCCAATGGGAAAATGGAACGTGTCAATCAAAATGTAGAACATTTTCTCCGTGCCTTCATCTCAGCCCACCAAGATGACTGGGTGGACCTTTTGCCCTGGGCAGAGTATGCCTTAAACCATGACTCCAATGCTAGTTCTGGAAAATCTTCCTTCTTCACTGTTTACGGCAGCATCCATCTGTTCCCTTTCCTGTTCCCATTTCTCCTCTTGTACCAGCAGCAGCTGAAACTCAAAGGTCCTTCAACACAATCTGGAAAGAAGTCTCTGAGAATCTTCATCTAGCTACTTCCAGGCATAAAACCGCAGCAGATCGTCTTCGCCGTCCGGCTCCTAAGTTCCTGCCTGGCGATAGAGTTTGGCTCTCTACCAAGTACATCCGACTCCGGGTGTCCTCAATGAAATTTGCCCCTCGCTTCATTGGTCCATTTCCTATTCTCCGTCAGATCAATCCAGTTGCTTTCAAGCTCCGCCTGCCTTCTCATCTCAGGATACCTAACGCCTTCCATGTCTCCCTGCTCAGGCCACTGGTCCTCAATTGCTTCTTTCGCCCTTCTTCTCACCCCGCTCCTGTGGCTGATACCACGGATCAGTATGGGAATAAAGGAATATTGGACTCCAAGTACTCCCGAGGGAGGCTACTCTATCTGATTGATTGGAAGGGCTATGGTCCGGAGGAGAGGTCTTGGGTTTCTGCCACTGATGTCTCAGCCCCACGTTTGGTGACCAGATTCCATCGGAAATTTCCCTCCAAGCCAGCCAAGCCAGTAGGGGGACCTCGTAAGAGGGGAAGTACTGTCACAGATCAGCTGCGGAGCTGATCTGTGTCTCACCTTTACTGCTGTAGGCCGGCTGGCACCTGTTGTTCCACTAGCTTGTGTTCAGCTCTGCTGCACTTTGCAGTTATGGGTGTCGCCGCCCTCACCTGTTGCTTAATATATGATTCCTTCCTGCTACTTCCTGTCCAGCCCCTCATGTGCTTCTCTATTTAAATCCCTCTCTGACTAGTTCTGGTTGCTTGAGCAACATTTGTTTCTGAGCTCCCTTTGTGTAACCTGCCTTAACCTGACCTCTCGTGAACTGATCTCTTGTGTACCAACTCGGCTTGTTCTGATTACGTTGTCTGCAGCCCGCCCTGACCTTGGCTCGCTATCCGGCTCTCCTTTGCTTCATCCATCCATCCTTGTCTGACAGTGTCTTCTGGTACTTCCCTAGCGAGTGGGGTGAACCCGGGGGTCGTGACCTGGGGTCAGCACACAGCTAAGCCCAAACCCTCGTGAGGGGGTCCCTGGCAGAATACTGGCTGCCCCTTAGACTCCACGCCCTGGGGGATCCCGTGTCACCTGCTCGCCTGTGGGCTCACTGTAAGTAGTACCGTGACATTCCACATACACCCCATGTCACTCCAGCTCTCTGCTCCGCCCCTTTTCCAGAACCTTTTCCCTGGAAACAGAGGAGGCACCCAAGAGCTGAGGCACATGTCAGTCACCTACTGCTACACTAAACCACTCCCCTGCCTCCAGATCAAAACAAACAGGCCTAGCTCACAGTATAGGCCTGCTTAAATATAACTGCGCTGGCAGCTTACACAAAAACACTACACTAGCACCTACCTATCTAAGGTAGAGGGTGCTATGTGTAGCGAAAACTAACACTGCACATCACTCTGAACACACCACCCCCACAGCAGGGACAGTGAAGCTGGTCAGAGTTGATGGGAAGATGGATGGAACCAAATACAGGGCAATCTTATGCCGCGTACACACGGTCGGACTTTCCGGCATACTTGGTCCGGCGGACCAGAGTGTGCCGGACAATCCGCCCGTGTGTGGGCGGCGGCGGACTTTTCCGGCGGACTTCTTCCCAAAAGTCCGCCGGACCTAGATTTGAAAAAAGTTTCAAATCTTTCCGTCGGACTCAGTTTCGGGCGGAAAGTCCGCTCGTGTGTAGGCTGGTCCGACAGACCAAATACGACACGAGGGCAGGGTATTGCATCTCGCGCTCACTGCAATAGGAAAAACAAATGTTCCTAATGCGGCGAGCGCGGGGCATACCAGGCCCTTAGGTCTGGTATGGATTATAAAGGGAACCCCGCTACGCCGAAAAAACGGCGTGGGGTCCCCCTAAAATCCATACCAGACCCCGATCCGAGCACGCAGCCTGGCTGGTCAACCACGCCCCCTAAAACGTCACAGTCCCAGCATGCCCAGGGACTGTGACATCATATGGGGGCGGGGTCTCCGCCTATATAAGTCACAACGCAGCCCTCGGAGAGCAGTCCAGCAGGAGAGAGCGTCGTGTCAACATCTGGGGAAGAGAAGAGAAGACAAGAAGCCAAGAAGCCCAGAAGTCCGGACCTCCGCTGGCAATAGAGCTACATGAAGACAGCGGAGGGGCCGGCCGAAGATCTGGGACACCGGGAGAAGAGGCCGGAGAGCGGAGAAGAACCAACCGGACGCCGGGAGAAGATGAACCGGAGGGACCCCCGAAGACGGAAGAAGACCCCCCGAAGCCGGAGGAAGATCCCCCCCCGGAGCTGTTTAATAAAATATTTTAAAAACCTGTGTAGTGTGTTTTATTACTTACACTTTTTCCCTAGGTGAATGGGTAGGGGTACCATGTACCCCATACTCATTCACATAGGGTGGGGGGCCGGGATCTGGGGGCCCCCTTATTAAAAAGGGCTCCCAGATTCCGATAAGCCCCCCGCCTGCAGACCCCGACAACCAACGGCCAGGGTTGTCGGGAAGAGGCCCTTGTCCTCATCAACATGGGGACAAGGTGCTTTGGGGTGGGGGGGCCCGCAGGGCGCCCCCCTCCCCCAAAGCACCCACCCCCCATGTTGAGGGCATGCGGTCTGGTACGGTTCAGGAGGGGGGGCGCTCGCTCGTCCCCACCCCCTTTCCTGACCGGCCAGGCTGCGTGCTCGGATCGGGGTCTGGTATGGATTTTAGGGGGACCCCACGCCGTTTTTTCGGCGTAGCGGGGTTCCCTTTATAATCCATACCAGACCTAAGGGCCTGGTATGACCCGCGACGGGGCTCACAAGGTGTCAATCTCGCCGATAAAAGCGGCAAGATTGACATCCTTTGCTAGTCCCGTCGCACCTGAGTCACGTTCAAAATGAACGGACTTGTCTGTGTGTGGGCAAGTCCGTTCATTCTGAAAGTCCGCCGGAACTCCGGCGAAAGTCCGTCGGAAAGACGGGCGGACTTAGCCCGCCGGAAAGTCCGGTCGTGTGTGGGCAAGTCCGTCCGTTTTAAAGTCCGGCGCATCTGGCGGACAAAGTCCGACCGTGTGTACGCGGCATTAGAAGTAAACCTGTTATGCCGCGTACACACGGTCGGACTTTTCGTCTACAAAAGTCCAACGGACGCTGACGGACTAAAGCTGGCTGGTAATCCGATCGTGTGTGGGCTTCTCCGGACTTTCAACGTACTTTTTTAGCCTCAAATCCGACGTACTTTAGATTTGGAACATGCTTCAAATCTTTACGTCGTAACTACGACGGACCCCGAAATCCGCTCGTCTGTGTGCTAGTCCGACGGACAAAAACCCAAGCTAGGGCAGCTATTGGCTACTGGCTATGAACTTCCTTATTTTAGTCTGGTGTACGTCATCACGTACGAATCCGTCGGACTTTTGTGTGGTCGTGTGTAGGCAAGTCCGTTCGTTAGAAAGTCTGCCACAAGTCCGCCGCAAGTCTGCCGAAAGTCTGCCGGAAGTATGTCGGACAGGCTGTCGGACTTTTGTAGCTGAAAAGTCCGACCATGTGTACGCGGCATTAGAGTCTGCAAAAGACTTGAGACTGGGGTGGAGGTTCACCTTCCAGCAGGACAACAACCCTAAACATGCAGCCAGAGCTACAATGGAATGGTTTAGATAAAGGCATATTCATGTGTTAGAATGGCCCAATCAAAGTCCAGACCTAAATCCAATTGAGAATCTGTGGCAAGACTTGAAAATTGCTGTTTACAGATGCTCTCCATCCAATCTGACAGAGCTATTTTGCAAAGAAGAATTGGCAAAAATGTCACTCTCTAGATGTGAAAAGCTGCTAGAGAGATTCCCAAAAAGACTTGCAGCTGTAATTGCAGTGAAAGGTGGTTCTACAAAGTGTTGACTCAGGGGGCTGAATACAAATGCACGCCACACTTTTCACATATTTATTTGTAAAAAAAATTGAAAACCATTTATCATTTTCCTTCCATTTCACAATTATGTGCCACTTTGTGTTGGTCTATCACATAAAATCCCAATAAAATACATTTATGTTTTTGGTTGTAACGTGACAAAATGTGGAAAATATCAAGGGGCATGAATAGTTTTTCAAGGCACTGCTTCTACATGTTTTTGGTAAAAAAAAAAATAGCAATAAGCGTATATTGATTGGTTTGCGCAAAAGTTATAGCAGCCCTCAAAAATTCCACTCACCTGCTCACATTTTGCGAGTGGATTTTGAGGGCTGGCGAACTATCGCTGCCTGGGGAAAATAATTTCAAAATTGTCTGTCTTATTTTGTTTATAGTGTAAAGAATAAAAACCGCAGAGGTGATCAAATACCACCAAAAGAAAGCTCTATTTGTGGGAAAAAAAGAACATACATTTTATTTGGGTACAGCGCCGCATGACCGTGCAATTGCCAGTTAAAGTAACGCAGTGCCGCATCGCAAAAAATGGACTGGTCAGGAGGGGGGGGGGGGGGGGGGGGGTAAATCTCAAGTGGTTACACTACCATATTAAAATAAAGTTTGTGCTCAATGAAAATGCACTTTCCTTTTAATGTTGTTTTTATTAATTTTTTTTTACCAGGCAAAAGAAAAAAAACCAGCAGACAACATTGTACAAACATTTATGTTATAAATCACACATGTAGAAAAGTAAATGACTAGCACACAAAGAAGGTAGGCGGTATATAAAAAGTTATAGATGAAATTCCATTTATAGAACTGTAGATTCTAGTGTGGGTTTAGTAATGCAGGTAGTTGCCAAACTATGTGGCCAATTTTTTTTTAAAAAAATTGTGCATTTTCAGCCACTTTCCAAACTTCCAATGGGGGGGCGGCAAAGAGGCATTTTCTCAGTGGGCCAGTACTGATATGATTCACTATATTACCAAAAGTTTTGGGACACCTACCTTTACACGCACATGAACTTTAATGCCATTCCAGTCCTAGTCCGTAAGGTTCAATATTGAGTTGGCCCACCCTTTGCAGCAATAACATCTTCAATTTGTTAAAGCAAGGTCCATAAAGACATGGATGAGGGAGTTTGGGGTGGAGGAACTTGACTGGCCTGCACGGAGTCCTGACCTCAACACCTTTGGGATGAACTAGAGTGGAGACTGCGAGCCAGGACTTTTAGTCCAACATCAGTGCCTGACCTCACAAATGCACTTCTGGAAGAATGGTCAAACATTCTCATTAACACACTCCTAAACCTTGTGGACAGCCTTCCCAGAAGAGTTATGCCCTTTACACACAACCGGTTTTGCCATTGAAATAAACTCCGAAGGTTTCTCAGATGGAACTCCGACGGAATTCCATTCAAGCGGTCTTGCCTACACACTGTCAAACCAAAGTTCGGCCAAAGTCCGACCGTCCAGAATGCGGTGACGTACAACACGTACGACGGAACTAGAAAAAGGAAGTGCAACAGCCAGTAGCCAATAGGTTCCGTCTCGTACTTGCTTCAGAGCATGCGTCGTTTTTGGTCCGTCGGAACAGCATACAGACGAGCGGGTTTCCCGATAGGAATTGGTTCCGTCGGAAATATTTAGAACATGTTCCATTTCTTGGTCCGTCAGAATCTTCTAAAAAAAAAAGTCTGATGAGGCATACACACGATTGGAATAGACGATGAAAAGCTTCCGTCTGACTTTTTCTGTCGGAAATTCAGCTTGTGTGTATACGGCTTTAAAGTTATTATAGCTGCAAAGGGTGGGCCAACTCAATATTGAACCCTACGGACTAAGACTGGAATGCCATTAACGTTCATGTGCACGTAAAGGCAGGCATCCCAATACTTTTGGTAATATAGTGAATATTGGACTTAAGGTACTGAGTGGAGATACTTCACTAATCTGATACAATGAAATCCACAGTCATTGCCACATACTGGGTTTTACATAGTAACAATCCCCACATACAGATATGCAATTTCAACATTTGCGAGGGGAACGTCTTACAGCACCAACTAACTTCCAGGCTTTGAGATGTCATGTAACCCAATACAGACCGTTCCCTACCCTGAAAGTGTCAGTTGGTTGTGTTTGCTCCTCAGGCCAAGGATCTTCTGTTCTCCCCTGCTTCCGTAAGACATTTTTTTCTCATCTTATTTTTTTATACATTAACATGCCTAAACATTAAAAATAGAGGGTTATGCTTTAAATAATTAGTCATACGTTTATTGTCTTTTTTTGACCTACAGATGGGTAATCTCCACTGACTCCCTGGTTTCAGCCTTAGACGCTTTTCTCCTGTACAAGCAGTCCATTCCATAATCGACAATCACAAAAAATTGATTCCGCAGTTTGATTGTTACATAAATTAAGGAAACAGAGGGCAGTACTGGAAAAACGTTCCAAATAACAAGCAGCCACAGCAGGCCAAATTCATGACTGCTGAGGTGCAATAAACCCAGGTCCATACCATGATCCATCCAAATCTTAGACCTTACCCCTTCTTCCCATCCAATAAAGACCACTTACCACCATTAATGTTGGAAAGGGCAAGGCCACAGCTTTATTAACTTGAACTCTTTAACAACTTGAACATATAACAGTTAAACATTCCACAGTGCCAGTCACAGTAGCACTGTGAGCACTCAATTCCGAATGGTGAAAAGGGAGACAACTGAGGGGCCTGTCCTTACCATAAGTGCCAGACGGCCGTCTATCTCCCAATTACAGACAGCATACACTGGCAACGCATAGTGATTGGGATTTATTTATTTTTTCTTTTGCAATTAGCCTGAAGTGATGAAATTGTGAACAGACAATATAATATTATCAGTATTGTTCATACATATACATAAATATTTCTAAAGCATTATGTATGTATATGTGTGGTCACTATTGATAATATTTTATGGTTTGTTCATATTTTTATCACTTTATGTTATGTAGTGGGTTGTCCTAATTAATTTGTGAATTTTTGATGTAGGGATTGTGTATTTAGGAGCGCCGCACTTTATTTTGTTATTATTTGGTATTTATGTGTGAATCACTATTATGCCCTGTACACACGGTCGGACATTGATCGGACATTCCGACAACAAAATCCATGGATTTTTTCCGACGGATGTTGGCTCAAACTTGTCTTGCATACACACGGTCACAGAAAGTTGTCGGAAAATCCGATCGCTCTGAACGCGGTGACGTAAAACACATACGTCTGGACTATAAATGGGGCAGTAGCCAATAGCTTTCGTTTCTTAATTTATTCTGAGCATGCGTGGCACTTTGTGCGTCGGATTTGTGTACACACGATCGGAATTTCCGACAACATTTTATAGCAAGCTCTCAAACTTTGTGTGTCGGAAATCCCTATGGAAAATGTGTGATGGAGCCTACACACAGTCGGAATTTCCGACAACAAGGTCCTATCACACATTTTCCATCTGAAAATCCTATCGTGTGTACATGGCATAAGTGTTTAGCTGCTCTTAGGTGTCAGGGTTTAAGATTAAAATTTTGTTTGTTGTGCAGGGATTGGGGATTTGTTTATAATGCAGTTTTTTTGGCTTACATACAGCAGCACCCCAAACTGATTCATTGCAGTTTAAGTGTAATCTTTTTGAAAAAATGGTACAAAATGGTGTGCATTTCCTCTTAAAATTTCACATTGTCCCTGATCCAGGCAAGAAACCTGGATGGCCAGGAAAAGGTGGGTAGTGAGTATGCTCCCTTCTTTCTGTACCTGTCAGGGAAGACCAGCCAGTACTCAAGATGGCCGAAGGAGAAGTCGACCTGTGACCTCAGCCTGTCAGGGAAGACTAGCCAGTACTCAAGATGGCCGAAGGAGAGGTCGACCTCTCCTTCGGCCATCTTGAGTACTGGCTAGTCTTCCCTGACAGGCTGAGGTCACAGGTCGACTTCTCCTTCGGCCATCTTGAGTACTGGCTGGTCTTCCCTGACAGTACCAGACCAGGCCGCATAACTTTCAGCATTGGGGAGTTACCTTACAATGGAAGGGGGATGGTAAAGGTTACGCTCTATCCTTTCAAGGCACCTTTTCCAGAAGCTAAGGGAAAAGGGCCCTTTCTAACTCCAGTGTCCAAGGAATGAGGTGGGGGTATTATTAGGGAAAAGTTATAGTGTAATCTAAACACCCTTTATAATAAGGGATCACCAATTATTCCGTCCCTTCCCAGGGGGAAATGAGTATAGGGTACATTAGCCATTCCCAATAAGAGTTAACAAACACACACGCTTTGTAAAACCATTTAAATGAAATAGTGAGACTCAGCAATATAGTCCATGTTAATCACAGTGTCCAGCAATGTAAATCTATTCCCAACTGTTTGGTAATGCAAGTAATACTGCCTCCCTTTTGACTCGCTTACCACCACTGCGCCTAGGGCTAGAATAAGTGAAATCTATTCTAAAGCTGCCACTTTATAGGTCAAAATACTGTATATAGTGTTTTTTTTAAAAAGTGCAAAACAAATGTGACTAAATGAAAAAATACAGTGGCGCTAAAATGCAAAAATAAACTATATATCTAAACTTTCCTTAAAGGAGATACTGTGAAACAAAATATATATATATAATTGTTCAGACTCAATATGTGACCACCAAGTGACAAGTGATAAGAACATATATCAAACATAAAACATATTAAATAAACTACTGAAGTAAAAAAGTCCTTAAATGGTGATTTCTTCTTAAACTTCCACCACACCCAAGTGTTCGGTGATCCCACTCCCTATGGAAATCCACTCACCGACTTCTAGTGCCCACACTCTCATGAAGGGCTCAAAAGCTATTTGACCGCATCACAAGGGTCACACCGGCAATCCAAAATACCAGACTCGTGTGCAAGGATCGTTCCACATGTGTAATACAAATAATACTCCAATAGTGCAAAAACGTATAACCAGTTTATTAAAAACACTCAAAATCTTCAGTATTAAACTCACATTTTTCAAATGTCAAAATAGCATAGAAACGTTTCCACAGCAAACAGATCTTCACAGCACAGCACAGCAAGAATATGAATCAGCCACTATAGAGTTGCGGTCACGGCGGACCCGAGGTGTGCAGGCATCAGACTGCTTCTCTCACCTACTCCCCGATGCCTCCCCGCTCTATCGATGTGCCACTTCCTCGTACGGTACGGCAGCGTCACTTGTCATTGGTGAAGTACGTCATACAGCCACGCCCCGACATGTTTCGTCATACACCGACTTAATCATGGGAATCCCATGGCTGATTCATATTCTTGCTGTGCTGTGCTGTGAAGATCTGTTTGCTGTGGAAACGTTTCTCTGCTATTTTGACATTTGAAAAATGTGAGTTTAATACTGAAGATTTTGAGTGTTTTTAATAAACTGGTTATACGTTTTTGCACTATTGGAGTATTATTGACCATAATAGGTGGAGACAGTAATGTACACCTGGACCAAACCTTAGATAGGCCTAATCCGTGTAAACCAGTTTTGAAACACACTCCAAAACAGGGCTGTAAACTGGCTAGGCTGTTACACTCTTACAACCTACAAGATATCTGGAGAGATCTCCACCCAGCGGCCACTAGGGATTATACACACTTTTCTCAAGTACATAAAAAACACTCCCGAATCGATCATGTGTTCACCTTATCATACCTGCTCAATCAAATCAGCCAAAATAATGACCACGGCATGGTCTGATCATTCCCCGGTGCAAATCTGTTTATCAGACCTGGGGACGAAAACGAAACCTACGACATGGCACCTTAACGCCTCCTTACTTAATGATCCTATTATATTCACTGAAATTGAAAAGGCCATAGGCCAATACTTTACTGAAAACCGGGCAACTGATACGACCCCGAGCATCAACTGGGCAGCGCACAAAGCCACTATTCATGGCCAGTTGATCCAACTAGCTTCTAGGACCAAACGCATACATGCACAAACAATACAACAAGAGACTGATCTACAGGCCCTTATGCGAGAGCAAAAGAAAACCCCCTAGCTAGCTAGCTCTTTTTTGTACTGTCAAAAGGACTACTTTGTACTTTTCTGTAACACCACATGCAGCTTTAAGGCTAGCGTGGTATTTTAAGGATTTGTGTATTTTCATTGTTATCCTTTAAGTCACATGAAAAGACCCTCTCCCCACCAAATGGTATTTTAAAAAAAATATTGCATTGGTAAATGTCCATAATGGCAGTTCCTAGCTCCCAATAGCATTTTTTAATACTAGCTTGACTATTAGCCTTGAAAATTGCAAGAAAAAATAGCTAGTTTCACCTCCCATAGACTTTAGTAGGGTTCAACACTAAGTTTGGGGTTCACAGGCTGCTTGCTGAATTTTCCTATCCCAGCTCAAACAAAACCCAGGCATATTTGCTCATCCCTAATGTTACCAAAGGAAATATGATGATGATGCAATCACAGCATGTGACAATTAGCAGATCCTTCTGTCTCCATGGAAAGGAATTGTCACCTAGGTATTAATAGGTCTTTCTGTTTCAATGGAAGTGGATTTCACCTAGTTTCTAGATGAACACCTTTGCATCCCGTCAACTAATATGCAATTGCTTAGCATGATTTAAGATCCTGGTTCCAAAAATGTAACTTCGTAACACAGTTATGAAAACAAAAGTGTATGTATAGATTTGAATAGCATAGGGTAGGTCAAACCCCTTGTCCTGTTTTTATTGATATCTCACTCTCACCCTCTCTATCTGTTCCCAATTGTTGCTGGGACATAAAATTATAGGAAATCCAAAATGTGACAGTTGGTGCCAGAACAAGAAGTGAGGAGAAATCTTCCAAAAACACCTGCACCAGTAATGCCCCGTACACACGATAGGACTTCTCGACGGAAAAAGATATGCCGGCTTTCCCGACGAGATTCCACTCAAGTTTGCCTTGCATACACACGGTCATGCAAAAGTTCGCTGAACTTACGACCGTCAAGAACGCGGTAACGTACAACACTACAACGAGCCAAGCAAATGAAGTTCAATGCTTCCGAGCATGTGTCGAATTGTTTCCGAGCATGCGTAGGAATTTTGCGCGTCGGAATTGCCACAGACGATCACATTTTCAGATAAGAACTTTTCCCGACCGAAAAATTGAGAACATGCTCTCAATCTTTTGCTGGCCGGAATTCGGCCAGCAAAAGTCTGATGGAGCATACACACGGTCGCATTTTCCAACGACAAACTCTCATCGGTCTTTTGTGGGCCGAAATTCCGATCGTGTGTACGCGGCATTAAGAGTTACCCCTGAAAAGCTTTTTTTTCACTTACTGTTGTGTCTCCAGCACAGAAAGTGAAGGGAAATACTTCCAGTGCAACACATAAAAAATGCAAGAAAACACTATATTGCAAATGATTGGTAGCAGAGAGATTCCAATATACTGAAAACCTGCCCTGATATCTTTGAAATATGAAATTTATTAACAAGTGGAGATGGGCCGAACTCCCCCGGTTCAGTTGGAGCCAAAACTTTTGAATATCGCTAAAGTATGGAGCCGAATAAGGAACCCATTTGAAGTCTATGGGACCCGAACTCGAAAAATCAAAAGTGACCATTTTGAGGGCTTAGATGCAAATTATTAGGCATACAAAAGGGGTATGGAGGTCTAGGTACTGCCCCGGCAGACATGTATCAATGGAAAAAAGTTTGTAAAAAATCATTTTGAAATGAGCAGTGATTTACTGATGCTTAAAGTGAAACAATAATGCTTGCACCAAAGAAGATATCTAAGTTTTAAAACCAAGTAAAGACTTAGAGGACCTGGTAACAACAACTGTGAGTGTGTTACATAGTCAAATTTTACTCTCATCTTATCAATTTGAATAATGAGTGACCCAGTTGAACATTGTTTGCATTTCCATTTGCATTATATGTTAAAGGATGTCATTTTCCAATAATAAGCTAAATACATTTCATTTTGAAAAGACCACCTTGTGTATGACTGTAGAGATGTCCAATTCTACAGAGGGAGAATATAACATTTGGCTTCCAGTTGCCACTTCTGGAATATTCACCTTGGCAGGACTATTAGTACAATCCTTTATTGTGGCTGTGAATTTAATTGACTGGCTGAAGGGAAGGTTGATGAAGGCAACTGATCAAATTATCACCTCTATTGGCATATCAAGGTTCTTCTGTCTAATTTCTTCCCTATTGCACATGTTTTCAGAGTTGTACTCTACAAAGTTTGACAAAATATTTTGTTTATTTATTTTATGCACTTGGCAAACCTCAGATTTTTCTAGCATCTGGTTATCAACCCTGCTCTCCATCTTCTTCAGCTTCAAGATCTCCACTTTTCAAAATGTCTTTTTCTTATATGTGAAGGCCATCATATCAAGGAGGGTTGTCTACCTGATTTTTGCCTCTGTGCTGCTGGGATTTGTGTACTCTTTTATGTATCTGGTTCTTAATATTAATTCGTTTAGGAATTCAACAGAGAAACCTGCACAGATAATATCTGCCTTCTATTTTTTGTGTAGCTTGACTCCACTCCTTGTGTATTTTGCATCTTCGGTCCTTCTGGTCATTTTTCTGGGTTTTCACATGAGCACACTGAAAATCCGTAGAAATGTCAAAGGCAGTACAGACATCTACTATAAGACAATAAAGTTTACAGTGGTCTCTTTTTTAACCTGTGCTTCGTGTATTACAGTAAATATCACCAAACGGCATGGTATGGATTTATTTGGTGTTTTCTGGATGTATTTAATATGGAACATTTTTCCAGTTATATATTCTGTCTGCTTGATTTACTTAACAACCAAACTAAGGAATCGATTTTATATGGTCATCTGTTGCGGAACTTCCTGGTTGCTCAAGAGAAAAGCTTCTGATCCCCAGTCTGGAGAACCGGTTGAAAACATTCCTTTGTGATTTTGGGAAAAACAATAGAACTCTGAAGGATCCCTTCAAGTGTATATCAAGGCAACTTTTTTTTTTTTTAGTTTTGGATAGCGTGGGGAAGGTTTAAAGCTTCCGTCAGATTTTTTTTGTCATTCAGGACTCTCTTAGAGAGATTTCCCCTCAATTATCATACTATTGACAATCATTTTAACCGAGACGAGGTAAAGATGTATCTCCAACATCAACATTCTGTTTTTAGTAGAGTATGGGATAGCAAAAACCTGTGTCATATTTATATTTTTACAGTATGTCTAACCCCTGTCAGATTTTTTATTAAATCTTTTTCCCTGTTGGAGATTTTCTCTCACATCCTGTTTGGTAAAACCATCATCACCAAGATAGAAAGTAAGACAAAATCTATCTAACAGAGCCCTAGATACTAGTATAAATCAGACAGGGTTCTAATTCTTACTCATTCTATGCAAGGCTAAAAATGTTTTGGCTGGAAATAAATTTTACTAGCTATTAACTAGCTCACCAATAATATTTTAATGAGTCTCCAATATGGTCAACCATTAATTTACGTAAGTGAAATTTGTTATTGTATATGTCAGATATTTCTAATTTCCAATAAAATATTGAGGTCAGAAACATATTTCAGAGTAATCAGATTCATATCTTAATACATTTTATTTGTCACTGTACATTTATCATAATTAAAAAGTAATGACGATCTTGGGTTGGGTCCACGTGGCTATATACACCCATCGCCCACTTTATTAGGTACACCTTGCTAGTACCGGTTTGCACCCCCTTTTGGCTTCAGAACTGCATTCATGGATTTTAGTGCATTCATTGATTTTGGTGCTAGCAACAAGAAGAAATTTTACATCCAAAGTGAGAAATTAGGACAACTGATAACAATAACCATGTTAAATAGTCATATTGACGCTATTATTTGTATAATTTGTATAACAGACACTCAATTGATTATTGTTTGCATTGCAATTTGCACCATACATTAAAGGATGTCATATTCCAATAATAGCGTAAATACATTTCCTTTTGAAAAGACTGTCTTGTATATGGCAATAGAGATGTCCAATTCTAGGGAGGGAGAATAAGATAAAATTTGGCTTTCAGTTGTTACTTCTGGAATATTCATCTTGGCAGGACTATTGGTACAATCACTTACTGTGGCTGTGAATTTCATTGACTGGCTAAAGGGAAGGTCGATAAAGACTAATAACCAAATTATCACCTCTACAGGGATACCAACGATCTTCAATTCTTGCCTATTGGACATGTTTTCAAATCTGCACACTACAAAGTTTCGTAAAATATTTTCTGTATTTATTGGCAAACCTCTGACTTCTCTATCTTCTGCTAAGCAACCACGCTTTCTCTTTCTTCTTCTGGTCCAGCATCTCCACCTTTCACGTCTCCTTCTGAAGGCCATCATATCCAGAAAGGTCATCTACCCGATTATTACTTCTATTCTGCTGGTATTTGGGTACTCTTTTATGTATCTTGTGATTGTTTATAGCACGTTAAGAAGTCCATCTGAAAATTAAATTTAAGACTATGCAGAACTTTTCATTTTGGATAGAGTAAGGAAAGGTTACAACCTATGTCAGTTTTTGCCATCTATCTCCTAATAGAGAGATTTCCCTTCACTTCCTGTCCCATAGCCACAACAGGAAGTGAGAGGAAATCCCCCGCCCCCAAAGTAAGGGAATCTGCAATCGTCATCAGAACAAATATCCCTATTGGAAGATTTCCACTCTATAACATTTGTAGGGACAATCCAAAATTTGGCATTTTTTTTTACTTTCAATTTTGATGATCAAGGTAAACATAACAAATAGAGAGGGTGAATCTCTTTAACCACTTGCCGCCCGCCATATAGCAATAAAGTGATTCAGTTATCCTGACCGGACGTCATATGACGTGATCGGGATAAGAAGTTGCCGCGTGGCGATCGCTGTTGTGGTGTGTCAGTCTCACACACTGCAACTCCGATCTAGGTAAAGAGTCTCCGTCAGAGAGACGGCCACGTGGCAACTTCTTATCCCGATCACATCACATGACGCCCGGTCAGGATAACAGAATCACTTTGTCAACCTCATATTACTATATGGCGGGCGGCAAGTGGTTAAAGAGATTCACCCTCTCTATTTGTTATGTTTACCTTGATCATCAAAAGTGAAAGTAAAAAAAAATGTGATCAGCTGTGTCCAATCACAGCTGATCACGATGTAAACAGAAAGAGACGTGTATCGGATTTTCCTCACTCGCGTCTGACAGACGCGAGTAGAGGAGAGCCGATCGGCTGCTCTCCTGACAGGGGGGTCTGCGCTGATTGATTATCAGGATGCCCACCCAGGACCACCAGGGTTGCCACCAGGACCACCAGGGATGGCCACCACTGATAAACACCAGGTATGCCACCCCTGGCCACCAGGGATGCCAATGTGTGCCCACATATGATGCCAATCAGTGCCAATTAGCAATACCTGCCAGTGCCTCCATAGCAGTGATGCCCATCAGTGCCATCTTTCAGTGTCCATCAGTGCAACTCATCAATGTCCATCAGTGCCACCTATTAGTGCCCATCCATGCCCATTAGTGCCCACCTATCAGTGCCCATCAGTGCAGCCTATCAGTGCCCATCAGTGCCACCCATAAGTACACATCAGTGCCGCCTATGAGTGCCCATCAGTGCTGCATATCAGTGCCCATCAGTGCCGCCTATCAGTGCCCATCAGTGTCGCATATCAGTGCCCATCTGTACTGCCTTATCAGTGCCCATCAGTGCAGCCTCACCTGTGCCCATCAGTGAAGGAGAAAACGTACTTATTTACAAAATTTTATAACAGAAACAAAGAAAAAGGGTTTTTTTTTTTCAAAATTTTCAGTCTTTTTTTATTTGTTTAGCAAAAAATAAAAACCCCAGATGTGATCAAATACTACCAAAAGAAAGCTTTATTTGTGGGAATAAAATTATAAAATTTTTGTTTGGTTACAGTGTATATAAACAATAGTTGCTGCGCTAAATAGAAAAATAATAATATAACATTTGAAATGAAATGAAGTCACAGTAATTGGTCCATAAAATTTCCAAATAGGTCCATACAGAAATAAAGTGATATATTGTTGCATGTCCAAATGATTGTGATTGACCGTATACCCAAGTACGCCTTCCACTGTATAGATACAAGATGTGCCCTTACCAGATAGCTAGACTCCACACTATAGGAATCTAATCACACATGGAATCACACATCATAAAGGATCCATCCACTGGAGGTAGAGACTGGTAGCGTCACAGATGTTGGTGCTGGTCAATCACTCTTTCTCATAGAGGTTTATGTAAAAAAGGCAAAAAGTTGCCACATAGCGTAAAACCAGGGTGGTTTTATTGAAAAAAAAATGCCATTAAAAGTGACCACAGGTGCAATACAATGTAACAAGTGGATAAAAAAGGTTCTCACATAAAAATCTGCAGATCAGAGTAGCGTGGTATCGCTGGACATAAACTCTGCCCTACTAGTTTCATCATACATGATGTCATCAGGGGCATGGGTACAGTGTAGCATGACCACGCAATTGTCATTTAAACAGCAACAGCGCTGAAAGCTGAAGATTGGCTTGGGCAGGAAGGGGGGAAAGTGTCTGATATGGAAATAGTTAAATGGGAGCACCGACAGCAATAAAAATCTGACAGATGTTCTAATCCCTCTTTACTCTATCCAAAACTTTGCCTTTAATTTGTGTAACTACTTTCCACTGTTCATGCTCAGGGTAAACACAGCCTCACATGGGGTATGCATTGATACTCCCCATATGAACAAGACCTTTCACTATTGCTTGTATACACTGGCGGTGCGTCCATAAGGGCGCACGGGCGCCGCCCCCCTCTCTCCTGCCACCCCCCTCTATCACCAATAGATAGATTCATGCATTCATGGTCGCCGCTGCCACCCCCTATTCAGGCACCTGGCCCCTTTTCAGGTGCAGGGCGCCTGAATTACAGTGGCGGGGGGGGGGGGTTTTGAAGCACCTGATTAGAGCCATAAGCTCTAATAGGCATTAAAAAAAACGTGACCTGTGAGCGCCATGCTGGGCGCTCGCAGGTCACTCAGCTGTGTTAGAAAAGCAAAGGAATATTCGCTTTCCTAACATAAACTGCCTCTCCGCCAATCAGGTGCTCAGATCTGTTACTCGTCACCTGATTGGCTGAAACGACAGGTGCTGTGATAGGACGCCAGGCGTCCAATCATAGCAGAGGACGGGTGGAGAGGACGGGAGAAGACATCGAGGAGCTGTCCCACCGAGACAGGTAAATGCAGATGGCGGGCAGCAGGGAGCACACTGGCAGCATTTGATATGGCACAGTGGCTGCGTTTGATGGGCCACAGTGGGAGCAGTTGATGGGCACAGTGGCGGCAATTGATGGGCACAGTGGCAGCAATTGATGGGCACAGTGGCTGCGTTTGATGGCACAGTGGCTGCAATTGATGGGCACAGTGGCTGCATTTTATGGGGCACAGTGGCTGCAATTGATGGGCACAGTGGCTGCATTTTATTGGGCACAGTGGCTGCATTTGATGGCACAGTGGTGGCAATTGATGGGCACAGTGGCAGCAATTGATGGGCACAGTGGCTGCGTTTGATGGCACAGTGGCTGCAATTGATGGGCACAGTGGCTGCATTTTATGGGGCACAGTGGCTGCAATTGATGGGCACAGTGGCTGCATTTTATTGGGCACAGTGGCTGCATTTGATGGCACAGTGGTGGCAATTGATGGGCACAGTGGCTGCGTTTGATGGGCACAGTAGCGGCAATTGATGGGCACAGTGGCTGCATTTTATGAGGCACAGTGGCTGCAATTGATGGGCACAGTGGCTGCATTTTATTGGGCACAGTGGCTGCATTTGATGGCACAGTGGCGGCAATTGATGGGCACGGTGACTGCATTTGATGGCACAGTGGCTGCGTTTGATGGGCACAGTGGCAGAAATTGATGGGCACAGTGGCTGCAATTGATGGTACAGTGAGGCTGCAACTGATGTTTTTTTTTTCAGAATTTTTCAGTTTGTTTGCGCCCCCCCAAAAAATTTTGAGCACCAGCCGCCACTGCTTGTATACTGTTTGTGATTCTGGATGGATTTATGCTGTTATTAATACGTCTTATTATAATTGTACTTAGGTTGTGTCCAGTCTCCTTTGGTCACCCCTACTTTTACTGGATATCAGCACTTGTTATCCCTGGGAAAACACTTATCAATCACACCTACAGAAGAGGACTGGAAAGACATCAATCTTACTATTCACAAATGTTCTCAAAAAGCAGCCACCCAGGAAAATGGGTACAAGTTTTATGGCCAAGATAGTACAAAACATCATTGATTTTACTGCTGACTGCTGCTGGATGTACACACTTTGTTGCACAAATGGAGGCATTGCTCCTTTATCTCCAAAGACATGCTGGGAGGTTAATTGGCTTCTGTCCAAAATTGGCCCTAGTATATGAATGTGAGTTTGGGGACCTTGGATTGTGGGCTCCTTGAGGGTAGGGATCGTGAGTGTGCGATGTATGTGTGGAGCGATGCATAAATTGACAGCACTATATGGGTACCTTAAATAAATAGGGATAATTGTAGACACGCACACTCACTCAGGTTGAACTGGATGGACTGGTGTCTTTATTCAACCTTACTAACTATGTAAATACTATGTAAATCTCCCTCCACCGGAAGGTGGTTCACTGCATTATAGCTACTGTCAGTAACACCCCAGAGTTAAACCCAGCACAATATCTGCTGCACCACCCATACCTACAATTTATGGATCAATGCAGTGAGAATGTGCATACTGTTATATTGTTTATCTAAACCACCACCCAGCCTGAAAGACTGGTTCACCGTGCCTATCCAGTTCCCACCCTCACACTCCTCTCTTGTACCCACAAGTCACAAATCACGGTCACTCAAAAAACAGTCTAGGGGTGTTCTTTTTGGTGTTTTTATTTTTGGAGTAAGTGGATAGGGTTGAGGGAAGTGAGTGGGATACTCCAACTAGAGGACTATGTACAGTTTGAGGACAGTAAACTCCTTTCTGAAAAGCTGAAGCCGAAGTCTTTGAAATAGAAAAGTGTGGACATGGCTCATAGTAGAAGCAGTGAAAAGCTGCCGACTTTCTTTAGAGCAACAAGAGCAGCGTCCCTTCACAAAGAACTGGATAGACTAAGCTCTTCAGGATACCAGACGATGTCCCCTTTGGTCAAACACACACAGCTGACTCTTTAGCACAAGAGGAGTGGCAGCAGCTCAAAAACCTGTAAGATCCTCACGAAGAGGAAGCACATGGCAGCGTTGTCAGGAAGCACAAGGCCTCTAAAACAGGAAGCACATGGCAGTGTTGCCCTGGAGGGCAGAATGCCTTCTAGACTGGACCTTCCCTCTGCAAGCAAAGACTCAGCAACTCTGTGTTGCAGAGTATTTACACAGATCCCCAGCAGCCTTCAGGGCTACCCTCCCTGGGATTGGCCAGGGCTGTATAGATATTCATGCTGCTATTTGCATTGCTTCACACCTATGTTTCAGAGAGTTCTCCAGTTCTCTGGAAAGCGGAATAAACAGTCAAAACTAGCAGCAGCTGAAACACTGAGCAGACCTAACTAATCGCATGTAGCTGCACTTATTACAGTGAGCACAACTAAATTTGCAAAACACAACAATTACAGCCACACTGGTTACAGTGAGACATGCTTAATTTACCTAGCAAACAAAAATACAACTCCACTGAACACAGTGAGCCAGCACTAAATCTAACTAATCCTAGCACCAATCTGGAAGGGTTATACATTTAAAATGGATTCATTATGGACATCTTGTGGTAATCCAGTGTAAGTACAACTTGTAATGTATTGTCTTTAAAATGGTACAATTCAGTTTACCTACATGTTTCGATAGTTTAGCTAGACCACTCCCCTTTTCTTCTTGTTCCCTGAGTTAGATGTGAACCTTTTTAGTGGGCACAAGATGTAGATCATTGTCTATTTACACTTTGTTTATGACCTGTTAATATCCATGTATTGCATTTTGACAAATAAAACACTGGATTTAACTGTCATATCTTTTTGGAGAGTTGAGTTGTTTGTGGACAACCATGGTTGGTCCAACCATGATGGACCAAGGTCTAAAGGAGGTATGTTAATGCATAAAGTGGTGCTTGAAACAGAACAACTCCCAAAAGAGTTGGTAAAGGATAAGGCCACCTTTTCGGGCAGAATTTCACTTTTCATAATAAATAGAAGCGTTTTCCGATGCCATTTCTGGCCCAGCCATCTCAGTGTACTTTTCTCTCACTTACATCATCCACAGGTTTAGAATCTTCTCAGTTTATTTGTATCTTTGAATGGATTTTCAGATTCCTTCACTTCATGTAGCTTGTATCAGCAATCACTTCCCGTTAGGTCATCTCCTAGAAGCCTTCACTTGTTGCATCACAAAAGAGGGTATGACAGGGTGTGTTCACCACTCTGGACCACACCTCCCTCATGAGAATTAAGTAAAAAGTGTACTAACTAGTAAATAAATAAATAAGTGACAAATACTAGAAGATGGCCAAATAATATAGCTGCAATTATTGTGTATGTGAACTGATATCACACAAAAAATATATATATGTATATATTCAAAATGTATAATGCGCTAATATTAACCTCCCAATATAACACGGTGTGATCTCCTAATGATTAATCAGTGAATCATGTGCAAAATAATCAAAATGGAGCCTATTATAAATAACATAACATCCTTCACAATAACAGAATCCTATAACTAAATATCAATGTGATAATAAATTATTAAACACAATTAAAAAGAGAAAAATAAAAATGAAATATATTAATGTGATGAACCACAGTGCACAGGTATCTCAATAGGACAGCATACTGCTGTGAAAAAATATAACGTCTTTGGTGATTTGATGAATATAGACAGGTTTCAATGAGTAATCCCCAGTGATAGCTGGCTTGCTCATATATTCAGCTGCTCATTGGCATGGGCTGGCTTCTGGCTTTCAAAGAACTTCCGCAGTATGAAACAACAAAAAAGGAGAAAGACCATTGCGTAGGCAGTGTGATATGTAATCCCTATATACTAAGGAAAAAAATTCACTCACACTTTTCAACAGAATAAATCGCATATGGTAAGGTCAGTTGCATACAGCTAACAGCTGGGATCTCCTCACACGCCAACAGTGTACACACAGCACTGCTCATCACTGGCTCCTCCCGACCGGTTTCCTCACTAGACACGTGACACGTGACCCAACCCAAAAATGGAACTTCCACTTTAAGTACTCCACACCTCCTGACATGCCACAATTGGCATGTCATTTTTTTGGGGGGAAGGCTGGGTACCTGGTTTGGAGTGGGACTTCCTGTCCCACTTCCTCTTTACGGCTTCTAACCGCCTAGGCGACTCCTAGGTGGCCCCTCCCTCCCAGCAATTTTTGGGGACACTTGTCCCAGAACATTGCCTGGCCATTGAGGGAGCGCGGCTCGCGCATGCACAGTGCGCGCCCGGCTGTGAAGCCCTAAACTGTCGCAGCCAGGCACCCACACTCACAATGTTGGCGCCGGCGGAGAGGAGGGGGAGAGAATGGAGGCTTCGGGCGGCCACATCGCTGGACCGTTGAGTGTCTGTTTATTAAAAGTCAGCAGCTATACTTTGCATGCTGACTTTTGATAAACTAAACAAACAGTGGAACTCCGCTTTAATGTAAGGTTGCTATTGGTCCCCGTTTACCAGGAACAGTCCCAGTAGTGAGGGGTCCGCCAGTGGGAAATGGACATCCCCAGGTAACGCTGTGCGTTACTTAATCCTGACCCCTGAACTGTGTGTGTTACTTAACCACTTGTTTACCAAGGTACACTTGTTTATAAATGCCATGGTAGATAAGTGGTTAAATCAAGCTTACTGTTGCTGCGGCTTTAAGAGCTGGCACAGAGCTTTCCGGTAGAAGTGATTGGAGGGCTCCAGAGGGCCCCCCCACCAGCAGTGCCAGTGACGCCCATGGTGGTTCCTGGGGTCTCCAATCCACTGGGGAGTCCAGGACTGTGGGAAATGACATCCCTGGTGAAAGCAGGAGGAACTCAGGTAACATCCATTCCCCGATCCCTCCTGTGACTAATGACCCCGGAAGGGTTGAGTTATTTCCAGGTGCCTGGAGCCAGAACACCTGTGAGTGGTGAGTGTGCTGTGAGGAAGGTGCCAACTGCTGGGCAGGAATGGAATTGCAGCTCAGGGAAAAGTCATAACAGCTTTGAAGTTGAGTGTTCTGTACAGGTACGCCACCTGCCGGGCCAGGAATGGAATTACACTTCAGGAAAAAAGTATGAACAACTGTGGTGGGTATGTTGCAAGGGGGGGCACCACCTGCCGGCCAGCAGTGGGATGGCAGCTCAGGGAAACGTACCTAACAGCTGTGAGCTCTGGGTGTTCCGTACAGGGGCGCCACATGCCAAACAGAAAAGGAATTGCAGCTCAGTGAAAAGTCATAGCAGCTTTGAGTGTTCTGTATAGGTGCGCCACCTGCCGGTCTGGCATGGAATGACACTTCAGCAAATAATATGAACTGTGAGAGTGCGCTACCTGCTGGTCTGGAGTGGAATTGCACCCCAGGGAAGTCAGAACAGTTATAAGCTCTGAGTGTTCTGTGCAGGTGCGCCATCTGCCAGCCAGAAATGAAATGAGACTTCAAAGAATAGTCCGAACAACTGTAAGTGCTGAGTATACTGGGAGGGGCGCCGCCTGCTGGCCAATAATAGAATGGCAGCTCATTAAAAAATGTTCGAACAGCTGTGAGCGCGTTTCCTGAGGTGTAATTCCACTCCTGCCGCCCCCCTGCACCCAACACTCAGCACTCACTGCTGTTTTTACTTTTTCCCTGAGTTGCCATTCTGTTCCTGGCTGGCACGTGGTGCCCCTTCGCAGAACACTTAGCGCTCACAGCTGTGGTGGCTGCTGTCCCAGCCCTGGGCGTTCTGTGCGCAGGCGCCACCTGTCGGTCAGGAGAGGAATGACAACCTCAAGGAGCAGCCATTCCATTCCTGGCTGGCAGGTGACTTTCTTCACAAGCACACCCTACGTGCACAGCTGTTCTAATGTCTGGCTGTCCCTTGAGATTGCCATTTCAGTCCTTGCCAACAGGTGGCTCTGAACATTTGCATAGCTCCCAACTGTCCCTGATTTCGAGGAACTGTCCCTGATTTCGAGGAACTGTCCCTGATTTCGAGGAACTGTCAAAGATTTAGAGGAACTGTCCATGATTTCGAGGAACTGTCCGTGATTTTGAGGAACTGTCCCTGATTTAGAGGAACTGTCCCTGATTTGGAGCAATGTCCCTCATTCCTTCTCATTTGTCCCTCATTTTGATCTGATCTATATAAATGTTTTAAAATGCACTTGTTATCTATCAAAAAGTGTTTTCCAGCACTAAACCTTTCATCTGATTTCTAAATGACTGTATTTGTGAATTCCAAAAGCCAATATAAAGGAATTGTAGTGGTAAAAAAGCACTTGTAGGTTTAACCAATCTTGTTTGTTTTTTTTGTACAATTCTCCTTTAAGGGGGCGTGGCAGGGGGTGTGTCCTATGCCTGCATACTTTTGCTGATAGGTGTCCCTCATTCCCATCTCAAAAAGCTGCTAGCGGACTTGTCCTTGAGGTGTCCTTCCACTGCTGGCCGGCAGGTGGCGCTCTCGCACAGACCACGTCGCTTCCGGCTTGCATGGGCTTTTCCCCCCGAAGTGTCATTCCACTCGTGGCTGGCAAGGTGGCGCTCTCGCACAGAACACCCAACTCTCTCTCTCACAGTTGTTTGAGCTTTTCCCTGAAGTTGTCATTTCCCTCGTGGCCGGCAGGTGGCGCCCGCCTCCCATACACGCAAAGAACATCTAGCGCTCACAAGCTGTTCGAGCCTTTCAACTTTTAGTAGTCATTCCCACTCCTGGCCGGCAGGTGTCAGTGCGCGGAACGTCGCTTGCTTCTCTGTGACCGTCCAAGTCAGTCTCTGTGGTGATTTCCGGTGTGGGGAGGAAGTGGTGCGGAGCAGAGGGAACCGGTGTGTGGGGGTGAGTTGGTGAGCCTGGTGTGGGAGTGGGGCAGAGGGCGCAGGCCTGAGCTGTGTGCGCCTCCATGTGCTGGCATTGTATGAGTGAAGGGAGGAGCACAAGTCCCAGCATGGCCTCTGAGGACTACAAGTGCCAGGAGGGACCTCTTCATACTGCAAGAGTGGGGTGTGGTGGACTACAAGTCCCAGCATGGCCTCTGTCTGTGTGAGGACTACAAGTCCCAGGAAGGCCTCTCTATACTGCAAGAGTGGGGTGTGGTGGACTAACAGAGGAATGTATACAGCTGGTGTCCTTTACTATTCGATCTCCAGTGTAGTCATTGTACCCAGCACTGTACACAAGGGTGTCCTATCATAGCATATGGTGTGTGTCCATCTCCTCCATCACACATTATCCTCCTGTACAAATCTCTCTATCATCACTCCTGTAACCCTAAAGTACAACAAAAGGCAACAACCTTTTCATTTTGGATGAAGCAAGGGAAGTTTTTTTTTTATTGCCATCTGTGTACTATTGGGGAGATTTCACTTCCTGTCCCATAGGCAAACAGGAAGTGAGGGAAATCCCTGGTTATCACCACAATTAGTGTCCCCATCGGAAACTTCCCCTCTATTCCTGTTCTGGTAACAGCCCCAAATTTGCGATTTTTCTATTACTTTCACTTTTGATGAAAACGATAACCAGAAAAAAAAAAAAAATAGAGAAGGTGAATCTCCCTAACAGGGGCACAGACCGTGATAAAAACATGAGAGGTGTTCTATACCCTCTCCACTCTATCCAAAAAAAAAAAAAAAAGGCCTTTAGTCATACTCCTAACATTTTTTACCAAAAGAGCTTTTTTTTTTTTTTTTATTTTTTTTTTTTTTTTTTGCACTTGTTTAACCGTTTCAGCCCCGGAAGATTTGGCTGCTGAATGACCAGGCCATTTTTTGTGATTCGGCACTGTGTCGCTTTGGCCCCTTTCGCACTGGGCAGGTTTGCAGGCGCTATTGCGCTAAAAATAGCGCCTGCAAACCGAGCTGAAACAGCCGCTGCTGTCTCTCCAGTGTGAAAGCCCTGGGGGCTTTCACACTGGAGCGGTGCGCTAGCAGGACGGGAAAAAAAGCAGCATCTTCGGATCGGTGAAGGAGCGGTGTATACACCGCTCCTGCCCATTGAAATCAATGGGACAGCATGGCTATACCGCCGGCAAAGCGCCTCTGCAGAGGCGCTTTGCGGCGATTTTTAACTCTTTCTTGGCCGCTAGTGGGCGGGAAAACCGCCCCGCTAGCGGCCGAATACCGACGGTAAAGTGCCGCTAACCATAGCGGCGCTTTGCCGCCGACGCCGCCCCAGTGCGAAAGGGGCCTTTAACTGACAGTTGTGCCGCGTTGCACCCAAACAAAATTGACGTCCTTTTTTTTTCCCCACAAATAGAGATTTCTTTTGGTGGTATTTGATCACCTCTGCGGTTTTTATTTAAAAAAAAGAGCGACAATTTAAAAAAACAAAAACTCAATATTTTGTACTTTTTGCTATAATAAATATCTCCATTTTTTTTTTTTTTTTTTTTTAAAGCAATTTTTTTCTCAGTTTTGGCTGATATGTATTCTTCTACGTATTTTTGGTGATAAAAATCGCAATAAGCGTATATTGGTTGGTTTGCACAAAAGTTTTAGCGTCTACAAAATAGGGGATAGATTTATGGAATTTTTATTATTATTTTTTTTTTATCGGGACTGCGACATTATGGCGGACACTTTTGACACATTTTTGGGACCATTGGCATTTATACAGCGATCGGTGCTATAAAAATGCACTGATTACGGTGAAAAAATGTCACTGGCAGGGAAGGGGTTAACACTAGGGGGCGATCAAGGGGTTAAATGTGTTTCCCTAGTGTGTTTCTAACTGAAGGGGTGGTGGGACTGTTTAGGGGAGATGACAGACCGCTGTTCATACTTTGTATGAACACACGATCAGTTTGGTCTCTTCCCTCAGAAAACTGGGATCTGTGTGTTTACACACACAGATCCTGGGTTCTCGGTGTGTCACGAACGATCGCTGGAGCTCGGCGGTCATCTCGCCCACCGGAGGCGAACAGCAGTGCGCGCTCCTAGTGGCCACAGGGCTAAGCAACGTAACATAATGTCGTTTCGCCCAGCCGTGCCATTCTGCCGCAGTAAAACTGCGTCGGCTGGTCGGCAAGTGGTTAATTGCTTTCGGACCACCCGTGGTACTTTTACTGTGGGCGGCACAGGCAGGCTGGATCACTTCCATGTACGTGATCCAGCCTGTTCCGAGTCAAGTGCGTTCTGCAGATTACAATTACCGGTAACAGGGTATCATGTGATCACTATGATTGGTCATAGCGATCACATAACAATGTAAACAAACTGCCACAAATGGATTTCCATGCAAGCGCAGCTTGCTTACGGTTGCAATATGTGATTGGCCGACAGCAATCTAGCTACTGCAGCCATCAGCTTGTGATTAACCACAGAACATGCCCATGACTATGAAGATTTTTTTTTTTTTTATTGTGAAGCAAACAACAAATAGGATAAAATAACAGAAAAAGTCAATGTGCATAACTATTCACCCCCCTAAAGTCAATACCTTGTAGAGCCACCTTTCTTTTGTGGCTATTACAGCTCCAAGTCGCTTTGGATAAGTCTCTATGAGCTTGCCACATCTTACCACATCTTACCACTGGGATTTTTGCCCATTCCTCCTTGCAAAACTGCTCCAGCTCCATAGTTTTATGTATATATTTTTCTTCACCAACTTAGACTATTGTGTTCTGATCCATCACATATAATTCAGATTAAAAAAACATTGAACTAAAGGCTGTAATGTAACAAAATAGGTAAAAAGCCAAGGGGGTGAATACTTTTGCAAGGCACTGTATACCCCCCAATGCGGAAGGTGTACCTATAGGTAAGCCTATAATAAGGCTTACCTACTCTTCCCTCTCTTGTTACATATATGTACTAGGGATGGAGGCACACCACATATGTGCCTCATCTAGAGTCCCAAAAATCCCCCCCTTATATAATAAGGCTTACCAATAGATACTGAAAATATCTCCCAAACGTGCGGCGTCTAGGAGATATTTACCTTGTAGTGCGCCGATGATGTCATCGGCACATGCGCTGTGAAGAAATGGCCATTACTAGCCCATTATGCTTTTACTTTGCAGGGGAAAAAAGAGGAAGTAAAACCCATCGGTTCACACAGTGGCGACCTGTCAGGCGACTTAGCCGCCTGACAAGTCGCGTTCCATTCAGTGCAATGGAACCGTTCTAATAGGAGCGACTCAAGTTGCTCTGACTTAGAAAAAGGTTCCTGTACAACTTCGGAGCGGCTTGCATTGACTTCTATACAGAAGTTGTTTTGCAAGTCGCGCTGTACGGGGCTGCTTCAGAGTCGGACGACTTTGTAGCCACCCTGTGTGAACCGGCACTAAATGTTAAGTTCACCTCTTAAAAAATAAAGTGCACCTATTTTTGGAAGTAAAAAATGTTCCCTTTAATATTTTTTCAAAGAAGACTGGAGTGCATTTCACACATGAACAGTGGATCGTGGGTGCAATGACAAGCTGCTGCATTCTCTTTCTACAGCTCTGAGCTCGTACCTTCATGCAGGCTGTCAGTTTCAGAGCAGGAAAAATGAGGGCAGTCATTAGCATGCAGTCCATTGAAACTACAAGCTGTCTGCTATGGTGGCCAAGGGTACTTGTAGTAGTTTATTCAGTCAATTACAAATTTTTGTGAATCTGTGGGACTAAGGGAGAGAGGGGAGCTGCTGCATAGTAAAATGCTACACCCTAATTACGGGTATAACTAAAGGTGAAGCAGGATAGCATTCTGGGCCCACTCATCCCAGAGGAAGCCAATGTTATCTTCAGGGGTGCACCCTCCGTAAAAGGACAGATAGCCCCCAATATTATAAACCCTCCCACCCGTCCCTTGTTTTTTCACGATTGGACAGGTTTTTTTCCATGTAGGAAATGTACGGTATGCCAGCACAATGGTGTCAGAACACGTAAGGTTTCCGAATTTGCCTCTACAGTGACGGGAAGGAGATATACGATAAAACCTTTCTGCACATGCAGCACGAGATTTGTAGTATATCTCATCACTTGCCCATGCCTCAAACAGTATATAGGCCGTACTACCAGGACATTTTCGGTGAGGGTGGGTGAACACATCGCCTTAATTAAAAGCAGAGACCCCAAACATACGGTCCCTAGGCACTACAAGGAATTCCATGGTGGAAATCTGGAGGGATCACAGTTTGTCATTATTGACAAATATACACCACCATGGAGAGGGGGCGCCAAAACTCGGGGTGTATCACGCCTTGAAATGTTCTGGGCATATGAGTTGCAGACTTTTGCCCCGTCAGGGCTCAACGTAGAGGTTGACGTTAATGCCTTTTTGGATGATTCTTAAGGGAGACAATGTGTGTCGCTAATTGTCTATTTTTATACATTTTCCTTTTTTATGTCTCATATGGCTGTATTTTGGATGTACTCACACACGGTTGTTTCCTTCTGTTAAATTATACTGGTTACATGTATAAAATGGACATACCTATGTGAATCCAGCTCATTAGATTCTTTTTAACCAACCAAAACACATGGGTTTATAGATATATATCTTTTACTTCCCCCCAGCTGCAATGTGACTGGGGGATAACATGTTACTCATACTACTATCACATTGCCCCTTTAATGTACATGTTATGTGAGGAATCACGAGCTTCGGGTTTCTCACTTAGTAATTGACATATAAGCCATCTAGTGTTAAACTAGTTTCAATCCGTTGTCTCATTGTGGACTTCTGGATAAATACCAATGGAACGCAAGCGGTTGTTCTACATAACCAATTCCGTGTTTCGCAATGTGACGTTACAGCGTCACATCGCGAGATAAGCTGAGAGCCGGGACCTTCCGGTTAACCATCAGTGGAACGCAAGCGAAGCACTCCGTGCGAGTACTTCCGTTTTAGCGGTGTGACGCCACAGCGTCACATCGCGAGATGTGCCGAGATCTCGCCGGCTCACAATGTGGGACAACAAACGATGCTAATTATTTTCAAAAATCAGCAAACACTGTAATCTAAATTCACTTTTAAACGTTTCATTACAATAAGAGAATAATCCTTAACCTTGGACACATGGGGAATTTCCGACTTTATTTTGGAGGGTGGAACGCATGAACACACCCACCAAGACGAGGTTTGGAACGCACGCGGGTCCGCCATTTTGGACAACCCGGAAGTGCCGCTTTTGGAATCAAACGGGCTGGATTCACATCAGAATGATTACAGTTCCTATATTAGGGAGTCGGGCTGCAGTGGAGGGTACCCCAAGACGAAGTCTACTCAGACGAAACGCGTCGGGAGGACTCCACTGCCGCCCCTTTTTACGTACAAGCGCTTTTTATCTACTTCATCATGTAAGTGTATTTCTTTTTATTTTTAATAAATACGGTGTCTACGGTATCACACTATGTAGTCCCTTCTTGTGCCTTTTATGAACCCTGCGTGGAGAGATCCAGTAATACCTATGGAGAAGATGCATCATTAGAACAGCCCCTTTCAATATCTCCAGGCTGCCAAGATCTTCTCACCATTGCCAGGGTGCAATAAAAGTTGGTTTGACCCTAACAGTATATGCTGTTTTTGGGTTCAAACCCTCCGGTAAGCCCCCATCTATTACATCTAAGCGCACTGCATGTTTTTGAAGACACAGTGGTGAATAGTGTGGTTCATAGATGGAACATCCAATTTACTGATGAGACTTTTTAAGTGGCTGCAGAATATTATCCTCTGAGACTTTTTCTGCTGTATGCTGGTGAAGGCGCTCCTCACCTCACGTTTTGGGTAGTGACCCATCCAGTCCCAACTCACTGACTGTCCATTTGACACATTTTTTATTTCCAGTTTGATTTTATATGTGCTACCTTTATTGGTGTTTATTACACTTTGGGTATAGGCCTTTTTAACTTATTAGTTTAAGGTATCTTGTCATAACAGCGCTACACATTTTTTGTTTATAACTAAAGGTGAACCTATCCTTTAAAGTCAAACATTGGTGTACTTTGGATATTTGAACATGCATTAAAAGTAGAACTCCAACATACACCTAACTATTCTTAAAAATGCTCCCTCCCCCTCCTAACTCTTATGCTGACTAACCTGTGTAAAAAAGATGCAAACCCTACATCTTTTCAGAAGCTCTACACTAGTCACATGATCTGGCTCCTCTGTGCCGTCAGTTGCGGCTGCAGGGGAGAGGAGGGAGTGCCTACAACAGCAGGCACATGGGGACCTATGGGTGATGTCATCGCTCCCGGATTTCCCAGCTGTTGTTGCGCGTTTGCCCTCTTCTCCCATGTGGCCGCCGCTGGCTGACATGTGACTGAGGATCACATTACCAGACCGCAGCAGGCTGAAGTAAATTCATTAATTCACACAGGTTAATCAGTATAGGTGTAAGGAGGCGGACGGGACATTTTTTGAAAGGAGAAGTGCGGGATATTAAAAAAAAATAAACATCTTTACTTACCTATGTGGTTGCTGCCGCTGTCCTGGCTGTCTCTAAGATTGTGAACTGAGTGATCATATGACCTCTGAACACTCAGCTCCCGGCCTTCACTGAGAAGAGAGCAGTGACTGGCATTACCCCTCCAGAGCTCACTGGAGTGCTGGGCTGTGGAGGGGGCAGGCATGTAGGTGGATCACGACATTATTGCTAGGATCACTTTAGAGCCTGGACCGGCTCTGCAAGTCAGCCGACAGTGGACTCTAGCCCGGGATTGGCTGAATTTAAAACTCAGGAGTGCAAAAATAAGTGCACTCATGTGACCCAGAAGAGAAGTATGGCCAAAAAAAAAAAAAAGCTTTGGCCATACGCCTCTTTTAAGAATCGTTATGTTTAGGTAGGAATTTTTTTTTAAGGTTGGATTTGCATTATTGCTTGATGTGTTTTCTGTTGATATGCATCAAAACATATGTCACAGCAAATGTTAAAGTATAAATAAAGGCAAAACGTTTTTTTTTTTTTTTTTTAAGTTTTGGATAGTGGAGAGGAATTAGAACACTTGTCAGTTTTTTATCGCTGTCTGTGCCCCAGTTATGTAGATTCCTCCTCTCTATTTATCCTGTTTACCATTATCATTGAAAGTAAAAGAAAATCCCAAACTTTGGGTTGTCCCCAGAAAAGTAATAGGGTGAAATCTTCCAATGGGGACGCTAGTTCTGGTGACCTGGGGAGTCCCACAGGAATTGCCATGATTTGCAGGGATTTCCCCTCACTTCCTGTTTGGCTATGGGACAGGAAGTGAAGAGAAATCTCCATAATGGGACACAGATGGTGGGAGAAAAAACTGGCAGGGGCTATAACCCTCCATTGCTCTATTCAAAATGAAAAAAAAGTTTTGCCTATAGTTCTACTTTAGAATACACATTGACACATTTTAGCGAGCATCATGATACACATAAACGCACTATAACATTGAATATAGAGTGCATTGCAACACACATTAAAGAGGTTGTAAACCTCCGGAAAAAAACCCAAAAAAAACCTGCAAGACAAAAGGCATAATGAGCTAGTATGCGTCTCATACTACCTTATTATGAAATACTTACCTTATAATGATGCCCTGCAGTGCCGCCCGCACTCCGCTCCCATGGCCGACATCTTTCCAGAGTTACTTCCGGGACTCGCGGGATCCGGCGCTGTGATTGGCCGGAGCCGCGATGACGTCACTCCTGTGCATGCATCTTGACTGCTAGTCACAAGAATCTTTGGAAGGCTGTATGGATAGGGATGTGTCCAATGTTTTTGGAGCCTATTGTCCTTTTCTCTAGGACCTTGCTGCCTACTTTGGCCACGAAAAAAAACGTTCTGGCTGTCCGGTTTCTCTTTTTCTCTGGAAAAGCCTTTTTCCTATCGGCTGTGCATTCCAGTGCCTCCTGCAGTCCTGGGCCAAACAGATGATCACCTGTTAAAGCGTCTTCCACTTTCCCCGCACATACAAGCCATGCTGCCAGCGGGGAAAGAATACCGCCATGCTCTGCCTGAGCCTTTGTGGTAAGCACAGAGTTTGGGACCCAATATCACCCCGGTCCAGGCACTGAGAACAGGGGACAGCAGCACAGCCAACTTCCCCAGCGGAGATGCTGCTTCTGCCGGAGAAAAGTTAGTGACGTACCCCAAACAGCCATTTAGAGCCTCTGCTCGTGAGATCTAGGGGACCAGGTTCCAGGAACATATTACGCCTCGTCCGGAGGAAACACTAATAACTGACATGGGGCCTGGAGGACCGCTTATCTGGTGGGGGTGACGTGTTTCCTGTCCTGGTAGGAGGAGCCCTAGGTCTCATGGGCTGTCCTGGAAGACGCTTGAAGAAAAAATAATAAAAATTTAGTTTGGGTTCAGTGTTGTATGACCGCACAATTGTCATTCAAAGTGCGACAGCGCTGAAAGCTGAAAATTGGCCCGGGCAGGGGGGGGGGGGGGTGCTTGGTATTGAAAATGATGCAAATCCCAAAACAATCCATGTTCATTCCAGGTTGTGAGGCAACAAAACACGAAAAATGCCAAGGGGGTGAATACTTTTGCAAGGCACTGTACAACCACTTTAACCGCTTGCCGCATATACTTTTACATCGGCATCGAATTTGCCGCTGTGCCATCACGTGCGCGCTTCCGCCGCGAGCAGGATCGCAGGTCTCGCGGACTCTGTCTGTTGGGATACCCGCGATCGTCTCATAGAGAGGAAGAACGGGGAGATTCTAATGTAAACAAGCATCTCCTCGTTCTGCCTAGTGACACTGTCACTGATCTCTGCTCCCTGTCATAGGGTGCTCCTTAGGACACACTTAACCCCTCCCTAGCCCCCTAGTGGTTAACCCCTACCCTGCCAGTGACATTTTTACAGTAATCAATGCAATTTTATAGCACTGAACGCTGTAAAAAGACAATGGTCCCAAAAATGTGTCAAAATTGTCCGATGTGTCCGCCACAATGTCGCAGTAATGATAAAAATCGCAGTTCGCCACCATTACTAGTAAAGAAAAAAAAAATATTAATGAAAATGCCATAAAACTATCCCCTATTTTGTAGACGCTATACCTTTTGTGCAAACCAATCAAACGCTTATTGTGATTTTTTTTTTTTTTTTACCAAAAATATGTAGAAGAATACGTATCGGCCTAAGCTGAGGAAAAAAAAAGTTTTTTTATATATTTTTTGGGGATAATTATTATAGCAAAAAGTAAAAAATAATGTGTTTTTTTTTTTTTTCAAAATTGTTGTCTACTTTTGTTTATAGCGCAAAAAAATAAAAACCGCACAGGCGGACAAATACCACCAAAAGAAAGCTCTATTTGTGGGGGAAAAAAGGACGTCAATTTTGTTTTGGAGCCACGTCGCACGACCGCGCAATTGTCAGTTAAAACGACGCCGTGCTGAATCGCAAAAAGTGCTCTGGTCTTTGGCCAGAAAAATGCTCCGGGGCTTAAGTAGTTAAGATACCAACTGACAACAAAATGATCATAAAAGTTCAATTTAAAAAAAAAAAAAAAAAAAAAAAACATACAAAATATGCATTCAATAATTTCCCTCTTGGGATTAATCAAGCATTCTGAATACATAAAACGTGATACCATTAAAGCCTCTTGCACACGGGGCTATCTAGGAGCAGTGTGTCACTTCCAGTGTTTTAGTGGAGAGACAGGTGAAGCATCCAGCCCCACTTTCAAAGTCTATGGCAGTCTGCGACTGAACTCTGTAATGAGTGCTACCGGCATTTAGGCCCCCATGTAGTCAGGGGCAAAAGTCACTCTGGAACATTTCTTCTGCATTCCACACCTTCCTCCCTGAATGTAAAGGGCCCTTAATGCCCGTAGCACTCTGTACAGTGTTCAGCTGCAGCCTGCCATGGACATCGCAACTCCAAGACCAATCCTCATTTATACTTTGAGTATAGAGAATCAATCACCCAGGACATATTGTGCATGTCAGGTGTGCAACCACTTCACTGGCTACATGCTTGTTCCATTTCTCTTTCAGTTGCATTGCTTTCTTTAATCCACCCATGTAATTGTTGTTTATTAAAACTTATATCAGTAAAAGTGACCATTAATAAAAAAAAATGTATTTATTTTTTACAGGCTTTTGGATTATCTGGCTCTCTGTACACTGCAAGAGAGAAGAGAGAAAACTGCAATTAAATTGCATCATTTACTCAGGGAGTCGCTATGGTATTCTACTTTACTAGCAATGGTAATTTTAGCATTGAAATAGAATATATTTGCTGTACACTTGCTTTTAGTGGAAAGTTCATATGTAAATGCAAAATCATTGTTTATGTGCCATGGAAGTATTACTGCTCATTATCCACCTTTTATAAATTATGTAAATATACATATAAATTACATTATTCAGGAGGGCCCTGCTTGTTGAGCTTACAATCTAAAGGGAGGGGGGGGGGGGGGGGGGAGGTGGTGCAAAAGGTAATAGCTGCGGAGTTTGATCTGATGGAGATGGCTCGGGTACAGTCCTTAGGTGGAGGTGGGGTAGGCTTCCCTGAATAAGTGAGTTTTCAGGGATCGCCTAAATGCGGATAGGTTAGGGGCTGACCATACATACTGGGGTAGGGAGTTCCAGAGGATGGGAGAGGCTCTGGAGAAGTCCTGGAGGTGAGCATGGGAGGAGGTATCTAGAGAGCAGGAGGTCTTGGGAGGAGCAGAGAGGACGATTTGGGCAATATTTGCAGGTCTGCAGATGGTTGGTGATGTAGCCCCCCTCCCGCCGCCATTACTGGGCTCTCCCGAGCAATCTGGAAGCCCGGTATCGATGTAGCTAGTGGCACTTGAGAGGAACTGAAGCTGTTCCTCCCACTCTGTGACGTCAGAACCGGTAAGCGATGACTTCATCAGTTATGCTTCCGGCTTTTTGTGTACTGGGGCCAGTGAAGCACCCAGTCAGACCGATCTATGTCTGATCGCCTGCATTGGAGTCCAAACGAGAAATGGGGGGTCTAATAGACCCCCCCACCTCTCCATAAAGAGTACCTTTCATTGCTAATGCTGTAAAAAGGGATGTTTACATTTACATCACTTTTCTTTTAAATAACACTGTAAAAAATTAAAAATAAATGTTAAAGCGCCCCTGTCACCCCGTGCTCACTCGCACTGGCGAGCGCACATGTCGGTCCCGCACGTATATTGAAACAGGGATCGCACCACACGTGAGGTATCACCACGAACATCAGAGCGAGAGCAATAATACTAGTGCCAGACCTTTAAAGCATGACATGTTAGGCATCTATTTACTGGGAGTAACATCATCTTTCACATTATACAAAAAAATTGGGCTAACTTTACTGTTTTTTTTTTTTTTTTTCTAATTCAATAAAAGTGTATTTTTTCCAAAAAAATTGCGTTTGAAAAACCGATTGACATAAAAAATTGCAACACCCACCATTTTATTCTCTAGGGGCTCTGCTTAAAAATAATAATAATAATAATGTTTGGGGTTCCAAGTAATTTTCAAGCAAAAAAAAAAGTTGATTTTTACATGTAATAGAGAAGTGTCAGAATTGGCATTGGTTATCGTAAAACTAAGGCCCCTTTCACAATGTGGCGGTGGGGCGTCGGCGGTAAAACAGCGCTATTTTTAGCGCTGTTTTACCGTCGTTTTTGCGGCTGTATTCGGCCGCTAGCGGTGCGGTTTTAACCCCCGCTGGCGGCCGAAAAAGGGTTAAACCCGCTCGTACAGCGCGGGTATTACCGCGGTATAGCCGCGCTGTCCCATTGATTTCAATGGGCAGGAGCGGTGGACACACCGCTCCTTCACCGCTCCAAAGATGCGGCTTGCAGGACTTTTTTTACTGTCCTGCCAGTGCACCGCTTCAGTGTGAAAGCCCTCGGACTTTCACACTGAACAAACAGCGGAGGCTGTTTAGGGGCGGTTTGCAGGCGGTATTTTTAGCGCAATAACGCCTGCAAACTGCCCCAGTGTGAAAGGGGCCTAAAGGTGAAACTTTTTTTTTTTTTTTTTCCCTTATTTTGGGGGGTGGGGGGGGGGGTGGGAGTGGAACACCTGTCAGTTCATATTGCTGTCTGTGTCTTTGTTAGGGAGATTCACCCTCTCTATTTGTCACGTTTACTGTTATCAAGGAGATTAAAAGAAAATGACCAAGAAAAAAATATTTTGTGTTGTCACGAGAACAGGAGTAGAGAGGAAATCTTCCAATAGGGACGCTAGTTCTGGTGACCACTAGGGATTTACTCTCACTTTCTATAGGACAGGAAGTGAAGCGAAATCTCCCCAATGGCAGAAAGTTAAAAAAAAAAAAAAAGTATTGCCTTTTATTTCTCCTATAACCAACTCCCGCCCGCCATATAGTAAAATAACGGGCGCAAGGTTGCTCTCATTCTGGGGCGTCATCAGCATGACCCTGATCTTGGTAATAACCTACCAGCAAGTCTATGGAAACCAGAGTACCTGCAGGAAACCAATGTAAGCACAGGGAGAACATGCAGACTCTATGCAGATAGTGTCTTGGGTAAGATTAGAACTAAGGAACCCAGTGCTGATGGCAGAAGGGCTAACCACTAAGCCCCAATGCAGTGAATTGATAGTTGTGCTGGAAAGAATGTTACAATAAAATGACTTGTTCTGAGCTATGCTGACAACATTTTCTTTTATGTCTTCTGCAGTTGTGTCTCCTCTGTATACAATATATATGGGAAAAGACAAATTTGAAAGTAAGTTGTTAATGTTGGTAATGGACAGCATTGCATTTTTTAAATTTTGTGCAGATACATCTTTAAAACTCGTAAATCTACAAAATTGTGTGACAAACATTTTGTGCGGGTTCGCACCTGCATTGCACGGGAACGCGCGTTATGTTCCTCTGCGATTCAGTACCGTGCAATTTTGCATCCCATTCATTTAATTTTGTTGGATTATACTGAGGCTTTTGGAACTTTTGGCATCTCTAACTACTCATGAAAAATCTCTTCTATGTTACTATTGCTTACAGACATGTCTCAGATAATATTTTCTTTTTCTTTCTCTTAAAGATGAAGATCTTATAAAGTATGGCTGGCCAGAGGATATATGGTATGTAGAGGAGAGCTTACTGAGATGAGATATATATATATATATATTTATACAGTATCTCACAAAAGTGAGTACACCCCTCACATTTTTTGTAAATATTTGATTCTATCTTTTCATGTGACACCACTGAAGAAATGACACTTTGCTGCAATGTAAAGTAGTGAGTGTACAGCTTGTATAACAGTGTAAATTTGCTGTGCCCTCAAAATAACTCAACACACAGCCATTAATGTCTAAACCGCTGGCAACAAAAGTGAGTACACCCCTAGTTGAAAATGTCTAAATTGGGCCCAATTTGCCATTTTCCTTCCCCGGTGTCATGTGACCCATTATTGTTGTTACAAGGTCTCAGGTGTGAACGGGAAACAGGTGTGTTAAATTTGGTGTTATCACTCTCACTCTCTTATATTGGTCACTGGAAGTTCAACATGGCACCTCATGGCAAAGAACTCTCTGAGGATCTGAAAAAAAAATTGTTGCTCCTTCATAAAGATGGCCTAGGCTATAAGAAGATTGCCAAGACCCTGAAACTGAGTGACAGTTGCCAAGACCATACAGTGGTTTAACAAGACAGGTTCCACTCAGAACAGGCCTCGCCATGGTCGACCGAAGGAGTTGAGTGCACGTGCTCAGCATCATATACAGAGGTTGTCTTTGGGAAATAGACATATGAGTTCTGCCAGCATTGCTGCAGAGGTTGAAGGGGTGGGCGGATTAGCCTGTCAGTGCTCAGACCATACGCCGCACACTGCATCAAATTGATCTGCATGTCTGTTGTCCCAGAAAGGAAGCCTCTTCTAAAGATGATGCACAAGAAAGCCCGCAAACAGTTTGCTGAAGGCAAGCAGACTAAGGACATGGATTACTGGAACCATGTTCTGTGGTCTGATGAGACCAAGATAAACTTATTTGGTTCAGATGGCGTCAAGAGTGTATGGCGGCAACCAAGTGAGGAGTACAAAGACAAGTGTGTCTTGCCTACAGTCAAGCATGGTGGTGGGAGTGTCATGGTCTGGGGCTGCATAAGTGCTGCCAGCACTAGGGAGCTACAGTTCATTGAGGGAACCATGAATGCCAACATATACTGTGACATACTGAAGCAGAGCATGATTCCCTCCCTTCGGAGACTGGGCCGCAGGGCAGTATTCCAACATGATAACGACCCCAAACACACCTCCAAGATGACCACTGTCTTGCTAAATAAGCTGAGGGTAAAGGTGATGGACTGGCCAAGCATGTCTCCAGACCTAAACCCTATTGAGCATCTGTGGGGCATCCTCAAATGGAAGGTGGAGGAGCACAAGGTCTCTAACATCCACCAGCTCCGTGATGTTGTCATGGAGGAGTAGAAGAGGACTCCAGTGGTAACCTGTGAAGCTCTGGTGAACTCCATGCCCAAGAGGGTTAAGGCAGTGCTGGAAAATAATGGTGGCCACACAAAATATTGACACTTTGGGCCCAATTTGGACATTTTCACTTAGGGGTGTACTCACTTTTGTTGCCAACGGTTTAGACATTATTGGCTGTGTGGTGAGTTATTTTGAGGGGACAGCAAATTTACACTGTTATACAAGCTGTACATTCACTACTTTACATTGTAGCAAAGTGTCACATGAAAAGATATAATAAAATATTTACAAAAATGTGAGGGGTGTACTCACTTTTGTGAGATACTGTTTTTTATATATATATATATATATATATATATATATATATATATATATATATATATATATATATATATATATATATATATATTAGATCAATTTAAAGTGGTTGTAAAGACTGAAGGTTTCGTACTTTCATGCATTCTATGCATGAAGATACAAAACCTTCACTATGCAGCTCCCAGCATAGATGTGTGAACTGACATGCAAATCTGACATTTTTCAAATGAATTTCAATTCTCATTGCATCTAGTTTGCAGCAGGTAGGATTCATCACCCACACAATTCTTCATAGACCTTGGTACTCTGCACTCTATTCAGGCAATTGATGAATTTCCATTTATGTGGGAAAAAGTTAGAGTTGTAGACTGATGTGAATCATTTGAAATGTTATCAAACCATTATAAACTGAGTGGTGGGTTTCTAGTTTATGATGGAGCTAAGTGAGAGGTTTTCAAGGCAGCTAAAGGATATCTAAACTCGTGAACAGAAATATATAATATAGTACAGCTTACCAGGAGTGGCTGCATTCGATTTAAATTTTTTTTAGATTTTAAACGCAGAATATACACTACCTGTTGATCCTGACAGAAATGCAGTGTCATTGTCGCCTCTGATGCAAGGAATGTTGTTTTCTTTTTGTAAACTACTAGTTTCTCCATCTTCAATGTAACGGAGAGAAGTAGGAGGACATGTTTGAAGTCCAACAATAGTGACACATGGAGTGCATGAGCATAGTCACCCAGGGACAGGAAATGTGTTATTTGGTATAACACATAGAACCCCAAACATATTTTTTTTTCTTTTAATGGAGACCCTAGAGAATAAAATGGCGGTCATTACAATTTTTTACGTCACGCCGTTTTTGCGCCGTGTTTTTTCTAACGCAATTTAAGAAAAAAAAATACACTTCAATGAATATTAAAAAAAAAATTATTGACCCCAATTTTTTTGTATAATGTGAAAGATGATGTCATGCTTTAAAATTGCACGCGCTTGGGCAATGGCGCCAAACTACGGTAAAATCTTCATAGAGGACACTTTAACATTTTTACAGGTTACCAGTTTAGAGTTACAAATGAGGTCTAGTGATTGCTCTCGCTCAGACGTTCCCAGCGATATCTCACATGTGTGGTGCAAGTACTGTTTAAGTATGTGGGCGTGACCTACATATGCGTTCACTATTGGGGACGGGGGCGCTTAAAATGTAAAATTTTTTTTTTGCTTATTTTATTATAATACTTTTTACACTGCCCCTTTAAAAAAAAAAAAACAACTTTGTGATAACAATACAGCATGACAGGTCCTTTTTATGGGGAGATCTGCTTTACCCTTCAAAGCAAAAGATGAAATTTTTTTTTTTTTTTTTTTGGATCTTTTGCTTTAACAAAAAAAAAAAAAAAAAAAAAATAAATATATATATATATATATATATATTTATTTATTTATTTACAGGGCCTGAGAACCAGAAGCCACTCTAGTCCTCCAAGGACATAGAGATGAGCGGTGACCATCTTGACATCGCTCATCTCTATGGGGAGACACTGCTGACACCGGATCGTTCCCAGGCTCACCGATCGGTAGCGTAAGCCCGGGGGGGCACTTTTAAAAGTGATCATGAAATTCGCCGCTGGGATCACTTTTATCAGAAAGTTGGCCGCCTGAGGGAAATAAAAAAATAGCGGGATTATGACATCTAGATGCAGCCATAACCGCTGTATTTAACGTCATGACGTAAATTCACCGTTAGGCGGTCGGCAAGTGGTTAATAAACGCAATACAACAATAGGTAAAAGTGAGCGTTGGGCCCAACACAGTTATAACTTTAAAAGACAATTAAAAAATATATTAGAATAAAAATAATGTCAATAATAATACTGATGGAGAAGTTGTAGAATGGATGAAAATTAATTTATCGGAAGGAAATTGATGTTATGCTGTAATGTCCATATAGGCTATATATTAGTTCATATAGTAGATAAAGTACTGACCACATTAGAAGGCTGCCTTGTGTAGAAAAAGAAGCGATCCTCTTGGTACTATAAAATGAAAAACACAAGGCGCCACTCTAAGTGCAGAGATACCATAAAGTTTATTATACAAGACTAGAAAAAGTGGTACTCACAAAAGTACATGATTAAAAGCATGTTTGCAATGTAACCAGAGTGTACTGAAGTCTGTGTGGTCCCGGTCTGGATGGCGTTGGTGTCCGATGTGTGGGCTCGGCGGTGCAAGCCGTCGCTTCCTGCCGCTGGAACGCACGCTGAGAACCAAGGAGTCAGTGAGATGAGGTCACTTCTGGGTGACGGGCCTGAGGAAGGAGCGTAGCTCCGCAAACGCGTCGCCTACACGTCCCGTCACCCGGAAGTGACCTCATGTCACACTGCAGATATACAGCTAAGGGGCTACAGAACAGATTTACATAGGGACAGGAAGTGAAGTGTTCTTTTGCATGAGATATTCAAAACAAAGGCAAACAGGTTTTGTTAGGGCACAATTGCAAAATCTAGATGGTACCCAAAAAAATAGCAAATCTTTATTTTTTGAGTTCAGGCCTAATTTAACCTCTTCCCGCAGGCCACATGTATATAGGTGGCCTCTCGACGGGTGCGCTTTAACGCAGAGAAGCCGTATATATATGCGGCCCAATGTAAACACAAAACTGCAAAAAAAAAAAAAAGAGAACGTGGCGCATACTAGCGATCAGCAGCATTCCGACCATGTAACCGCTGCAGCAGCCAATCATAACGGTAACATGACCAGAAAGCCTGCCTCCACCTCCCGACATCTAGAAGGGCCAGGAGGAGGTGGCAGGAAGTGGTTAAGTAAAGAATTTTGCTGTCCATTGCTTGGCCTGTTTTGTCCTCCACACTAACGGCTTCTTTGCCTGTCCTTGCAGGTTTCACGTAGACAAACTCTCCTCTGCCCATGTTTACCTTCGGCTACAAAAGGTAAGGCTAACCACATACAATATTATAGCTTTGAGCACTACAGCATGCTGACAGCACACCACAGCACTGGTACAGCCCAGCCAAATCCTTTTCAAGCTGCAAACATGCTGGCACCTCTTGACCACAACTGTAAAAAATGTGTTTATATTTCAGGGCCAGACGATAGATGACATTCCTAAAGAAGTTCTGACAGACTGCGTGCAGCTAGTAAAAGCTAATAGCATTCAAGGTATGTGCTTGTTATGTGATGTGTGTTGAAAAAGCATTGCTTGCTATCAGATTTCTTGAAAGGTAGCTAAACATTAAAACAATAATGTAATATATTGCAGCTTACCAGTTCTTAGATGTGGTGACTGCATTTGTTTTTATTTTTCTGGCTAAGTACATTTTCTGCAACTACAGAAAATACCTGTTACTCCTGCCAGAAATGCAGTGTTCTTGTCTCTTTCTGTAAGCTGAGCTAAAAGCATAAAACAATGTGTCTTCATTCTCTTAACTACTAAGATCTCCCTCCCCATGTAACAGAGTTGAACAAAGCCAGACAGGTTTGAAGCCCAGCCTGTGTGCCAGCCATGGATATAGTAGGGGAGTAATTGTAGCTGCAAAGGGACAGGCAGTGTGTTAATTACTAGATGAAAATGGGGAAAGGGCCTGAGAAAGAAAACAAATGCAGCCACTACATCTAAAGGCTAGTAAGCTGCAGAATCAAATATTTTAAACCTACGCAGCAAGTCATGAAATGTACCCTGACCTTCCTGCTTCTCTCTCGCCAGGCTGCAAGATGAACAACATCAATATTGTGTACACTCCATGGAGTAATTTGAAGAAAACTGCAGACATGGACGTCGGCCAGATAGGCTTTCAACGGCAGAAAGATGTAATTTCTGTTTTGGAAACATAAACATAAAAGTTTACCAGTGATGGAATTATTTACATACTGAAGCAAACCTTTTTAGACCTTTTCCTGTTTACAAGGTGGCATATAATCCCTCATTGACAGGGTCCTCTGCTTGCTAATAGGCAGCTGGCAATTCTACAGAATCGTATTCATCACTGCTACACATACCATATAGATCATGCTAGAACATAACTAATATTTAACGCTGCACTCCATGCTAAATAAATCAATGAAACACATATAATTGAGCTGTTTTATATGCCAAAGGATTTATATTTCAGCTCATCCAGTCCTGCAGTGTATGCAGCTCTGCCACACAACACAGCCCTGTCTGGTGGTGGGGCTGATTTTTCACTAATATTTGCTGTGAATGTCTAATACCAAGTCAAATTCAGGTTCTTACACTGCTTGCATTTAAAATGTTAGTTAACCTTTACAGAACAATTGTAAAGGTGAACTAACACCGAACACCCCCCACCTCCCCTTCCTGGTCCTTTCCAGGGATGCTGAGCTGTCAGTGCCCATGCAGCTGGTCCAGCAGTACAGGGATTTGAAATCTCCTCTTTTTTTCCCTCTTCTCTGTGCAGCGCTTTCGGGATGGATCAGAACGATTCTTTGTGACAATGCTAACCTATCAGCATCTCTCTGATCCATCCCGGAACATCTGGAGGGAGAAGAGTGGTGATTTCAAACCCCCAGACTACTGGACTAGCTGCATGGGCACTAACAGTTCAGCATCCTTGAAGGTAAGTACAGCGGTGCACTAACACTTTTTAAAAACACATTTCTTGCTAAGGCTGAGTTCACACTGATACGACACAACTGTTGTGCGACTATCGTCCTACTTTGCCCTGCTACATCTGTCCTACTTCCATCCGACTTGAATGAACAAGTATAGTACGACTTGTCCTTTGACCAATCAAAACAATCCCAGAGTTACATAAATTCTTTTTACTGCTGCTGTAATCACTATGTCAGATGTCACAAGTTGGCTGGTTAGGACAAGGATCCTACTTTGGCCCGACTGTATTGCAGGGAGCATTTTCAAAGTCGGACCGACTTGTGTCGGACCAGTTAAGACGCTCCCATAGGGAAACATTGATTTTCAGACGTCATGCGACATGAGCTCCCAATGTCGGAGCGTTGGTCGTACAAGTGTGAACCCGGCCTAAAGCTCAGCTTTAATTGTAACATGCCTATTAACTCTTATTTGGTCAAGGGAGGACTTTTGAGCAGAACCCTGCTATTGATTACCAAAAATGTTTGTAGGCTTCTAGGCATATTTTAAAAGGTATGTATATTGGTTTTATATAGTGCATCTGGAAAGTATTCATTTTTTTCACGTTTTGTTATGTTACGGCCTTGTTCCAAAATTGATTAAATTCATTATTTTCCTCAAGATTCTACAAACAATACTCAATAATGACAATGTGAAAGAAGTTTGTTTGAAATCTTTGCAAATTTATTAAAAATAAAAAAACGAAAAAAATCCCATGTACATAAGTATTCACAGCCTTTGCTCAATACTTTGTTGAAGCACCTTTGGTACCAATTACAGCCGCAAGTCTTTTTGAGTATGATACTACAAGCTTGGCACACCTATTTTTGGGTAGTTTCTCCCATTCTTCTTTGCAGGACCTCTCAAGCTCCATCAGGTTGGATGGGGAGCGTCGGTGTACAGCCATTTTCAGATCTCTCCAGGGATGTTCAAGTCTGGGCTCTAGCTAGGACACTCAAGGACATTCATAGAGTTGTCCCGTAGCAACTTATTATTATTATTATTGTTATTATACAGGATTTATATAGCACCAACATTGCTTTACAATATAAAAGGGAGACAATACAATAAAATACAAGAGGATTAAGAGGGCCCTGCGCAGAAGAGCTTACAATTTAACTTCTTTTGTTATCTTGGCTGTGTGCTTATTGTTGTTTAGTTGAAAGATGAATCTTTGCCCCAGTCTGAGGTCCAGAGCGGTCTGGAGCAGGTTTTCATTAAGGATGTCTCTGTACATTGCTGTATTCATCTTTCCCTCAATCCTGACTAGTCTCCCAGTCTCCCACAGCATGATGCTGCCACCACCATGCTTCACTGTAGGGATGGTATTGGCCCAGTGATGAGCGGTGCCTTGTTTCCTCCAGACATGACGCTTGCCATTCAGGCCAAAGAGTTCAGTCTTTGTTTCATCAGACCAGAGAATTTTGTTTCTCATGTACTGAGAGCCCTTCAGGTGCCTTTTGGCAAACTCCAGGCGGGCTGTCTTGTGCCTTTTACTGAGAAGTGGCTTCCCACTCTACCATAAAGGCCTGATTGGTGGAGTTCTGCAGAGATAGTTGTTCTTCTGGAAAATTCTCCTCTCTCCACAGAGAAACACTGGAGCTCTGTCAGAGTGACCATCGGGTTCTTGGTCACCTTCCTAAGGCCCTTCTCTCCCGATCGCTCAGTTTGGCCAGGTGGCCCACTCTAGGAAGGGTTCTAGTGGTTCCAAACATCTTGCATTATGGATGATGGAGGCTACTGTGCTCATCTGTACCCTTCCCCAGATCTGTGCCTCGATACAATCCTGTCTCGGAGGTCTATAGACAATTCCTTGGACATCATGGCTTGGTTTGTGCTCTGACATACACTGTTAACTGTGGGACCTTATATAGACAGGTGTGTGCCTTTCCAAATCATGTCCAATCAACTGAATTTACCACAGGTGGAATCCAATCAAATTGTAGAAACATCTCAAGGATGATCTGTGGAAACAGGATGCACCCGAGCTCAATTTTGAGTGTCATGGCAAAGGCTGTGAATACTTAGTGATTTTTTTTATCTTTAAATTTTCCAAGATTTAAACAAACTTCTTTCATGTTGTCATTATGGGGTATGGTTTGCAGAATTTTAAGGAAAATAATGAATTTAATCCATTGTGGACTAAGGCTGTAACATAACAAAATGTGAAAAAAGTGAAGCGCTGTGAATACTTTCCAGATGCACTGTATATATTTCCCTTGGTATGGTCGGGACTGAAACCATCCCTTTTTTTTTTTTTTTTTTGGCAGGATCCCTTGATTCATGAATCTTCCTTTACAAATCCCCACTTCCCTTCTTCCATCGTGGGAGGAAAGAGGGATCTCTAATGTAAACACTAGAGTGTTTGTTTATATTTGTGATCATCGTGATTGGTCATCACAATGATCACAGGGTACAGAGCCATTTGGATCGGTGTCATCTAATGAATGCTTGGATCGGTCATATATGGGTGCATTTTTAAAGTGATTGTTGTAACCAATACTTTTAGAAACCCACGTCTACCATATTTTTTTTGTACTATGTCTTCATTGCTTGGGTGTTATTCCTTAGGTGAAAACTGTGACTGTAGAGAAGAAATTGAACGAGATTCTGAATCGCCTGGAAAAGACAAAAGTTGAACGTTCTCCAGACTTGGCAGCAGAGAAGGAATCACGAGATCGGGAGGAGAGGAATGAGAAAAAGGCTCAGATACAGGAGGTAAAGAAGAGAGAGAAGGAAGAGGTGAAGAAGAAGAAAGAGCTGGAGGATCTGAGGTACATCACTCTTTGTAACTGCATGCATCTTGAGCTTGGCCTTAGGATGCCCTTGTTCACCTTGTAGTGTGAAATAAGCAAGCGAGAGAGCCTTTATGGGACCATTCACACCTATGCTGTGCGGTAACTATGACACTCCAGCTGTTGCAGAACTACACATCCCATGAGGCATTGTAAAACTCTGACATTCACAGACATGACTAGGCATGATGGGGCGGGCCATAGTTTGGAAACCCCTGCTAGTGCATTGGCATTTATTTTCAGTGGCATCCTAATGCAGAAAAAAAAACCCTCTTGCATTGCAGCACCCCACAACACACAGTAATGTACTATTAGCATTGTGGTGGGCTACATTGGAAGAAGTGGTGCAGGTCTGATTTTCAGGCTGTTTTGGTGCATTAGCATTCTATTGAATTGAATGGGCTGCCTTAATGCAATGCATTTTAAAACCCATACACACCCTGTGTAGATGTAAATGGTTTGTGGTTTTATTTTTTCAAAAGGTTAAAGTTTTATGTTTTTGTATACTTTATTTTGGACAGAGATAAATCGAAATCTCGTTTGACATTTTGTTTAAGGTCTCATTCACATGGGCCATTAGTGGTATACTGTGGATTCAGTGGTTGGAGTCACAGGTGTATGCGAAATGTTGCAGCAGTTTAGTCTGTACGAAGCAAAGCTGTCCCTGTTCACATGTATCTGCACATCCAGCAGTTACCTGCAGTTAGGGACAAAAGGGGGCTGCATGTGAAAGTGTTACAAGGCTGGTTTCACACTGTGTGCAGCGCGGGGCACAGCAGGGGTCCGGTGTGTCGCCGTTCACCATGTCAGGTCCGACTTTTTGGCTGAATTTGGACCTGAAACTGAGCCAAAGACACACGGGACTCTTGTGTTGTACGCTCTGCGGCTGCTCTGGAGATGTGTGCCCTGGAGCTCTATAGAGAGCTGGTCACACTCTCCTATGATCTGAATTGGATGCAGGGAAAGCCACATCCAATTTGCAATAGTGTGAACCCAGCCTCAAAGTTGTAAAGGGGGAGGGGGGTTGTAGTCCTATGCAATGTGTATCCAGGCTATGCTTGTCTCATGAAGCATGCCCCCAGTCTCCAACAACACATTTGTTTATTACATCCAGACATTTATATAGTGCCCTCTATTTAGGAAGCACTTTGCTTATGACACATTCACATTAGTCCCTATCTTAAAGGAGCTTATAATATTAAAGTCCCTAACACAAACACACACTATGGCTAAGCTGGACCAAAGCCAATTTATCTAACTGCATGTCTTTGGAGTGTGAGAGGAAACCAATGTACCTGGGGGAAACTCACGCAAATTCCCTGCAGATGGTGTCTTGGCTGGGATTTGAACCAAGACATGCCACAATGCAGAAATGCTAACCACTAAGCCACTAATTCTGCCCATACCACGTGTGCAGTCTGATTGTCTCCTGTTACATTTTTTAAGTCTCTGACCGCTTTCTGTAGCTTTACATTTACTGAATATCATGTTCGGCCCTTTGGGGATGTCACGGGCCACACTTGAGGCTCCCTATATTAAGTAAATTAGCCATCACTGGTTTAGATACACTTTTAAAGGAAATTAGTCCTGTGGCCACTAGATGGCGAAAGTCTTATGAAATGCATTGTGTGTTCAGTAGCACAAATGTCCCTTGGAATGCCATACTGCATACTGCCAGGGGTTTTATTTCCTGGCTCTTGGAGTGTCCCTGTAAATTCTGGGTTGTGTTACTAACACACAGTCTAATGACGGATATTAATGGGAGCCAACAGCAGTGTATCCAGAGAATATACTTTGCTGCGCTTAGTGCTAAGGCACTGAAAAAGAGTGTGTGCTCTTCGTTTCCATTTCAAACCAAAGACCTTTGAACACACTCCTTCCTATCTCAGCTAAGCCCCACCCACCCCCCAAAACCCCCCTGCTAACGGCAGTCAGGATGGCTGTTAGCCTGATGACTTCTATGGCAGCCAGAAGCATTTAGGATTTTCGAGTCCTTTTTGTTGGTAAATTAGGATAGGGGATATACACATTTGATATATTTAATAATAAATCTGCAGTACCGCTTTTATTTAAATCCTAGAGGAGGGGGCAGGGTGCTAACATCAGATGCAGGGCAGGGGAGGCACTTTCAATCATATCCTGGAGAAGAGGTAGGGTAGTGGCTTTGTATACAGACCACTGGACCTACTTTTTTTTTTTTTTTTGCGTTAAAGATATTTCTTTATTGAAAGAATAAATACAACTTAAATACAGAACAAGACAATCTGTGATTTGATGGTGGCAGAGATATAGCTAGTGAACATACACTATATTGTCAAATGTATTGTAACGCCTGCTTTTGCACGCACATGAACTTTAATGGTATCCCAGTCTTAGTCCGTAGGGTGCAATATTGAGTTGGCCCACCCTTTGGAGCTATAACGACTTCAACTCTTCTGGGAAGGCTGTCCACAAAGTTTAGGAGTGTGTCTATGGGAATGTTTGGCCATTCTTCCAGAAGAGCATTTGTAAGGTCAGGCACTGATGTTGGATGAAAAGCCTGGCTCACAGTCTGTGCTCTAATTCATCCCAAAGGTGTTCTATCAAGTTGAGGTCAGGACTCTGTGCAGGCCAGTTAAGTTCCTTCACCCCAGGGGAGGGGGTGGTTGTCGTAGGGAGCCTTTCCGATCGGTGGAACCTAATTACTGCTAGTTCCCATAGCCACCAGCAGTAATCACATATAAAAAATCTGACAGGCTGGTTGTACCCAAGTCGATCGATGGATCAACTTCAGTACAACCAGCCTGCCCATAGATGGATCGAATCTCAGCCAGTCCCTGCTGAACTGGCCCATTTTCGATCCATGTATGGCCGCCTTTAGGAGCAAGTTAAGTTACCACCCCTATTTCTGGATATCAGTAAAAAGGCTGGATATCTCTCCAGTCATTATCTGCAGGGCTCACAATAACCCAACTAAATTCTGTAAATGTAAGGCACCGGTGGGCTTTTATTCACTTTAAGCTGCTTTTGCATTCCCATACAAGCCTATAAGCATGCAAAACTATCTTGAAGCAGGTCAGAAGGAGGTTAGCTGCAGGCCAGTGCACTTGTCGGTGAATTCTGAATGATCTTTGTCAAATTGATGTCATCGACACAAGCCTGAAGCTCATTAACGCAGGCCTTACAGTCCTTTGTAAAAAATCTCGGCCATTTGCAATAACATTCTTGCTCTTCTTTCCACAGGAGTTACTCCTCATTGATGAAGTCAGAAAACATGTCATCCAATCAGGTTAGTGAGCTCAAGAATAGCTCTTCAAACAGTTTATGATTCGCCGATTTATGAGTTGATCAGAGAATATAAAAGTGCAAAGTTTAAAGTATAAGTTCACCTGCTATAACTTGTTTTGTTACACCCATGTTTAGAGTGTAGCCTGTCACTCACAGTGCATCACCTGCCCACACTGCCCTCCTTCCCCAAAAAAGTCCCCCAAAAAATTACACAAGGAGCCTTTTTAAAACTGTCAATGTACCCTGCTAAGTTGGAAGTATAATTAAAAAGTTGGAATGTTGTGTAAAATCTACATAAAAATGGAATGCAACAATTTGCACATTTTTTGCATCCATATTTTATTCACAATAGAAAACCTATAAAAAGGTTTTTAAACTGTGAAAAAGTGTTATTTTAAGAAAAAATAAGGACATTTTGAAATTGATGGCAATACTTCTCAAAAAGGTAAATCCAAAGGAAATGTAATAAGAAAATTGTACAGTGTATGACCAGCTTAAGTGGTACTAACAAGGAAGAGCTGGAAGAAAATTTTGCAACTAATTAGGTTAAAGAGCATTTTAAAGAGTCAGAGTGTCTCAGAAGTAAAGCTGGGCAGAGGTTTATCAATCTGGGAAAAGCTGCATCAAAAATTTTAGAATAATGTTCCTCAACATAACACAAATAGAGCTTTCTTTTGGTGGTATTTGATCACCTCTGGGTTTTTTATTTTTTGTTAAAAAAATTAAAGACCAAAACTAAAAAAAAAAAAAAAATACAAAACCGTTTTATATTTTGTTATAAAATTTTGCAAACAGGTAAATTTTCTACTTCATTGATGTACGCTGATGAGGCGGCACCAATAGGCTGCACTGATAGGCGACACTGCTGAGCACTGATAGGCGGCACTGCTGAGCACTGATAGGCGGCACTGGTGGACACTGATAGATGGCATTTGTGGGCACTGATAGGTGGCACTGAAGGGCATTGATAGGTGGCACTTGTAGGTGACACTGGCACCACTGGTGGGCATTGATAGGTAGCACTCGTGGGCATCGATAAATGGCACTGGTGGGCACTGATTCATGGCACTGTGGTCACTGGCAGGTGGTACTTGTTGGCACAGATGTCCCCTGCACAGAAGCCGGTGATCGGCTTTTTTTTCACCTCACGCTGTTAGCGTGAGGAGAAAAAAAAAACGATTACCGATCTTCTGTTTACATCACATGATCAGCTGTCATTGGCTGACAGCTGATTATGTGGTAAGGGGCCGGGATCTCATGGACTCGGTGATCACAGCGAGCACTTCGCGTGCCCTGGAGGGAGAGTGTGCAAAAGGGAGGACGTCTATTTACAAAGCCAACTGTAAAGTAGTTATCATTGAATCTTGGTTCCAGTGTCTCCTTTTGAGCTGGCTAGTTAATATCTACATGCTCAAGAAAATGTAAACAAGAAATGGTATCAGAACTCCTAAAAGGCTCAGTTCAGTTATGTGAAAAGAGCAGTTTTTTGTATTACTAATCCATTTATTATGATGGGTTTACTTTACTCAGCATAAGTGACAGAACCACTTACAGCTACGTCCTTCTATACCATAATGGATGGACTGGCAGGCTCTGTGGTAGTGACTCAGCTCTTGCGGCAGGAAGAAGGGGATTTCACTGATCCTACTGGAAAACAGTCCAAAATAAGGTTGGCAAAACAATAAGCCGAGGCTTTTCTTTCCAATTTTCATTTCTGCTTAAAGGGGAATCCCTGGATGCACCACTCTATTTTTTACATTACGCAAATACAATCACAGTACTAAAAATAAAAAAGTGTCCATTGAAAACATGAGGGGTCATAATAACACCGCAGTGTGCACACACAAGTAAAGTGCCCGACCACCGTAGCTGTAGATTGAGCTTACCGGACGCCAAGCTTAAAAAGGCAAGTGGCTATTGCCCAGCCAAGGCCTCTAAACTTGCTGATGACCACAATAGGAACAGTATTCGGAGAGTGAAGATCACTCACTAGAACCCGCGTCTGGCATCCATATACTCAGTAAATTGCCCAGAAGAAAAGAGAACTGGCCATAGTGTAATAAATTCCAAACAGCTTTAATATAATCAATTAATGCACTTACAATAAGGAGGCGATAACATCGCATGTAAAAGAGCCGGCCGGCATACAAAAACGAAACCCGTCCTCCGATCACGTGGTGACGTCACTACGTGCCTTCCTCCAGATGTGTTTCGTAATTAGCAGACGTTGTCAATTAGAGGGTGTGGTTCTGGAGGGGATGGAGTTGAAGCCTTCCTGTCATACTTGAAACTGAGTGGCTTTCAGTGTGCACTTCCATCTATCCCTTGTATATTTCTGACCAATGTCAATTGCTTTATTTAGGACTCTTCTCCTTTAGAATCCTTTTGTTATTCTGAAGAAATCCATGTGTGTGTTTGTCTGTGCCCAGACAAGGCAAAAATGAGACAACATTTCCCCCCAAAACACCACCAATTTGGTCTCAGATGTTTACAGAGTGTTGTTGAAAGAAGAGGGGATGCTACACTGTGGTAAACCAAACTTTTTGTCCAAACTTTTTTGAGACGTTTAGCTGACATCAATTTCAAAAATACATTTTTATCGGTTTATACATTTGATATATTTTCTATTGTCAATAAAATATGGGTTTATGAGGTTTGCAAATAAATGCTTTCTGTTTTATGTATATTTTACACAGCATCCCAATTGTTTTAGAATCTGGGTTGTGTACACACACACACAAATGTTTTTTTTTTTGTTTTGTTTTTAACTCTAGGCTGGCCTAAAATATAAAAACTGGGTTTTCTACAATAGGCTGTCTGCATAAAAATAAATGACCAGTCACTCTGCAGAAGGAGAGATAGCAGCAGTAACTGGTCTTTATTACTGGAATTGCCTGCACAGAGGCAAAGTTCAGGAGTTGTTGCATGCTGGATTACTGTACAGATCGTGGAAGAAATACACTAACTGGCCCATTTTTAAAACAATAGTCTGGCCTTACCACTGCTTTGAAAAAAAGATAAGCCAGTATATTTATGAAGCTTGGCACTTTGTTTTACAAATGTACTTGGCACATGTCTTGAACCAAGACTTCAAAGCAAGCAAAGCCTCTTTTTTTTTTTTTTAATGAATGGAAAAAAAAAATAGGCAGAGAGGATAAAAGCCCAGTCATGTGAATTGTTTTAATTATACGATTGGACTGGTACCTGCACCCTCGGGCTCAATACAGTGGCCTGAATTTTATGAATGAGTTGTGAAGTGCAAGAGTAGTGGGAACTGTGGTGTCCAACAGAGAGCAGATAGCAAGTTTTGCTATTTGTTATGCGTGGCCCCCAAAATTCAAGAACAAAAAGGAACATGGCTCTTGTATTCAAACAGTGTTCAGTTCTGATTTCAGCTTCAAGCTGAAAAAAATGTTACCCCAACATTTTCATATATCTGATAAAGTTGGGCCGAACCTCCCCCCCTTTGGTTTGCAGCAGAACCCCCAAAAAGGGAAAAAGTTCTGCCCTGAACCGCAAACTCAATTAAAGTCTATGGGAGCCGAACATGAGAAATCAAAAGTGCCCATTTTGAAGGCTTATATGCAAGTAATTGGTCATAAAAGGGGTATGGGGGTCCGGGTACTGCCCTGGGGGACATGTATCAAAGTAAAAAAAAAAATATTTTTTTCAGGAGCAGTAATTTTAAAGGGGTTGTAAACCCTCATGTTTTTTCACCTTAATGCATCCAAGGTAACCCCCCGGGAAAGCGCTTCTCCTAGGGGGTTATAGGATGCAAGGAGGAGCCGCCGAGGGACCCCAGAAGAGGAGGATCGGGGCCACTCTGTGCAAAACGAACTGCACAGTGGAGACAAGTATGATATGTTTGTTATTTTAAACAATAAAAAAAATAAAAAAATACTTTCATTATAGTGCCTGGGGGTACCTTTAGTCTGCCTGTAAAGTGGTTCAACTGTAGCATGTATAGAACATGCTGCAGCAAAAAAAAAAAAAAAATTGTCCAATCACATTAATATTGACTCGCGGTTGCAATTGCCGACACACGGCTATTTAAAAGAAATAAAGAGGAAAAAAATGGTCCCCTCAGTCCATACCAGACTTTTCAGGCCTGCCATGCTGCTGAACCCACGCCGTTTCTTTTTTTTTAAATTTTTGCGTGGGGCTTCTCTTAAAATCTGGTCTGGTATAGACTGGGGGGACACCCCCCCAAAGCTTTGCCCAGAATGCACTGTGCAGTGCACAGTGCATTGTAGGGCATTCGGAGGGGCGAATATCCTGCAAATTCGGGTGTTCCCTGAATGGAACGAACAGCCAATTTTCGATATTTCAATATGTGCCTGCTTTAACATGTACTTGTATGAGAAAGTGTTTTGTTCTCTTTGTATTGCTTCCTTTGTGTAATATCCCTGGTGTTCTTGTCAGCCTCTCTGCTTTCCTGTTAAAAAAAAAAAAAAAAAAAAACTGAACAAACTAAGCAGGAGAGCACACCATGGTTCTCTAGCTGTGCTTAAAACTCAGCCTGCTCTCCTCCATTGATCAGACTTGTCCTGACACACCCCTCATGTACAGCCTTTCATTGTAGGCAGTGTACTGCTGTTCCCCCCCCCCCCCCACCTCTCTGAGCTCTTAATGCATCTGAGCAAATGTTATCAATTGTAAAACAAAGGGGGGAGTATGTATAATGTGTTTTATATGTGTGTGTGTATCATTTCTCTTTTAAACTGAATGGGTTGTTTTACATATACTCAAGCTTGGGATGCACATACTTTCATTTACATGTATTGTTCAATAGCCACAAAGTATATAAATTCACTTTATACCAAATGCCTTTGTAAACCCAGATATTTTCTTATAAAATTAGCAGGCACCTCATCTCTGTGCAGAACGCAATCTGTAAAGAAATCAGAACTGCGGGCAGGTTCTAGAAGGCCCCACCCTCCACAGCAGTGGATGCCAGTGAGCTAAAGGGGGCCTCAAATGTGTTCCCTGACATCACCAAAGGGCCACACATAATGTTCAATATATGTAATGCTTGTGAGGACTGTCATAAACTGCAGACCTAATAGAGGAAATGAGGGTCATAGAGTGGGGACATGCTACGTTTTTGGCTGTAGATATGCTGCAGAATAGAATACAAAACTGGGAACATGTTACATGAGGCTAGTAGAGATCAATGCTATTATCCTAATCAATGTTCCCACTACAGATTGCAGAGGGCCCTCGGGCTGCAGGTTGGGTGCCAGGGCTCTACAGGCTTCTGGTAGAAAAATACAGGGGGGTGGGGGGGTGGGGGGGCGGATACAAGACCAATCAGAGGAGAGAGAGCAGAAGTGACCAGTCCTTATTACAGGAAGGGGGTAAAATTTTTATACTGGGTCACTACAGATCTGGAAGACATACACAGAGCACACTGAGGTTCAGGTAAGAATACACAAGACTCTTGTATTAAGACAATATTTGCCGATCGCGGAGTTCAGAGTTAAATGTAATTGTTCTGTAACCGCATTCTAGTTATATGTTCTCTCTAATCACTCTACTTTATCTTCTGGCAGGATGGCAATGACTCTGACGAGTTCATGTAACATTGTCCCGTAGCGATGGGGACCCTTTTTCTCAATGCAAAAATAACGGGAGCCTCTCCGTTAAATCTCCATCCAGCGTTTACTTACAGCTCCAGCCTGATTCATCAGCGGTGGCTTACATGGGATAGCGGGAACATCCTCCCACCCTGAAATGGATTATGTCTGCTTCTCTAAACCTGTTCTGTTACCTGGAGGATTTGGAGGATTATCCCCCGTCTGTGGAACAATACTGAGGTAGCCTGCAGGTTCGTTCAGCGCCAGAACATTGCTCAAATCACAAACCCATCTGCGCTCTAAGGACTGGCTGCTATACAGGATGGACACTCCGCTCCCCGTCACCACTACCACACTTAGCTGAGCTGTTCGTTTTAAACTTTTAGTTCTTTCTCTCTGACAACCTTGAAGATCTCCATAAAATAAGGAAATATTTTTATAGCTGTCGTTTGAATGCACAGTTTTTTTTTTTTTTTTCTCTTTGATCACCAAGAAGAACATCCCTGAAACCTGCGGACAATGACTTGCCTTTAACTTGCTTCATGCCATGCTTGGGTGCAGTCAATAAGCAAGATGGGTATTAAAGTGTTAATCGTGGAATATCAGCACTGTCTTTTTTGTTTTATTTTACCACAAATCCTGTCAAAACTTTTTAACCACTTCTACACCCGGCCTGTTCTGTTTTTTTTTTTTTGATAGAAAATTACTTAAAACCACCAAACATTATATTTTTTTTTTAAGCAGTGGCCCTAGAGAATAAAATGGTGGGTTTTCCAATTGTTTGTCACGTAGTCTTTGCGCAGCGGTTTTTCGAAGGCAATTCTTTTGGAAAAAAAATACACAGTGAATTTTAATGCGCAAAAACACAATATAAATTCCCCAATTGTTTGTTTGGTAAAATATAAAGATGATGTTGTGCCAGGTAAATGGATACCTAACATGTCACACTTTAAAATTGTGCACGTTCGTGGAACAGCTCCAAACTACAGTACTTAAATCTACATACATTTTTACAGGTTACCAGTTTAGAGTTACACAGGTGCTAGAATTATTGCTCTCGCTATAACATGAGAACACCTACATATGCATGTTTGCTTTTGCACGGGAGGACAGGCGTTTAAAAAAATATATACAGTATCTGACAAAAGTGAGTACACCCCTCACGTATTTGTAAATATTTTATTATATCTTTTCATGTGACAACACTGAAGAAATGACACTTTGCTACAATATAAAGTAAAAAGTTAAATACTGCGCTTACACTGATTGGAAAAAAGCTGCGACTAGAAAGTAGTAAGCTGAAAATAGTGTAGACCTCAAAAAGTCGCGCTAAAGGTGACAACAGGCGAATGCCTAAAAAAACTAATGTAAATATGAGGGTTGAATAGTGATCATTAAGTGGATAGAAAGTAAGAAAGTGTCAAGCACTGTGAAAGGGAAAACTAAAAAATGCTAATAAGTGGGTAGGACATAGATAGTAATAACTATGCCTGTGGCGAAAAACAAATATTGCATGGCACAATCAATAAACGGTGAGTTCCTCTAGTGTCAGTAAATACGATAATATACCTTAACTGTGACTGCAAAGCTAGACCATATTGATATAGGAAAATGGTGTGACAACATAAGAAAAATAAAACCAAAAAAAAATGTCCGTAGCTCAAAAAGGGCAGTATTGAATAAAGTCCATCCGTATTGAATTGACATGCATAGATTAAAAACTGATCTCCAAGTGCTCTGTGAAGTAATGTGACAGGGTCTCGCTGTGGTAAGAAATAGAGTGCGTAGATAAACCTCCACCTCTAAGAAAAATTGCTGCCTCTTACCAGATGGAAATGGTCTCTTAATTACAGGAGACCCAGGAGGCGGATGACTGCAACCCCAGCCAGGGATCTTTGAAGCAGGCACTCAGCGTCCAGGTCCAGGGACTCACTCCAACCAGCCACAGCAATTATGGGAATGTTACCATGTAAAAAATAAATTGCTTCACATAGCATAAAATCCAGCGATTTATTAAATAAAAGGTAAAGGTTGCACTTACAGAGACATGGTAGGTTGCAAGCGTGTATATAGAAAGCCGGCCGGCCAGCCGGAACACACGGGTTATTTTGGAGCCGGCCGGCTTTCTATATACACGCTTGCAACCTACCATGTCTCTGTAAGTGCAACCTTTACCTTTTATTTAATAAATCGCTGGATTTTATGCTATGTGGAGCAATTTATTTTTTACATGGTAACATTCCCATAATTGCTGTGGCTGGTTGGAGTGAGTCCCTGGACCTGGACGCTGAGTGCCTGCTTCAAAGATCCCTGGCTGGGGTTGCAGTCATCCGCCTCCTGGGTCTCCTGTAATTAAGAGACCATTTCCATCTGGTAAGAGGCAGCAATTTTTCTTAGAGGTGGAGGTTTATCTACGCATATTTCTTACCACAGCGAGACCCTGTCACATTACTTCACAGAGCACTTGGAGATCAGTTTTTAATCTATGCATGTCAATTCAATACGGATGGACTTTATTCAATACTGCCCTTTTTGAGCTACGGACATTTTTTTTGGTTTTATTTTTCTTATGTTGTCACACCATTTTCCTATATCAATATGGTCTAGCTTTGCAGTCACAGTTAAGGTATATTATCGTATTTACTGACACTAGAGGAACTCGCCGTTTATTGATTGTGCCATGCAATATTTGTTTTTCGCCACAGGCATAGTTATTACTATCTATGTCCTACCCACTTATTAGCATTTTTTAGTTTTCCCTTTCACAGTGCTTGACACTTTCTTACTTTCTATCCACTTAATGATCACTATTCAACCCTCATATTTACATTAGTTTTTTTAGGCATTCGCCTGTTGTCACCTTTAGCCTTTAGCGCGACTTTTTGAGGTCTACAATATAAAGTAGTGAGTGTACAGCTTGTATAACAGTGTAAATTTGCTGTCCCCTCAAAATAACTCAACACACAGCCATTAATGTCTAAACCGCTGGCAACAAAAGTGAGTACACCCCTAAGTGAAAATGTACAAATTGGGCCCAATTACCCATTTTCCCTCCCCGATGACATGTGACTCATTGGTGTTACAAGGTCTCAGGTGTGAATGGGGAGCAGGTGTGTTAAATTTGGTGTTATCGCTCTCACTCTCTCATACTGGTCACTGGAAGTTCAACATGGAACCTCATGGCAAAAAACTCTCTGAGGATCTGAAAAAAAAAAAATTGTTGCTCTACATAACGATGGCCTAGGCTATAAGAAGATTGCCAAGACCCTGAAACTGGCTGTGTGTTGAGTTATTTTGAGGGGGACAGCAAATTTACACTATTTATGCCACCAGAATAGGGAGAAGAAATCGTAAGAGACGCCGGAGCTGCCTTAATAAAATACTTTAAAAACCTGTGTACTGCGTTTATTTTTGACACTTTTTTAGGTGAATGGGTGGCTTTGTTAAAGGGGGCTTCCAGATTCCGATAAGCCCCCCCGCCCGCAGACTCCGACAACCAACGACCAGGGTTGTCAGGAAGAGGCTCTTGTCCTCATCAACATAGGGACAAGGTACTTTGGGGTGGGGGGGTGCAGGGTCCCCGCTGCCCCTAAGCACCCCCCCCATGTTGAGGGCATGTGGCCTGGTATGGTCCGGGGGGGCACTCGGTCGCCCTCACCCCCCACCTTTCCTGACCTACCGGGCTACGTGCTCGAATAAGGCTCTGGATGTTGGTGGGGACCCCACGCAATTTTTTTTTTTGTGGCGTTGGTGTTCCCCTTAAAATCGTCTGGTATTGCCCTGAGGGGAACCCCACGCCATTTTTTTTTTTATTTTGGCGGGGGGTTCCCCTTCAAGATTCTCAGCACACGAGTTGCACTGCAAGTCGGATCATCATGATCCGACTTCTGGTGCGACTTCTATTCAAATCAATGGGATCCCATAGGGAACCATTGATTTTGAATAGAGGCAGAGAAACTCCTGACGAGGCTTAATGCTCTGTATACAGCGTTAAGCCGCCTTTAACAGCTTTTACCGGCGTCTGGCGTTTTTACAGCTCTAGCGCTGGAGCCTCAGAACGAACGCGCTGGTTCTGTTTTGTTTTTTTTTAGCTTAAAAACGCCTATGCCACTTATAGCTCAAAAACGCCTGTGTGGGTATGAAGCCATTGAATAACAAGGAGAGGCGTTTTTAAGCTCTAATAAAAAGCTTCTAAACGCAGCTGTAAAAACGCCCGTGGGCATGAGGCCATAGTAAGTTACCTGCTGTGTTGACTTAACAAAGCAAGCACAGCTTTGGATGTACTTGGGTGTAGTTCTTAGACTGTCCACTGGAGGTCCTTCCTTGTCTATCTTCTGCAGTATAGATACGTAGTACGCAGGCTTGTTATGCAATGGCCTGTTTTTTTTTTTTTTCTACTTCATAATGTTTAGTTTTATAGTGACTTTGTATAGAAGTCAATTTCTATAACCGCATATAAAGTTTACAAAAAATACATAGAAAAGTATGTATATATAATATACACTGTGGGATGGATTTGCTAAAACTGGAGAGTGCAAAATCTGGTGCAGCTCTGCATAGAAACTAATTGGCTTCCTGGTTTTTTTTTTTTTGTTTTGTTTTTGTCAAAGCTTCATTGAACAAGCTGAAGTTAAAAGCTGATTGGCTACCATGCCCAGATTTTGCTGTGTATGTGTATGTATATGTATATATATATATATATATATATATATATACACACACACACACACACACACACACAGTTCTTCGCATAAATGAGTACACCTCTTTTGAAAAGTACGATTTTAATCAATATCTCAATGAACACAAGAACGATTTCCAAAATTTTGACAAAACTGAGTTTTATAGAACATTTTTTTAGCTCTATTATATGAAAGTAAGCTTAATAATATAACTTGGATGACAAAATCTTCAGTTTTACTCAAATTAGTTGATGTAAAAATCAATACACCCCACAACAAAAACTACTCCATCTAGTATTTTGTATGACCTCAATGCTTTGTAAGAACAGCATCAAGTCTTCTAGGTATGGAATGGACATGTAGGTGACATATTGCAACATCTATCTTTTTCCATTTTTCAAGAACGACCTCTTTTAGAGCCTGGATGGAGGGTGATGTTCAACTTGTCTCTTCAGAATTCCCCATAGGTGTTCGATTGGGTTCAGATCAGGAGTCATACTTGGCCACTGAATCCCTTTCACCCTGTTGATCTTCAGAAATGCAACAGTGGCCTTAGATGTGTGTTTTGGATCATTGACATGTTGGAAAAGTACAAGACGACCAAGGGCGCGGAGTGATGGTAGCATTTTCTCTTTCAATAAAGGGCAGTACAACTGTGAATTCTTGATTCCATCAATGGAATGCAGCTCCCTGACACCAGCAGCACTCATACAGCCCCACAGGAGGACACACCATGTTTCACTGTAGGCACCATGCATTTTTCTTTGTACTTTTCACTTTTGCGATGCCATACAGTTTTGCAGCCATCAGTTCCAAAAACATTTATCTTGGTCTCATCACTCTAGAGTACAGAGTCCCAGTAGTCTTCTTCTTTTTCAGCATGGGCCCTGGGAAGTTCTAGGCAGGCTTTTTTGTGCATGGGCTTTAGAAGAGGCTTCCTTTGACGACACCCATGCATGCCATTCCTCTGCAGTGTGTGCCGTATTGTGTCACGGGAAACAATCACTCCAGTTTGGCTTTCTACTTTAGCTAACTGCAGTGAACTTGCATGGCCATTTCCTTCAACTGTTCTCATCAGAAGACGATCCTGTTGAGGTGTTAACTTCCGTGGACGGCCTGCTGGATGTCTCTGTGAGATGGTTACAGTTCCATCTTTGATGTTTGTATCACTTTTGCTACAGTATTCTGACTGCAGATGTCACAAGTCGGAAGGTTAGGACAAGGATCCGACTTCAATTATATTGAATGGCCTTAAAATGGACCAAAGTAGTGCAGGAACCTTTTCTAAATAGGAACCATTGAGTTGTACACATCATGCGACATGTGCTCCCAAAGTCAGAACATATGTCGCACCAGTGTGAACCGGCCCGATAAGTAAAGCTTTGCTGATCTTCTTGTAGCCTTCACCTTTCTTGTGTAAAGAAATTATTTTCTTTCTCAGGCCTTGTGACATTTCTCTAAGGGCACTTTCACATCGTTGGCGGTAAAGCGGCGCTATTTTTAGCGCCACTGTACTGGCGCTATTCAGCCACTAGCGGGGCGGTTCTAACCCCCGCTAGTGGCCGAAAAAGGGTTAAAACAGCCCGCAAAACGCAGCTGCAGCGGCACTGCCCATTGATTTCAATGGGCAGGGGTGCTTTAGGAGTGGTGTATTCACTGCTCCTACAGCGCTGCAAAGAAGCTGCATGTAGGACTTTTTGTGATGCCCTGCCAGCGCAGCGCCCCAGTGTGAAAGCACTTGGGCTTTCACACTGGGATTGCAGCTGAGGCTTTTTACAGGTGCTATTTTTACCTAGTCCTAGACCTAGTCGCCTGACAAGTCGCCTCCCGTTCTGTACAATGGAACCGTTGCGTCGCTCTGACTTAGAAAAAGGTTCCTGTACTACTTTGGGGGCGACTTGCATAGACTTCTATACAGAAGTCGTTTTGCAAGTCGCCGTGGCAGTCGTGCCGCCCCTAGTGTGAACCGAGCCTTACAATCAACTGTCTGCTGGACACCTGTTTAATGAATAATTACACTCGCCTGTAGTTGAATTCTTGTTAATTAGGATTTTGTTGTCTAAAATTTAGCTTTTCTCCTAAGACTTTTATTTGGATGTATTCATTTTTGCAACATGGTCTTGAATTAATTTGTTAGGAAAAATATGTTTTTGTGTGAGCAAATTATCAAATCTTGTCTGCAATCAATGGACCGCATTTGTGGGAGTATTTTGTAGCGTAGTGTCCCATAGAAAATGTTGATTGTGAAAGGAAAGTAAAGGTTTTCTGAAAAATATGTTGGGGTGTACTCATTTATGCTGAGTGACATGACATGAAATTTTCACCACGTCGGTAAAAACCTATGCAAGCCAGACATACAAAGAAACCAAAACAAATAAGTTCAGAAATTAAGTTACGTGTAATAAAATGGAATGACACAGGGGAAAATTATTGAACACTTGAAGAAAGGGAGGTGCAAAAAGCCATGGAAAGCCAAGACACCAGCTGAAATCTATCAGTAATTAGAAAGCAATCCTGCCCCTTGTCAGTGCAAATTAATATCAGCTGGTTCAGTTTCAACTGATGGCCTATAAAGGTGCCACATAGGAAACGGGAAACGATGGGTAAAAGCAAAGTGCTCTCTCAAGACCTTTGCAACCTTATTGTTGCAAAACACACTGATGGCATTGGTTACAGAAGGATTTCTAAACTTCTGAATGTTCCAGTGAGCACTGTTGGGGCCATAATCAGGAAGTGGAAAGAACATAATTTCACCATAAACCGGCCCCAACCAGATGCTCCTCACTAGATTTATGACAGAGGAGTGAAAAGAATTACCAGAAGAGTTGTCCAAGAGCCAAGGACCACTTGTGGAGAGCTTCAGCAAATCCTGGAATTAGCAGGCGCAATTGTTTCAAAGCAAACAATAAGTAATGCAGTCAGCCACCATGGCCTGTATGCACATTCACCATGCAAGTCTCCATTGCTGAATAAAAAGCATGCTGAAGCTTGCTTAAAGTTTGCTGCTCATCATTTAGACAATCATGTGAAATACTGGCAGAAGATAGTCTAGTCAGATGAGACCAAAATTGAACTCTTTGGATGCCACCATGTTTGGAGGTCAAATGGCACATCACCCCAAAAACACCTCCATCCGAACTGTGACGTTTGATGGTGGGAACATCATGATGTGGGGCCGTCTTTCAGAATACGATACTGGCAAATGTCATGTCATTGAAGGAAGGATGAATGGAGAAATGGACAAAGACATTCTTGATAAAAATCTGCTGCCATCTACCAGGTGATGAAGATGAAATGAGGGGGGACATTTCAGCAACACAATGATCCCAAACGCAAAGCGAAGGAATTTCTCAATTGGTTTTAAAGAAAGAAAATAAAGCTGCTAGAATGGCCCAGCCAATCACCTGACTAGAATCCAATAGAAAATCTATGGAAAGAACTGAAGATGAGAGTTCATGGAAGAGGCCCACGGAACCTTCAAGAGTTGAAGACTGATTGTGTGGAAGAATGGGCCAAAATCACACCTGAGCAATGCATGGGACTAGTTTCTCTATACAGGAGTCATTTTAAGGTGTCATTAGTAACAAAGAATTTTGTACGAAGTATTAAATACATTTCAGTTAGTGTGTTCAATACTTTTTCCCTGTGTCATTCCATTTTATTGCACATAACTTAATTTCTGAACTTATTTGTTTTGGTTGCTTTGTATGGTTTGCATGGGTTGTTACCAACATGTGGTGAAAATGCAGGTCAACAGCACTTTTAGGCACAGTTCACACTGAGGCACTTAGCCGCCTGACAAGTCGCGCTCCATGCAGTGCAATGGAACCGTTCTTATCGGAGCGACTTAGAAAAAGGTTCCTGTTCCTTTTGGGGACGACTTCAGAGCGACTTGCATTGACTTCTATTACAGAACTCATTTGCAAGCCTCGCTGTATCTGGTGGCTTCAGAGTCGGGCGACTTTGAAGCTGCCCCAGTGTGAACCCGCACTTTTTTTTGGGGGGTTTCCTTAGTAAACTGCAAATTGGTAACTTACATACTTTTGAGTCTTTCATTAACTGATTAAAAAACAGCAACTTAATGAAGTCAGCTTCTGGCTTGTAGGCAAATACTGCTGTTTCTCCAGTGTATCCGCCCTGCCACTCTAAACATGAGCTTGTTTTCTTGCCCTGGCATTGTAATGACACGTAACGCATTGCTAGCAATGGCTGGAGAACAGATGATATTAATCATTGGTAAACATTTTGCTAATGCGGGTAGTTCTTGTTTAACGGTTTCAGTGGTTGGCCGCACTGCTGCTTTAATACAAGCAATTTAGAGGTGATCTGGCAGGAAGGAGAGTGAAGAGTGATGAGTACCAAGTGGAGGTCATGACACTCCCTGTAGTAAATGCAGTATAGACACAGGACCCTGAAACACGAGGCTCTGCACATAAACTAGTTTTTAGCCAGAACTTTAAAGGAAAAATCATGTTGAGCAGAAAAAAATCATCCCTGTCACCTATGTATATATATTCCAATGATCTCAACAAGCTTTTGCTGTTTTGTTGCTTAGATAGCTTATTTCAGAATGGATTGAATTGTCCTTTACTGTAATTAAATGTTTAGTCTCATTGATAAGTAACAGGTCCTCCCCATGTCAATCTAGACCTACAGAACCTTTGTTTTTTCATATTTGTAAGGTATTGACATTTTTACAACTGTATTACACTATACTGCACATCAATCTACTGTGCCCCGAAGGGGCTCAAAATTCAGCGTCAACCACATAGAAGGGCCTGCTGGTTTCCTGACTCCTGAAGAAGCCCACGATCTAATATCTCTATCACATAGAAGGGCCAGGTAGTTCCCTATCACCTGAAGGAGCTCACAATACAATGTCCCTACTATATAGAAGGGCCAGCTACTTTCCTGTCACCTGAAGGAGCTCACAATACGATATCCCTACTATTTAGAAGGACCAGATAGTTTCATATCTCCTAAAGGAGGTTACAATCTAATGTCCCTGCCACACAGAAGGACCGTGTAATTTCCTGTCTCCCAAAGGAGCTCACGATCTAATGTTCTGACCAGGTAGTTTCCTGTCCCCTGCAAGAGCTCACCAACTAATTTCCCTATCGCACAGAAGGACCAGCTGGTTTTCTGTCACCTGAAAGTTCACAATCTAATGTTCCTGGCACACAGGAGGACTAGGTAGCATTTTGACCCCCGAAGGAACTCACAAACTAATGTTCCTACTACATAGGAGGATCAACTAGTTTGCTGTGTCCTGAAGGAGCTCACAATCTTATGCCCCTACCAAACAGAAATATCTAGTTTCCTGTTGCCTGAAGGAGCGCACAATCCAATGTTCCTACCACATGGAAGGACCAGCTAGTTTCCTGTCCTCCAAAAAGACTATCCAATGTCCCTACCACTTAGGAAGACCAGCTAGTTTCCTGTGTCCAGAAAGAGCTCATAATCCTATGCCCCTACCATGCAGAAGGACTAGCTAGTTTCCTGTTGCCTTAAGGAGCTCACAATCCATTGTTCCTACAACATAGAAGGACCAGCTAGTTTCCTGTCCTCCAAAAAGAAGCTAGTTCCCTCACCTACAAGGAGTAGGCATATTCAGTGAGGTGTAACGTGCTGCCTAAAAATGCAACACAGTAAAAAAAAAAAAAATGTTTTCTGTGTGACCTTGCAATGAGCCTATATTGTTCTATGTGGATTTTTACAGCTCAACGGATGTGCTGTTAAAGTGCCTTAAAGGACCTTAAAGAAGGTCCCATGTGACTGCCAATCAGTTTTGGTGTTTCCTCTTAACAGACAGGTTCACTTTCAGAACTGTGGGGGTTATGGAAGCTTGCTCTCTAAGGTGCTGTTCTTTCTTGTTAAGATTGAGTCACTGGGGGTTCAGAGCCTATCATAAGGCTGTAATGGATCCTTCTTCCCTTTATTTTGCCTGGCGAGGGTCTGTACTACTGGAGGATGTCACTCCCCAAGTCAAAGTCCATACTGGGTAGTGTGTGCTGGCCCACCATGGTAGTTGTTCTCTTTTCCGGATCACATAGGTAGGGCAAAAGTAAGAGGCAGGTCCCCATAGTACAGTAGCATCAGTTTGTTCCCTGCCCTCTCAAGATGCACACAATCTAATGCCCTACAAGATAGGATCATTTAGTGTCGTGTTCCTCCTCCCGAGTAGCTTGCAGTCTAATGTCCTAACCATATAGCAGAACCTGTTAGTTTCCTCTTCCCCTAAGCGTTCACAATTTATTGCCCCTACCACATAGCAGGACCAGTTATTTCTGTGTTCCCCGAAGGAGTGCAGTTTCTCCAGGCAGCTTCCATGACAGCACCTGAACAAGTTTCCTCCTACCAATAAAGGGAACACTTTATCCAAAATCCTTTAAAAGAAGTCTTACAAGATTGCTGGTTAGTTTGTGTGTTTCCTTCTGTCAGACGGTTCATTTTCAAAGCTATCGTTATGGAGACTCGCTTCTTTCCCTATTTCCCCTTCTTGTTAGGCTTTTGACCCTTCAGTAATTCCATCTTACCGGCATGGCGGTCCTGGAGCATTAGCCCCTCTTCTGTGCCTGGTGAGGGCCTGTACAGGGGGTGGATGTCACTCCTTGGTAAACGTGCTGGTGACAGTAGTGGGCCCACCTTGGTGCCCATCCGCTTGACTGGTTTTCTGAGAGAAGAACAGAAAGTTCAAACAAAGTTCTTGGATCTTCCTGCTCATACATCCTGTATTTCTTTAGATTGTCAGAAAAGATTCAAATAAAAAGGACAGTGTGCAATGTCCCTGCAGATAATGTTTAAGTCTTAAGCCTCGTACACACGGTACGATTGTTGGCCGACCGAGAGTCTGATTTTTGTCTTAAGGGCGTGTGCCAGGATCTTGTCTTGCATACTAACGGTACACAGTAGTCGTGCAACAAACATGAACGTAGTGACGTACTACGAAGAATTTCAGCTCTTTAGCGCCACCCTTTGGGCCCCTTCTGCTAATTTTGTGTTTGGTTAGCATTGATTCCAAGCATGCATGTTTGTACTTTCGACTTTTGTGTGACAGATTTGTGTACTGACCATACGAAAATCTGAGGTCAAACCGATGTCCGCCGAAAATTTACTAGCCTGCCATCCAACATTTGTTGGCCGAAAGTTGGACAACAGTTGTCAAAAGGAGCGTACTAACGGTAAGATTTTAGGACAACAGTGTGTCAACAGACAATCCCCTGCCAACAATCGTACCGTGTGTACGAGGCTCAAGACTCCAGTTCTGCAAGACTAGACTGGTACCCACATACATCATGCTGCTGAAGGATCTCATAGAAGTGCAACACTCAGGATGTTGCTGGGGATGCTTGTAATCTGACCCTAAACTATGTAAATCTTTTTTAGCGTGAGGCAATTAGAGGACCAAGGGGATGATAATGTCAAGAAAGCTTGTTGGCAGATGTAGAACTGTTGCTATGGTTGCAATAAGATAAAAAAGGAATTCAGTGTGAGTGATAAAATAGCTTAGCTGGCTGCAGAAATATGGACAGGTTGTAACGTCAAATTGCAAAAAGACGAGTGTCAATTATATAGCCATGTTTCATGCGTTTTACAAAGAAGTTGTTAGCCAATTCCCAGTTCTGAATGAGGTCATTGTTGTAAAATGAAAAGCTGCTGAAGTGACTAAATACAACATTATTCTGTTACAATACAACATAAATGTTATCATTCTTCTCTCTCCTGCCTGCAATGGAAAAGCAGCCCTTATACACCCAGGACATAGCACAGCTGAAAATGTGCCGCTGCTCACCCTGTCCACTACATCATCCTGGCTAACCGCACAGCCTATAGACATTAGATGATACCACCCATTCTGGATTTTTTTTAGGTAATAATATTATTTTGTGAAGACAGGTGCCCACCAATCGGCACCTCAGTGGGGAAGGTTAGAAAAAAACTTGTCCTGATACTTACTTTTCTCCCCTAAGATAAGTGGTAGCAGCAGTTGCTGCTGGTGTTGCACCACTTCTCCTTTCGTCTCTGTTTTGACCTAATCTGGCTATGCAAGTTTATATAGCTTCTGTAGTTGCAGATAGCTCAATGGAGTTGGTTAAAGTGGAAGCCAAGAGGAAATGGGCTCTCTTTTTATGTTTGGAGGAAGAGATGTTTAGCCATTCCATACAGATGGGTTCTTCGCGGTATGAGATGTGAAAATAATTGTTATCCCCTTCCTCTGCAGGAGCTAGTTCCACCCGATTCAGTAGAGTTTTTAAAGGTCTATTCACATCAGCAGCTGCATTAGAACGCAGAACTAGTGTTCTGGAATGGGATGATTGAAGTACTGATGCGCCAATTGTGGCGCATTGCACTGTTCACTTTTCTTTTAAAACGATAGAAAAGGGAATAACAAACGTGTCTATATTTACCCGCTCTGCGGCACTAAACCTCCTGTTGTCGGGTCCCCTGCCGGCGCTCCTGGCTCCTCCTATCTCTCCAGTGCCCCCACTGGAAGCCGCTTCCCATGGGGGCACTCGTGCATGCTCACTTCCGAGCCCCGCTGCTGCGTCCATGGACACCGATAGTGTGACTCTGCCCCGCCCCCGCTTCCTCATCACTGGAGGTGATTGATGGTAGATGGGCTTGTAATTCTCAATGGACTAGGCATGTGGTAATCAGTGCACTCCATTGAAACTTCCTCCAGCCTGTACAAGGTATGGGCAGAGAGCTGAAGGAAGACTTTGCAGGAGCCTGACATTGCACCTGCCATCCACAGATCTGTGTTACGAGACTCCTTTAATAAAATGAATGTGCATTGTGACATGTTAACGCACGACAGTACAAACTAATGCGTTTTGACATGCTTTGATGCATTTCCGTTGATTTGAATGGAAAACACATCACATAAACACATAGTTGTGAAAAGCCCTAAGGAATGGGTTATTTGCCTTCCTTTGGATCACACTGAGCATGCAAGGTGTTTTTAGTTCATTCATTTTTGTCATTTGGTTGGACTTTACCAAAACTGACTAGGTAAAGGCACCTAGGAATTAAAACCTGTGTCATGATTGTTTGTGAAGGTTCTCATTTATCCAGGTCATGGTATATCCAGTAGTAGTCACATTTAACTGAAGTAGTTCTGTAATTGTGAAGACATTTTGTAGTTCCTTAACGTTGTTGTAAACCCCATTCATGAAATTTGACCTAAGCACATATATCTGTAATGTTTATGTACCTCTCTCCAAAGATCTAAGTCCTGTGTCTTTCTGCTGCTCCGTTCCTCTGTTATGAGCATGATAACTTCTGACAAGTTCTCCAACACCCGAGATAAAACCAGCCTGAAAATTTGTGTTGGGGAGGGAGCTTAGAGGTAGACTACAGCTCTGCATGTTCCTTTGTTCCTCTGCCTATGTGGAGGGAGGGGTGTGTGCCTTTCCTCCAATCAGCTCTCACACAGTATTTGCCAAGAATCCACACCCACTGCTGGAAGAGAAAGAAAGATTTCTTACATGATCTGCACTTTCCAAAGAGTGTAGAAAGGGGAAGACAGGAGATATACATGTAAAACTTATGTAGGGGGATTTGAGGCTATTCACTTTACTGGGTATAGGAGAGGGTTTACATCCACTTTTAACAACTTCTTTTGTTCCAACGGGTGTCATGATAATACCCCAGAATCTTAAAATCTCTACACAAGCGTTTTATTAATTTACACCTTCAGCCATGTAAATCGGAAAAATTAACACCTATGAAGTCTTCCTGGCACAGAGAATAGGATAATGCAACAAGAACAGGGTTGTTCCACAATTTTCCCACCTCCCATCCTGTTCTTGGACAATGACATCTGCCTTTCCATGGTGATTGGATCAAGGTGTCTGTGCTACCTGTGTATATAAATCCTGGGATATTTTCTTGACATTCCTTAGAACTGAAGACATGGCTGATTGAAACTACAAAACATCTTCAACATTATAGAACCAGTTGAATTTGGTCAACTAATAATAGATACCCACCCTACGTTCACACCTTTTGCCTTTTGCATTTTTGCAAATGCCTTTTGCATTTTGCAGAAACGCACTACAGTCCATTTAATATGGTTTCCTATGGATGTAGTTCACATCTGTGAGTTTTGCGGTGCTGTGTTTTTTGAAAAGGGTCGGGGACTTTTTTCCCCCGCATTGCATTTTGTGTGCTATAGACCTCAATGGCGGTTACATCAACAGGTGGCCCCACACCTTACCTATTTAAGAACTGTCAGATGGAGGATCGGGCAGTCGGTTAGCCTTCGACGACGACAGAGCTTTTTTTTTGTTTTCTTTTTTGGTGGTGCAGAGGGCGGCGTGATTGACAATGGACCCACATCGGAGGACATTATTTTTGGATTTTTAATAAATTGTCAAAAATTGTTTTGTTTTTTTTAAGTGACTCTTTTTTGGTGAATGAGTAGGGGTACATTGTACCCCATACTCATTCACATAGGGAGAGGGCCAGGATTGGGAGACCGCCTTGTTAAAGGGGGTTTCCAGATTCTGATAAGCCCCCTGCCTGCAGACCCCGACAACCACAGCCCAGGGTTGTGGGGAAGAGGCTCGTGTCCCCATCAACATGGGGACAAGGTGCTTTGGAGGTAGGGGAAGCAGGGCCCCCTGCCCCAAAGCACCCCCCTGTTGAGGGCATGCTGCCTGGTATGGTTCAGGAGGGGGGTGCTCGCTCGTCCCCTCCCTTTTCTTACCTGCCGGGCTGCATACTCGGATAAGGGCCTGGTTTAGGGGGACCCCACACCATTTTTTTTTTCACTAATTATTTTGCTGCCATTTTAGTTTTACATTCAGCTGTCAGCAGAAAACCCCTCTGACAGCTGATGACTCATTGGTTGTTAAGGACGCACCAGCCAGCTTACTAGACCTAGACTCGGGCAAAACTGTATTGGTGTGTTCTTCTGGAGAGATTCCTTTATTGCCTGTGGTATCATGGCACAGGAAGTGAGCAAACATTTCACCAACACGGATACAGACAGAAATACAGTATTACTTTAGTGGAGGAGATAAAGATCAATTGAAACCTCTGTCTGATTTTATTGCTGTCCAGTCCAAATCCTTTCCACATCCATACCTCCTACACCTAAAGCTAGAAAACAAAAACTGCAAAGGGTAGCCAGCATAAAGATATAAGAAAATCTAGTTATCATCACCAGTCCTATTAATCTACCAAGACCATTAGTCCTCGTTCACATTGACTGCGGCTTTGAAAGTGTGCGACTTCATCTGAGCCGCATGTCAGTGCGACTTTGAAGACGTCTGTTTGACTTCATGCACAGATGTCTATTGAAGTTGCAACCAAAATCGCTAATAGTAGTACATGTACTACATTTTCAAATTGATGCGGCACCGCAAAGTCGGCGTTGCACCGATTTGAACAGTGCAATTCCCGGCAATAGAATGTAAGTTGTCATGTGATTTGAGGTCAAATCGCATGACAAGTCGCTCCAACTTGAACGGGGGCTTAGTCCTACAGTGAAATAACAAGATAACAAAGATGTTTATTGACCCACGTGTGGGACACTGTCCTTTATTAGGATAGTGCCAACTACATTTTTCGTTTTATATGGTGAAGTAAACACATAACTGTCCAACAATATTTATAGACATTTGGAGGGCTTGACAGCTCATCTAATTTGAACAGATTGCCAAAGAACGGAAGTCACATCATACATAAACAAGCCATGTACAGAAAAACCTTTGATATATGCTACCAGATGGCCATAAAACATTAACACATTCCTCCGTAGTTACCACAAGAGGTCTTGGTAGGTTCATGGCACGGGAGTGAACCATGATTAGCTTCAGGCCTATTCTAGACGTATCTTTGAGTTTCAAAGTCAATCCGTTGTCATTAGGTACCAGAATAACATCTAGCGATGTGAACAGGTTGGGTTTTAGTTTAGGTATGGAGAAGTAAGAACAGAACAGTTGAAAGAAAATCATATGGATTGTGTTATTTTTACTTTTAATAAAACCGCTAAAATGCTACAAGTTGTGGGATTTTTCATGTTGTGATTTTTCATGCTGTTTTCTGTGATGATCACCTGCCTGATTCAGGGTGCCTGTGTGGTCCTCGGACATTCTTTCTATGCTATCATGCAATAAAAACAGCTTTGCAATTTGAAACGAACATGTTGGTGTGCTTACAACATATCCTTTCCATATTATGCTTCATGACCAGTCAAGAGATTTTGGAGTGCCTTCTTAAAGTAGAACTAAAGTCAAAAACTTTTTTGCATTTTGGTTAGAGTAAGGGATGGTTATAACTCCTGTCAGTTTTATTTTGCCATTACTGTTCCATTAGGAAGATTTCCCTTCACTTTGTGTCGCGTAGCCAAAGCAGGAAGTGGAAGGAAATCCCTCCAAAGTGAGGAAATCCCTGGTTGTCACCAGAACTATTGTTCACGTTGGAAGAATTTTACTGTTCTAAGAACAACCCAAAATTTAGAATTTGTCTTTCACTTTTCGTGATAACAATAACCAGAACAAATAGAGTGGGTGAATTTCCCTAACATGAGCACAGACCTCAACAAAAACATTGTTCTAATCCCTCTCCACTCTATCCAAAACTAAAAAAAAGTTTGCCTTTAAGTCTTGCTAAAGCTTTTTTTCCCTTTTAAAATAATAAACACTTCATATTTATCTGCTCAGTGTAATGGTTTTGCACAGAGCAGCCCCGATCCTCCTCTTCTCAGGTCTCCTGCCGGCGCTTCTGGCCCCTCCCCTTTACTGAGTGCTAGGTTTGCACCAATACCACCTTTTTAATACAGAGTACAACTACCGATACTTCTTTTCAAGTACTCGAGGATGCCGATTACGGATACTTTTTTAAATGTCATGTGACAGTTTTCAAAGCAGACTAATGATATCTTCTTATGCAGCATTGATGGGCACTAATGGGGTGGCACTGATGAGGCACTAATATGTAGCACTGATGGGCACTGACAGGTGGCACCGATGAGGCAACACTGAAGGACACTGATGGGGTGGCACTGATAGGTGGCACTAATATGCAGCACTGATGGGCACTGATAGGTGGCGCTGATGAGGCGGCACTGATGGGGTGGCACTGATGAGGAGGCAGTAGTATGCAGTACTGATAGGTGGCATTGATGGGCACTGATAGGCGGCACTAATGGCCACTGAAAGGCAGCATTGATTGGCATAACTGATGGGTACAGATTGGCCTCACCACAACTTATAAAATAAATAATAATAAATATTATAATATATTTTTTATGTTGTTTTTCCAAGAAAAATAGTTCCGTCAGATTCGGTAATGGAAGTGCCGTTCCGTCAGAACACCACAACGCTCACCTTGGTACACCCTGCACTCGGGGCCGCACCACCTTCTGACTGCAGGCTTACTTCAGCCAAGTGCAGGGTGTACCAAGGTGGGCATCGTTGTGTTCTGACGGAACATCACTTTACCAAATCTGACGGGTCGACAATTCTGACGGAACTTTTTGGCCTGGGAAAACATAGCTGCTGAGCCCCTGCCCCGGCCAGCTTAGCTGCCAGCGTGTTGTTGAATGTTGATGGCACGCTGACTCCCTCTATCTTCTCTCTGTCCACTGACTTCCGGGAGGTATTGGATTAAGCATTGCAGCATTTGCACGAGTACAAATACTGGTATCGGTATCGGTGCAACCCTACCAAGTGCCTCCGGAGCAAGCAGCTTGCTCTGGGGGGCACTTATATGTGCTCGCTGCCAAGCTGTCTATGGGGCACAGAGCGTGGCTCAGTCCCGCCTCTTGCTTCCTCCTCACTGGCTGTGATTGACAGCAGCGGCAGCCAATGTCTCCCGCTGCTGTGTCTCAGCCAATCGAGAGAGATTCCTGGGAGACCCTTGGCTCTTGTGCACATCGCTGGATCAGGTTCGGGCTCAGGTGAGTATAAGGGGGGCTGGGGGAGGTGCACCCCAAAGGTGCACCCCTTTAGAACCACTTTTAGTTATATTTTATCCATATAGTTTATTCCAGTTTGGTGTGCCAAAGTATACTTAACAGCTGACACATCAAGTCTATTTCTCCAATTTGATTTCAGGTTCAATAAAGCAGAGAGTCCTGTTAATTTTTTTTTAATTATTTATACATTCATTCTCATACCCCCCGAGGGCTAGAGTATAAATATCCTGAATTAAAGACTTATGCTCTAAATTAACATCAGTCAGATTTTAGTTGCTATCTTTGTCCCCCCTGGAGAGATTTCTTCACAACAAGGACACCGGGCACAGTAAACCTTCATAAAAGGTTTTGGCTGGGGGATCGCAAAATTTGGAAAATTGTGGTAAAAACAAAGGACAGAAAATAAAGTGATGATATAGAACTTCTGAGCTGCTTTCATCCCCTTTCATTATTAGTATATTAAGGTTGTGGCCCTAGCATGGGATACGAAGGGAAGTCTTTTTTTTTTAAACAAACTTTTAACCTGATTTTTTTTATATCTCTGTCCAAACCCAATACCCCTTGCTGTCTTCTCTGCCCTTCTTTTCATCCCATAGAGAGAAAATGAAACATATGCTGAATGGCAGGTCTAGGCCTTCTCTTAACAGCTGCCAAGGTCGGAGTGTTACTCATAGCCAGCGTGGGATGCAAATGTAAGCTAGAGGGCTCCGATTCCATGCAAGGGTGGGTCTGTTTTTGTTTTTTTGGTAGACCGTCACGTGCAGCTTGTTTTCACCGATTCCTCTCCGTATACATATTGTGTCTCACTGAAGTGCTATTTCCTGTCTTTGAACCTTAAGGCACGACAGAAAATTAAAAACAGCTGCGAAGAGAGGGACATTAACCAATTGTGCTTCTCCACCTTTGATAATTTATAAGCCTATACCAAGGTCTAGTTTATTATATGTAGGCATGTCAAAGGAGCTATCCTCTTGCACTCATATGGGCATACTTACAGTGCCTTGAAAAAGTATTCATACCCGTTGACATTTTCCACATTTTGTCATGTTACAACCAAAAGCATAAATGTATTTTATTGGGCTTTTATGTGATAGACCAACACAAAGTGGCACATAATTGTGAAATGGAAGGAAAATGATAAATGGTTTTGAAGATTATTTACAAATAAATATGTGAAAAGTGTGGCATGCATTTGTATTCAACCCCCTTTACTCTGATACCCCTAACTAAAATCAAGTGGAACCAATTGCCTTCAGAAGTCACCTAATTAGTAAATAGAGTTCCCCTGTGTGTAATTTAATCTCAGTATAAATACAGCTGTTCTGTGAAGCCTTTAGGGGTTTGTTAGAGAACCTTGGTGAACAAACAGCATGATGAAGGCCAAGGAACACAGCAGACAGGTCAGGTATAAAGTTGTGGAGACGTTTAAAGCACAGTTAGGTTATTGAAAAAAATATCCCAAGCTTTGAACATCTCACGGAGCACTGTTCAATTCATCATCCGAAAATAGAAAGGGTATGGCACAAATGCAAACCTACCAAGACATCACCGTCCACCTAAACTGACAGGCCGGGCAAGCAGAGCATTAATCAGAGAAACAGCCAAGAGGCCCATGGTAACTCTGGAGGAGCTGCAGAGATCCACAGCTCAGGTGGGAGAATCTGTCCACAAGACAACTATTAGTCATGCACTCCATAAATCTGGCCTATCTGGGAAGAAGAAAGCCATTGTGGAAAGAAAGCCATAAGAAGTCCCATTTGCAGTTTGCGATAAGCCATGTGGGGGACACAGCAAACATGCGGAAGAAGGTGCTCTGGTCAGATGAGACCAAAATTGAACTTTTTGGCCTAAAAGCTAAATGTGTGGTGAAAAAGTAATACTGCACATCACCCTGAACACACCATCCCCATTGTGAAAAATGGTGGTGGCAGCATCATGTTGTGGGGATGCTTTTCTTCCGCAGGGACAGGGAAGCTGGTCAGAGTTTATGGGAAGATGGATGGAGCCAAATACAGGGCAATCTTAGAAGAAAACCTGTTAAAGGTTGCAAAAGACTTGAGACTTGAGACTGGGCGGAGGTTCACCTTCCAGCAGGACAACGACCCTAAGCATACAGCCAGAGCTACAATGGAATGTATTAGATCAAAGCATAGTTATGTGTTAGAATGGCCCAGTCAAAGTCCAGACCTAAATCCAATTGAGAATCTGTGGCAAGACTCGAACATTGCTGTTCACAGAAGCTCTCCATCTAATCTGACAGACCTTGAGCTATTTTTCAAAGAAGAATGGGCAAAAATGTCACTCTCTAGATGTGTAAAGCTGGTAGAGACATCCCCAAAAAGACTTGCAGCTGTAGTTGCAGCAAAAGGTGGTTCTACAAAGTTTTGACTTAGGGGGCTGAATACAAATGACCGCCACACTTTCCACATATTTATTTGTAAATGTTGAAAACCATTTATCATTTTCCTTCCACTTTACAACTATGTGCCACTTTGTGTTGGTCTATCTTATAAAATCCCAATAAAATATATTTACATTTTTGGTTGTAACATGACAAAATGTGGAACATTTCAAGGGATATGAATACTTTTTCAAGGCACTGTAAGTGTACACCCATGTGCGGGCCATGTTTGCCTGCATGGGATGCACAGATGTTCCTTGCATTCACGTGCAGTGTCTTTCATGTCAATTGGGATGCAGTGGGTGCACGGACACAACTGCTGCTCCCAATCTGACATCCGTGTAGGTGCGTGTTCACAATTGCAGACAGTGTGAATTCAGAGATACGCATCCACACAGATTTCAGATTGGGGGCAACGGCTGTATCCATGAAGCCTCTGTGTCCCAATTGACATGAATGCGACTGCCCGCACGTGGATGCATGGAACACCTGTGCATCCCATGTGGGCAAAGTATGACCCTCACATGGGTGTACCCTTCAGTACACCTATGTGAAAGAGGCCTTATAACTTGAAATAAGGTCCCAATTTGTCCTGTGCCTTATGAAGGCTACTTTTCTGTACATAATCTTATGCCAAAGTCATACCAATATGTTTTTTGCTCCATTATCAGGGGGGTTGAAAGATTAAGGGCCCAATTAAACTAATGGGCTGCACAATGTGGGTTGCCACAGCACTTTCGGCACCCCAAAACATTTTGCAGCAGCAAATGCACAACAATAAATTGTACTGTACTGTTTTAACAAAAAAAAGATCATGCTTAGTTGGCAGCCTAGTCGGTGTGTTTTTTATTTTATTTTTTAAATTATTTTTACAATTTAACCTTTCCAATACCGGTATTTATTTATTAACATTGTTTATATATTTATTTATTTTTTATCAGCCCTGTTAGGGGGTGGCTTTGGTGAGATATAAGGGGTCTTAACAGACCCCTGACATCTCCCTTTTGAGACAGAGAAAGGGACTAAGGACAGAGATTCCCCAGTCCCTTTCTCTGCAGCCTCAGCTGCACTGAGGATGAATGGACAGGAGACAGCATCTCCCGCTCCTTCAAAAACTGTTATGAATGAACAAAGTCACTGACTCTGTTCATTCGGAAAAAGAAGAAGCCGTTAAATGACATATTTACCCGAGCACAGAGGGGAACAGGACAGGAGCACGGAGGGGGACAGCAGAATGGAGGGGGACAGGAGCATGGAGGGGGACAGGAGGAGCATGGGGGGGGGACAGGAGAACGAAGGGGGACTGGAGGAGCACGAAGGGGGACTAGAGGAGCATGGAGGGGGACTGGAGGAGCACGGAGAGGGACAGGAGAACGAAGGGGGACTAGAGGAGCATGGAGGGGGACTGGAGAAGCACGGAGAGGAACCGGAGAACGGAGGGGAAGAGGAGCATGGAGGGGATCAGGAGCATGGAGGGGGATCAGAGGAGCACGGAGGGGGACAGGAGAATGGAGGGGGACCAGAGGAGCACGGTGGGGGACAGGATTACGAAGGGGGACTGGAGGAGCATGGAGGGGAACAGGAGAACGGAGGGGAGATTGGTGATTGTATCTCCCCCACTGCCGCACCGATCACCCCTGACTACCCAGGTATCGGATCGAGCATCGGAGCATTTGCCCGAGTACATGTACTCAGGCAAATGTTCAGTATCAGTTCCGATACTGATACTAGTATCGGTGCAACCCTAGTCATAATGAATAAGTTATCTTACAACTGAACTTTGGGGAACTTTAACAACTACCCTTGCAGAGGGGCTCCCCCATACTGCAAAGGTTAAATGTTATTTTTTGTCTAGAGTACCATACACAAGCAGTTTTACGTGTTAGGCGGGTGGCCAGGATGCAGTAAAAACAGACGTTTGAGATGCAGTTTTACCAACCTCCAACCACTCACCTAAAAGTAACATACAGGGCTGTAAACATGCACGGGCATGATGCTTTGCTTTGTAGCTGCAGCAAATATAAAGGGGTTGTAAATGATCATTTAAAAAAGTAAAATAATAATAAACATGTTATACTTACCTGCTCTGTGTAATGGTATTGCGCAGAGCGACCCCAAACCTCCTCCCTTGGGGTCCCCTACCAGCAATCTCAGATCCTCCTCTTCTCTGCACACCCCTATAGGAAGCCACTTCATATGGTGGCACACCAGCGGGCTCTCTTCTGAGCCAGGCCGTGTGCATCCATAGACAATAGACACACACAGCACAGCTCAGCCCCACCCACGATCACTCCTCACAGGATTTGATTGACAGCAGAGAGAGCTAATTGCTAGCACTGCTGCCTCTATGTCCTGTGAGGAGAGAGAAGAGAGCGCCGCTGCAGACCGGCACAGCGCTGGATCGAAATAGGACTCAGGTAAGTATAAGGGGGTGAGGTGCAATTAGGGATGCCACTTTTTCTTCAAGCCAAACTTAAACACTTTAGCATACTCTATAGGATTGTAAAAGACCTGGGACACCTTTGGGCGCTCCAAAGAGAATAGTAATGTGGTGTGTATAGTGCCCCCTCACCCTCCTATCGGGCACTGTTCTGAGCTACATTCCTGCCTGAATATTGTGACCGGGTTCCAGGTGGACTGAAACCCGAACACATGATTCAAAACCCCAACTGTCTGGGTGAATCCCGGACAGGTGGCAACCTTAGGTGCCATACAATTGCTGGGACATTTTTTACCTTAAGGCAGGGAATGCATTAAGGTAAGAAATGCCATGCCTTTATGTAGCACAGACCCTCTGACTGGTCGCACTGTTTTGTCCCAGGTTCTGCTCCCTTCTGGGTCCCCAGGCAGCCAGGCACATGACGCTTGCGCAGTCTCTCACAATAACCAGGCAATGGATGTCTTTTGTTGGTTTTATTGCTGGTTAAACTTGGGTGGGGTGCAGGGAAAGCTTTGAGATACTCCAAAATTTAGTGTGCAAACACTTGGGTATAATTCTTTCTATTTTGTGTATTCTCTTCAAGGAGGAAACCCCTTTCTTTGCAGAGACTAGGGACACAAGCACTTCTGGGATTCCCAGCAGGGCAAATCCCACTTTAGCACAACAGACACAGTAACACAAGGGGTTAACCACAAGCAGTCACTAGGATCCCACTTCCAGGCCTCTAATCACAGTGTCTGCAGATACTTGGATACCTCCTTTTCAATATTGACTAGACACTACTATGAATCTCCAGGCCGGGTCCTCAGTGCACCCCTCTACTTGTCTCTGAACTGATTCCAGGAAGATAGGCCCTCCCAGCTTCAGCATAGCTGGGACCTTGTGATCTCTCTGCAGGCCTCAGCTGACTTGACAAGAAGGGCAAGTAGCCCTTCTAGGCTGGGAACTCCTGCTACAGGGAAAAGACCCTGCTTCTCTCTGCCTCCGACTATTTTACTCCTCTCAGCCACCTACTGAGAACTCATAAATATTCTGACCCATGGCCAGCCTTTTCCAGCCCACTATATTCTAGAACCTACTAAAATACAGGGGGAAGTAGCTGAGCCCTGCTACCTGTGAGACCCAGAGCAGCCAAAACTGATCAAACCCCGCTCCACTGTCTACAGAGAAGCCAAAAATGAAATTTCCCTGAACCTCTTTCTAGCAACTTATTCTAGGCGGGTGCTATATCTACAACTACTTTAACATAGCTTGCTGAGTCTTTTAGACCCTTAATGTCATCCCTGCAATCTGCTAAAGTCAACTGAGCAAGGGTTGAGCTCTTAATCCAAAAGTAAGGGCTTTTGGGTTCTTACCTTACAGGGAAGATCAGCAACTAAATATTCTCAGGTCTCCCACCACTCTCTGTCTTGACACTTGACATAAAGGTCCCAGGCACTCAGGAGAACAGGTGAGCCCAAAATACATGGCTGCAATACTTACCTCCTCTCTGGTGCTGGTAGGATTTTAGCTTGCAAGAAGAATGCCTGGACGGAAAGTATAGCCACTCAACAAATAGGACATTCGGTAAATGCAGTATATTCAAGTTTGACTAGAATGTACTGTGCGTACTACAATTAAAAATATGATTATTTTTTATGAAAACATACCAATACGTACAGCAGAATGCATCACAGAGCAGTAACTAATAATAAACATCCCAGCTTATTGAAGAGCCCAGATTCTTACTCATTGCCCTGAGGTTCCAAATGGGTTGAATGGAGCCTGTCCATAAATCTGAAGACCTCACACATCTGCTGGGCCCGATGCATTGAATCCTCCCAGAGAGAGTTCTGGTCCAGCTCAGAAGACGGACGTTAAATAGCCGTGAAAACTGAGTAATACCATAAAACAGACACTAAAAACTCCATCTTTCCGAGTGTAGAATACATTAATACCCCCATGTGTCTCATTGTGGCACATCTTGTAAAGAAATTGAAGATTGGGCAACTGATCTTACAAAAGTTTGCAGCCAGAGGGCATGAAGGTTTCCAATAGACAGGAGGGCTAGTACTTTCTGATAGGAGGAACATGAGAGGTTCCTGTAAGATTTTAATGAACATAATAACATGTAGGGTATGATGGGAAACCAATAAAATTGCAGGTATTTATATATACCAGAGTTTAACTCGCCGAATGTTAATGACATAAATATTATACTGTATAAAGCAAAGTTATAAGGCAACAAAATAACGAAATAACACATTCAGAGGGAATTTTTTTATGGGCCAAAGAGTAATGCAGTGCAATAATTTAATTCATACCTAGATCAAAGGTGTGACCTTTGATCTGCATACAATGCATATAATGATCTGTATTCCTATTTAACTATTATCCATTAGTTATTCCTAATTAGCCCTCCTTCCTCCCTTCTCTTCCTAGCTACTACTTTTCTGCTGATTTTTATTTTCAACTTTTTTTTACCATTAAAGTGGTTGTAAAGTCAGAAGGTTTTTTTTTTTATCAGCCCCCCTAATACTTACCTAAGGTCCCTCTCTGTCCAGCAATGTCAACAAGTGTCTCAGCCATCCGAGATTCTCCCTCCCTGATTGGCTGAGACACAGCAGAGATGGCATTGACTGCTGCTGCTGTCAATCAAAGTCAGCTAGCCAATCAAGAGAGAGGGGGTCAGGGCTCCATATCTGAATGGACACAGGGAGCTGTGGCTCAGCTCACGTGCTCCCATAGCAAGCTGCTTGCTGTGGGGGCACTGAACAGGAGGGAGAGGCCAGGATCACAGAAGAGGGACCCGAGAAGAGGAAAATCCAGGCTGCTCTGTGCAAAACCACTACATAGAGCAGGTAAGTATAACACGTTTGTTATTTTTATAAGGAAAAAAACTAAAATTTACAATCACTTTAACATTTATTTCTTTTCTTCATTCGTTATGTTTGTTATTTTTAAGTGTCATTTTAGACCCCTTCCACACTGAGGCGCTTTACAGGCGCTACAGTGCTAAAAATAGCACCTGCATAGCGCCTGTAAAGAGCCGCTCCTGTCTCTCCAGTGTGAAAGCCCGAGTGCTTTCACACTGGAGCGGTGCACTGGCAGGACGTTAAAAAAACTCCTGCAAGCAGAATCTTTGGAGCGGTGTATACACCGCTCCTGCCCATTGAAATCAATGGGGCAGCATGGCTACACCGCCAGCATAGCGCTGCTGCTGCAGTGCTTTTCAGTAGTGTTAACCCTTTCTCGGCCGCTAGCGGGGGTAAAAGCGCCCCCGCTAGCGGCCAAAATAGCGCCGCAAAATTGACGGTAAAGCGCCGCTAAAAATAGCCGACGCACCCACTGCCCCAGTGTGAAAGGGGCCTTAAACAGGACACATTTTAGAATAAAATGTATACTTTTTATTTACAGTAAAACTACTTTTTTAAACTAACACATTTTCAAAAATCTTTTTCATGTCTTTTTGTCTATAGCTTACATGGGACATTTTTGTAAGACTGTATTGCCAAAAGAAAGCCTAGTTTGTCTTGAAAAATACAATGTATGTATTACTTTGCTATCTTGAGAAATTACCAAATAAACAGGTAATAAATGATAATGTATAAAGAATAAATAGTAGAGATGTAAAAATTACTGTGGGCCATAGGGGGTCCAAAGGTGCAAGAGTCAAAATGCTTTTGAGGCTTTTGCTCAGATCAGGGTCACATTAAAGTAAGCCATTGATCTCCTGCCAACCTGATCTTAAAGGTCCGTGATCCCAATCCTGGCCTGACATGGATAACAAGCATGTGGCAATTGAAGATTTAACTCTTGTCCATCTTGCCTGTTTCAGTTCAGTAACTCACCAACATTAGCATGACCACTTAACATTATGAACTTCACAGTGATAAGCATTCTATTTCCAACCCCACAGATAACCTTTCTGACAGCCTGGGGCGGCACAGTGGTGCAGTGGTTAGCACCCTCACCTAGCAGTAAAAAGGGTCGCTGGTTCAAATCCCAACCACGACACTACCTGCCTGGAGTTTGCATGTTCTCCCTGTGCCTGCGTGGGTTTCCTCCGGGTGCTCCGGTTTCCTCCCACACTCCAAAGACATGCTGGTAGGTTAATTGGCTTGTCCAAAATTGGCCCTAGTATATGAATGGGGACCTTGGATTGAGGGTAGGGACTGATGTGAGTGTGCGATGTACAGGGTTAGGGACAAGGGTCAGGGTTGTAGACACACACTCACTCAGGTTGAACTGGATGGACTGGTGTCTTTATTCAACCTTACTAACTATGTAACTATGTAGCCTCAGTCTCACCTGGTAGGTTCTTATGGAAACCACCAAAAGTACTATGACAGTATGAGCAACCTACCAGAGTTCTTCTTTAAAGTGTATGTGCAGCCCAAACTTTTTTTTTTCCTTTTTGGATAGCATGGATAAGGATTAGAATCTCTGTCTTCTTTTTACTGCTCTCTGTGGCTCCATTGCTTTATGCTTTATTTTAGTAGAGTAGTGGAGAGCTAGAACCACTGTCAGAATTGTATTTCTCTCTGTGTCCCTGATGCAGTATTTTCCCATCTATCTGGTGAAACTGGTGCTAGCAAAACAATAAGGGCTTGTTTACACGTGCGATCATCATTACCTTGCTTCTGAAAAGCAGATTGCAGTAGATTGCTTTTCAGAGATGTAGCGCCCTCTTAGTTCGGTTGCTAGGTAGATTTCGTTTTTTGCTCCTTCTATATTCAAGGAAGCAGAGATTGTTTGGCCTGGTCTGCTCAGGGCTTTACATGCTGGGAGTTTGATTGCTTCCCCCTGCCTCTGTAAGAAGTTTCTAGAGCTTAGGGAGGGAGAATTCAATCAGCCAGCTTAAATATTGATCAGGGCCTAGCCAGTCCCTGGGGAGGTGTGCCCAGATGGTGGCTGGGAAGCTGATAATTACTCTGGAGCTCTGGAGGGTATTGTCTTTCCCCAGCAAGAAGAGTTGCCAGCCTCAGGGGACTGTACCACTGAGGCAGCTCATGGACTGTGTTGTTCTGCGAGGTCTTACTAGAATGGTTCACGTTTGGCAGTGGTACCACCTGCCAAACACAACCACTGGTATATATTTTTCCACATCGCAACCACAGCAGGCTATGTTAACTTGTGGCTTAACTGCTTCATTTTACCATTGCCCACCTGGGTAAACAAGGCCTAAGTCGGGGGTAATCTCTCTAACCTAACCCTGAATAGCAATAAAAGCCCAACAGAAGATCTTATCCTTCCTCAGTCTCTCCAAAACTTGAAAATACATTTGGCTTGACATTCAGTTTAAAAGAAAACTGCACTCACAGAATTATCAGGGCTGCCATTGATGACCTCCTTATAAAAATACTAGTTTCCTGGCTGTCTCTAACTTCAAGCCAATAAAGCCCGAAGGATCTCGGCCTTAAAATATTGAAGCCTGGGGATTAGCATGGCAGCCAAGCAGGTAGTATTTTCCAAAAGAGGTCAGCAATATTTTACTCCCAGGACAGGTCACCTTTAATAAGTTACAGAACAGACAGGGGTCTCGCTCACTCTGCTGCTCAGAAAATTCAGTTCGGCATGCCCGGTATTAGAATATTTTTGGAAATGTCTAACCTTTTTTTACTTTTTTTGTGATCATCCCCTGCTGATTATAACATCAAAATGGGAAGAACGGAACTGCTGACAAGCCAGCTTTCAGGCTCATGCAGAAGATGGATGTGAGTCACTTGATGATTGCACAATGGCTGTACAGAGCTTTGTGCCATGTAGTCGGATTTCAGCAATACAGATTGCTGACTCGTCGCAGATGGGCACATAGCGTGTTAGTCAGGGTGCGGCAGCAAGTGCTGATTTCCTCTTACATCTGGCTCCGAGTAACCCGTCCTTGTGTCTTTTATTTTTGTTCATTTGCTACAGATCTCTTTTGCAGATCTCCAGATGGGGTTGGGTAATAGTAATTTTATGCATTGCATTTACCATAATTTTCACCATCCAGGTGTTACATTTGGAAGCTGGAATGCTTCTCCTTACAGCGTACCTCCAACGACTGACTGACTGTAGAGCAGTGCTCCAGAGGCAAAGCGTGCCAGCTGCCAACTTCTACACCCATAAATCCTAGAATGAGAGAACAGAGCAATGGTTGATCTATTTCTACAAGTGACCATGCATCTGCTATGAGGCCCAGAACTACAGTGGGGCCAGAGCTGGCTGGCCGCACAGTCATTTATGTAGTTAGCAATAGTATATTGCAATTACATTTGGGTGAAGGCAATTTATGTATAGTTAAGGAACCTCCAAACCCTTTCTGTACTTTTAGTGTGCCTAGCGACCAGAGGAAATTCAGGAAAAAATATTCATTATCAATGGCTGTCTGCCTGCTTCTTTCTGCAAATCCCTAATCTCTGAATGTCTTTTGTAGCATGTCCGCTGTTTCTTAATGTCTCCTTTGTCATGTCCATAGTTCTAGGCTCCTGTAGAATATCCACAGTCTCTAACAGTCTCCTGTAGCAAATCTGCAGTCTCTGACCATCTTCTGCAACATGTCTGCAGTCTCTGACCATCTTCTGCAACATGTCTGCAGTCTCTGACTGTCTCCTGTAGTATGTCGTCAGTCTCTGTCTCCTGTAGCATATCTACGGTCTTAGTTTCCTTTAGCATATCTGCAGTCTCTGACTGTCTCCTTTAGCTTGTCCACAGTCAATGTCTCCTGTAGCACAGGGCTGTATGTAACGGCGAGCAGCAGGAACATACAGCAATTGAAATGAAAGCTGTTATAGCTGTGTTCCCCGTGCTCTGATCATCCAGCTGGCAATTCTGTTCCTCTCCTCTCTTCCCCTGCACAGGCAGGCTGCATTGGTGGACAAAGGCTGCATTGGTGGGCACAGGCTGCATTAGTGGGCACAGGCAGGCTACATTGGTGGACACATCCAGGCTGCATTGGTGGACACAGGCAGGATGCATTGGTGGGCATGGGCAGACTGCATTGGTGGGCACGGGCAGGCTGCATTGGTGGACACGGGCAGGCTGCAATGGTGGGCACGGGCAGGCTGCATTGGTGACAGCGAGTGCGGGAAACACACGGCAATTGAAATGAAAGCTGTTATCGCTGTGTTCCTCGTGCTCTGATCATCCGGGCAGCTCTCCTCTCTCTTCCCCTCTGCGATCGCTGGGAGAAGGACTCTCGCCCCCCAGCTCCCAGGAAGCCCTTCCTCGCCAGCCCTCAAATTCCCCACGCAAAATTTGAGCAGGCGAGTGGGATTTTTGAGGGCTGCTGTAGCATATCTACAGTTTCTGTTTCCATTAGTATATCTGTAGTCTCTCAATGTCTCCTGTGGAATGTCTGAAATCTCTGAGTCCCTGCTGTAGCAAATTTCCCAGATAATGCGACCTAATGTTTATTTCAAAGTAAAACCTGCCTTATTTCTGCTTCCTAAATTGCATCCTAACCAAGCTACTTACATACTGCCCAGCCACTGTACAATATTTGAGGCTACAGTCTCTCAGAAAATACATTCTGATGATTATTTCTAGGTAAAACCTGCCTCGTTTCTTTATTTTTTTATTACTGCCCAACCAAGCTACATACATTTTGCATAGTCACTATACAATATTTGTGTCTCTTGTCTCTCAAATAATACACTCTAATGGTAAATTAAGAGAAAACCTGCCTTGTCTAACCCTTTTATATTGTGGCCTAAACATGCTGCTTACATTCTGTCCAGCCTACAGCCTACATTTGTGGTTATTGTTTCTCAGATTATACACTCTATTGTTTATTTTCGAATAAAACCTGCCTCTTCCTTTTAAATTGAGGTTTAACCAAGCTGCGTACATACTGTCCAACAGCTGTTTAGTATTTGTGGCTATTGTCTCTCAGTCAATACAATGTAATGTTTTTTTCAAAAAAAATTTGCCTGCCATAGGAAACCTTCCAATGTTATAGCACTTGTCTTGCATTTACATAATGAGTTTATTGACACACATAGGAGTAGTACTCTAATTGGGACAATGCTGATTACACACATTCAAACAAAGGTGCTTACAACCCACTACAACAATATAGTGGTACAACAAAACTTATGCCGCGTACACACGGTCGGATTTTCCGATGGGAAATGTTGGATGTGAGCTTGTTGCCGGAAAGTCAAATCGTGTGTACACAAGTCCATCGCACAAACGTTTGTGCATGCTCTGAATCAAGCAGAAGGAGCCGCACTGGATATTGAGCTTCCTTTTTCTTGGCTCGTCGTACGTCTTGTACGTCACTGCCTTTCCACGTTCGGAATTGTTGGCCAACATTTGTGTGACCGTGTGTATGCAAGACAAGTTTGAGCCAACAACCTTCGAACAAAAATCCACGGTTTTGTTGGCAGAAAGTCCGATCGTGTGTACGAGGCATTAGACTCTGTCCACACCTTTGCGCTGGCTAAGCTCATACATTACCAAAACATGCATGCTGAATGTTGTGATGCTGCTATGCCATTCATTCTTAATGGCGCCCCAACACACATGTGTTTTAGTGCACCACAATCGAACATGCTTTGTAGTGTGTCAGCTTTCAAAAAAAAAGTGTGCCTTTTTTGCCGTTTGATGTGTTGGAGAGCCCATTAAAATAATATACATTGTATACTGTATATATATATATATATATATATATATATATATATATATATTTCTGTATTTCTAGGCCAAAAAAAACTGCCACTTTTCTTCCAGTCCTTTCAAAACTGTGAATGCGTAAATCCTTAAGTGTTATGGTTTGAGTTTTATTTTTGGAAATAATACAAAGCAGAGAACACTTCACAGTTTTTTGCCCTGAGTGTTGTTCACAAGACAGAGAAAGTGATTTATTTGCTTCATATGTTTCACATTTGGGAGATCCTCTTGCTCTGTTGGCTGTATAATTATTACCCTGGTGTGTCTCCAGGCTGTGTTCATATCTCTGCCACACACAAGATGAAAGGCACCACTCTTGCTTCTTCCTCTGCCTTTTTTCTTTTTAATGAGACAAACACTGATCTGGGATAGATAGACCACTCTGTGCATTTTTTTCCTCTCTTTTCATATCCTTATCGTTTTTTTTTTTTTTTTTTTTCCTTTTCTGTGGTAGTGTAATGCCCCGTACACACGGTCGGATTTTCCGATGGAAAATGTCCGATCGGAGCGTGTTGTCGGAAATTCCGACCGTGTGTGGGCTCCATCGGACATTTTCCATCGGATTTTCCGACACACAAAGTTGGATATAAAATTTTCCGACAACAAAATCCGTTGTCGGAAATTCCGATCGTGTGTACACAAATCCGACGGACAAAGTGCCACGCATGCTCAGAATAAATAAAGAGATGAAAGCTATTGGCCACTGCCCCGTTTATAGTCCCGACGTACGTGTTTTACGTCACCGCGTTTAGAACGATCGGATTTTCCGACAACTTTGTGTGACCGTGTGTATGCAAGACAAGTTTGAGCCAACATCCGTCGGAAAAAATCCTAGGATTTTGTTGTCGGAATGTCCGAACAAAGTCCGACCGTGTGTACGGGGCATTATTCTTCCATGAATCTCACATTTTTTATTCTTTTTGTGCCATATTTTCATGATCACATAAAATAAATATTTTTTTTATGTTCAGTTTATAAGCAGACAGTGAAACCGGCTACTTTGCTGCTACCACTAGGTTCACTTTAAGTGGTCACTCCACCTAAAGGTAATGTTGTAGCTATAGGTGGATCCTGGTGGACTGAGTCATCAGGTTGGCTTTTTATTAGGAATGAATTAAATAAAAAGATTTTGTTTAGCTTAAATGTTTGCACAAATTGGGACATTTTGGTAGAATGTAGGAGAGTCAATGGGGAAGGTTTAATTTTGCACAAATTATGGCATTTTGGTAAATAGCAGCGAAGTCAATGCAGAAAGTTTATTTAGGGTCTGTTTTTTAAAGTGTGATGGAGCGCTGTCTCCTATGGCAGCAGTCTTATAACAGTTCCTAACACGAGTGGTAAAGAACTCCTTTATTCCTCCTACAATCTCCTGTTGTAGATTCTTAGCCCACTAAGCTCCCAGTCTCTCTCACTAGACTTGCTGATTTATTGCGACTGAATCCTGTGAGCTCTTTCAATCTTCTTACTCAGTATCTTCCTCAAGCATCACCCCTGCTGGGTCCCTGGCTTGGCATTCCAGATACTCTTCAAGCGTCACCCCACTGGCTGGGTCCCTGGCTTGGCACCTGCTGAAGTTTCCCGATTCTTCCCCATCCCTGGTTGGTGAGAATACTGCTCCAGTACTTGCTTCAGCTACTCACTGTGGTCCCTGGTAATAAGGTGGTTGGTCCCTTAGTGGCGACAGCTTCCCCTCCACCTCCGACCACAACAGGTTCTCCGGCTGGCAGAACCGTCACTTCTGGTTGGACTGCAAGCCGCAGTCCCAACCCTACGCTGCTCTCATGCTTCTGGATAGGCCCTCAGACAGCCTAGCAGCCAGATGTCCCTGGGATAGGCCCAAACTCCGGTCTAGCAGCCCGGGGCAATACAACTCACGTCCACCCAGACAGCCATCCAGGTGGCACAGAACACCGATCACCTGACTCCACCCAAATATATAGGTTCTCCCAGCAGGCCAAGGGGCCCAAGAAAACCCCTGCCCATTGGCTGAGACACCAAATATACTCCTAATCTGTCCTTGCATCGCCCTTGTCTTATCTAATGTCACCAGGTACCCGGCCACCCAGCGCCAGAGAGAAATGCAGCAATTCCAGACTTAGGGTGAAGTCAACTGATCCCTAACAATTGGCCTAGGCAACTATACCTGGCAGGTAAATTTAAGAGAAACCCTGCCTCGACTTCAGGGTGCTACATATGCATAGCATATGCAGTAAATTTCTGCTATCTATGCACATTTCCCCATGTTTTATCCTTTTAAAGGCCCTGTAACTACAGAAAAAAACTATTCATCTGCCAGAAATACTCTACTTCTAATTTCCTATTGTGAGTGGACAACAGACAGAATTTTGTTGACTGAAATGACAAGAATTGGTGTCAGCCCTGCCCACTCTTGTCTCTTGCTAAATTGTTGAATCTCCCCCTCACCTAATCTGCACAAAATAGAGAGTGGTTGTTTTGTAATCCAAGATAAGAACTGTGAAGACAGCTTAGGCAGCCCATACATGATTGGATTTTCTTTCTCTCTGACTTGATTCCTCCATCAACACACAGTCAGTGTTGATTGGGGAATGCCTCCGGCAGTGCTATTTTGTTCTGCAGGGGAGGGGGGCCCGGGGAGCTTTCCTGGCTGGCAGAGCACAATGTTTACTGCTAGTGCTTAAAGCTAGTGCTAGTGCTTAAAGCCGCCGGTAGTATGTCGAATTTCGATCCATGCATGGCAGGCTTTAGACTCCTTGAGATAACAAAGACAGCTCTGGATAGCGTTCCTGATCAACATGTACTTTTTGCACTGATTAAACACAAATACAAAAACACATTCAATGGTATATTTAGGAGGCCAAATGATGGCAAATAAGGGAAGTTTGTTGTTAGGGTTTAAATACATTTTAAATTATTCCTGATGGTTAGGGAAGCTTGATTTGCCTGGACCTATTCTTTTTTTTTATGTAATCTTTATTTTATATTTTATAGAGAACATACAAAACACATAGTGTACAATTGGTCTTTCCACATAGCGGTGCGTACTATACATTGTAGACCTAAGAGTTTAGACAAATAAAATATAAAACAGAGGGGCAAGGAAAGGGAGGGAAGGGGGATGGGGGATTAGGTTATCTCTACACCATTCCACACCGTTAAAAGAGTCATAATGAGTTATAAAGAGTGTCCCGCCCCCGCGGCCTCAGCCCAGACCTATCTTCTCCCAGCCCCCCATCTCTGTACTGGGGGGCACGACTCGGCCTCGGGGCCACCAAAGACCCGTTGGGTGAGTCCCTCGGGAGGGGGGCTACAAGCCTCCAACTGACCTCCAACAAGAGGGAGGCACCCCCCGGGCCTCTTACAAGGCCAATTTGGCTGCTAATTTCACTAAGGTGCCGAGGCCGCCAGGCGGAAGCCCTATCTAATACATCCAGACGGGTAGCGACATGGTGATAACTAAAGAGAGAAACATAAGAACATGCCTTTAACCACTAGCAGTGCATAGCGCCTCAGATTAACCTTCAACTGTAGACCTTATAAGCCACGTAAAGGAAAAGGAAGTGTATATATCATTGCGCTACCAGTAGGGCAGTGAGACATAGTAGTCAGGTACGCACATCACCATTCACAGGCCTCCTCAGCTTCGGGGAAGGCTCTGCTAGCTCCAGCAGTGCGACATCCAGGCTAGATGACACAGGATCAGCGTCAGTGGTATACTTCCGCCATTGGGCCCAAACACCATTAAAACGCTCACTCCTATCTTTGCACCTCGCCACCCACTCCTCCGCCTCTCTAATATCGCCCACCTTCTGTAGCCATTCTGTTAAAGTAGGGATCTGCAGACGTTTCCAATAGAGAGGTATAAGCCGTTTAGCGGCATTTAGTAAATGAGGAAGGGCGCTTTTTTTGTAATGGCTCAAAGGAAGGGCAGGGAGGTGCAAGAGGAAGTGCGTAGGGGAGAACGGGATTTTGATCTGCAAGGCATTTTTAATAGAAGTATGTATTTCCATCCAAAAAGGCTTGATTGCTGAGCATTCCCACCAAATTTGAAGGAGGGTGCCTTTCTGACCGCAGCCCCGCCAGCAACGGTCCGAAACTGAGGGGTAAATACGTGATATGACAGCTGGTACGCGATACCAGCGAGTCAGAAGCTTGTAGTTAGTTTCTTGCGTTCTAGACTCTATGGAGCTGGAGTGTGCTAGTCTGTACATGTACAAACGTTGTTCCGGTGTGAACTCTACCCCTAAGTCCCGCTCCCATTCCCGTATAAAAGCCGGCTTGCTGACGGCGGACACTGATCCCAAAAGCCTATATATCGCAGAAATCAGATGGGGAGTGGGCTCTTCCTCTATGAACAGTCTTTCTAGTGTGGTGATAGTGTCCAGCCCCCTCACCAAGGCGCCCTGGGTCGCAATGAAATGTTGAAGCTGTTGGTGTCTCCACCAATCCATGGGGAATCTGCCATGACTATTCCGTAAAGCGTCTAAGGGTATCAACTTGCCCTTATCCATAAATTTGCCGCAACCATAATTGCCGTCATTAACCCAAGTACCAAAGAAGGTCCTCTGCTCCCCAGGAGGAAACCACCTGAATCCCCCCAGCAGTGCCAGTGGGGAGCCCGGTGGGCGCCAGAGCGTACAGAGCGTTTGTGCGGTCCCAGACCCGTAGGGTGTGGGTGGTCAGCGGGGAAGACGTCTGTGAGAGTCCCCTGTATTCGCGGGGTAACCAGGGAGTGTATGACAAGTCGCCAGTTGAGGATGTGTTGGATCGCAATGGCTCTGTAATATCGCTGTATATCTGGGAGGAGCCTCCCATCTCTTTGCGTCTCTGCAATAGGGACACAGCCAGTCTTGTTTTTTTACCATGCCAAATAAAGTTAATCATTAGGCTTTGAAGCTGTGTGAAAAAGCTCCTGGGGAGGGGAATGGGCAACATCTGCAAGTAAAAGAGCACTCTAGGGAGGATGTTCATCTTAAGTATGCTAAGTTTACCTAGCCATGTGAAGGAGGTCTTGGCCCAGTTCTGTAAGTCTCTACGCACCATGCTCAAAAGGGTAGGGAAATTAGCAGAGTATATAGTGTCAAACTGCTTTGTAAGTTGGATACCCAGATACTTAATAGAGGTTTTAGCCCAGCTAAATGGGAAAGCTTGCTGTAAGTCAGTGGCCATCTTTGTGGGAATGGTGATGGGCAGAATGTGTCCGAAAATTTTGAGTTCCCTCATAAGGTTTGGTAACAGACACCAGAGGTTGGGTCAAATGAAAGAGCACGTCGTCGGCATAGGCGTGTGTTCCGTAGACCCCACCGTCACCCCTCTAATATCAGCGTTCGCCCGTATTGTTCTAAGCAGGGGCTCCATAGCTAGAGCGAACAAAAGGGGGGAGAGGGGACACCCCTGTCTCGTGCCATTCCGTATGGGGAACCCCAAGGACAAGTGGCCATTTACCTTGACCTTCGCACTGGGGGTCGTGTAAAGTGCCATGATCCATTGGAGCATATGAGGGCCTAGTCCCAAAGCCTCCAAGACCGCCTTAAGGTATGACCAATCTATTCTGTCAAAAGCCTTTTCGGCGTCCGTGGACAGAATGAGGTAGGGGGTGGAATCCCTGTGGGAACGGGCCCACTGTATGAGCTGCATGGCCCGGATGGAATTATCCCTAGCTTCTCTACCCGAGATGAATCCCGTTTGATCGGGGTGAATAAAGGAGGGTATGACATGTTTAAGTCGATTTGCCATAATTTTAGCAAAGATTTTTATATCAACATTAAGTAGCGATGTTGGATGATAGCTTTGTGGGAGAGTGGGATCTTTGCCTTCCTTAGGAAGTACAGTGATGTGGGCCAGCAATGCCTCAGGGGGAATCTGGTGGTTTGTGGCTAAAGAGTTAAAATACCTACACATATGGTTTTGTAGCAGGGGGAGAAATTTTACGTAATACGCTTTGGAATATCCATCCGGGCCAGGGCTCTTCCCGTTAGGTAAGGCCTTCACTGTTGCGATGATCTCCTGAGAGGAGACGGGAGAGTCAAGGTCTAGCTGCTGCTCGGGTGTCAGAGAGGGGAGTCCGGCCGAGGCGAGGTAGTCGCCAATGGCTTTTAGTTTAGCCGTCCACCCGGTTTGGGAGATATCTTTATCTGAGTGATATAAGTCTGCATAGTAATCTCTGAAGATGGAAGCAATCCCAGAGGAGTGTAAAGTTGCTGTACCATCGGGGGATCGAAGCGAGTGTACATGAGCTGTCAGTCGTCGCTTCCGAAGCGCACTAGCTAGCATTCTGCCACACTTATTTCCTTGTTCATAATATTTATGGGATAGGTAGTGTAGTTGTCTACGTGCACGACGATCAAGGAGGCGTGAGAACAGCTCCCTCAGCTTGTTCAACCGCTTGCGGGCCTTAGCATCTCCCTGACGTTTGTGTCTAAGTTCTTCCTCTTGTAAGGCCGTCAGCCTGGACCTATTCTTGTGCCAAAAAGGTCCATCATTAGCTGGGAAAATGACAATTGAAGAACAAATATTAGAAGAACAGATATTGAAGAACAAAGGAACCCCAAAGCAGACCATAATTAGATATTGCCACCAGCAGTAATCATTGTGTTCTGCTGGCTTGAAAGGCTCCCTGGTACAACACAACAGCGCTGTGGGAGGCATTCCCCCAATAACACTAATGCCCCGTACACACGATCAGACATTCTGACAACAAAACCGTGGAATTTTGTTCGAAGGATGTTTGCTCCAACTTGTCTTGCATACACACGGTCACACAAATGTTGGCCAACAATTACGAACGTAGTGACGTACAAGACGTACATGTTATCTCCATTACAAACGCTAGTTTTACAAGACCAAGCGCCTCCGGCTCGTACTTGATTCCGAGCATGTGTGAACTTTTGTGCGACGTACTTGTGTACACATGATCGTAAAGTCCGACAACAAAGTTTTGTTGGTGGAAAATTTGAGAACCTGTTAGCCAACATTTGTTGGCGGAAAGTCCGACAACAAATGTTCAATGGAGCATACACACGGTCGGACTTTCACTCAACAAGCTCACATCCAACATTTCCCGTTGGAAAGTCCAATCGTGTGTACGTGGCATAACTGTGTTAATGGGGGAATCGAGTAATGCAGTGGAAGGAAAGAAAATCAGATCATCTATGGGCTGTTGAACACAGAGCTTAACCATATCCCTGTATTTATGAACAAAGTCATGTAATTGCCATGCCAGTTGTAATACATAGCCCAATGCCAAATGCTGCGTACACACGAGCGGACTTTACGGCAGACTTTGCCCGGCGGATGGGATTTCGTCGGACAATTCGATCGTGTGTGGGCTCCAGCGGACTTTGTTTTCTCAAAACTTGGACGGACTTAGATTTGAAACATGTTTTAAATCTTTCCGTCGAATTCGAGTCCGGTCGAAAAGTCTACTCGTCTGTATGCTAGTTCGACGGACAAAAAGCCACGGCCAAGGCAGCTATTGGCTACTGGCTATGATCTTCCTTGTTTTAGTCCGGTCGTACGTCATCACGTACGAATTTGACGGACTTTGGTGGATTGTGTGTAGGCAAGTCCGTTCATTCAGAAAGTCCGTCATAAAGTCCGTCGAAAAGTCCGCCGGGCAAAGTCTGCCGTAAAATCCGCTCGTGTGTACGCGGCATAAGTCAGGAACTTGAGCTGGCTGGTGTTTCTTTTCCCTTTAGCAGCCCCTGTTCCCTTAAGGCAAGCAGGCCTACCAGTACAGGTCTTAGAACACAATGCTATAGTTCCTGACTAAACGACACTGGGGTTGAGCAACTGAGGAAAGGAATGGTACTTGAAGTCCCAAGGCTGGTCAAACAGTAGACATTGGCTGTTAATGGAATCTTGGAACAATTCCACAGTGAGTGCAGCAGGAATTCAAGATAATAGTAGATATGGGTCAGGCAAGGAAACAGATATTTCATAATTATTTTATATTATTATATATTTCATTCTTCATAATATAAAAAAAAATAAAAAATACAGTAAGGATGGTGCAAGTCTCTCATAATGGGCACGGCAGGTGTAAAGACCTGGAAATGAGTACAGGGATGATGTGAACCCCTTATAATGGGCACAGTAGGTATGCAGACCTGGGAACTCAACACAAAGATTATGGAAACCCCTCATAATGGGCACAGCAGGTTTGAGGACTCGGGAGCTTGGCACAGGTATGGTGGGAACCCCTCATAATGGGCACAGCTGGTGTGCAGACTTTTGAAATCAGCTGAAGGATGGGGGGAACCCCTCATAATGGGGAAAGCAGGTCTGCAGACATGGGAACTTAGCGCAGGAATGGTTTGGATATCTCATAATGAGCAAGACAGAAGAAAATGTCAGAGGGTTTAACTCATAAGTATCTGGAATATGTGTTCTGAGTGAACTGATCCTTTGGGATTGATTGATGTTTTAGTATTATTGCAAACTGCAAAAAAGAGCATACAATCCAAACTCCTCAATAACTGCAGAACATAATAAGTTATTGTATAACACACGCAAGTGATGCACCACACGCTGCTGGAGAAGTGTTTGTACAGACGGACCAGCAGACTTGGATATATTTCATATTTAATTTATTACTTAAACAGAACAGTTAAGTCCCCGGGATTACTAGTTTTCCACTGAAGATCATCATGTGTTCAGTTCAGCTACATCCTGTGTAGGTCAGGGGTCAGGTAAGTAATATGGACCTCTCATGTTCCAAGACACACAGGTTGAAGTGTTAAAGCTTAGAAAGCCGTTAAGTTCAACTTACCCGTTGTCAGTGTTTGGAGTTCAATCACATAAGCCCTAAAACACAAAAGATTATTGCATGCAGTACTTTTATTCCAATGCAGTATTGCCTACTTACTGTGTAATCCAAGCAGGATGTCCAGTGTCTCTCAACTGGGGGGCACTGGAGTGTTTCTCCAGTGCCCCCCAGTCTAAAAAAAAAATGAAATGTTACTTGTCAATGGTAAACCTGAGCCTGGGACAATGCACGCAACCACCTTGTTGAAATTAACCTAACATCAGAAGCCCCCCCCCCATTCACATCAGAGGTCCCCTCATCACATAAGAGTCCCCCCCATCACATCAGAGGCCCCCCTTCACATTAGAGGTCCCCTCATCACATAAGTGTCCCCCCATTACATCAGAATCCCCCCTTCACATCAGAGGCCCCCTCATCACATAAGAGTCCCCCAATCACATCAGAAGCCCCCCTTCACATCAGAGGTCCCCTCATCACATAAGTGTCCCCCCATTACATCAGAATCCCCCTTCACATCAGAGGCCCCCTCATCACATAAGAGTCCCCCCATCACATCAGAAGCCCCCCTTCACATCAGAGGCCCCCTCATCACATAAGAGTCCCCCCATCACATCAGAAGCCCCCCTTCACATCAGAGGTCCCCTCATCACATAAGAGTCACCCCATCACATCAGAAGCCCCCCTTTACATTAGAGGTCCCCTCATCACATGAGTCCCCCCATCACATCAGAACCCCTCCTTTACATCAGAGGTCCCCTCATCACATACGAGTCTCCCCATCACATCAGAAGCCCCCCTTTACATCAGAGGTCCCCTCATCACATAAGAGTCCCCCCATCACATCTGAAGCCCCCCTTCACATCAGAGGCCCCCTCATCACATAAGAGTCCCCCAATCACATCAGAAGCCCCCCTTCACATCAGAGGTCCCCTCATCACATAAGTGTCCCCCCATTACATCAGAATCCCCCTTCACATCAGAGGCCCCCTCATCACATAAGAGTCCCCCCATCACATCAGAAGCCCCCCTTCACATCAGAGGCCCCCTCATCACATAAGAGTCCCCCCATCACATCAGAAGCCCCCCTTCACATCAGAGGTCCCCTCATCACATAAGAGTCACCCCATCACATCAGAAGCCCCCCTTTACATTAGAGGTCCCCTCATCACATGAGTCCCCCCATCACATCAGAACCCCTCCTTTACATCAGAGGTCCCCTCATCACATACGAGTCTCCCCATCACATCAGAAGCCCCCCTTTACATCAGAGGTCCCCTCATCACATAAGAGTCCCCCCATCACATCTGAAGCCCCCCTTCACATCAGAGGCCCCCTCATCACATAAGAATCACCCCATCACATCAGAAGCCCCCTTTCACATCAGAGGTTCCCTCATCACATAAGAATCCCCCATCACATCAGAAGCCCCCCTTCACATCAGAGGTCCCCTCATCACATAAGAGTTCCCCCATCACATCAGAAGCCCCCCTTTGCATCAGAGGTCCCCTCATCACATAAGAGTCCCCCCATCACATCAGAAGCCCCCCTTTACATCAGAGGTCCCCTCATCACATAAGAGTCCCCCCATCACATCAGAAGCCCCCCTTCACATCAGAGGTCCCCTCATCACATAAGAGTCCCCCCATCACATCTGAAGCCCCCCTTTGCATCAGAGGTCCCCTCATCATATAAGAGTCCCCCCATCACATCAGAAGCCCCCCTTTACATCAGAGGCCCCCTCATCACATAAGAATCCCCCCATCACATCAAAAGCCCCCTTTCACATCAGAGGTTCCCTCATCACATCAGACCCCCCCTCCCCCCTTCATGTTATCCTCCAGCATGTTAAAAGTCCCCTCACCACCACATCAGATCCCCCTATACATTAGTTCCCTCATCACCATAGATTCTGCCCATCACATCAGATCCCCCACTCACAAAGTCTCCCCCTCACAGAGCCTCCTGGTTATGCAGGCTCCCTCCATCATAGAGCTCCCCAGATACACAATCTTCTCTTTACATCACATCCCTACCTTTTGGCTCCAGCAATGCAGCAGAAGGTGGGAGGTGGAAGAGGTCTGGATTAGGCAGCCTTCCGTCTTCTCCTGATTGCATGCCACCTGTATGGATGAGGTCCATAAAGACATGGATGAGTGAGTTTGGAGTGCAGGAACTTGACTGGCCTGCACAGAGTCCTGACCTCAACTCGATAGAACACCTTTGGGATAAATTCGAGCGGAGACTGTGAGCCAGGCCTTCTCGTCCACATCCGTAGCTGACCTCACAAATGCGCTTTTGGAAGAATAGTCAAACATTCCCATAGACACACTCCTACACCTTGTGGACAGCCTTCCCAGAAGAGTTGAAGCTGTTATAGCTGCAAAGGGTGGGCCAACTCAATATTGAACCCTACGGACTAAGACTGGGATGCCATTAAAATTCATGTGCATGTAAAGGCAGGTGTCCCAATACTTCTGGTAATATAGTGTATTTACAAATGTGTGCTAAGAATCCATCTGTTTTTAATGTGAACTGTTAGACAGGGTCAATTTGTTTTTTGTTTATCAGGCTAATTAGTAAGTTTGTTGGGAAATTTTTGTTGGTTTGAGCAATATGTGTGTTCCTGGTATGACATTTATTTTGTATCACTTTATAGTTTCATATACTCAAAGAAGGACTTCACTCCCCCTCAGGGCTGGTGCAAGGATTTTTGACACCCTAGGCGAAACCTCATTTTGCCGCCCCCCCCCAGCCCCACCCCTGACTCCACCCCCTTTTGCCACCCCACCTTTTTAATGAAGTGCCCATGAAATGCAGCCTCACCAGTGCCCATCAAATGCAGCCTCACCAGCACCCATCAAATGCAGCCTCACCAGTGCCCATCAAATGCAGCCTCACCAGCACCCATCAAATGCAGCCTCACCAGCGCCCATCAATGCAGCCTACCAGCGCCCATCAATGCAGCCTACCAGCGCCCATCAATGCAGCCTACCAGTGCCCATCAAATGCAGCCTCACCAGCGCCCATCAATGCAGCCTACCAGCGCCCATCAGTGCAGCCTATCAGCACCCATTAATGAATGTTGGCTTGCTTCTATTTATTTGGGAGTCAGGACACAGACACAGTCCTCCGCCACCACTGTGCCCCTGACACTATGTGCGAACAGGGCCGTGGATGCCTGCTGATGCTGAGACTTAGTTGCTTGCTACAGAGAGAAGAGAGTAGAAACACCAGTGGCCGGGTGCCCTAGGCATCAGTGCGTCCTAGGCGGCTGCCTAGTTTGCCTAGTGGTAGCAGCGGCCCTGCTCCCCCTTTTAGTTTGCTTTTCTTTCCCTTTTAACTTGACAGCTAGGTTGTCCTGAGAATATTTCTATAAATTTAAGCATGCTTATCCTCTACTAAACACAGTGAAATACATACTGTACATGTGCATATAATCAGAAAAGCAAAAAAAAAAAAAAAACTCTTACTAGTAGCTAGATAAATAATGTGCCAATGCATTAATTAATTAACAAGAAATTTCATACATCTGCAAAGATAAAGAAGCCAAAAAACTCCAAACAAATGTGCGTGGGTACATATCTCCACTTTATTGCTCCTCTAACACAGAACCCAGCTGCGGCTCTCATGCGGGGAGGGATCAAACAGAAAGGGATTTATAGTGCATACCATCTTTATATAAAATCCGTAAAAAAACAGTTAAAATATACACTCACATTTTAGGGTGCCCAATCATCTGCCGGTTGTATGTGGATAAACTGCCACTGCCGCTCGGCAATGGGAACCGGCGTGCCGACATCCACTGTTCAGAGACCAAAGACGAAGAGGTTTGTTTTGATTTGAATTTTTTTGTTTTTTCTGATTATATGCACATGTATGTATTTCACAGATTTAAGGTGTTTAGTAGAGCATTAGTGTGCTTTAGTTTATATAAATATACTGTTCAGTGTGTATACATTGAGAAGGCGCAGCTACCCATAAGTATATTTTTCTAAACCATTGTGCAGGTGATCTATCATCATTAAAGCCGGAGTTCCACCCATAAACTTAACTTTTCATTATTCAGCAGCAGTAAACCTAAAAAACAACATTTAGAATTTTTTTTTTTTTACTCACGTTTTGATGTCTGTTGCTAAGGGGTGCTTTGGAAACTGCCTCTTCCTCTCCCTGGTGCCTGACGTCATTTCCCTAGGCGCCCGTGCTCACTACTGCTCCTGGGAGATGCTTCTCATTTTTCCCAGGAGTCAGTGGGCAGCGCCGAGGGCTTCATTGCCATCACAACGGGGACGGGCACTTCCGATGACGCCGCCCGTTGTGATGGCAACGTCAGAAGTGTAGCGGCGCTGCGCCGTACATACGGCGCATGCGCCAGAACGGGCGGTGCATGCTGGTCGCTCAGCTGCACCAGAGCCCCGGAAGATAGTGCTTGTGGGCTTCACATGCCCACCACAGTGCTAATTTCGTCGACTAAAACGACTAAAACATTTTAGTCGACTACATGAATACTATTTTAGTCGACTAAAATACGACTAAAGCTAAAACAACTGAGATGACTAAAATACGACTATAATTAAAATGGCATTTTAGTCAAAAGACTAAAATGGGACTGAAACTAAAATGCCATTTTAGTCAGAAAACTAAGACTAAAACTAAATTGAAATTTGACTTCAAAATTAACACTGGCCCACAAGCAAGATGGTAATAGCCAAGAACAAGGGATAAAAGAGATCTTGCTCAATGAAATCGGCAATCGAGCAGCTTTTAAAAAGAGAAACGTGAGTGCTAGTAATAACTTTTTAAATATGAAGATATTCATCCAAAAAAACATTTTTTTTTTCACAGTTGGAACTCCTTGTCTGGTGGAGGCCAACACTCATCTCAGCATTCCAGGTCCCCCACCACCATCTTCTCATCTGATGTCACCAAGAGCCCAGCTGTCTTTTCTGGGTTCTTTGAGCTGCCTCCCTGATGGCGCGTCACAGCACATACTCTATATTACCAAAAGTATTGAGACACCTGCCTTTACACGCACATGAACTTTAATGGCATCCCAGTCTTATGCCGCGTACACACGGTCGGACTTTCTATCCTACTTGGTCCGGCACACTTTCCGACGGACTTTGTCCGCCAGGTGCGCCGGACTTTAAAACGGACGGACTTGCCCACACACGACCGGACTTTCCGGCGGGCTAAGTCCGCCCGTCTTTCCGACGGACTTTCGCCGGAGTTCCGGCGGACTTTCAGAATGAACGGACTTGCCCACACACGGACAAGTCCGTTGATTTTGAACGTGACTCAGGTGCGACGGGACTAGCAAAGGATGTCAATCTTGCCGCTTTTATCGGCGAGATTGACACCTTGCGAGCCCCGTCGCGGGTCATACCAGGCCCTTAGGTCTGGTATGGATTATAAAGGGAACTCCGCTACGCCGAAAAAACGGCGTGGGGTCCCCCCTAAAATCCATACCAGACCCCGATCCGAGCACGCAGCCTGGCCGGTCAGGAAAGGGGGTGGGGATGAGCGAGCGCCCCCCCCCCCTTCTGAACCGTACCAGGCCGCATGCCCTCAACATGGGGGGTGGGTGCTTCGGGGGAGGGGGGCGCCCTGTGGGGCCCCCCCCACCCCAAAGCACCTTGCCCCCATGTTGATGAGGACAAGGGCCTCTTCCCGACAACCCTGGCCGTTGGTTGTCGGGGTCTGCGGGCGGGGGGCTTATCGGAATCTGGGAGCCCCTTTTAATAAGGGGCCCCCAGATCCCGGCCCCCCACCCCAATATTCAATATTTAGTTACATAGTAGGTGAGGTTGAAAAAAGACTCAAGTCCATCAAGTCCAACCTATGTGTGTGATTATATGTCAGTCATGTTGCGGTCGTTCAGGTGCTTATCTAATAGTTTTTTGAAACTATCGATGCTCCCCGCTGAGACCACCACCTGTGGGGAGTTGGCCCACCCTTTGCAGCTATAACAGCTTCAACTCTTCTGGGAAGGCTGTCCACAAGGTTTAGAAGGGTGTCTATGGGAATGTTTGACCATTCTTCTGCCGCGTACACACGATCGGGATTTTGGTCGGAAAAAGATATGATGGCTTTTCCGACGGGATTCCGCTCAAGCTTGCCTTGCATACACACGGTCACACAAAAGTTCGCTGATCTTTCGACCGTCAAGAACACGGTCACGGATCCGGATCTGGCAGTTGAGACACGGGCAAGGAAAAGAGTTCTTAGACCATTACTGGAACAACTTAAAGCTCAAGAAGTGCAGTATTCCTGGGGGTTCCCAGCGTGCCTGATTGGGCGAAAAGATGGGCGCTCAGCGACTTTAAGGTTCCCAGAAGAGACCCAAAATTTTTGCCGCAAAACTGGACATTCCACCTGTAGATATCCCAGGGTGGTGGGAGAAAACAGGAGGGCAGAACATCGCAGAAGATATGCAAAGCTGGAAACCAGTATTTAATAAGAGAGGGCCCTAAACAAGTGTAGAAATAATTTGAGGAAAATAAGTTCTTATACCCTGATCAGAGGGGCTGGAAAATAAAGCATAAAGTCTGTGTAAAGTGATTGGGGGACGGAGGGGGGGCTGGGGATGGGGGGGGGTGGATTTCGGGGGGGTGGGGGTGGCGGGGGAGCGGAGGGGGGCCCGGTGGAACCCGGGGCGGGCTGGGGGATTTAGGGACTCCCACACTGAGCTCAACCCTTAGGGGGATAACCGTAGGGCCGGGTGGAGAAAGGGAGGCCACGGTCAATAGTGCCACTGGAGGGCCTGATATCCCCATATGCAGAGGGGGGAGGGGAGGGGGGTGAGGCTTGGGGGGGGAGGGGAGGGATTAAGAGAGGGGGGGGTGGGGCTTGGGGGGGAGGGGGGATTAAGGGAGGGTCGAGACCAGTACAAACCTATTCGCCTATCATGCTTGGGTCCAGAAAAGAAGAATAAATGGTCGGAATAAACCTCGTAACATATAATGTGAGGGGTCTCAACGCGCCCATAAAATGCGCTAATATAATGAGCGAGTTGAGAGCCAGTAGAGCTGGGGTGGTCTTCCTTCAGGAGACACATCTGTATATGGGGAGAAGTCATAGGATAGTGTCTAGGGATTACCCGTTGTGGTTTTATGGAGACTCCCCAATAAGGGGGGCAAAGGGGGTGGCGATTGGATTTGCAAGGGAAACTCGCTTCCAGATAGAGGAGAGGGTAACTGATCCTGAGGGTCGATTCCTGTTCCTGAGGGGCAAACTAAATGATGAAGAATATACCTTAGTTAACATTTATTGCCCAAATATTAACCCAGGTAAATACCTAATTGGTATCTTATTAAAACTAGATAGTTTTAGGAGAGGGAGGGTTATTGTGGCAGGAGATATGAATTTGTGCTTAGAGCCAGGTAGGGATTGTGCGTCGCGTGTGCGGGGGACTGGAGGAACGTGGCTAAATAAACTTAAGAAAAAACTACATTTTTGTCAGCTAGTTGATGTATGGAGGATGCAGCATCAGAAAACAAATGACTACACTTACTACTCCCCCGTACACGCGACGTACTCAAGACTCGACTATATTTTTGTAGAACATAGGAACTTAGAAGAAGTAGAAGAAGTAAAAATAGGACCTATAACTTTCTCGGGACCATGCCCCGGTGACACTGCGAATTAAACAAAAAGTTCAAATACCCCCAACAAATAATTGGAGACTAAATGAGGATCTCCTTCATGATAGGGAAATTGATAAAATAATTCAAGAAGAATTAAAATTTTATTTCAGAACTAACACCTCAAAAGAAACATCGGAGTCAATAGTCTGGGAGGCCCATAAGGCCTATATTAGGGGGATAATAATAAAGGCGGGGGCGGAGAAAGAAAGAAGACGGACCAATAATTTTCGTGTGCTCCAGGAGGAAGTTTAAAAACTAGAACGGCAGCATAAGGAAACCGGGGAAGATGGGACTCTGGGAAAACTATATGGAGCTAGAGAAGCTATGAGACAGCAGATAGAGGTGGAAAATCGCAGAAAATACAACTTAGTCAAAAAAGAGAGATATATATATGGAAATAGACCTGGGAGACTCCTGGTAAGGGCACTAAGTAAAAAGAAGAGTTTTAGATATTATTGATAAAATAAGGACGAGATCAGGAGAAGTTAGATATAAGGATGCGGACATAGCAAAAACCTTTCAAGAATTCTATGGGGATCTTTATTCATTAAATAAAAAGAAGGATAAAGAGAGAGGGCAAAAACAAGAAAAATTAGAAATTATTTAAAAGAAACAGGGATGGTTAAAATAACAGAAGAGGAGAGAACATCTTTGGAGGCCCCCTATTACAGAGCCCGAGATAAGGAAAGCCATCAAAGAGACCCAGACAGGAAAGAGCCTGGTCCAGATGGGCTGACAGCAATATATTATAAGAAATATCAAGACTATCTAGTGCCAAAACTTTGCGCCTACATGAACGAAATAGGAGAGAGAGGGGAAATGAGCAGAGATGCTCTGGCGGCAAACATAGCGATTATTCACAAGGAAGGAAAGGATGACACATTATGCTCTAGCTATAGGCCCATATCCCTTCTAAATAGTGATACAAAATTATTTGCAAAAATAATAGCGGGCAGAATAAAACAAACAATCAAAAATATCATCCACCCTGATCAAGTAGGATTCATACCGGGTAGACAGGGAAAGGATAATAGTATTAAAACCCTCTTGATAACTCAGGAAATTAAAAAGAGTGGAGTCCCAGGTCTGCTCCTGTCTATAGACGCTGAAAAAGCATTTGACAGGGTGGACTGGGACTTCATGTTGGAATCACTCAAAGAAGTAGGATATGGGGATAGGATCCGTAGCTGGATTAGGGCGCTTTACTCTAAACCATCAGCGAGAGTTAAAATAAATGGGTCCCTGTCCGAACCCTTTTATATGTATAATGGAATGAGACAGGGTGTCCAATCTCTCCAATGCTCTTCCTGCTGGCACTAGAATCCCTTCTTACTAGGTTAAGGCAGAATCCGAACATCAAAGGAGTAAGTATAGGTGAAACTGAATATAAGCTCGCAGCCTATGCGGACGATATTCTCCTATATATAACAAACCCAAGAGTTTCCCTACCGAATGTGTTGGCCACAATGCAGGAGTACGGGAAATTATCCAATTTTAAAGTAAATACCACTAAATCTGTTGTATTAGACATAAACCCCAACAAGACAAGAGACCACGCATATCAGGAACACTTTCCCTTCAAAAAAAAAAAAAAAAAGAAAGAACACGGTCACGTACAACACTACGACCAGCCGAAAAAATGAAGTTCAATGCTTCCGAGCATGCGTCGAATTGTTTCCGAGCATGTGTAGGAATTTTTGCGCGTTGGAATTGCTACAGACGGTCGCATTTTCAGATAGGAACTTTTTCCGACCGAAAAATTGAGAACATGCTCTCAATCTTTTGCTCGCTGGAATTCGGCCAGCAAAAGTCTGATGGAGCATACGCAGGGTGGCATTTTCCGACCAAAAGCTCTCATCAGTCTTTTGCTGGCCGAATTTCGATCGCGTGTACGCGGCATTCCAGAAGCGCATTTGTGAGGTCAGGCCAACGATGTTGGACAAGAAGGCCTGGCTCGCAGTCTCCACTCTAATTCATCCCAAAGGTGTTCTATCGGGTTGAAGTCAGGACTCTGTGTAGGCCAGTCAAGTTCCTCCACCCCAAACTCGCTCATTCTTGTCTTTATGGACCTTGCTTTGTGCACTGGTGCCCAGTCATGTTGGAACAGGAATTAAAAAAATATGAATACAATTTAAGAAATTATATTAATTATTTTTTTATAGCCTTCCTTCTATCCAAAATGGAAAAAAAGGTTTTGCCTGCAGTTCTACTTGAAGTTACATAGCCAACTGTAAAGTAGTTATCATTGAATCTTGGTTCCAGTGTCTCCTCTTAATATCTACATGCTCTAGAAAATGTAAACAAGAAATGGTATCAGAACTCCTAAAAGGCTCAGTTCAGTTATGTGAAAAGAGCAGTTTTTTGTATTACTAATCCATTTATTATGATGGGTTTACTTTACTCAGCATAAGTGACGGAACCACTTACAGCTACGTCCTTCTATACCATAATGGATGGACTGGCAGGCTCTGTGGTAGTGACTCAGCTCTTGCGGCAGGAAGAAGGGGATTTCACTGATCCTACTGGAAAACAGTCCAAAATAAGGTTGGCAAAACAATAAGCCGAGGCTTTTCTTTCCAGTTTTCAGATCATTTCTGCTTAAAGGGGAATCCCAGCATGCACCACTCTATTTTTTACATTACGCAAATAAAATCACAGTACTGTTTTCTCTTGTACATGTTGTTAAAACGGACCTTCATCCCAATCTATGACTTGACATGATTTTCGCCTGCCCCCCAAACCCCCCCCCACCCCATCCTTCCATCCTTCCATCTTAACTTCTTGGCATCCGCGCTATAGCCGAATGACGGCTACAGCGCGGACCTACATTCCCGGGAGGCCGTCATATGACGGCCTCCCCTGTGCACGCTCCCTGCGCGCGCCCTGTAGGGCGCGCGCCGGGCGCGTTGTGATCACCGAGTCTCTGAGACTCGGCTGATCACCGATCTGTGTAAGGGGCCGGTCCCGGCCCCTTACCATGTGATCAGCTGTCAGCCAATGACAGCTGATCACATGATGTAAACAAAAGATCGGTAATCGGTTTTTTTTTTTACTCACGCTGACAGCGCGAGTAGAAAAAAAAGCCGATCACCGGATCGGATGTGAGGGACATCGGTCCCCAAGTGGAAGAGGCACATCTGCCTCATCAGTGCCCAATTAAAGTGCCACCTAATAGTGCCCACAGTGCCACCTAACAGTGCCCACAGTGCCACCTAACAGTGCCCACAGTGCCACCTAACAGTGCCCACAAGTGACACCTATCAATGCCCACAAGTACCACCTATCAATGCCCACCTGTAGTGCCAATCAGTGCCACCTGCCAGTGCTGCCCATCACTGCAACCTATCAGTGCCCATCACTGCCACCCATCAGTGCCCATCACTGCCACCCATCAGTGCCCATCACTGCCGCCTATCAGTGCCCATCACTGCCGCCTCATCAGCGTACATCAATGAAGGAGAAAAATTACCCGTTTAAAATTTTTTATAACAAAATATAAAAAAATAAACTTTTTTTTAAAAAAAAAATTCAGTTTTTTACATTTTTTTAATAAAAAGTAAAAACCGCAGAGGTGATCAAATACCACCAAAAGAAAGCTCTATTTGTGGTGAAAAAATGATAAAAATTTCATTTGGGTACAGTGTTGTATGACCGCGCAATTGTCATTCAAAGTGCGTCAGCGCCGAAAGCTGAAAATTGGTCTGGATAGGAGGGGGGTTTAAGTGCCCGGTAAGCAAGTGGTTAAAACCATAGGCGTCCTTAAGGGGGGGCTATTGAGGCTTGAGCCCCGAATGTGGGGCCAATAGCCCCGAGTGTCTAAGCGCAGTGGCCCCAGCTGCAAGATCTAGAGCGGCGCATTCCGATTCCCGTGCGCGCCGCCATCAGTGTTATATTACATACAGCCTGTACGAGCGCTTAGCTGGGCAGCGGGCGCTCCCTGATTGGCTGTGCAGGCGGAAGACATAAGGGTCTGTGATCGGCCCGGTGGAGCTGCTGACTGGTCACATGTGGAGGCGGGGAGGGGCTTGACTGTGGGTGATCGCGGCCGCCCGGAGCCCCGCCTCCCTGCCTGTCGCGCGCTGTGTCTCCTCCTGACGGAGGCGGGGAGGGGCTTGACTGTGGGTGATCGCGGCCGCCCGGAGCCCCGCCTCCCTGCCTGGCGCGCGCTGTGTCTCCTCCTGACTGAGGTCTCTCTGTTATCTGCCCTTCCACTAGTCTGTCAGCGTGCCACTCTCTGTAAGCCCACCCCTCTGTCATCCCGCCCCTTTGTGTAAGCCCACCCCTTTCTGTCACTGCCCCCTCTGTCAGTGCACCCCTCCTCTGTCAGCACCCCCCCTCTGTGTCAGCACCCCCCCTCTGTCAGCCCACCCCCCTCTGTCAGCAGTGCACCCCCTCTGTAAGCACCCCCCTCACTGCCAGCCCACCCCCCCTCTGTCAGCCCACACCCCCTCTGTCAGCCCCCCCTGTCAGCACCCCCCCCTCTGTCAGCACCCCCCTCTGTCAGCACCACCCCCTCTCTGTCAGCACCACCCCCTCTCTGTCAGCAACCCCCTCTCTGTCAGCACTCCCCCTCTCTGTCAGCCCACACCCTCTCTATCAGCGCCCCCTCTCTCTCAGCATCCCCCGTCAGCTCACACCCTATCTGTCAGCCCACACCCTCTCTGTCAACACCCCCCCTCTGTCAACACCCCCCTTTCTGTCAGCACCCCCCTCTCTGTCAGCCCACACCCTCTCTATCAGCGCCCCCTCTCTCTCAGGTTCCCCCTGTCAGCTCACACCCTCTCTGTCAACACCCCCCCCTCTGTCAGCACCACCCCCCCTCTGTCAGCACCACCCCCTCTGTCAGCACTTCCCCCTCTGTCAGCACACCCCCCCCTCTGTCAGCACCCCCCCCCTCTGTCAGCACCTCCCCTCTCTGTCAGCACCACCCTCCCTCTGTCAGCACCTCCCCCTCTCTGTCAGCACCACCCCCTCTCTGTCAGCACCACCCCCTCTCTGTCAGCCCACCCCCCCTGTCAGCCCCCCTCTGTCAGCAGTGCACCCCCCCTCTGTCAGCCCACACCCTCTCTATCAGCGACCTCCTCTCTCTCAGCGACCCCCCGTCAGCCCACACCCTGTCAGCACCCCCCCACTCTGTCAGCACTCCCCCTCTCTGTCCTCTGTCAGCACCCCCCCTCTCTGTCAGCACCCCCCCTCTCTGTCAGCACTCCCCCTCTCTGTCAGCACTCCCCCTCTCTGTCAGCACCCCCCCTCTCTGTCAGCACCCCCCCTCTCTGTCAGCACCCCCCCTCTCTGTCAGCAACCCCCCTCTCTGTCACAACCCCCCCCCTCTCTGTCAGCACGCCCCCTCTCTGTCAGCACTCCCCCTCTCTGTCAGCACCACCCCCTCTCTGTCAGCCCACCCCTCCTGTCATCCCCCCCTCTCTGTCAGCAGTGAACCCCCCCTCTGTCAGCACCTCCCCCTCTCTGTCAGCACCTCCCCTCTCTGTCAGCACCTCCCCTCTCTGTCAGCACCTCCCCTCTCTGTCAGCACCCCCCCTCTCTGTCAGCACCCCCCCTCTCTGTCAGCACTCCCCCTCTCTGTCAGCACTCCCCCTCTCTGTCAGCACTCCCCCTCTCTGTCAGCACCCCCCCTCTCTGTCAGCACTCCCCCTCTCTGTCAGCACTCCCCCTCTCTGTCAGCACTCCCCCTCTCTGTCAGCACCACCCCCTCTCTGTCAGCATCCCCCTCTCTGTCAGCCCACCCCCCCTGTCAGCACCCCCCCTCTCTGTCAGCCCACACCGTCTCTGTCAACACCCCCCCCCCTGTCAGCACCCCCCTCTGTCAGCACCACCCCCCCTCTGTCAGCAATGAACCCCCCCCTCTGTCAGCCCACACCCTCCCTCTGTCAGCACCACCCTCCCTCTGTCAGCACCACCCTCCCTCTGTCAGCACCACCCTCCCTCTGTCAGCACCACCCCCTCTCTGTCAGCCCACCCCCCCATCAGCCCCCCCTCTCTGTCAGCAGTGCACCCCCTCTCTCTCAGCGCCCCCCTCTCTCTCAGCGTCCCCCCTCTCTCAGCGTCCCCCCTCTCTCAGCACCCCCCCGTCAGCCCACACCCTGTCAGCACTCCCCCTCTCTGTCAGCACTCCCCCTCTCTGTCAGCACTCCCCCTCTCTGTCAGCACTCCCCCTCTCTGTCAGCACCACCCCCTCTCTGTCAGCACCACCCCCTCTCTGTCAGCCCACACTGTCTCTATCAGCGTCCCCCCTCTCTATCAGCGTTCCCCCTCTCTCAGCACCCCCCGTCTCTCTCAGCACCCCCCCCCCCCCGTCAGCTCACACCCTCTCTGTCAGCGCCCCCCTCTCTCTCAGCACCCCCCCTCTGTCAGCCCACACCCTCTCTGTCAGCCCACACCCTCTCTGTCAGCACCCCCCCTCTCTGTCAGCACCCTCCCTCTGTCAGCACCCCCTCTGTCAGCACCTCCTCTCTGTCAGCAGTGCACCCCCCTCTGTCAGCCCACCCCCTCTGTCAGCACCCCCTCTCTGTCAACACCCCCCTCTGTCAGCACCCCCCTTTCTGTCAGCACCCCCCCGCCTCTGTGTCAGCCACCCCCTCTCTCTCCTGCCTCCTCCCCCCTTTCACTCACCCCCCTTACCTCCTCCTCTCTCACCTCCCCTTTCTCACCTCCCTTCCCCCACCTCTTTCCCCCCCTCAGGGGGTGGAGGCCCCATGATTCCCAACAGCGGCCCTGTGAGCGAGTGTACCAGTTCAAATGTGTCTTGCCGACAATGGAAGGAAAATGGCACTACAGAAGAGCAGCTTCGCTCCACCCCCAAACTCCGGCTTCCACACTTCCTGACTCTAAATGGCTCTCGGTAAAGCAGTCTAATGGGGGTCTTAAGGGGCAGGGGACACTGATGGGGGGAGGGGTCACTGATCTAATAGAGATCTCTAAGGGGGGTGCTGATGTAAGGGGACTCTGAGCTAATGTAGAGGGGGTACTGACTGCTGGTGACCCATTAGATCAGCAGTCAGTGCGTGTCAGGTAGGTCAGTGTATGTCAGCCAGGTAGGTCAGTGTGGGTCAGGTAGGTCAGTGCGTGTCAGGTAGGTAACACCCCCCCCTCCATACAACCCCACCGCCCGCCACCCCATCATCCCCCCCGGTGCCGGGCTCTGACTTCGGGCTGAAGCCCCTGGTCTTTTTGCCACCTAGCAACGCCCCTGCTTAAAACACACAGCTGAATATTACATTTTTTTGGGCGGTGGTTAAGTAACTTTTTAGCAGGTCCTGGCCCAGCACTTCCGGGTTTCTCCCAAAGGCGACAATGATGTCCCCCTGCAAAGACTTCAGATATACCGATGTCAAGCATCCCAGGAGGCTTTGGATCAATCTCCTCCAAACTGTGCATGCGCTGGGCAATTTCTTCATGTCTTTATGGACCTTGCTTTGTGCACTGGTCCAAATCATTTGGTGGAGGGGGGATTATGATGTGGGGTTGTTTTTCAGGGGTTGGGCCTGGCCTCTTAGTTCCAGCTAAGGGAACTCCTAAGGCGTCAGCATACCAAGACATTTTGGACAATTTCATGCTCCCAACTTTGTGGGAACAGTTTGGGGATGGCCCCTTCCTGTTCCAACATGACTGCGCACCAGTTGCACAAAGCAAGGTCCATAAAGACATGGATGAGTAAGTTTGGGGTGCAGGAACTTGACTGGCCTGCACAGAGTCCTGACCTAAACCTGATAGAACACCTTTGGGATGAATTAGAGCAGAAACTGTGAGCCAGGTTTTCTCATCCAACATCAGTTCCTGACCTCACAAATGCGCTTCTGGTAGAATGGTCAAACATTCCCATAGACACACTCCTAAACCTTGTGGACAGCCTTCCCAGAAGAGTTGAAGTTGTTATAGCTGCAAAGGGTGGGCCAACTCAATATTGAACCCTACGGACTAAGACTGGGATGCCATTAAAGTTCATGTGCGTGTAAAGGCAGGCGTCCCAATAATGGTGATATAGTGTATATCAAGGGTTTTTTTTTCATTCTTTGTGGCATCTCAGTGTTGCTGAACACCTGCAGCCTCTTTGCAACCAGTTCTCCATGAACTCTAGCGATGGTTGTATGGCATTTCTCATGGTGGGTTTAATATTGGTGACAACAGTGGACCATGTCTCGGTGTATTGTTGGGAACTTGATGGGATTTGACCTGGCAATACCAAAATTTAGCTTTGGTTGCTGGGCCATTACCAGATTGCTTACAACTCTGGAATTTCTATTCCAGGGATGTAAATAAAGCACAGGTTCACTCTGCTGGTAAAAGCCAGGGGAGACAGAGGGAGAAGAGGATGAGCTGTGCCTGTGCCAGAACTTGAGCAAATTCAGAGCTGCCCTTGGGGTTAATAACCATCACCAGCAGGAACAGTGACAGCAGGAACCCACCCCAGTTCCTATCTTTTCATGCATAGTTGAGTCATTTTAGCCTTGTTTCCTTGTCCTATGCACGAAAACATAGAAACTGGGGTGCAGAAAAATGGCAGCCAGGGCTCTGGACTGATGAGTCAAAATGTGAAATATTTGGTTGTAGCAGGAGGCAGTTTGTTGGAGAAGGGTTGGAGAGCACAATAACGAGTGTCTGCAGGCAACATTGAAGCACGGTGGAGGTTCCTTGCAAGTCTGGAGTTGCATTTCTGCAAATGGAGTTGGAGATTTGGTCAGGATCCATGGTGACCTCAATGCTGAGAAATATAAGCAGATACTTAATCATCATGAATTTAGAAGAAATGACCACACACCACTGTAGATCAAAATCCTTTTTATTTGGACATCCCAAAAACGACAGGAATCAGAATGCTGGGTGGACGCGTTTTGCACACTTTACGTGTGCTTAGTCATTGGTAATGACTAAGCGCACGTGAGGGTGCGCGAAACGCGTCTACCTAGCATTCTGATTCCTGTCGTTTTTGGGATGTCCAAATAAAAAGGATTTTGATCTACAGTGGTGTGTGGTCATTTCTTCTAAATTCACTGTGTGCGGAGGCGAGCCGTGGTGAGCTCTTACTGGATCATTAGGTTTCCTGGTCTCACCTGGAGCGGCAGGTGTATCTTTTTCTTTTACTTAACCATCATGTCATACCATCAGTGAGGTGTGTGATTGTCCCCAAATGTATTCGGCAGTAGATCAATGACCCCAAACATGTCATTAGAAACGCCAATGTCATTAGGAACTATCTTCCGCATAAAGAAGAACAAGGGCTGCTGGAAGTGATGGTTTGGTCCCCACAGAGCCCTGATCTAAATATCTGTAATCCCTGTCAGAAGGATTTAAGGCAGCCTACATCTACCGAAGATCTGTGGTTAGTTCTCCAAGATGTTTGGAACAACCTACCTGCCGAGCTCCTTCTAAAACTGTGTGCAAGTGTACCTAGAAGAATTGATGCTGTTTTTGAAGGCAAAGGATAGTCACACAAAATTTTGATTTGATTTGGATTTCTCTTCTGTTCATTTACTTTCCATTTTATTAACTGATACAAAATAAACTATTAACACTTCTATTTTTGAAATCAGTCTTGATGTAAAGCATTTATTCACACTTCAAAACTTTTGCACAGTACTGTATGTTACATGGGTAGCAAGTGGTTAAAGCTTATATTAGATCTAGCGATTGAGTTTACATCTGCTTGAAGTTCTGCCCATTGCTGTTATTATAAATGGCTGCAGGGTTTATCTGAAACATGCGTTCCGCTAATAGTGGTGCACAGAATGTTATTACCAGGATTATGGGATTGTGTACTTTTCTCGAGTGCACCTGCAGCCTTTCAGGAGCCTTCAGAGTTCAGAGAGAAGGCTGTTGTTGGTGCTGAAATTTGCAAACTGTTGCATTCCACCTGATCTTGTGACTGCTCACACAAAGCCCCTTGTATAGCACGGATGGGGCTCGTGAGTCAACGATGGAGAAGTATTTTCCAAAGCCAGGCGAAGGGCCGCAGTGAGCACAGGCTGTATGCTGGCAGGACCTTCCCTGGCCACCTCAAAGCTGGAACACACCCTTCCCTGCTTCTCCACACATTGCATGTGACTGTGGTCCACCCGGACGCCCGGCCAAGCCAAACAGGCTGATTTTCTGATGTAGGTAAGCAAGAACTCTGTCACCCGCTCTTCAAATGAGAAAAACATGCCCGTGGTAGCAGTTTATTTATAGAGGATGAGTGCCATCCCATGGAAAACTGTCTGCTCCAATGCTGGCCATACACAGGGCAATCCTTCAACACATGTAGAAATCACAAAAACAAGTGATGGGATCAAGGCAACCCATCACCACAGTTTTAATTAATTAATTAATTAATGAATATATTACAGTGGTCTTCAAATTGTGGCCCAGGGGCCAGATGCTGCCCTTTGCTTGCCTTTATCTGGCCTTTGAGGCACTATTCCTCCAACTGGCATTAACAATGGGGCATTTTTCCTCCTACTAACATCAACTATGGGGCTCGATTATTCTCATTGACACCAATGATGGAGCACTATTCCTCTCACTGACATCAATGATGGGACACTATTCCTCTCACTGACATCAATGATGGGACACTATTCCTCCCACTGACATCAATTATGGGGCATTGTTACCAATGCCAGGACATTTTATACTTCTACTAGCCACAGCCACCCTCTGTAAAGTCTGAAGGATAACTGGCCCTTTGTTTGGAAATTTTGGAGACCCCTGATATATTGCATTCTGTCACACTCAGGGGGCTCTCTGGGTGGGGAGTAGGGGGTCTGAGACTCAGCCCTAACCTCTGCAGGCATGGGCTGGCTTTCACCTATTGGTCTAATTTCTTTTCTTACTTACCTCCTCCTTCAGGTGTCCACTACATTTTGAAGATTTCCTCCAATTATAGACTAGGACTGTTGTTGCTATACTAGAGAAAGATAAATAGGGTCAAACTATGTAGGTACTTTTGCTGCAGTGTTCTAGTCAGGTTAACAATACATTCCAGAATTGTTATATTTTAGTGAACTTCCAAGCATTGAATATCTTTGTGTTGGTTGTGTAGACTATAAAATGTGATGGTTGTGTAGAACAGTCATATCCAAACTGCGGCCCTTTGCTTGCCTTTATCTGACCCTTGAGGCATTATTCCTGCCACTGATACCAACAATGGGGCATATTTCCTGCCACTAACACCAACAATGGGGCACTATTCCTCCCACTGACACCAATGATTGGGGGCACTATTCCTCTCACTGACACCAATGAAGGGGTGCTATCCCTCCCACTGATACCAACAATGGCGCACTATTTCTCCCACTGACACCAATGAAGGGGTGCTATCCCTCCCACTGATACCAACAATGGCGCACTATTCCTCCCATTGACACCAACGACTGGACACTATTCCTCCCACTGACACCAATTAACCACTTCAGCCCCGGAAGGATTTACCCCCTTCCTGACCAGAGCACTTTTTACAATTCGGCACTGCGTCGCTTTAACTGCTAATTGCGCGGTCATGCAATGGTGTACCCAAACGGAATTTGCGTCCTTTTCTTCCCACAAATACAGCTTTCTTTTGATGGTATTTGATCACCTCTGCCGTTTTTATTTTTTGCGCTATACACGGAAAAAGACCGAAAATTTTGAAAAAAAATGATATTTTCTACTTTTTGTTCTAAAAAAAATCCAATAAACTCAATTTTAGTCATACATTTAGGCCAAAATGTATTCGGCCACATGTCTTTGGTAAAAAAAATGTCAATAAGTGTATATTTATTGGTTTGCGCAAAAGTTATAGCGTCTACAAACTAGGGTACATTTTCTGGAATTTACACAGCCTTTAATTTATGACTGCCTATGTCGTTTCTTGAGGTGCTAAAATGGCAGGGCAGTACAAAACCCCCACAAATGACCCCATTTTGGAAAGTAGACACCCCAAGGAATTTGCTGAGAGGCATGTTGAGCCCATTGAATATTCATTTTTTTTGTCCCAAGTGATTGAATAATGACAAAAAAAAAAAAAATTACAAAAAGTTGTCACTAAATGATATATTGCTCACACAGGCCATCGGCATATGTGGAATTGCACCCCAAAATACATTTAGCTGCTTCTCCTGAGTATGGGGATACCACATGTGTGGGACTTTTTGGGAGCCTAGCCGCGTACGGGGCCCCGAAAACCAATCACTGCCTTCAGGATTTCTAAGGGCGTACATTTTTGATTTTACTCCTCACTACCTATCACAGTTTTGAAGGCCATAAAATGCCCAGATGACATAAACCCCCCCCCCCCAAATGACCCCATTTTGGAAAGTAGACACCCCAAGCTATTTGCTTTGAGGCATGTTGAGTCCATGGAATGTTTTATATTTTGACACAAGTTGCGGGAAAGTGACAAATTTTTTTTTTTTTTTTTTTTTTTTTTTTTGCACAAAGTTGTCACTAAATGATATATTGCTCACACAGGCCATGGGCATATGTGGAATTGCACCCCAAAATACATTTAGCTGCTTCTCCTGAGTATGGGGATACCACATGTGTGGGACTTTTTGGGAGCCTAGCCGCGTACGGGACCCCGAAAACCAATCACTGCCTTCAGGATTTCTAAGGGCGTACATTTTTGATTTTACTCCTCACTGCCTATCACAGTTTCGGAGGCCATGGAATGCCCAGGTGGCACAAACCCCCCCCCAAATGACCCCATTTTGGAAAGTAGACACCCCAAGCTATTTGCTGAGAGGCATGGTGAGTATTTTGCAGCTCTCATTTGTTTTTGAAAATAAAGAAAGACGAGAAAAAAAAAATTTTTTTTTCTTTTTTCAATTTTCAAAACTTTGTGACAAAAAGTGAGGTCTGCAAAATACTCACTATACCTCTCATCAAATAGCTTGGGGTGTCTACTTTCCAAAATGGGGTCATTTGGGGTTTTTTTTTGCCACCTGGGCATTCCATGGCCTCCGAAACTGTGATAGGCAGTGAAGAGTGAAATCAAAAATTTACGGCCTTAGAAAGCCTGAAGGCGGTGCTTGGTTTTCGGGGTCCCGTACGCGGCTAGGCTCCCAAAAAGTCTCACACATGTGGTATCCCCGTACTCAGGAGAAGCAACAGAATGTATTTTGGGGTGTAATTTCACATATTCCCATGGCATGTTTGAGCAATATATCATTTAGTGACAACTTTGCGAGAAAAAAAATAAAAAAAATAAAAAGTTGTCTCTTTCCCGCAACTTGTGTCACAATATAAATTATTCCATGGACTCAACATGACTCTCAGCAAATAGCTTGGGGTGTCTACTTTCCAAAATGGGGTCATTTGGGGGGGTTTTGAACTGTCCTGGCATTTTATGCACAACATCTAGAAGCTTATGTCACACATCACCCACTCTTCTAACCACTTGAAGACAAAGCCCTTTCTGACACTTATTGTTTACATAAAAAAATAATTTTTTTTGCAAGAAAATTACTTTGAACCCCCAAACATTATATATTTTTTTTAAAGCAAATGCCCTACAGATTAAAATGGTGGGTGTTTCATTTTTTTTTTTCACACAGTATTTGCGCAGCGATTTTTCAAACGCATTTTTTGGGGAAAAAACACACTTTTTTACATTTTAATGCACTAAAACACACTATATTGCCCAAATGTTTGATGAAATAAAAAAGATGATCTTAGGCCGAGTACATGGATACCAAACATGACATGCTTTAAAATTGCGCACAAACGTGCAGTGGCGACAAACTAAATACATTTTTAAAAGCCTTTAAAAGCCTTTACAGGTTACCACTTTAGATTTACAGAGGAGGTCTACTGCTAAACTTACTGCCCTCGATCTGACCTTCGCGGCGATACCTCACATGCATGGTGCAATTGCTGTTTACATTTGACGCCAGACCGACGCTTGCGTTCGCCTTAGCGCGAGAGCAGGGGGGACAGGGGTGCTTTTTTTTTTTTTTTCTTTATTATTATTATTTTTTTATCTTATTTTTAAACTGTTCCTTTCATTTTTTTTTTTAAATCATTTTTATTGTTATCTCAGGGAATGTAAATATCCCCTATCATAGCAATAGGTAGTGACAGGTACTCTTTTTTGCAAAAATTGGGGTCTATTAGACCCTAGATTTCTCCTCTGCCCTCAAAGCATCTGACCACACCAAGATCGGTGTGATAAAATGCTTTCCCAATTTCCCAATGGCGCTGTTTACATCCGGCGAAATCTAAGTCATAAAATGCTCGTAGCTTCCGGTTTCTTAGGCCATAGAGATGTTTGGAGCCACTCTGGTCTCTGATCAGCTCTATGGTCAGCTGGCTGAATCACCGGCTGCATTTTCAGGTTCCCTGTTGAGACAGGAGAGCCAGAGAAAAACACGGAAGACGTTGGGGGGGGGGGGCATTCCCTCCCACTGCTTGTAAAAGCAGTCTAGAGGCTAATTAGCCGCTAGGATTGCTTTTACATGAAAGCCGACCGCTGGCTGAAAAGAATGATACCAAGATGATACCTAAACCTGCAGGCATCATTCTGGTATAACCACTCAAAGTCGTGAATGGCGTACCTGAAGACAAAAAAATGGTTAACAATAAAGCACAGTAAACGGTAAAGTATAAAAAATTGCATACCTGAAAAACAAACATGATAAAACATAATAACAATAAAACATTGCAGAATAGAATACAGTAAAAAAGAGCAGAACAATAGAGAGAGAGAATAGAGAGAGAAAGAACAATAAAACGACAACTATTTTTTTTTTATTTTATATTTTTGTATGTGTTTTTTTTTTTTTTTTTTGTAACTAACTTTTATAACTGTAACCGGTTCCAGGTTCGGGTCTCTCAAAATGCGATGGCATCTTGGGAGACCCTGTGAAAGTGCGCCTAGTCTGTGGAATGCTGTACCCTACGCTAATACTCAACTAGTGCATGGTAGCGTTCAAAATATTCACCAATGCAAAGACCAGGATTGTCAGGACAGGAGGGACAATAATAGCGGGTGTCACGCCTATATCCGCGCTTGCTGCAGACACAACATCTTTTTTGGGGGGGTTCGCTGGGTAGGGGTACTCGGGAGGACATAAAGAAAATGCCTCTCATGCAGCCGACTGCATTTGGTTGGGGATGTGAATGGGGGAAGTACGGGCGCTGCAGAAGCGGTGGGTTCCCAATTAGGATTGGCGAATGCAGCAGGAAGGGCACTATGGGCACGACGGGCCTGTGTTTGTCTTTTTGGTGGCAGCGGGACACTACTTGTGCTTGCCACCTCACCAGCTTGAACTGCACTTATGGGACTCGCCACATCACCAAGTGTTACTGCAGTGCTGGTTTGACTATGACCGGGGTGTACTAGGCCGCTGGCGCTTGCCAGTTCACCAAAACGCTACCAAAAAAACTGTTAGCGATCGCAGGGATCAGGCCTGACTCTGCGAACGCTGCAGTTATGCGTTTAGTGTTCTGTAAGTGACAGTGATCGATCGATACTGCACTTGGGTGGGCTGGGCTGGGCCGGGCGGAGGGGCAAAACGCAGGTGCTAGCAGGTATCTGGGCTGATCCCGCTAACACTGCGTTTGTGGGAACCCTAAACTGCTGGGGACGCTAGTATAGATCTGATCGGATCAGATATTGATCCGATCAGATACTATACCACTAAGGGAGGCGTATGCTGCGTGCGTGGGTGTTAGCGGTACTGGCGCTAATCTGACGCTGCCTGGGGCTGGTGCTTGCCAGTTCACCAAAACGCTACCAAAAAAACTGTTAGCGATCGCAGGGATCAGGCGTGACTATGCGAACGCTGCAGTTATGCGTTTAGTGTTTTGTAAGTGACAGTGATCGATCGATACTGCACTTGGGTGGGCTGGGCTGGGCCGGGCGGAGGGGCAAAACGCAGGTGCTAGCAGGTATCTGGGCTGATCCCGCTAACACTGCGTTTTCGGGAACCCTAAACTGCTGGGGACGCTAGTATAGATCTGATTGGATCAGATATTGATCCGTACAGATACTATACCACTAAGGGAGGCGTATGCTGCGTGCGTGGGTGTTAGCGGTACTGGCGCTAATCTGACGCTGCCTGGGGCGACGCATATCACCGCCGGGCGATCAGGGGGTTAAACCTTTATTCGGTAATAAACGGCGGGTGCCCTGACACTATAAAAAATAAACGAACTAACCAGCGTCACCCGTAACAGTTATACGGTGATCAGTGGTGAAAGGGTTAACTAGGGGGCAATCAAGGGGTTAAAACATTTATTAGGTAGTATATGGGGGTCCCTGTCGCTATAAAACGCTGACGGCGAACCTAAATATTTATGTCCCTAACTAGCGTCACCAGCGACACTAATACAGCGATCAGAAAAATGATCGTTTAGCAACACTGGTGACAGGGGGTGATCAAGGGGTTAAAACTTTATTAGGGGGGGTTAGGAGGGTACCCTAGACCTAAAGGGGGCCTAACATTCACTGCCCTAACACACTAACTGTCACAAACTGACACCAATACAGTAATCGGAAAAAAAAAAAAAAAAAAACCTGCTTTGTGTCAGTTTGTGACGGGGGGGGGGGGTGATTGGGGGGGATCGGGGGGCGATCGGGGGGGGGATCGGGGTGTAATGTGTGCCTGGCATGTTCTACTGTGTGTGTGTGTGTTGTGCACTCACATTACAGTCTTCTCTCCTCGGCCCGGAACGGAAAATACCGAGCCGAGGAGAGATGACATCATTTCCTCTGCCTCTGTGTACAATACAGAGGCAGGGAAATGATCCCATTGGCTGGGAGCGATCGCGAGGGGGGGGCCACGAATGGATGGCCTCCCCCTCACCGCCGATCGCCGGGGGACATTTGCCGACCGTCGCAGGCACCGGGGGGGGTCCGATCGGACCCCCCACCCGCGGGCAAGCAGGGACGTACAGGTAAGCCCTTATGCCTGCCCGTGCCGCTTTGTCGACGTACATCTGTGTGCGGCGGTCGGCAAGTGGTTAAGGGGGGTCTATTCCTATCACTAATACCCATTATGTGGCACAATTCCTCCTCCTACTGACCAAAGGCACTATGTCATTTTTTTACTCCCACTGACCACAGTCTGGTCCCCCTAAAGTCTAAAGGACTGTAAACTTCCCCTTTCTTTAGAAGGTTTGAAGACCTCAGGTGGTAGAATATAAAATGGACAAAAGTACAATCTAAACAAGAAAATTAAACTTTGAGATCCATGTGGCGTACATCCTATCCTATCGATGAGCAGTTTCTGCAATGGCATGCAATGCCAAGCTGCTGCTAACAAAGAAAACAGAATATTGGCCTGCATTAAAAAGGGGATCAACTCCAGAGATAAAACGATAATTCTCCCGCTCTACACGACTCTGGTCCGGCCACACCTAGAGTATGCTGTCCAGTTCTGGGCACCAGTCCTCAGGGTGGATGTACTGGAAATGGAGCGAGTACAAAGAAGGGAAACTAGGCTAATAAAGGGTCTGGAGGATATTAGTTATGAGCAGTGGCGTCGCTAGGGGGTGGCTTTTGGGGCTATAGCCCTGAATCTGGGGCCCATAGCCCCGAGTCTCTGCAGGGGTCCCCAAGAGGAGGGGAGGCTCTCTGGGGACCCTGATGTAAGTGGGGGGCTCTCTGGGGACCCTGATTTAAGGGGAGGCTCTCTGGGGACCCTGATTTAAGGAGGAGGCTCTCTGGGAACCCTGATGTAAGCGGGGGCTCTCTGGGGATATATATACACAGACACACACATATATTATATACCTGTGTATGCCCGCCCAAGCGTATGACTTTCTTGACTAAGATGCTATGGGCTCTAGCCCCAGATCTTTTGTAGACCTAGCAACGCCCCTGGTTATGAGGAAAGGTTGCAAGCACTGAGCTTATTCTCTTTAGAGAAGAGACGCTTGAGAGGAGATATGATTTCAATTTATAAATACCGTACTGGTGACCCCACAATAGGGATAGAACTTTTTCACGGAAGGGAGTTTAACAAGACACGTAGCCACTCATTAAAATTAGAAGAAAAGAGGTTTAACCTTAAACGACGTAGAGGGTTCTTTACTGTAAGAGCGGCAAGGATGTGGCATTCCCTTCCACAGGCGGTGGTCTCAGCGGAGGGCATCGATAGTTTCAAGAAACTATTAGATAAGCACCTGAACGACCGCAACATACAGGGATATACAATGTAATACTGACATATAATCACACACATAGGTTGGACTTGATGGACTTGTGTCTTTTTTCAACCTCACCTACTATGTAACTATGTAACTATGTAACGATGCCGGAGATGCTTGAACAAACTGCTGGTGTTCTTAAAACACACCACTGTTGATCCAAGATCACTATGCTGGTGATGCAGCAACACACTTGTAGGTGGTCTGGGAACATACCTTATGGTAATCCCGGAACCCCCCCCCCCACTTCCTTTCACAAGAAGAAGACAGCTTAATGTAAGAAACAATAGCAGTGCTAAGAATTTATTCACAGGCACCAATTAGAATCCATTCTGCTGCAGTGCAATATCAATATCTGATGTGCCTGGTGGGCCAAGCAGGGATTCGGATGCAGCGATTTCACCACCAAGGGATGCAAGTGAAGCTGTAGAAGAAGCTTGTGGATGATTTAACCTGTCAACACCCATCCAAACCTACAAACAGGACTTCTGGGTAAGAATGAACCTTTCATTTCTGAAGGATTTCCATTTTGTATAAAATGTCGGTAAATTTCAGCACACAGTGGATAAACAATTATCCTGTCCTCACAATGTTTATTTTCTGGAAATAAAGCACACATAAAGAGTTATTGTTCCCAAGCAGTGAATCGGAAAGATACGACCTGACAGATTTTCCATGTTTGGCTCTCTTGGTGTGTGGGTGCCATGATATGTTCCGCCAGCTGACGCAGCTTCAGAAACATGCTGAAAAAAAAAAAACTGTTCTAGTTTGTAGTCTGAACAGGAAAAAAAAGAGTTTAACAATAATGGAAATGTTTTTATAGGAAAGTACAAGTCACCCTAAAAAATTCAAAATGATACACAGAATTAAAAGCAGACACCAAGAGGTGTTAGTACTAACGGTAGCCAAAGCTGGAGAGTTGGTATGGAAAAAGCCCATTCCTCTAGAGCTGAAAGTTAATATTACAATCATGTGCTAGACAGCCCTTGCAACATAAAACAATTAGTGAATATAATAAATGCTAGCACAAATTATATAAATCAAGTGCTCAGTCCATAATAATGTAACATCTGTGTACAATATTTCACAATAAAGAGTGAAGATAACACTTATGTCTTGACACCAGAAATCACCCCCAGGCGTGCTGTATCACCACGTGCTCGTATGAATCAGTCCACACTCACCAGATAGTATTGACCTTCTTGTTATACAGTACTACAAGAGAAGTCAGCCATGCTTTGTGGTCACTCAAGGACTAGATTGTACCACTGGATGGATGCCTGGGGTGGGTATCCTCTCCTAGTTGACAAACGGATCAGTATTCCAATGGCTCAGATGGCAGGGACCAAAAAGTTAAACAGAGAGAAGAGGAATCCTCTCATAGTGTGTAAAACTTCTGATTTATTGATAAAAAACAATCGCAAACAGAGGCTGATGCCAAAAATCATACAGAATGATGTATACCTGATCTACCCGGTCTCTGGAAACTGCCAAACGGTTTGTGTGCATTCCACCTGGACCACAAATGATGCACCCGTGAGTTCCTCTTGACGCGTTTCGTCATCACATGAACGTTGATATTTGCATATTGAGCACACCAGCTCAAGGGCTCTTGGTAAGTTTTCCAAGACAGGACAGGAATTCTTCTCGATTCTTCTTTTTAAAATGGAACTTTGGGCAAATACATTGTATACTGTATATGATGCAGTCTGTTTTACCTGTTTTTGTTTTCCTAAATCCCCCCTTGTAACAAAATGTTAACATCATTGTCTTACCCATTGATCCTGCCAATTGATCTCTTATTTGTCTACTTCCTGTGACAGGCCAAGCTGTTCAGCCATAGTGGCAGGTGACAAGGTTAGGAAAAACCATATAATACTGCTGCGGGTGCTTATGAGGGTACAACGGTCACCTTTTATTTATGTAGTGTATATCTTTTTTCAAAATCTTTCAGAATTAATTCTGACACATTGCATGCAGCTAGAGAGACCAGAGGTCAAGGTTGGCTTGTTTTACTGCTTAAGAACACATAGATAATTAGCAAATAAATGAATGAATAATTGAATGTTTAATTGTCCATAGTCTGGGAACAGGAGCATTTTAACCACCTCAATACTGGGCACTTTCGCCCCCTTCCTTCCCAGACCAATTTTCAGCTTTCAGCGCTCTCGCACTTTTAATGACAATTACTCGGTCATGCTACACTGTACCCAAATGAAATTTTTATCATTTTGTTCGCACAAATAGAGCTTTCTTTTGGTGGTATTTATTCACGACTCCATTTTTTTTTTTTGCGATATAAGCGCAAAAATAGTGGAAATTTGGAAAAAAAACAATATTTTCTTTTTTCTGTTTTAAAAGAAATCCAGTAAAATCGAATTTTGTCATAAATTTAAGCCAAAATGTATTCTGCTACATGTTTTTGATAAAAAAAATCCTGTTAAGTGTATAATAATTGGTTTGTGTGATCACGGACATATGTACGCAAATGATCATGTACAGATGTGTGCAGGTGATCACGTACATATGTGTGCAGATTACCATTGGGACATGTGATTTTAGTGTGACATATGTGGGGGACAGCTTTTTTTATTATTTGGGGACATGTGTTTTGGGGACATGTGTGTTTTACATTATGTGGGGACATGTGTGTGTGTTTTACATTATGTGGGGACATGTGTGTGTTTTACATGTATGTATTTACATGTGTGTTGACACTAGGTTGGTGATCAGTGAGTAAAAAGCTGTAAAAAACAGCTCATACTCACTGATCATCAGCCGGCTGCAGCGATCCCCTCTCCTCTCCTCCTCAGCGACAACTTCCGTGTGAGGAGAGGAGAGCTGATCGCCTAGCAACCGGCTGTGTTTACATCACATGACGGCTGTGATTGGACACGGCCGTCATGTGATCAGGAGGGCCAATCACAGAGCCCTCCTGCCGATCCGAGATGCGCCGTGTCCGGGGGACACGAGCGCATCGGGATCGCGCCGCTGCGCGGGCACGCGCGCGCGCGATCCCGCTCCTTCTGAGGGACGTTCCTGAACGTCCACTCAGAAGGAGAGAGCGCCCACCCGGCCGTTTATGTACATTGGCCGGGTGGGAAGTAGTTAAAGGGCATCCAACCTTAAGCTCTGTAACCTGATTGGGGTGACTCATGAGCACATTACATAGTATCAACATCGAGTATCCTTTAAAGTTGACCTTCCATGGCAAAAGGAAGGTCCATTTTTTGGCCAGCCTCTAGCCCTCTGACGCAAATTACTTTCAAAAGCCACTTATAAACAACCCTTTTAGTCCAAAAAACAAAAAAAAAATAAGCCCTGGCATATGCTATGACACTTCTGGGAAGCACAGGTGATGTTGCCGTACCTCCCGGCAGAGCTGGAAGCTTGGAATCCCAAGAGGATGAACTTTAACACATTGCAAATGTGTAGTCTTGTGGGATTTTGAGCTAATAGCTCTGCCAGAAGGCACAGTGACATCACTCATTCCTCCCAGAAGTGTCTGGGGCTGGGGCCAATTCATAAAAAATGTAATGTCCATAGTCAGGGCACAGGAGCACTTTAACCACTTGCTTACTGGGCACTTAAAGCCCCTTCCTGCCCAGGTCAATTTACACTTTTTAGAGCTGTCACTCTTTGAATGACAATTGCGCGGTCATGCTACACTGTACCCATATGACATTTTTATCACTTTTTTCACACAAATATAGCTTTCTTTTGGTGGTAATTAATCACTGCTGGGGTTTTTATTTTTTGCTAAAAAAGACTGAAAATTTTGAAGTGCGCTGATGGGGCTGCACTGATGGGCACTAATAGGCTTCACTGATGGGCACTGATAAGGCGGCACTGATGAGCACTGATAGGTGGCACTGGTAGGCACTGATGAGGCTGCACTGATGAGGCTGCACTGATGAGGCTGCACTGATAGGTGGCACTGATAGGCGGCACTGAAGGGCACTGATAGGTGGCACTTATAGGTGGCACTGATAGGCACTGGTAGGTGACACTGATAGGCAGCACTGATAGGTGGCACTGATGATGAGGCACTGGTGGGCACTGATTGGCAGCACTCATGGGCACTGATAGGTGGCACTGGTGGGCACTGGTAGGTGGCACTGGTGGGCACAGCTTAGCAGTGCTGATATGCACTGGTAGGTGGCACTGGTGGGCACTGCGTGGTCTGTAGTGTGAGAGACCGATGTCCCGTTTACTCCAGACAGTAATCTGCTTTTTTTTGTTCTCCTTACGCTGCCAGCATGAGGGGGAAAAAAAGCTGATTACCAGCTCTGTTTACATCACGTGGTCAGCTGTCATTCGCTGACAGCTGATCATGTGGTAAGGGGTCAGGATTGGCCCCTTACTCCAATCTGTGATCAGCCGAGTCTCATTGACTCGCTGATCACAGAGCGAGCCGCGCACGCCCCGCAGGGGGCTTGCAGGCAGCTCTGCATGAGAGGACGTACATGAACGCCCTCTCTGCAATTTAGGCCTGTGCTGTAGCCGTCTTTCGACTATAGCGCGGGCAGGAAGAGGTTAAAGGGCATCCAAACAATACATTTTGTAAACCAATTAGGGTGACTCATGAGCAAGTTACAAAGTATTAACATCTTGACCCCTTTAAAACTGACCTTCCTACCCCGCCAACACATATGGCTTTCAAAAGCCATTGGTAAACAAACCAAATAACTTGGCCCCAACCTACTACACTCTTGGAGTCATTGGTGATTTTACCACACGTCCTAGCAGAGCTGGCAGCTTGGACTCCAAAGAGGATGCGCTCCAATCTATTGAAAGAGTGCTTTCATGGGAGATTTCTTGCTCCCGGTTCTACCAGAAGGCACTGTGGCATCACGTGTTCCCCCCAGAAGCAAGGAGGCTGGGGCCAAAGCAAGTTTTTTTTTGTTGGGGTTCGGAGGACAAATGGTTTGTTTACAATGGCTTTTTAAAAGCCATTTGTATTGAGTGGGCGGGGGGCTGGCAAAAAAGCAGACTTTCTGTTTGCTATCACAAATAGCAAGGATAACTTGCCACACATTTGTGGCAGTGTTGAATTGTAAGTCTGTTAACTTGCTGCACATTTTCACTGGCAAGTTGTACACTTGCAGTAAAAGTTCTAGTTGGCACTTTTCCAATTTGTAACAAATTTGCGTGGCAAGTCTCTAGCAAGAGCAAAGTTGCAGTGGTGAGTCTACAGCAAGAACTCTGCAGGTCTACAGCATGAAAATTCAGCCACAGTGACCCCTGGTGGTGGGATGACTATTGCACAACATAACTGGACCAGAACTTACAGCAGACTTGCAGAATGTTTGCAAAGAAAGTTGATCTGGAGTCATGCAATGTGGACTTGCTGCAATTGTGCAACAAAAACTTGTGAAGCCTGGGAAGTCCAGAAATAGCTAAGAAAGTCATTTTCAAACTTGCAGCACAATTGCTTGCAATCTGGGATGGAAATTCCTCTTTAAATCCTGTGAGGCTGACTCGGCAAGGTTTTCTTTATTGCAGTATTGTAGAGAGGGGATTAGTGCGCTCAGCATTTGGATTAGTAAGTAGTAATTTGCAGTGTATAGTTACCAATGCTTTCTGGACCACAATTACTGTTTACAATAAATGCAGATGACTATTATTTAGAACTGTATGAAGCCACTACTTATAGGTCATACTTACAGCCATAACCACAGTCCCTGTCCCCTCTTTATTGAAGGAATTTGCTTTCTCTCAGCTTTATGTGTGGTCTGACAATTACACCAAGCCTCCTCAGAGACCTGACACCGCATGTTCTCCTGTGACTCTCCATATTCTGCTCTTCATGGAAGGCTTAGCCTAAGTCAAGTTCACCGAGAGGACCCTGCATCTCCACCCACAACCACACAGATATTGAAAGAATGTATTTATTTGATTTTTTCCTTTAAAGACTAACTCCACTTTTCTTGAGAAAAAAAAAGCATTTCCCCCTGGGTGTTCTATGTACATTGCAGGGAATTTAACAAACTTTGATGCAGATTCCTACAATTTGTTATTCTGAAGAAATAGCTGTTTGTTTCTTTGTGTCCATGTTCAGAGTAAATCTGTATGGGAGTGGTTTTATTATTATCAGTCAGCTGCTGCACCTGCAGGGCTCCAATGAGGAAAGTGGCAGGGTCTGCGTCCCTTTAGACACGCTTTCCCTTTGAGAATATCTCACGAAAAATGAAATTTTTGTTGCGGGGATGCCCAAAATGTAATTTGTATCTTAATGTAGAATTTAGTAATCAGTAAGCCAATCACACAAGCAGGAAATGACATATCTGAGGGGCACTCTGTACACCATCCGGGTACAGAAAGTCTCCATGGTACCATATTGCATTTTACAGAAAACTACAGAGCTGCGAATTGAAAAGGAAATGTAATTTTTAATAACATTCAATTATAACATGACTTGTGTCACAATTGTATATGCTATATTACAATTTTTTTTATTTACTCATTTTTTTCCCCATGAAAGGGGAGTTAACCTTTAAATAGAGACAATTAAATTAGTAAAATGTTATGGTGGCCAAACACGCTTCGATTTTATTTTCCAATCGCTGTGTAATTCAATGAAGGTGATCAAATCTGGAAATAATTGAATAGTCATAATAGCCATTGATGGAAATTTCAGAGTGTGAACTTTTCTCCGCCTGCTCGCTCTGCATTACATGTTTATTTTGCTTACATGAATTTTACTTGACTTTGCTAAAAAATGATTTAAAGGAATCCCAAAACCTCAAGCCCTTCCTACATGCGCAGCGACTTGGAAAGTTTGTAGAGTGTGGGCGGCAGTGTTTTTCAGATTCTGTAGATTCGAGGCCTCGGCCAAGACAAATCTGCTGCTGGGATTCAGGTTGCAGTCTTGCAGGTGGGAGCACCTTTCCCAGAATGTTTTCTCCGACTCGTTTCCTCACCGCAACATCTGCCTTGTGACTCTAAAGGGTAACTCCAACCATGCAGCTCAGTGCATAGATGAGACACATGTGTCCGAACTGTTTTGCTTGTCCAAAGATTTTTTTAAGTGACACGCATGCTTTGGTGTTCCACCCATCACTGCTCGATACAGCAGTACCCCGTGAAATTTTCCACATTTTGTCATGTTACAACCGAAAACATAAATTTATTTTATTGAGATTTTATGTGATAGACCAACACAAAGTGGCACATAATTGTGAAGTGGAAGGAAAATGATAAATGTTTTTCAAAATGTTTTACAAATAAAAATGTGAAAAGAGTGGCGTGCATTTGTATTCAGCCCCCCTGAGTCAATACTTTGTAGAACCGCCTTTCACTGTGTGATGGGAGTCACTTTGGGCAGGGGGCCCGTGAAACCCAGAATCCCTTGGGGAGGTTGAGAAACCCTTGTTTGAGCTCCCCATGCACCTCTTATGTCTAAGTCACCCTTTGTCTCTAATAGGGGCACAGAGTGACCGAGAACCCTAGTCTGATCTGAACTAATCGGACTCACTGTTACAACCACACTGGAATGTTGTATGGCTTATGGCTTTCTTTCAAAAATGGCTTTCTTCTTGCCACTCTTCCATAAAGGGCAGATTTGTGGAGTACACGACTAATAGTTGTCCTGTGGACAGATTCTCCCACCTGAGCTGTGGATCTCAGCAGCTCCTCCAGAGTTACCATGGGCCTCTTGGCTGCTTCTCTGATTAATGCTCTCCTTGCCCGGCCGGTCAGTTTAGGTGGACGGCCATGTCTTGGTAGGTTTGTAGTTGTGCCATACTCTTTCCATTTACAGATGATGGATTGAACAGTGCTCCGTGAGATGTTCAAAGCTTGGGATATTTTTTTATAATCTAACCCTGCTTTAAAATTCTCCACAACTTTATCCCTGGCTTGTCTGGTGTGATCCTTGGCCTTCATGGTGCTGTTTGTTCACTAAGGTTCCCCTACAAACCTCTGAGGGCTTCACATAATAGTATTTATACTGAGATGAAATTACACACATGTGGACTTAATTAGCTAATTAGGTAACTTCTGAAGGCAATTGGATCCACTAGATTTTAGTTAGGGTTATCAGAGTAAAGGGGGCTGAATATAAATGCACGCCACACTTTTCACATATTTATTTTGTAAACATTTTGAAAACCATTTATCATTTTCCTTCCATTTCACAATGTGCCACAAAAAATCCCAATAAAATACATTTCCGTTTTTGGTTTTAACATGACAAAATGTGGAAAATGTCAAGGGGTGTGAATACTTTTTCCAAGGCACTGTAGGTTGTAGCGTTAGAATGAAATGTCAGGCAAACAGCTAAGTACATAAATTAATAAGTAATAAAAATAATGAACCACTCCAGCTTTTAAGTATTGCAAAAGCTCAATATTGACCCATTTACATTTTTCGGGTGCGTTAAGGTATGTTATATTACGTGTTAACATAAGTTTTGTTAAGGCAGCCAATTTCCTCAAGGCCCGTACACACGATACGATAATTGTAAGTAAAATTTCATACGACGAACGATCTGCCGATTTTCGGATCGTTAGTACGGTGCTTTCGACAGCCGATTCCAATTCTTCGTATGACAAAAGCTGGATGTGCAGACTTTAAAATTTTTGTCAGATGTGAACACAACGTCCGATTTTCAATTAATTAATACGGTTTTCATCTGAAAAAATGTAATCTAACAATTTAACACATCATGTCACTTCTGAAGTTGAATTCTGACGTACGAGAATTTTTGTATGGTGAGTAACCTCTTCACTTTCGACATGATACTAGCCTGCAACAAAAAAACGGACGAACGGTCGTCCAAAAATCTGATCATGTGTACGAGGCTTCAGTCTCCCCACCCCCACCCCCCCCCCACCCCCCACAGTGATCAGACTCCGAAATTTTTTTTGTAGCAAGCTGCATGGTGAGAGGCTGCAGCAGGGGCTGATCTGTGTCAGACATTGGTAAACACAATTAACCACTTGCCGCCCGTCAAATGACGGCGGGGCGGCTCTCCTTCTGGGTGGACGTCATATGACGGCGCGCAGCTCGGCGATCGCGGCCACGACGTGTTGCTAGGACCCTGTTCTCTATAAAGACCCGTGGCCGCGGCTCTTTAACCATGTGATTGGCTGTGTCCAATCACAGCCAGTCACATGTAAACACAGAGATGCCGATAATCGGCTCTTCTTGCCTCACACTGACAGAGTGTGAGGAGAGGAGAGCCGATCAGCGGCATCTCCTCACAGAGGACATCTAGGCATGTAATCAGGGCACTGATAATCAGTGCCCTGATTACAATAAAGCACCCACAATGCCAGAAGTGAGTGCCCACCAGTGCCAGCAGTGTGCCCACCAGTGACAGCAAACAGTGCCCACAAGTGTAAGCAATCAGTACCCATTAGTGATGCCAGTCAATGCTGGCTATCACTGCTGCCCACAACTGCTACCCATAAATACCTATCTCTGTTGCCCAACAATGCTACCCATCAGTGCTGCCTATCCGTGTCGCCTCTCTGTGCTCATCAGTGCCACCCACCAGTGCCCACCAGTGCCGCCTATCAGTGCTCATCAGTGCCGCCTATCAGTGCCACATATCAGTGCCACCTATCAGTGCCCATAAGTGCGGAATATTCATGCCTCCTCATCAGTGCCACCTAATCAGTGTCCATAAGTGCCGCCTCATCAGTGCCACCCATCAGTGCCGCCTATCAGTGCCACATATCAGTGCCACCTATCAGTTCCCATAAGTGCGGCATATTCGTGCCTCCTCATCAGTGCCACCTAATCAGTGCCCATAAGTGCCACCTCATCAGTGCCCATTAGTGCCTCCTCATCAGTGCAGCCTATCAGCGCCCATCAGTGAAGGGGAAAAATTACTTGTTTACAAAATTTACTGACCGAAACTAAGAAAAACTTTTATTTTTTTCAATGTTTTCAGTTTTTTTTTTTTTTTTTTTAAGAAAAAATAAACCCAGCAGTGATTAAATACCACCAAAAGAAAGCTCTATTTGTGTGAAGAAAATGATAAAAAAATTCACATGGTTACAGTGTAGCATGACTGCGCAATTTTCATTCAAAGTGTGACAGCGCTGAAAGCTGAAAAATGGGCTGGGCAGGAAGGGGGTGAAAGTGCCCAGTATTGAAGTAGTTAAAAAATGCAAAGGACATGCTTCTGGCATCTCAGTCCGGGAAGTAGATGGTGACCCTGGATGATACGTAAACAAACATGGCACTGTCCTTCTGGAAAGAATGGCAGATGGAGATGATGATCCGGAATATCTGGAAGTGGATATGATCCGGAATATCTGGAAGTGGATGTGATCCGGAATATCTGGAAGTGGATATGATCCTTAATATCTGGAAGTGGATGTGATCCGGAATATCTGGAAGTGGATATGATCCGGAATATCTGGAAGTGGATATGATCCGGAATATCTGGAAGTGGATATGATCCTTAATATCTGGAAGTGGATATGATCTGGAATATCTGGAAGTGGATATGATCCGGAATATCTGGAAGTGGATATGATCCGGAATATCTGGAAGTGGATATGATCTGGAATATCTGGAAGTGGATATGATCCGGAATATCTGGAAGTGGATATGATCCGGAATATCTGGAAGTGGATATGATCCGGAATATCTGGAAGTGGATATGATCCTTAATATCTGGAAGTGGATATGATCTGGAATATCTGGAAGTGGATATGATCCGGAATATCTGGAAGTGGATATGATCCGGAATATCTGGAAGTGGATATGATCCGGAATATCTGGAAGTGGATATGATCTGGAATATCTGGAAGTGGATATGATCTGGAATATCTGGAAGTGGATATGATCCGGAATATCTGGAAGTGGATATGATCCGGAATATCTGGAAGTGGATATGATCCGGAATATCTGGAAGTGGATATGATCCTTAATATCTGGAAGTGGATATGATCTGGAATATCTGGAAGTGGATATGATCCGGAATATCTGGAAGTGGATATGATCCTTAATATCTGGAAGTGGATATGATCCTTAATATCTGGAAGTGGATATGATCCGGAATATCTGGAAGTGGATATGATCCGGAATATCTGGAAGTGGATATGATCCTTAATATCTGGAAATGGATATGATCTGGAATATCTGGAAGTGGATATGATCCGGAATATCTGGAAGTGGATATGATCCGGAATATCTGGAAGTGGATATGATCTGGAATATCTGGAAGTGGATATGATCTGGAATATCTGGAAGTGGATATGATCCGGAATATCTGGAAGTGGATATGATCCTTAATATCTGGAAGTGGATATGATCCTTAATATCTGGAAGTGGATATGATCCGGAATATCTGGAAGTGGATATGATCCTTAATATCTGGAAGTGGATATGATCCGGAATATCTGGAAGTGGATATGATCCTTAATATCTGGAAGTGGATATGATCCGGAATATCTGGAATATCTGGAAGTGGATATGATCCTAATAGCTCCTCACCTGAGCTGTATTTTTACCGGTCTTTGGGTCCCAGGCGCTGGCATGTTAACTTTCGGCTGTGACTTCTTGCGGCTTCACAGGTGGCTTCCGAATGGTCCTACAGCCTTCTAGGACCTGTGTCCCGTCACAGAAGGTTGCAGGTAGGGGAAGAGGACTTCCAGTGCGCACGCTGCAGCAATCTGACCGGAAGTGGGTACCTGTCAAAACCAGGTATCTGTCCCGCAAAAAAGAATCTAGAAGAGGAGGAGGGGGAGGTGGAGGAGGAAGGGTGGAACATCACCTTTTGGGAGAAATTCCGCTTTAAAGAGGAAGTAAACCCAAAGGCATAATTTGTACCTACAGGTAAGCCTATAATAAGGCTTACCTATAGGCAGTGCCGGGACAAGGCCATCCAGTGCCCAGGGCAAAGATGCCAAACTGCGCCCCTCCCCACTCTTGGGGTTAGGGTCAGGGCATGCACATCCCTGCAATAAACCATTGTGCCCAGGGCAGCTGCCCCTTCTGCCCATCCCTTGTCCCCGCCCTGCCTATAGGTACTCTAAATATCTCTGAAACTTACACCGTTTAGTAGATATTTACATTACATGTAGCCGATGACGTAATCGGCGCATGTGCTCTGAAGGAACGGCCACCTGTGCTGTTCCTTTATAGACGTGTGCTGTGAATGATGGCTCCCCCCCGCACATGCACAGGAGTGACGTCATCGGGGCTCCGGCCTGTCACACAGCCGGAGTTCTCGGACCCGGAAGGAAGATCGGGGGAAGATGGACACTGCCTCCATCGATTACATCGCAACGCTGAAGGGCTTCATATTCAGGTAAGTTTTGCATAATGTGCTAGTATGCGATGCATACTAGCACATTATGCCTTTACCTTGCAGGTCCCAAAAAAACAACAGTTTACAACCGCTTTAATGTGAAAAATGTATCTGATCCTAGGCCCACTTAAATGCCTAAACTGCTGTATTTTACATATCAGTGCCAAGGTACTGGCACTGTATACCAGCCCTGCAGAGATTGCAGTGATACTCATCTCCGAGTACCAATTATTTCACAGAATCAATATATTTACTGGAAATTAAAAATGGTAAAATATCCGTCCTTCCCTCTGAATGGCTCTGCGGAGGTTTTTCAGTTGGTGATAAGGTATTGCTGAACATCTGGAAGGAAGATCAGCTGTAAAAGTGTCATAGTGCCACCTCTACAAGTCCGCAGAGCGGATCTAATAGGAAACATGTGTCTCACCCACCAGCCTGCCAGACCCGTTCCTAGCAAATTTTACCACCTCATTTAGCACAAGCTTCCAGAACAGCAGCTGTGACTAGACTTAAGCCCAGCCGCCTGCCAACAGGCATCCAGGATCTGCAAAGGCCCATAGGAGAATGTTTTATTTCCAAAGTAGATGTGTTCTGAACATACCTCCCATGAATCACTATGTCAATATTAATATCAAATACCATTATTATTGTGCACAAAAAGTATCTATTTGTAGCAGGGTGTTAGGCATGTAGTTCTCACTTTTCACCCCTAGATGCCCCCGCCTGTTTTTAGACCTCCGGAAGATTTACCCTTCCTTCATGACAAGGCCATTTTTTGCAATACGGCACTGTGTTATTTTAACTGACAATTGCGCGATCGTGCGACGCTTTACCCAAATAAAACGATGTCCTTTTTTTCCCCTTAAATTGAGCTTTCTTTTGGTGGTATTTGATCACCTCTACAGTTTTTATTTTTTGCGCTATAAACAAAAAAAACTTGACAATTTTGAAAAAAAAAAAAAAAAAAATTCTCTTCTCTGCTATAAAACATATCCAATAAAAACATGTAAAAAATCTAATTTCTTCATTATTTTAGGCCAATATGTATTCTGATACATATTTTTGGTAAAAAAAAAATCGCAATAAGCGTATATTGATTGGTTTGTGCAAAAGTTATAGCGTCGACAAAATAGAAGATAGATTCGTGGCATTTTTATTATTATTTTTTTTATTAGTAATGGCGGCGATCTGCGATTTTTATTGTGATTGCGACATTATGGTGGACGCATTGGACACTTTTGACACTATTTTGGGACCATTGTCATTTATACAGCGATCAGTGCTATAAAAATGCACCGATTACTGTGTAGATGACACTTTGTGCAAAAGTTATAGCATCTACAAACTATAGGATATACTGTATACAGTTGTGCTCATAAGTTTACATACCCTGGCAGAATTTATGATTTCTTGCCCATTTTTCAGAGAATATGAATGATAGCACAAAAACTTTTCTTTCACTCATGGTTAGTGTTTGGCTGAAGCCATTTGTTATCAATCAACTGTGTTTATTCCTTTTAAATCATAATCCCAACAGAAACTACCCAAATGACCCTGATCAAAAGTTTACATACCCTGGTGATTTTGACCTGATAACATGCACACAAGTTGACACAAAGGGGTTTGAATGGCTATTAAAGGTAACCATCCTCATCTGTGATCTGTTTGTTAGTAATTAGAGCTCAAGGTCTTTAACATCCACCAGCTCTGTGACGTCGTCATGTAGAAGGGGAAGATGTGAAGCTCTGGTGAACTCCATGCCTAAGGCAGTGGTGGAAAATAATAGCGGCCACACAAAATATTGACCTTTTTGGCCCCAATTTAGACATTTTCACTTAGGGGTGTACTCACTTTTGTTGCCAGTGGTTTAGACATTAATGGCTGTGTGTTGAGTTATTTTGAGGGGACAGCAAATTTACACTGTTATACAAGCTGTACACTCACTACTTTACATTGTAGCAAAGTGTCATTTCTTCAGTGTTGTCACATGAAAAGAATAAAATATTTACAAAAATGTGAGGGGTGTACTCACTTTTGTGAGATATTGTAGCTATAATATAATAGAAAACACACTCCTGGTGTACAGAGGCGCAGTTATGAACGCCAATTGACAGGAATAACCGGGCGGTTATTGAAATTATTAACATTCCTGCAGACTTACACAGTCTATACTATGTAAACGAGCTCTGCGCTGTTTGGATGTAATTAATGTTGGGTACAGAAATAGAATGCACACATCAGGAAACTATAATGTCTGTACCTTTTATGCCATAAAAACATTACATTACTTTGGTCGTAATTCACAGATGGCTCCCCAGGAGGAACTCTAAAGTGGAACTCCAGGCAAAAAAGAGGTGCCAAATAGCAAAGGAAGACAGGTATATCACCCCAACAGTCCACAGATAAAAACACATTGGTAGTAAACTAGGAAGAGACTAGAATGTCTGACAGTGTTTTTATTGCTGCCTGGGCATTCCTTCTCTGGGAACAACTGTACCCCGCTCCCCATTATTTGTACAGGTATCACAGGGCAGGAAGTAAGGAAAAATCTTCCTTATGGGGTCACAAACAGAAATGAAAACTTGACAGAAATGAAAACTCCTTATTACTCTATAAAAAATAGTGTTATGCCGCATACACACGATCGGACTTTACGGCAGACTTTGCCCGGCGGACGGGATTTGGTCAGACAATTCGATCGTGTGTGGGCTCCAGCGGACTTTGTTTTCTCAAAAGTTGGACGGACTTAGATTTGAAACATGTTTTAAATTAATCCGTCGAAATCGAGTCCGGTCGAAAAGTCCGCTCGTCTGTATGCTAGTTCGACGGACAAAAATTCACGCTAGGGCAGCTATTGGCTACTTGGCTATGAACTTCCTTGTTTTAGTCCGGTCGTACGTCATCACGTACGAATTAGACGGACTTTGGTGAATTGTGTGTAGGCAAGTCCGTTCATTCAGAAAGTCCGTCGTAAAGTACGTCGAAAAGTCCACCGGGCAAAGTCTGCCGTAAAGTCCGCTCGCGTGTACGCGGCGTTAGGCTTTAAATATACTGTCAGTCCAGCTAGGCCAAAACTGTTTTATTTTTTCTTAGTTTTTGATACAAGGCTCTGTTAGAGAGATTTTCCCTTACTTACTGTCATTAAATATGTTACAAGACAGGAAGGGAGAGAACATACACTATATTGAATAACTATAGATGAAAGAAGGGCGGGGGTGTTCAGACCCAAAGGAATGGACAGCTGAGGGCTATTCAGTATGTTTGTCAGCTCTTCAGGGAAAAATAAAACAAAACCAAAATAAAAGCTGCATGTACGTACAGTTGGCCAAAAAATACAACTCAAAAGTATTGTAGCGTAGAAGGAAAAAAATATATTCATTAAGTAAGTGAGTGACATTATTTTATTTATTCTTTTGGCGTGGTCACAGTAACAGTGTTGTTTTGGCACATTGAAATGTTTCCAAGGTTAAAATTTAGTGAACGGCCAGTTCCAAAAATGCTGCCAGGAATACATTAGTGCCATTAAAGTAAACAGCATTATTGATTATACTTAAAGCACTACTCCAGGATCCTTGCAGGAAGATACGGACCGTTTCTCCAACCCTCCCGTCATATATCCCCGCTACAATTTAGGTACCAAAAAGTGGCCAAGTACTCCACAATTTCCTTCAACATAGCACTCACAATTCCGACTGCAGCCTCTTCCTTCCTATTGCCGATATGTCGACCAAGCAAAGACAGCATATACCGTATTTGTTCACACACACGTGGGAGTCCATTGTCAATCGGTGGGATTTACTGGACAGATATCCACTCATCTATTGCTTTTTGTAGCACCCACAGCCTGTTTATGTCATTATTCCTGTTAGTCTAATAACGGTTGAGCTGGAGAGAACTCCTGGTAACCCAGAGACCCCCGCAGGACAACTGATCAGACTCTTTGGAGAGATCCAAAAAGTTCCCAGAACACCCATGACTGTACCATGGCCATGAGGGCCTCTTGACCCCCCCCCCCCCAGGGAAAGAGAGCCTTGACTGAAGGGGGCATGGCCAGGTGCAGGACAAGGTGCCTGAGTGGTCACCAGGGATTGGTGGTTTTGGGAGATGGGCTGGGCCTGAGCTCAGAAAAGCTTTGTTCCCAGGGAATTCTGGGTCTTTCGAGGAACGTGGCTGGAAGAGCTGCCCACCCTCCCGCCCCTTTTTTCTATGGTATATCACAGCTTGCTGCGGTTTCTTGACCTTGCCAGCATAAATGTGGCTGTAATGGGCTATGCCCTTGATGGAAATCGGAAGTAGGTGGTTTCTCCAGCACCTATGGTAAGGACAGCCCCCCCCCCCCCTTTGGAATTGTGTGCTCACAGTACAACTGTGACTGGCACTGGTTTAAAGTGTTCACATGTTACGTGTTGGATTTTAATAAAGCTGTGGCCTTGCCCTTTCCAACCTAATGGTTGTAAGTGTGTTGATTTAATGAGTAAAGGGGCAAGGGTGAAGGTCTTCTATACATTATGTTACATTTCATTTGTTCCGGGACCATTGCCCCTCAGCAGTCATGGGGTAATTTGGCGCGGTCACAATAACAATGTTGTTTTGGTATATTGTGATTATTCCAACGATTTTTCGAGGAACGGCCAGTTCCACAAATGGTGCCAGGAATACATTAAAATAGACTTTATTATTGATTATACTAAAAGCCCAACTTCAGAATTCATGCAGGAACCTGCAGACCATTTCATTAACTGTCCAGTCTTTTTTGCCCGCTGGTTTTTATATTCGAAAAATTGCCAAGTACCTCAAATTGTCCTTCAAGTAACAACCATGTGACAACTGCAGCCTCTTCCTCCCTAGCGCCATTAGTGTTAATTTTGACGTCACATTTTGATTTCGTTTTAGTCATAGTCTTTTGACTAAAATGCCATTTTAGTTTTAGTCGTATTTTCGTCATCTCAATTGTTTTAGTTTTAGTCGTATTTTAGTCGACTAAAATCTCCAGTACATAAATAAACATAGTAATATCTCCAAAATCAGATATTGTTTCGGTACCCGAACCTTTTGAAGCGTTAAAAGGAACATATATTGGTAACCATCAGGTTGCTTAATATAGCTTCTTCTTTTGTGATTTTTTTATATTTTATCTTATTTTTTCTGTTTGCTTATATTAGTTTGTAATTTCTTTGAAAGTAATAAAGACTGGATTAGTTAAATTCTAATGCATTATTTAAGCATTTCTCTAGAATTGCCAAACTCATTATATACTCTCGGAGTAAAAATCTAATAACATGTTCTTATTTATGGTATTAAGGTTTGAACATGAACTACAGACACAGATGTAGCCGTTGTAATATAAAAGGTCTTTATAAATAAAACCAAGTTTTATAAACAAACAAAAATATAGTTTTTTGACAAACAGAAGTGCAACTTTAAAATATTATGTGTATATATATATATATATATATATATATATATATATATATATATATATATATATATATATATATATATATAAAAAATGTAAACTCTATTGGCTATAATGCTATTGCACGTATTATCTGATTATATTACCAACATTAAATATTAAGAATAAAAATAAGAAAAGCCTTTTTCTTTTTTTCTTTTTTTTCTTTCAACAGTTTAGTAGATGCCCCCTGCTTATTCTTATGTGGTAGTACAATAGTGCAATACATGTTTAACCCCTTCCCGCCGAGCGTACGCAGACGTGCGTACTCGGCTTTTGGGGGTTATACCAGGATGATGCCCGCAGCTGCAAGCATCATCCTGGTACTGTTGTTTAGAACGGGCGATCAGCTTTCCAGGTATAACAACCGATGCGGCTAAAAGCTGCTCGGCTGTTATACCGGAGGACCGGGAGACCCGATCACCAATCCGCCGCCTCCGGCGGCTAGGGACAGACTGGACCAAAGCCGTAAGCAGCTTCGTTCCAGTCTCCTAATTGTAAACACGGAAGCGACGTCATGACGTCACTTCCCATTTATTCAGCTGCCAATGGCGCCGGTTTTAAAAAAAATATACAGTATTCAGAATCGCCGAAAACGGCGATCTGAATACTTTGTAGTACAAAGGAGGGATCGGGGGTCTTTTAGACCCCCGATCCCTCCATAAAGAGTACCTGTCACCACCTATTACTGTCACAAGGGATGTTTACATTCCTTGTGACAGCAATAAAAGTGATCAAAAAAACATTTTTTTTAAACATAATTTATTAATACAAAAATAAATAATAAAAAAAATTTTTAAAGCGCCCCCGCCCCCGCGAGCTCGCGCAGCAAAGAAAACGCATACGGAAGTCGCGTCCGCATATATAAACGGTGTTCAAATCGCACATGTGAGGTATCGCCACGATCGTCAGAGTGAGAACAATAATTCTAGCACTAGACCTCCTCTGTAACTCTAACCTGGTAAATGTAAAAAAAATTTAAAGCATCGCCTATGGAGATTTTTAGGTACCATAGTTTGTCGCCATTCCACGAGTACGTGCAATTATAAAGCGTGACATGTTTGGTATCTATTTACTCGGCGTAACATCTTCTATCACAATGTATAAAAAAAATTGGGCTAACTTTACTGTTTGTTTGTTTTTTAATTCATGAATGTGTCCCTTTTCCCAAAAAGTTGCGTTTAAAACACCGCTGCACAAATACCGCGTGACATAAAATATTGCAACAATCGCCATTATATTCTCTAGATTCTCTGCGAAAAAAAATAAAAAAAAAATTATATATATATGTATATATATATATATATATATATATATATATATATATATATATATATATATATATATATATATAATGTTTGGGGGCTCTAAAAAATTTTCTAGCAAAAAATACGGATTTTAACTTGTAAACACCGAATGTCAGAAATAGACTTAGTCATGAAAGGGTTAATCTTTAATGTGCTATTATTATAGACTGGGGGTGGAATTGTGTTGCTGATTTAGAAAAGGCCAGCAGAGCAGCATTCATTTTGAAGTGAAATTTCCATTTGGTTTTAGTCATAGTCATTTTAGTTTTAGTCATATTTTAGTTGTCTGAATTGGCTCGGTTTTGGACGTCATTTTGTCGACTGAAATCTCTAGTACCTGTGCTAATTTCGTCAACAAAAATATTTTCGTCAATGATATTAGCACTGATTGCCATCAGTAGTATGTGGGCAGGGAAGACAGTGTTTGTGCATTCACAGGAGGTAAAGGAGGTGTGTCGTTGACTGGGAACCTCAGGGAGAGGTTGGATGATGCTGGGTTTTATTTAACCACTTCCTGCCGGGAGGGCATACATGGACGTCCTCCCATTTCAGTGGTTACATTGGGATGATGTCAGCACCTACAGGCATCATCCCGGTATGTATTCTTTCAGCCGGCGATTCTCTTCCAGGCAGAAGTGATCTGAGTGGCTTATTAGCTGCTCAATCACTTCTGCAGGTGGCTGCCGCCTCTCCCAGGCTCTCCAGTCCCATTGCTGAGGCCAGAAGCGATGCGATGGTGGCAATGGTGGCTCGGTTCAGAGAGAGAGGAACTGACGTCGTTGCCCTCTCTCTGTAACCCTGGAAACCAGGAGCGATGAGCAGTTTGCCACTTATGGTTCCACCCTTTTGTTTACCTGGCCAGCAACGGCCAGGTAAGTAGCCAATCAGACCGTTTTGTGCCTGATCAGCTACATGGCAGACCAGAGGAGAGATTTGGGGTCTAATCTAATAGACTCCAAATCTCTCCATAAAGAGGACCTGTCACGGGCCATGCTGTTGTTCATCCCTTGTGATAGCAATAAAGTTAGTACAAAAAAAAAGTGTAAAAAAATATATTTTTGTAAAAAATAAATAAATAAATAATAAGAAGAAAAATTAAGCACCCCACCCCACCGTGCTTACATGCAATTGGGAACGCATACGTTACTCCCACACGCATATGTAAACGGAGATCGAACCAAACAGTTTTAAAGCGTGACATGTTAGGTATATATTTACTCGGCGTAACATCATCTTTCATATTATACAAAAAAAATTGGGCTAATTTTAGTGGGTTTTTTTGGGGTTTTTTTCTTAACTATTGAAAGTGTTTTATTTCCAAAAAGATTGCGTTTGAAAAACCGCTGCGCAAATACCGTGTGACATAAAAAATTGCAACACCTACCATTTTACTTCATAGAGAATAAAATTCCCTGCTAAATTCTCTGCTAAAATATATATATATATATATATATATATATATATATATATATATATAGAAAAAGAGTCCAAGAGGTTGCTGCACTTAAAAACTTCTTTGCTTTATTTCACAATATCTTCAGGAGAGATTTACAAAGCAAGTATAATCCTTTCAAGCAAAATCACAGGCAAGAAATGCCTACGTCTCGGGCTAGTCAGCTTACGCACAGATGTGCTTCAATGGATCTTAGGAAGGGTGTAAGCTGACTAGCCCGAGACGTAGGCATTTCTTGCCTGTGATTTTGCTTGAAAGGATTATACTTGCTTTGTAAATCTCTCCTGAAGATATTGTGAAATAAAGCAAAGAAGTTTTTAAGTGCAGCAACCTCTTGGACTTTTTTTCTATATACAAGGTCGGTGGGAAGACCTGATTGCTGGCACTAAATTGTAAGCAGAGTGCGGTTCTCCTCTACAAGTGAATATGTATATATATATATATATATATATATATATATATATATATATATATATATATATATATATATATAATTTTTGGGGGTTCTAAGTAATTTTCTAGCAAACAAAAGTAGATTTTTACATGTAGTAAAAATAAATAAATAATAATAATAATAAAGAAAAATTTAAGCGCCCCTGCCCCACGTGCTTACACGCAATTGCAAACGCATACGTTACTCCCACACGCATATGTAAACGGCGATCTAACCAAACATGTGAGGTATTGTCGCGAACAAGAGCAATAATTCTAGCACCAAACCCCCTGTGCAACTCTAAACTGGTAACCTGTAAAGGCGTTTAAAGCGTCGCCTATGGAGAATTTTAAGCACTGTAGTTTGCCCCATTCCACGGGCAGACGCAGTTTTAAAGCGTGACATGTTAGGTATCTATTTACTCGGCGTAACATCATCTTTCATATTATGCAAAAAAATTGGGCTAACTTTAGTGTTTTGTTTTTTTTTTAATTTATCAGTGTTTTTTTTCCAAAAAAATTGCGTTTGAAAAACCGCTGCGCAAATACCGTGTGACATAAAAAATTGCAACAATTACCATTTTACTCCATAGGGAATAAAATTCCCCGCTAAATTTTCTGCTAAAAAAATATATATAATTTTTGGGGGTTGTAAGTACTTTTCTAGCAAAAAAATTTTTTTACATGTAGGAGTGAAGTGTCAGAAATGGCCCAGATGGCAAGTGTTTTAAGCAGGACTGGGAGGGCAGTTGCAGGAGGATGTGGACTTAACAGAGTAGGTATTAAAGGGAGCCGAGAATTTAAGCAGTAGCTAAAGAAAATCATTATTGGTACAGAACTGCATGGATCTGCCCTGTACACTGTGTCTATGAAATAAGCTGTCTGTTGATGGCTCAGTTCACAGCCATATACAGGCGCATTGATGGGGGGGGGGGGGGGATTTCTTCTGTGATACTGCAGAAATTGGTGTCCACCACTTCAATGGTTATAAACAAATGGAGGTAGATAAACGGTTAAGCTGCTTGTCGTGAAACTAAAGAGTTGGGCCATTTACATGTAGCCAACAGCGGATTGCAGTTATTTGGCACTGCAGACTCCCCTCACCTTTCTTATAGGGCGTACACACGGTCGGACTTTGTTCGGACATTCCGACAACAAAATCCTAGGATTTTTTCCGGCGGGATGTTGGCTCAAACTTGTTTTGCCTACACACGGTCGCACAAAGTTGTCGGAATTTCCGATCGACAACCACGCGGTCACGTACACCACGTATGACGAGACTAGAAAAGGCCGGTTCAGAACCAAGCGCGGCACCCTTTGGGCTCCTTTTGCTAATCTCGTGTTAGTAAAAGTTTGGTGAGAGACGATTCGCGCTTTTTCAGACTCGTGGCTTTCAGATCGTTTTCTGCCTTTCAGTTTGTGCTTGTGGGTTTGTATCTGCTCTTCAGTGCGTGCAGCAAGTTCCGCGTGACTTTAGGTAGTCATTGTATTCATGTTCGTTCGTTACTGGTTTTCAGGTCGCTCTTCACAGGCCTCGCTGTTCTTCAGTGCGTTCTGTTACTTCGTTCTGAGCAGCCGACCGTTTTCTAGCCATGTTTCGTATGCGTACTCCTCGTAGAGTTCGTGCTGTGCGGGGGCTTGGTGTTGGGGTCCTGACCTTGACACAAGTCCAGTCCATGAACAGGGTGGGGAGGAGTTCATGGACCAAGAATTGGTTGCTTCAGCGTGACCAGTTCTCTCATATGCCTTTGCTCCGTGAGATCCGTGAGAATAATCCTGATAATTTCAGGAACTTTCTCAGGATGACGGACCCCGTGTTTCACCGTTTGTTGGCTTCGCTGACCCCTTATATCAGCAGGCAGGATACCTGCATGAGGCAAGCCATCACTCCGGAGCAGAGGTTGGTCGGTACCTTGCGGTATTTGGCCACAGGGAGAAGCCTGCAGGACCTCAAGTTCTCGACAGGCATCTCCCCCCAGGCTCTTCTTTGTGGACATTTACTGCTTGTGTTTGTTTTAGCTGACCCTGACAGAAATGTGTGGAGTCCAGAAAATGTCGTGATTGTGTAACCTTATACAAAGCACTGTTGGCTGTTATTTACTAAATGCAAAGACACTTTTCACTACAAGTGCACTTGCAACTGCACTGAAACTGCACTTGTAGTGCAAAGAGGATTTGCCCTTAGGAAATTACCCCCATTTTCTCATAAAACAACAATTACATCACCCCAAAAGTGTTGTAGTGTTGAGACAATAATCCACACATTCTTGATGAACAATCTTTTTAATACCTGCACAATCACAAGTGCATTTACCAAAGGTTTTTCTGACAAACCAACATGTTTGTTGTATAACATTTTTTTGTGGTGTCATTATCCAAAATCAAAATGTGCATTTTAGAAAACAGGCCTGTGTAAAACCCACAAGAAAGACACAAATCTTGATCTTACAAAGTTCACATTTGGTAGAACTGGAAGGCAATATCAGACATGAGTATTTAGGAACTGGGTTTGATATTGCGTTCAGATGGGGTGAAGTCACCCGAGAAAAAGCCAAATTTGGAAGATGCACACAAATTTCACAATGTCAACATGAGCTATCTGCCATCACGGGGGATCAAGGGACGTGTTTTGGGGGAGAAAGCCCTTCCTCACCGCTACTTTATTATTGAGGAAGGGGTTGCACCCCCAAAACGCGTCCATTGATCTCCCGTGATGGCAGATAGCACATGTTGGCACACTGTGTGCATCCTCCAAATTTGGCTTTGGGAAAAATCACAAAAACATTTTGCACATTGTAGCACACAAAAGAAGAAAGTGATTTGGAGGGGTTTTAAACTCGCCCCAAAACATCAATGATGTTTTTATATTTTGGAATAACATCATTGATGTTTTGCTTGATGATTTCCAATTGTAAATTACACCCCATGATCTCCCCGATCAGGATCTGGGCACTTTCGGATGTGAAAGGATCTTCATCCACAACCTCACGATCACCTAAAAAGAGAGGAAACCCAACATAAATTAGGTTTGCAAAAAAATGCCGCCATCCATCTCTTATCTGAGCCTGTGGTCGCAGACACTCACTTGTTGTGGTGACTAGTTCCACCACGTCTTCTTTCTCCTGCTCATCTTGTGTTGGTGGGATTTCCCCTTCTTCCAGGGGGGGGGGGGGGGGGGGCTCTGGTCTCCTGGGATGAGGGGTGTCCTCCGAGTCTTTTCTCCCCTATGTAAAACAAAAATGGTATAATTAGCACACAGATATTTGATGGCAGAACTAGAAAGATGAAACATTGCTTGGAAGTGGGGTACAATGATCTATTTTAGCCGAGTTCCAAGATGTAGCTTTTTTAGTGTCCTTTGTCAAGCTGCAATTCTTTACCTGTTTAGTACAAGCTTCACAGATGTAGCCCCCCCTATAGTATACACTGGAGCACCTGTGTGGCCCCCCCTAATAAAAATGGTGTTCTGGGGTCCCACACTAGTGCTCCAGTGTCCAGATGTGAAAACAGCTGCTCAGTGTCCTCTCCTTACACACAATCTAGTTTGCATTTCATTCTAGTAACAAACCCATCTACACAACCCAATTCTTTGAAGACAAGTATAGGGCGTCAAAATGGTGGCCAAATGCATATGGCCTAAACAATGGTATTTTATCGTCCGAAATAAAAATGTGTGATCCGAACGAATAATGTGCCCATGAACATGAAAGTTGCCATTTTAAACTGTACAACAGTTCCTAAAAGCACATGGAGCAGCATGAACGTAATAAACACAAAAAAAATAGGAACACAGCACAAATACTTACTTTTTTGCAGCACTCTCCGGATCTTTCTGTACTGCTCATGTTCTCGTAATTTCAGGTCCGACCACCGCTTCCTGAGCTGATCTTTCGATCGTCGTACCCCGAATTTCCGGTGCAGACTCCTGACCACTTTCGCCATGATCTTGGCCTTTCTGATATTGGGGTTGGGGTAAGGCCCATACTTTCCATCATAGTCGGCCCTCTTCAGGATGTCTACCATCTCCAACATCTCCCCAAAGGACATATTTGAGTCCTTAAATCTCCTTCTGGATCGGAACGTTTCAGGCTCCAGCCTTTCCTCCTCCTCCTCCTCCTCGTTGCTGTAATTAGCAAGATCCTGCTGTCTATCCGCCATGTGCTCTTCCTCCACTGCGCCGAACAAAAAGGGGCGGAGAATAGACTAGAAAGAACGTCAGGGGCGGGCAGAGTTATACGCATGCGCAGTGTGTATAAATCGTAACGCACGCGTCTTATGTACGATCTGTGAGCGGAGGAAAGAGCATCGGAGACGCCGATCGTGCTAACGAAGGTAGGATCTAAACTTGGGCCTATACTGCTTCGAAATGGAAGCCTATATTGTAACAAGATTAGGGGAGTTTGGCCTGACATTAGGGTTTGTCTTGTGTTGTGTCTTGCAGAGAAAATGGATGGGTTCAACGACCACAATTTCCTGCCCCTGTTCATTGACAAGTACAGGGAGCTGCCCTGTCTGTGGCAGGTCAGACACCCCCACTATAACCACAAACAGAAGAGGCAGGCAGCGCTGGAGAAACTGCTGGAGTTGGTGAAGCCGGTGGTCCCCACAGCAACCATCCCTTATTTAAAAGCAAAAATTGGTGGCCTGAGGAGCACTTATCTTAGGGAGCGCAAGAAGGTCACAGATTCCCAGAGGTCCGGAGCTGCAGCAGATGACGTTTATGTCCCCAGGCTGTGGTACTATGAGAGACTGCGATTTCTGTCAGACCACACTGAAGTCAGGGAATCCCTCTCTACTCTTCCTTCCACGCTTCCTTCCATACCAGCTGAGGCTTCCGATGTTCAACCTGGGCCTTCCAGCCAGGAAGAAGTGGAGGAGCCCAGCTGGAGTCAGGTATAGCATTCTTCTACTGATTTCTGGGCAATAAATAAATGATGTTTACTAGATGTTAGTATTGATCACTAATTGCTGATTAAAAAAAGTGTTTTACATATCAATAGACAGTAGTGGGCACCCAAAATTGGGACAAGAATGCAAAATGCTGGGCTCAGAATGATAGTCTGTTATATTTGTTAACATTCAATTTGCAGCAGTAAGGAGGTGAAAATTGTGTGTGATTGATGACTAAAAAACTAAAACTATGTCCCTTTTTCAAACACAGGAAGACCTCAGCCAGGAGGAGGCTGTGGAATGTGGCAGCCAGGAGGAGGCGGGGATTAGTGGCAGCCAGGAGGAGGCGGGGCTAAGTGTCAGCCAAGAGAAGCCTGGGACAAGTCGCAGCCTGACTGAGTCTCAGGTTTCTCCCCTCCGCCTGCCACATAAACGAGCCAGGAAGATGACTCCCAGTCCTGTGCAGGATTCAGCATACAGGCTGATCCAGGAGGCTTCGGCGTCCCTCCGAGCCTTCCCCAGTCCTGAACAGGCCTTTGCCTGCATGGCTGCCACCAAATTGCTGGGCATGCAGGAGGGCCAACGCAAGATCTCTGAGGACCTGATTTATAAAGTCCTACGTAAGGGGGAGAGTGGGGAACTGACACACAAGACGGATGTCATTGAGATCGACGATCCTCCTCCTCCTCCTCCTCCTGCTGCCACAACTCCACCACCACAGCCAAAGCCTGGAAGGAAGCGTGGAAAGAAGACCAAAGAGTGATGACCCTAGGTTCAGTCTCGTCTGACAGAAGATGCAGTCTCTCGTATGACCACAGCCTGGGGACACAGATGTCATCTGCTGCTTTCCGGATCTCTGGGACTTCTGGACCAGATTGCCCTCCCTAAGATAAGGACTCCTCAGGCCACCAATTTTGCTTTTAAATAATTGATGTCTGCCCTGGGAGTCCAAGGCTTCGCCAATTTCTGCAGTTTCTCCAGCGTTGCCTCCCTCTTTGTTTTTTTTATAGTTGTGACCCCTTAATAAAAATTTTTCGGTCAATTCTACTCTCCTGTGTGTGTTTTCATCCAAAAAGGACAGTTTGTTGGTGACGATTCAGGTACATTTCTAACATAAAATGTGAAATTAACAAGGGACAACAACACTAAACAATCTCCTACAGATTAAATAGAACAACATATCAATGGTGTTGTGGGAACTTGTCACAAAAAACACACAAACATTTTCGGGAGTACAAATCAAAATCACCAAAAAAAAAAATTAAAAAAGAGAAACACAAAAAAAGAATCTACATTAAAGTCAAAAAAAAAAAAAAAATGTTGTCAGATGTGAGAAATCAAAATATATTGAGGGAATCCCGATAAATAGTAACGAAAGAAGTTTGTGAGAAGTGTGTGTGAATATGAGCATCAAAACTACTTCATTCTTCTCACATTATAAAGAAGAAGAGAGTGCGCTGTATTAAACCATTTTAAACATTGCAGCGTGACGAAAGTGCTGTATCCATTGCGAACGCTAAGTTTACCAGAACGAGCTGTCCCGTGTCGGAATTTCTTCTGAGCATGCGTGGCACTTTGTGCGTCGGAACAGGCCACACACGGTCGGAATTGACGCGATCGGATTTTGTTGTCGGAAAATTTTATCTCCTGCTGTCCAACTTTGTGTGTCGGAAAATCCGATGGAAAATGTCTGATGGCGCCCACACACGGTCGGAATTTCCGACAACAAGCTCCGATCGGACATTGTCCATCGGAAAATCCGACCGTGTATACGGGGCATTAGACCGTCTCTGTTTTCCTCTAGTGCTGGGCTTAAAGACATTTACCTCCAGCAAGGCTAGTTTAAAACACCTAAACATTTTCAAAAAAACATTATCAAAAAATATGAGGATTTGGTCACACCATATTGCTATATGGTGCTAAGCCCACTTACTGCGACAAAGTACCCCATGATTAGTGGGTCCTACACTATCCATGGATTGGGAGATCCTGCTTCTCTGAACCATGAGAGCTACACTCTTCTAAATGTGAGAATCTTGAGGTCTCCACCCATGACACAAGTGGACACTAATGAGAGGTACTTAATGAGAGAGTGGGGTGCTCCTCACCCAAAGGGATTTGGTCAGAATCCATACAATAGACAAACAAGATATTTGGGGGGCACACCCTAAAAGATGCATTAAAGATGGTGCAGCCATAAGACCATACAGTAGTAGAAAATATTACAGCGCACACATGAAAAAAAGACATTTACCTCCAGCAAGGCTAGTTTAAAACACCTAGACATTTTCAAAAAAACATTATCAAAAAATATGGGGATTTGGTCACACCATATTGCTATATGGTGCTAAGCCCACTTACTGCGACATAGTACCCCATGATTAGTGGGTCCTACACTATCCATATATGTGCCCCCCAAATCTATGGATAGTGTAGGACCCACTAATCATGGGGTACTTTGTCGCAGTAAGTGGGCTTAGCACCATAATGCAATATGGTGTGACCAAATCTCCATATTTTTTTATAATGTTTTTGAAAATGTTAGGTGTTTTAAACTAGCCTTGCTGGAGGTAAATGTCTTTTTTGCATGTGTGCGCTGTAATATTTTCTTCTACTATCCCTGGACTACACATCCCAGCATGCCATCTGCTCCAGAGTAAAGAACTCTGGGAGAGGCTTTAAAAGGGTCAGCCGATTAGGCCCAAGTCTCTCTTGCTTCCCGGGTTCCATCAAGTAAACACTCCTCTGCTGATGTGCGAGAGGACTGCGGCCTACCACGTGGCAAAATGGTGATAACAGCTCCGACCCAGGTGGGTCCAACGCCGCTTGCTACACAAGGGGCATCATCTCAGTGTCGCTGTAGCCAGCCAGATCAGACAACTCACAGTCCCAGCAGCCGGTCCGGCATCTCCGCCCGTTCTGCAGAAGGATGCACTGATTTGGATCGCTGCTCATAAGGTTCCTATGCTGTTTATTAGTTTGGTGAGAGGGCATCCGCCTGCCAATACAATCTCTGCTTGATCTTAGTTCACAGAACACTGTATATAGACACCTCACACTTGTAATTTCCTTAGCCTATATCACAGAACACTGTATACAGACACCTTGCACCTGGAATTGCCTTAGATTATCTCACAGAACACTGTATACAGACACCTTGCACCTGGAACTGCCTTAGATTATCTCACAGAACACTGTATACAGAGACCTTGCACCTGGAATTGCCTTAGATTATCTCACAGAACACTGTATACAGACACCTTGCACCTGGAACTGCCTTAGATTATCTCACAGAACACTGTATACAGACGCCTTACACCTGGAATTACCCTAAGGAATACAACTAGCCAGGCACAACTGCTTGCTTTGATTACATATCACTGTGCCACACTCAGGATTCTTGTTCTAAGAGCTCCAACATGCCGGTGAAGATCATTGCAAGGCCTTGCATCCTGGACACTGTTATCCTATTGCTATTTAAAGGGACACACCCCTAAGATCTAGAATACCCAGTCTCTCATTAGGGTTAAAGCTATAATAGGCTATCTCGGGGGGTCCCCTGTTTAGCAGTGATAGTATATATAGCAAGTAGTAGTTTTCCTTAGATATTCATTCATTTATTGTCTGTTTCTATGTGTATTGCTATTTTATATCTGTAACTCCAAGTTGTTATTCTTTGCCTCAGGGGACCTTTTCAACTGAGCTTTGGCCGTTTACCCAGGACTTAGCTGACTAATACCCTGTTACACAATTTTCCCTTTGAATGAGTAAAATCAGAGAGAGTTAATCAACCTGCATTGTGTCAGTATATTATTTAAAGGTACATACAGTTTGCCTGAACATAGGAGGGCTGGAAAGTTCACAGGGTCAAAGAGACGCAGATGAACATGCAATTCTAAGAAACCCCCAAGGGGGCAGTGCTACATGCAATTATGTCACTCAGATAGCACTGCATACCAGGTAGGTTCCTGTGGATTGAAAATATCCATCTGTGAAAACAACTGTGTACTGAAGCTAGACCATAGGATCATGCCTGAAATAGAACAGACCCTCATAAGAAATAAATACAGTAGGTTCCTACTATCCTTTTCCAGCAAAATATGAAGATATTCAAAACCAGAACAAAATGCACACTCAAACAGTTTGAGGTTTCAGCACATCACCACAGGTGCTAACCCTGGCTCACCATCGTCCATGGCACATGTATAGAAAGAAGAAATGGCTGTACACTGCAGTAAGATAGATGCTTGTAAGGGTTCCTTATTGTCACTGTGCTAGACCGATGTAACAGGGTCTGGCAAGTGCCCAGCCACCTAGTGGTAGAAGAGAAAAGTACAACTAGGCCAAACTTAGGGAGAAATCAATGGCTCTCTAACAATTTAACTATGGTAGCTACTCCTGAATTTGGTGAGGAGCTCCCTGACTAAACCCCAGGGTGCTAAATCTATTGTCATCATGCCAGACCGATGTAACAGGGACAGAATTAATGCGTTTTACACGAACATACCATGCTTGTTCACAAGCACGGTATGTTCCTATGAAACATGTCAATCCTGGTGAAACAAGTTAAGCACGGTGACAATAGATGTAGCACCCTGGGGTTTAGGCAGGGAGCTCCTTACCAAATTCCTTGTCAGGAGTAGCTACCATAGTTAAATTGTTAGAGATCCATTGATCCATTGATTTCCCCCTAAATGTGGCCTTGTTGTACTTTTCTCTTCTACCACTAGGTGGCCAGACACTTAGTGGTACTAGATATGAGAAGGACAACTCAAGGTCATGTTATGGATATATGGGGTATCTTAGCCAATGGGCAGGGTTTTTTTTAATCCCTTGGCCTGCTGGGAGAGCCTATATATTTGGGTGGATGTTCTGTGCCACCCGGACGGCTGTCTGGGTGGACGTGTGTCATTTGCCCCGGGGTGCTAGGCCGGAGATTGGGCCTATCCCAGGGGGATGTGGCTGCTAGCCTGTGTGAGGGCCTATCGAGAAGAGACAGAGAAGCACAGGTTTGGCATTGCGGCTTGCAGTTCAACCAGAAGTGATGGATCTACCGGCCAGAGAACCTGTCAGTGGTCAGAGGTAGAAGGGATGCTGTCACCATGAAGGGACCAATCGCCTTTACCAGGGACCACAGTGAATAACTGAAGCAAGTCCCGGGACCATATTCTCACTGAAAGGGCACGGTGGAGAATTGGGAAACTTCAGGCAGTGATTAAGCCAGGGAGCCAACCAGCGGAGGAGATGCTTGCAGAGCAGCCTTGTGTGTCAAGCCAGGGACCGAGCCGGATTGCAGGGGTGAAGTTTGAGAAGTATTTGGAGTGCCAAGCTAGGGACCCAGCAGAGAAGCGGAGGTGATGCTTGAGGGAGATACCACCGCAAACCTTGGAGGAGCTCAAGGGATTCAGAGTCAGTAAATCAGTGGGTCTAGTGAGAGAACTACAAGGAGTAGTTGTAGTGGAGCTGAAAGAACTGTTACGTTTGAGTTAGGAACTGTTAAAGGACTCTTTCCATAGGAGACAGCAATCCTGCAAGTACAGATGTGGCTTCTTGCTGGGGCCTTTCCCTGCACGGCTGTCCTCCTATTGAAGTTTCAGGGTCTGCCAATTGAGTTTGCAACTATCTAAGGGTGTCCTGGCCCTAACCCTGTTTCCCCAAAAAATATATAAAAAAGGACACTCAAAAGAAATAAAACCTCTTTAACATCCAAGAAGTTTCTGGCGCCCAATGACTTTCACCATCTTTGCACCCACTATGCCTCACAACCTACCACATATTGAAGGATGTCAGCTATCTATGGCCTTGAGGTTCTCATTAGACCAAAAGAGGTAAAAGACCTTGCTACATAAAGAATCTTTACAAGCATCTATCTTACTACGGTGTGCAGCCATTTCTTCTGTCTATGATGATATCCACTTTGAAGATCCAGGGTGGAAAAGAATTTACCTCCTCTGACTTCTGAAAATACTTTCTCAATATGTGGCAAGGGGGTGACTTTCAATAAAAACAGCATGATTTGCTTAGTGAAGGTCAACATGCAATCTAATACTTACTGATTTCTTCGTTGTCACCACAGTAGGGGATGCCCATTCAGATGCATCGTTTTTTTTTTCAATCACATCTTGTTCTTGTCATTTCTTGAGTTCTTGGGAAACTTTCCTCTCCTTTCTAGACTGATCTGCTTGCTCCTGTCTTCTTCTCTCACATCTAAGTACATCCTTTCTCCACTTAACCTGGACATTCCGGGGGCCATACACTCTCCATTGAGAATACTGGCTTGGCCCGATCCTGATTGCGTTCCCCCAGTACCTCCCAGGGGTGTTATTAGTAGATCTTCGGAGGTATGACACCAAATTGCAGTTTTAACAGCTATTGCCGAAAATCCCAAATAGCGCCTACTTTAGCCTGCTCCAACTGAGGCCTATCCTCTTGTGTCATATGTATTTGCTTTGTTTCTCTGAACAATTGTTACCAAATGTGTTTTTTTATGGATTAAGATCTGCTGATGGCTTGCATTTGGCATATATATTTTTTTCTCTATTATGACCTTTATCTCTGTATCGCACTTTGACTAACTACAGAGAAGGGTATGCATCTCAATTTCTGACACGTTTCACATATGATCGGGCTTTAATTTTGTGCAAAGTCTAATAAGGTGTCGGTAAGTACGGTAGTGAAACGTTAGACACTAGTAGCATCAGGGTAACTGGAGATCTTGTGATAAGACCATTCACTAAAGGTTAAAACAAAGTATTTTATTTAAAAAATAGTTACTTTTTATGATGCACAGATCATATAAAATGTTGATCAGTTAGCATGTATCTACTTTGGGCATTACAAAAAATATCAAATACTAGCAATCACACCCCATCTGTGCGCATTATGGACACTCCTTTACGAGTTTGTTATTCTAGAGAAATGTAGGGTTAAAGTGAACCTTTAACCTTATTTTGGTTGATATAGCTTCAGCCTGCACATGAAGTCAGCCAGGAAACAGGAACATTTAGTCTGACGCATTTAATATTGTACATGGCAGTTACACCCCTGGGTAACGAAGTGTTGAGCAATAAGTCAGAGGAGACGTATGAAGTCAATGTTTGAGGAATTCTTGGTCTGTGTGTTTTCAGATGAACATTTCATGTATGAGCGCAGAGTCTGGCAGAGGAGACGCTACCTCACTATATACCATAAACTGATTCTCTTACCAAAAATAAATAAATATCATAACGCTGCGTCATGCATATCATTGTATATTTTGTTTTTGCATGCTCTCTGCAAATTCTCCCGAACTGGAGAATGAGGGATCTGAATATCCTTCACATGCCATTCAAAACTCTTTTTTTAGTGTTAGATAAAATAGAGGTTAATACATCTGTTAGGTATTTATTAATTTTCCGATCAGTTCCTGTCTGCATGAGACTCAAGGATAAGAAATGAGAGGATGTGGTTAGGGTTTTGGGATGGATTAAAGTTAGGACTAGGTTTAAGGGTTGGGTTAAGGTTGGGATTTGGTTTTTAGGTAAGCGGTACAGCCAAACTTTAAAAAAAATTGCTAACCTCCTAAATTTAAAAAATTTGACACAAAATTCCAATAGAAATACAATAGGTCAATAGAAATCCAATCAAGGCAACAAAAAGGGTTTATTACAGAGCATCAAATGAGGTAAACGTGTGCAGACTGGTTTGGGAAACTCCTAGCAGCAGATGATAGGATAGAGTCAAAAACAGCCTGAGACACTTTTACCAATTCTGCAGTTGGCAGAAACAGCCTTTGGCGCAGTCTTTTTTTTCAACTTGGGAAATCCAAAGCACCAAAAGTAACACTAAAATTCAGACTCTGAGTTGGACATGCAAATCTACTCTTCAAATTTAACTTTAATTTCAAGAAATTTTTTTCAAATTTAATATCATCTGAAATTCTGGATCAACTCTAGTAGAGGCCAAAGCTAGGTTTAAGTGTTACATTGAGCTTAGAATTAAATAAAAAAGTTTGTGATGAGTTTGATGTGAGACTTATGCCGCGTACACATGATACTGGATCTCGTCGGACAATTCAATCGTGTGTGGGCTCCAGCGGACTTTGTTTTCTCAAAAGTTTGACGGACTTAGATTTGAAACATGTTTCAAATCTGTCCGAGGGACTTGAGTCCGGTCGAAAAGTCCGCTCGTCTGTATGCTAGTCATCACGTACGAATCCGTCGGACTTTGGTTGATTGTGTGTAGGCAAGTCTGTTCATTTGGAAAGTCTGACGTAAAGTCCGTCGAAAAGTACGCCGGACAAAGTCTGCCGTAAAGTCCGATCGTGTGTACGCGGCATTAGAGGTTAGGTTGTGGTTAAAGCTAGGGAATGGATTAGGGTTAGGGTTTGGTTTAAGAATTAGGTTGAGATTGGGGTTAGGGTTTTAGATTAGGGGGAGATAGTGGTTAGATTTATGCGTTAGGTTGAGGCTGGGGTTGTATTTGTGGGTTATGTTTATGGGTTAGGTTAGGGTTAGCATTAGATTTAGGAGCTAGGTAAGGGTTGGGATTAGGCTTAGTAGTAGGTTTGAGATTTGAATTAGATTTATAGTTCAGGTATAGACTGAGGTTAGGTTTGGGACTAGGTTTAGGGATTAGGCTGAAATTAAGAGTGAGTTTTATGAGTTTGGTATAATTGAATCCACTGTACATACAAATTTATCTTCAAAAAAGTATGTGTAATAGTTGAATCATCTCATAACATACAACCGTTCCCTCATATCTGTTCCCAGGACCTGGCACAGAAAGAGAAAGGAAAAAATGTAGGCACACTGAATGTTTTATGTATTTGAGGTTTAGGCATCTGTCTGTGTGTTGTTCCTTTCCCACAGTCCTACAAACATTAGAGAACAAAGTGAGAATTTGCCCTTTTCCCAAAGAATGTCAAAATTCACCACTAAAGAGGTTGTGTAACATGTGGTCATTCTAAAAATCACACGTGATTTTTTTCTCAGGATTTTGCTGGAGGCTGGGTTCTCTAACCACACAAGATTAAATAGGAGTGCTGTACAAGAGAATCTGAGCAGATTAGGAGGGTGAGTGCAGAACCTAAGTCTATTTCCATGCACTATATTGTAAAGGGAAACTATTTTAAGTAGTTATTCAAAGAATGTTTAGTTTAAACTGATGCTTACATGAGATACCTGTTTGATGCTACTGTTTTTCATCTAGGCATAATTGTAGTTCACAAGGCCATCCCACTACCTAAAGTGTTAGTCCACCCAATGAGTGGGGTCAGCCCCTGTCTTATTATACTTCCTGGATAATCCAACACTGGGATCTCTCTGTTGTGTTTTTTGACACTGTTGCTATCTTTGTTGGAGTTTTGGGTATTCCCACTCACCTTAATGTTTTCCAGCTCCTCCTGTTCCATTCTCTATGATATAAAATAAACAAAATACCTGGCGGACAGAGTGGGAGTGGGAAACCTAAGAGAACACCTAAGAGGTAGCAGGAACTGTCAGGTGTCTTAACTTTTCAGCATTAGGGATGAACTTGGGTTTGGTCCAGACCCATATTCGGCTGAACCTGGATGGAAATTGTCAGTGTTAATATTATAGACCTAATATGGCAATGGTTCTTCCCTATTCAGCATCTACCAAATGCAAAATATCAGTTTTGGGTGGATGGACCCTTTAAAGATACTTCTTTGAATCTCATTTGTATATGGGAGTTTAAGGCATTTGTCATAAAAAGAACATAAATGACAGCTGGCTTATTTATTTTGACATAATGTTAATACAAATGTGTGGTTAATTGCCAGAGCATGAAATTAATAATTGAATTAACAATACGTCTAAATGCCATGACAGGACTAGGTAACAGGTCTACTGAATGCCACAGCAGATGACTGCGAACTTTAATAAAACATGTCTTCTTATTGACCCATGATGCCACCCCTTCAGTTTGGTGGCCAAAAGGAAGTTGTGTAGAGTGGAAGGACTGGACCAGGATAGCAAACAGGAACCTGTGATAGCTACTTGTGTTCCAAGTTTTGGGGATTCCAGGATTGGGAGCTGTTCTAAGTAAGACCCCCCACAGATTTTCAATGAACTTCTAACCTGTATCTTGTGAATTATTGCATTTTTAACAGAGATATATGTAACTACTATCTGAACATCTCTGTTGTAAGAATTCCACAAATACTGTAGACACCATCAGTTATTTTCTTAAATTTTTATTTAGGGCAAATGTACATTTATTTTATGTGAATAATTCTGATATCCCTTACACTTATAAATCAGACTGTACCCTGCAACAATTAGATAAGCAATCTTTGTGCAATCCAGTTGCACAATTATTATAAAAATACAAACATGAAAAATTGTAATTAAACAGTAAATCCACCCAAACAGAATATTTTTAATTTAAAAGAAGACTGGTTGAGTGACTAAGTAGCTTCTTATATACTGTATGTCTCAGAGGCTTTAGTGATCCGATCTCCCATTGGTGGTACCTTGCCCTGTTCCATCACATCTTGTAGTTTTCAGTGTTCCAACTGGGAGAATGAGACCCCTGCCTGATGGACTCAGCACAGGACATATCTGGGATCACAAATACTGACCAAGATCTCATTTACAGCAATTATCTCATTATCATTTCTGCTCCCCCAGGTCAACTGTCTTACCAGTTCCCCACCACCACCATCTTACCCCAGTCAACTGGATATTCACCTAGAACCAATGACAGTGGGTGGACTGTCCTCCTTCTCTGCTAATAGTTCAGTTCTAGGTATAGGGAGACAGAATGGGTTACTCTAAGTGCAATAACGAAAATGTTCAGACTTTGCAAGGACTGTAGTGGATGTCCCTAACAGCCCTGCAACCCTATACCATGGCATATGTTAGCTATTCAGAAATTCACCATGGAACGTGTCAAAACAGATAAACAGATTCTTGAAATGTCCTCAACATGTTTTATGGCAAGGATAAAATGAACAGAAATCCAAAAATACGTCAGAGGAATGAAAGGGATAGTGCAAATTAAGCTGGGTGTGTAGCTAAACTGTTATGAACCCTGATGGGACCCCATTCCTCACATATTATCTATATTAGCTACCATATACAGTCTCCTCTAATGCCGTGTACACACGGGCGGACTTTTCAGCATCAAATGTCCGACTGTCTTTACGATGGACTTTCGACGGAGTTACGATGGACTTGCGAATGACCGGACTTGCACACACACGAACGGACTAAAGTCTGTTTGAAAGTCCGGTTGTTTGAATGTGATGATGTACGAAGGGCCTAGAATAAGGAAGTTCATAGCCAGTAGCCAATAGCTGCCCTTGTGACGTTTTCTGTTCGTCGGACTAGCATACAGACGAATGGATAGTTTGATCGGACTCAAGTCTGTCGGAAAGATTTGAAACATGTTCTAAATCTAAAGTCCGTCTGATTTTCGACAGAAAAGGTCCGCTGAAGGTCCGATGAAGCCCACACATGGTCGGATTGTCCGACGGATTCGTTCCGCCGGACCAATCCGGTCGAAAAGTCCGGTCAGGTGTATACGGCATTACACTTTGTAATGCTTCCTCTGGTGCAGTGAATGGGAAATTGCTAAAATATCTTAATCAGGCTTGATGATCCCCCACCTCAAAGTCATTGACCCAATAGTACTTTCTCAGCTGACCCAACAAATACAATTCCAGAGTGTTCTCTAGGTACTTTCCTTATGAACAGGAGGAGATGTAAAGAGATGTAAAGATTACTGAATTAATGCAAAGAGTATTGAATAAATCTATCAGTGCAGTAGAAACCTAAGTTGATGGGTTCTGAAAGGGACATGGACATCTCAAGTGTAAGCCTGGTGTAGGATGTATTGATACATCAGTCAGTGATTTCTTTGTTCGCCACAGTACTATTCCTTAAAGCAGAACTAGACCTTCCTATCCTTTTCAGCCAAGAAAGCTTATCCTCTGTTTGACCTGCAACTGCCATAATGCTGCACATGTGATCAGTTATGACACCAGCCATTTGATGGTTTGACAGTTTGGTTAAGAGCACAAACAAATGTGACAGTTAGTATTCCCAGCATGCTGGGAATGTAACCGTTTTTAGAAACCGTTGAATTGATGAAGTGTAACTATACAGACTGAGAAATTCACCTATTTTTTTGGGACTTTTAAGGCACTTGAATTACAAAAATATATATGAGAAGTGAAATGCGTAAAAACAGAATTTATTGGTACATCAACATATAAAAAGAAGATACTTGGCTAACTCGGCTACTATTATACCAACTGTGAAATGTATGAAAATATGATGAATCTTCCTCCACCCGGGGGGTGGTACTGTTTGGCGCCCCCCCCCCCCCCCCCCCCCAAGGAAATTAGCACCGGCCGCCACTGCACCTATGCATTTTTTAGTGCTTTTTCAGTTTATCTGTTCATCTTATGGAAAGGGCCAGGGACCAACAAACAGGCTGTATTTTTGGTTCCATAGACTTCAATGGATCAAAAATGTGTATTGAGAAACGCAAAATGCACCCGGAACCTGCATAGGTGTGAACCAGGCCTTAGTGTATCTAAATCTGCTAGTACATCTAACACTCCCTTTTCCCCAGATTAACAATGCTGCTGTCTGCTGTGCCCCCTGTGCTCCTTCATCCAGAGTGGGGGCACACTAATACAGGAGGTGTGTTACAGGCCAGATCACCAGGTAAAAACAGAGGGGGGAAAAGCCTAAAAAACAAATGCAGCTGCCACATCTAATGATTGAGAAGTGGCACTATATTACATTTTTGGTTTTGTGTTTATTACTGCTTTAAAGCAACAAATTCTTACCAGTTTATTGGTACTTATCACTAGCTGATTACTGTAAATAAAATCTGCATTTTGAATCAGAAAAATTAAATGCTGGTGTTTAAAGTCTCTCAATGCTGTCATACTGTATGTCAACCAAGTGTATTGTTTAAAGTCAGGCAGTCGTCAAACCAAAATTTATCAACCAACCACTCAGGTATAATCACTGAAAGGGCAGCTTACCGGTGACTTCTGTTGTGTACAAATCTTGTTATTTATGACACACAGGTACTCAGAAAATATGCATTTTTTTGAAAGTTGATATCTTTTGCCCTCTTTCTGCCTATAACGGTCACCTGTTCATGTTCACATTTCCCAAACACAGCCGCACTTGCGTCACAGAAATGAATAACTGACAGCCCGTGAACACCTTTGGCCACTGACATTATACACAAGTTGGTGGCACGCACACTGCCAGCAAGCAAGGAGATCTCTACAGGTTTGGTCCTTACATACAGTGCCTTGAAAAAGTATTCATACCCCTTGAAATTTTCCACATTTTATCATGTTACAACCAAAAACGTAAATGTATTTTATTGGGATTTTATGTGATAGCCCAACACAAAGTGGCACATAATTGTGAAGTGGAAGGAAAATGATAAATGGTTTTCAATTATGTTTTCTATAAATAAATATCTGAAAAGTGTGGCGTGCATTTGTATTCAGCCCACTTTACTCTGATACCCCTAACTAAAATCTAGTAGAACCAGTTGCCTTCAGAAGTCACCTAATTATCAAAACGAGTCCACCTGTGTGTAATTTAATCTCAGTATAAATACAGCTGTTTAGTGAAGCCCTCAGAGGTTTATTAGAGAACCTTAGTGAACAAACAGCACCATGAAGGCCAAGGAACACACCAGATAGGTGGATAAAGTTGTGGAGATGTTTAAAGCAGGGTTAGGTTATAAAAAAAAATATCCCAAGCTTTGAACATCTCACGGAGCACTGTTCAATACATCATCCAAAAATGGAAAGAGTATGG